>JAOEGL010000004.1:139164471-139764471 GCA_034509955.1 Urosaurus nigricauda
CAAGAGTACTCCCAAACTGTGAACCTGTGTCTTCAGGGGGAGTGTGACTCCATCTAACACAGGATGGATCCCTATTCCCTGATCCGCCTTCCGACTGACCAGAAGCACCTCTGTCTTGTCTGGATTAAGTTTCAACTTGTTTGCCCGCATCCAGTCCATTACTGAATTAATTACTTATTATCTTAAGTATTCAATGAATACAATAACAGTGATTTTCTTAACATCCAGGCAAACTGTGTGAATTCAAGGCAATGCTCTTTGCCAGAAAAACGACAAGTAGTGTATATAATGTCTATTTGCATACAAAATATATAAAGTAAGCATTCTGCCAATGTGCACAGCAGACTGAAAACTATAAATCCCAAATGGCATACAAATGGTAAAAAATGTCCGACATTCAAGGTGCATGTATTAACATAAAATGTATGCACTTCCAGAGGACGTGTAATAAAAGGTTTATGTAAAAAATAACAATAAAACCCGATAACAATAAATAAATAATAAACGTTATTCTTATACCTCGCCTTTCTGCTGCAGCAATCAAGGCAGCTTGCATGAATAAAACAATAACAATAAAACAGCAACAATAAAACCAAACGCGTATCGACTACACGTCTTCTTCAGTGGAAAAATGAGCTGTTGTAACAGCCCAATAATTTTAAGTAAGGAATAAGTCAGGCAATCAATTCTAAATCCTGGATGCTCTACAGAATTGCAATGCTATACCAAATAAAAACTAAAAACACACACGTAAAACAATGGAGCCCATGGTATCCCTTGGGATTTGGTTCCAGGACTGAAATTTCCCCCTTGGAGACCAAAATCCGTGGATGCCTAAATCACATTAAATAAAATGGCAATATATATATATATATATATATATGTTCACGGCAAAATCAAGGTTGGCTTTTAGGAATTTATCATTCTTTTTTGAACATTTTCCATAAGGAATCCCTGGATGAGGATTTAAATTTATGCTTCTTAGTCATGCTCAAAATGGAGGATGTTTTGGAAGTCCTCCTGGGCAGAATCTTGGGATATAGGACATGTCCTAGGGAAAGAAGGACTTTTTTTCCTTTATTTTATTTATTTGGAGTATTTATACCTCACTGTTCAGCCACAAAGGCTCTCAGAGTGACTTACAAATGGTAATATATGATTACAAATGGTTAAATAGACGGTTCCCTGCCCTCAGGCTTAAAATCTAAAAAGACCTTATCCAAAGGAGAAGGGAATAGCGGTGGGGAAGGGGATCAAGTCCATGGCAGAAGGACTGGAGGGAGGGCCCTTCTTCTTGCTCTGATAACAATAGCAAGTAAAGTTCTATACCGCTTATCAGTGCACTTAAGCACTTCCTAAGTGGTTTACAATGTGTAACCTGATTGTCCCCAACAAACTGGGTACTCATTTTAGAAAACTATGGAAAGATGTCAGGCTGAGTCAACCCTGAGCCCTGGCTGAGATTAAACTCACAACCTTGTGGTTTGTGAAATTATGAGTGAGTGGCAACAGTCCAGGCATTTAATCCATTCTCCTGGCAAGTGTCTCCTCCTCAGCCACTGCCACAACCTTTGAGTTGCTACTCGACCTCCCAATGTGTTGCTTGTTCACTTCAGACTGCCAGTCATAGTCCAGTGCTCAAACCACTACACCATGGTGTGTAGGCTTGGCTACACGGTACAGTTTAAATTACTCCCTCAACTCAACTCATAAATTATTTCTTTTTCCCAGTCGTTTCAAACCAGAGTGACCAGACATCCTCCTTTTCCAGGACATGTCCTACATTCCAGCTTCCTGTCCTGAAGGAACTTCAAAATGTCCTCCATTCTGAGCATGACTAAGAGGCATGGATTTATATGAGTGTTTTTAGCTTTTATTTTGTAATGTCCTACAGTTTTCTTGAATGTTCTACATTTCACAGTGCTTTGTACTTTGCGGTTATCCGGTCACCCTTGTTCCAGACCTCCAGTGACTCTCCAAGTGTTAAAAGTTTTATTCGTTTGTCCTATCAATATATGATTTCAATATTTAGGCAGCTTTTAGTTGCTAATTAACAATAAACTACCGTATTGTACTCAACCATAAGGTGAGAAATTAACCTGGGTCGATTTATTTACAGATCAATAGACTAGTATTGCTTAGAAAGGTCCTAAAACAAGCAAGCCTGATGCCCATGTTTCTCTCTGTGTGAAAGAAGTTCCCAGTCCAATTTGCAAGGTTTCTCTTCCTATGGGGAAAACCCCCCCCCCCATTTAACACCACTTGCCTCTCTTCTCAATCCAATGTTAAAACCTCTCCTCCAGCACCTGGGAATCAGTGTTAGGTGGTCGGGAGAGGTCCAGAGAAGGAGAAGGAGGGATGGAAGTGGTATTTACCCCTTTCAATCCTTCATTATAGCCCTCTAAATGTTACCCTCGACTTAGCCACAGGTGATATCAAAATCCATGATTTTGGTCCTGAAACCTTCCCTTGACTTAAACATGAAGTCGACTTGTACACGAGTATATACAATATTTATTCTCTATGGTATCTCATTATGGTATGTCATTAAGTTAATGTCACCTTATGACCCACGTGCGAAGTCTGTTGGATAATAAGTTATTGTTAATAATTTTCTTCCTGAAATTATGGTTCACAGTGTTAACGCCTCAAAAATTCCTGTGTTATTAAGAAGTACAAGGAGACTTTAATATATATTTTAATTAATGTTGGGATTGTGTACATCATTAAGGAAACAACAAGGGGTACTACTTAAACCAAAATATATGGACTTTTTTAGGTATAGTTATATTAGGTTTCTAATGTCCATATTTATACAATGTTCAATGCAATCCGTCAATGAGCAAAGACATATTAGATGCATTGGAGCTTAAGAAATTCAGTAACAAAGTTTTGAACCCTCAACACTCTTCTGAGAAACTTTAGATTATAAACTTCAGATAAACCAAACATTAACTTTTAAAACACTTTGTGCTTCAAAAACAAACCCCAACAACCTTGAATAACGGACCTGAACTTAGTGTTCCCGCTTTAAGGTATTATTCAAAGTACTTATTGATTAATTTTTGATATTACCCAGAATTCATTGTGAATTTGCCTGTTTCTGTGTATCTTCACAGTCCCGGCCTCTAGACTGGAATTCCCTTGTTTTGCTGGTTTTTCAGTATTTGGTGCCAGAAAGGGAAAAGACATTTCCACTAAACATTTCCATCCTTCTATCGTGAGTTGTATTTTAGTCAGCAGTATTTTTTAACACTATTTTAATACTATAACTTTGTCTTACAGTTTTAATGTAATTGTAAACAGTCTGGAGGTCACTTAGGAAGCCAAAAGGCAGGACAAAAATGATTTTATAAATAAATAGGCCAGTGTGGCAAAATCAGCTTGTGTAACAGGTATGTGTTTATAAGGATAGGCTGTATCAAGATAGGGAAAGTAGCAAACAGTGCTGAAGAACCTGTGTCAGCAGTTTTGGTCCTGGAAAGTAAGCAGTCAGGCATACTATCTGAAGCCTGAGAAGAAGACCACTAACTGTGGGTGGATGCAGGGTACAGATTGAAAGTAAACTACAATTTGATGCTGTATAGCAGTCTCACAGGAAGGATACACAGGGGCTTTTTAGATTGGCAGGAAAGTGTGACATGAAGTTGCACTTTCCTTAATGCTTAGCAGCTAGACTGCAAGCCCCAGGTGTGCATTTAAAAGGTACAGGGCAGCTAGACTGAGGGGTGTGGGAATGACTTATCTGAGGTCTTTTCTGTGGCTCAGCAGCTACATTGGAAGCGGTCAGAACGCTACAAACACAGGTGGAGCAGCTACATGGGTGGCAATGAACCGCGGTGAACCTTTAAATTTTTTTTCCTTGCCGGCTGCGAACTGCGCAATTCCTCAATGCCCTGCAGGTGTAAAAGCTGGGGTTTATCCGCAAAGTTTTTTAAAGCTCCCAAACCCTAGCTCCACCCCTAATCCAAACCCTAGACATGCGCAGTAGGGACTCTGGGATGCCGTTACTGTTATTCTACTGTGGATAACATGTCAATTCATTCACAAAATAAAGGGGTTCATTCATGATGCACCAGTGCAATGGCACAGTTTAAAAAGGCAGAGGAGCCGCAATTATAATTTCACGGATCCTCATAAGTATACATTTGTGCTGCGCAACTGCGCAGGTTTGCGAACTGCGCAAACGCAGTTACACCATACAGTCAAATTATCATTGCCGGCTGGGAACTGTGCAATTGCGCAGTTCGCAGCCTGCAAACCTGCGCAGTTGCGCAGGACAAATGTATACTTATGAGGATCCGTCAAATTATCATTGCGATTCCTCCGCCTTTTTAAACTGTGCAGTTGCACTGGTGCATCATGAATGAACCCCTTTATTTTGTGAATGAATCGACATGTTATCCACAGTAGAATAACAGTAACGGCATCCCAGAGTCCCTACTGCGCATGTCTAGGGTTCAGATTAGAAGTGGAGCTAGGGTTTGGGAGCTTTAAAAAACTTCGCGGATAAACCCCAGCTTTTACACCTGCAGGGCATTGAGCGTTTTAATTAGAAGTGAAGTCCACACCACGCATGCTCCCAACCCATGATCCATTATGATCCGCACCTGTATCGCTGCCTTTAAATGGGCGCTTTAAAGAGACAGAGCCCCATTTAACCATGCAACTACACCTTAGCCTTTAGATGCAATAGCAATGTTGCGCCCTTTTTAAAAAAGTACTGGGGAAATCAAACTACTTTTTAAAGGCACTTCTTCTCCCTTAAAACTCCAAAATAGTGTTTTCATGGCACACTTTCCCTTTTTCTCATCTAAAGGCTGGGCTTTCATGCAGCCATCAACACACCTTTTTGCCAATCTAAAATGGGCCACAGTGTACAAGAATAGGGACCTTATCAGATGGGAGGAATTTCTCTTTATTGCGAATGGAGCAAATTGGAGCCAATGCGAATTCACGTGAATTCACTAGCTTAGCGAATTTACGTGAATTCCAATAGCGTTCGGAATGTGTTCAGAATGACTTCCCATTTCCCAAATATGACCCCCCCATTGCCCAAAATTGCATGAGATGCTTTAATTCGCAATAACATAAAATCCATGATTGCATTCGGAATGACTTCCCTTTTGCCCGAGATTGCGTGAAATACTTTAATTCGCAACAACGTGAAACCCCATGATTGCGTTCGGATTGCCGTTAGATTATACTTCCAATTTCCAACATCTGATAAGGTCTTTAGAATCACTGTAATTTGAAAATGACTTGAATTCATACAGCTTCCAAATAAGTTGGCCAACAGTTAAATTCTAAGGAATTTATCAGACGGGAGGAATTTCTCTTTACTTCGATAGAAGTCAATTCAAATTCACATGAATTCGCTAGTTTAGCAAATTCACGTGAATTCCCATTGCATTCGGAAGGCGTTTGGAATGACTTCATATTAGCCGAAAATGAGCCCCCTTTGCCTGAAATTGCGTGAGATGCTTTAATTCGCAATAACGTAAAACCCCTGATTGCATTTGAATTGACTTCCCTTTTGACTTCCCGAAATTGCGTGAGATGATTTAATACGCAATAACATGAAAACCCATGATTGCGTTAGAAAACCCATTAGATTATACTTCCAATTTCCGTGGTCTGATAAACTAAGTGTGTGTGTGTGTGTGTATTAACACAGTGGGGCTTTCTAGATTGGCAGGAAAGGGTGACATGAAGTTGCTTTTTCCTTAATGCTCAGCAGCTGCACTGCATGTCCGAGGTGTGTAATAAAAAGGCATAGGGCAGCTACACTGAGGAGGTGTGAAGACAACTTATCTGAAGTCTTTTCTGTTGCTCAGCAACTACATTGGAAGCTGTCAGGATGCTAGAAACACAGGCGGAGCAGCTGCACGGGTGGCAATGAATGGGGCTTTTGGCCGCACTGAACCTTTTTTTTTTTTTTGCCAGCTGCGAAACTGCGCAGTTGTGCAGGGACATCACACATGAACTGTGCAGTTATGAAGATCTGTCAAATTACCATTGTGGTTTTGCTTCCCTTTTTTAAGTGCGCAGTTGCATCGGTGCACCATGAATGAACCCCTTTATTTTATAATAATAGTTATTATTATTATTACCCCACCCCTTTGAGATCAATTGAGGGGGCTTACACATTAAAATACTATTACATCAATAAAACAAACTGCATCCCTCCCCCCTTAAAAAGATATTAAATCTGTTACCATTTAAGTTTATGAATAAACATTTATTTTACGAATGAATTGACATTTTATGTGCAGTTGCATAACAGTTACAGCTTCCCAGAGTCCCTACTGCACATGTCTAGGGTTCGGATTAGGGCTGGAGCTAGGGTTTGGGAGCTTTAAAAAACTGCACAGTTGCACTGCAGCATTTAGACGCAGCTGCACTGTTACACCCTTTTTAAAAAGTAGCTGGGAAAAGCAGGTCCTTTTTAAAGCTGCTTTTTCCCCACTAAAATGCAGAAGAAGTGTGTTCATGCTAAACTTTCAGTGTGGGTCATCTAAAGGCTACACTTTCATGCAGGCATGAACACACCCCTTTTTGCCAGTCTAGATCAGCCCAATATATGTATTTATAGCATGGTGAATGTTGGTTAGTATTATTGGTTAGTACTGTCCTCTCATCTGTTTTTTGTCACGGATCATCTGACCATTGAAGAGTGAATAAATACTTTTCATAGAATCATAAAGTTGGACGAGACCCCAAGGGCCATCCATTCCAACCCCATTCTGCCATGCAGGATCTCCCATATTCCCATATATCACTTAATGTAATGTTAATAGTTGTGACATAAAACAACTAGCAACATTTAAATTACAATATCGTGCACAGATTAAATGTATGTGCATATGTTACTGTAATTTTGCAAAATTATGTACATAGTTCTGTGTGGTTAAAGTAAAAGTTTAATAAGATTTTATGTTTTTAAAGGAAATGTTAAAAGAATAGTTTTTTTAAAAAAAAATTAAATAATAATAATAATAATAATAATAATAATAATTTTATTTATCTTTCCCACCTCTCCCTGCAGATAATAGAAATAAATTTATTTCTAATGTTTTTTCCCCCAAAGCTGGGGCCTTTCCTTTTTCCTCCCACTGAGTCTTGCCTGACTCACACCATCTCTTAAGCATTTTAAAAGGATGCAGGTGAACTGCACAGTCCATCTCTGCCAAAAGGCAGACGTTTGGGGACCAGTGGTGTCACTCTCTGTTAGTGATGCCTCTGCCCCCCAGGCTGTTTAACATCAACATGAAATGTCTGGGAGAGATTTTCCAATACACTGATAACACCCAGCTTTCCCATCTAATGCCAAGGAAGCTCTTTCAGTACTTAATCAGCGTTTCTTTTCTGTAATAGACTGGGTAGGGGTAAACAAATAGAAACATAATCCTAGCAAGGTGCTTTGAGTCATTTGAAATGAACATATCACACAACAGAGATTCACCTTGTGCTGGATAGGGTTGCACTCTTCCAGCAATCTCAGGTTCATAGTTTGAGTATACTCTTACCACCTTACCGCACTGCACTCTTACCGCACTGCCGTTCTTGTTTATTGTTCTCACTGCCTCCTGTTGCATTCTGGAGTTTGTAGTTCAGTGAGGCCTAAGCGCTCTTTGGTTGAGAATTCGAAATGCCCTTCCTTACACTGCAAATCCCAGAATGCAACAGGAGGCAGCCAAAGCAGTTAAAGTGGAATAGAAGCGCTATAAGAGCTTAGTGCGGTAATCTAGTTGGACTCAATCCTGGGCTTGGAAGTCCAGTTTTTGACAGCGGCCAGGAGTGCCTTTGCATAATTAAAATTAATGTGCCCGCTATATCCATTCCTTGAGATTTCAACAGTAACACATCCCTTCATCACATCCCATTTGGATCATGGCTGCCTTTGGAAACTGTTTGGAAACTTCAGCAGGTCCAAAGTACTGCATCTAGACTGCTGACTGGGGCTGGTTATGGAGAGCATATACCTTGCTAAAACAGCTTCACTGGCTACTAGTCTGTTTCTTGGCAGAATTCAAAGTGGTGGTTATGACACAGTACTATACAGCTATCTGAAAGATCATATCTCCCTATATGAAACTACCCACGTTTTAAAATATTCTGGGGATGGCTTCCTGTTCTTGCCAAGCCTTCTGAATGTAGCCTTTCTCAGTAGTATTTTGAAAGTTCAAATGGCCTTTGAATTCCAAAACTATTATGCCAATATTGACGATACAGTAGGCCCTCGGTATCCATTTGGGTTTGGTTCCAGGACCCCTGTGGATACCAAAACCCGTGGATGCTCAAGTCCCGTTAAATACAATGGCAGAGTAAAATGGTTTCCCTCATATAAAATGGCAAAATCAAGGTTTGCCTTTTGGAATTTATAATTTTGGGAATGTTTTCAAACCGTGGATGCTCAAATCCGTGGATTAAAAAATCCACGGATATGGAGGGCCAACTGTGCTACATCTTCAGTTGCTATCTCTCAGCATATACCTCTTAGAAAAATTAATTTATAATTCAGCAGGAGAAAGACTTGGTTCCTTCCTGCTTGGCCTACTATAATGTATTGTAAATGAGGCTCCCTCGGAGATAACCCCAGACACTTTAATTGTTCCAAAATGCAGATCCCAGAATTTTAACCAATACAGACCAAAAAGAAGCAGATTGTACGGATACTGAAGGAGTACTACTTCATCCTGCTTCTAGTTTGAGTCTTATTTCTCAAGGTGGTGGTGCTTACTTCAAAAATGGTTTGGGATCCAACTATCCAATCTGTGTTTTAAGATGACTAAGGGAAGCCTGTGGCCACTTTGGCAACGACAGCTGATGGCTTTGGTGCCAGTGGAGCAGTGTATCAAGTCAGGCTTTAGCACGACCAGTAAGGGATTTATTCAATGTGTGGGACACTATTACCTTCAGTAGTTTGGATGGCTTCTTTGAAATTCGGTCAGCATCCCGAGTGGCTTCACTGGCCCACTGACCTCAGAGGTCCTACCTGTCCTTCTTTAGGAGATGTGTGTTAGGCAACGGCAAGGGACATCCTCTGGGATGGCACCTTGACTGTGCAACACCTTGACTGTGGAAGACCTTCTTAGGAAATAAGGCTGGCACCCACACAGTAGGATAGGATATGACACCTCTCTGGGAAGGCTATTCTGTAGCTAGGGTGCCACTGTCAGCATGGCCCTTTCCCTAATGTTCACATGCTTTCCTTCATTTGACAGGTGAACTTTGAGTAAGTAGGGCCTCTAAATAGGACCTCTTGGGAGAGGAAAGCCTCCATTCGACAAACAAGTAGGTCACGACACACCTGTAAAAGTCTGGAAACGAGACATTCTTGCAGCTGTCAAAACAGTTACAATGTTTACTTTAGAACGTTGTGATGTTTACTGCTATGTATGATGTTTCAACACCATACAGAAAAGCCATAATGGGATTTGGCAGGTCCATAGGAGTGCAATTTGGGCCATCCAGATTTTGTTTTTCTTATGACACCCGTCTTCCCTAGCCAGCGGTGAGGGATCATGAGGGGTGTAAACTAAGATCCACAGTTGTCCAACGGCCATGAAAGGAAGTGGGTGATCCTGGGCTGTTGTTGGCTGTCTCCCATCTCTAGGTACATATCCAAAAGAGTATTTGGGAAGATAAAGTGGGAGAAAGGAAAGCTGCACATACTACCCTGATATTATCAGGGGAAAGGTGGAATATACAGTAAATGTAAGTGCAGTGGTTCGAGTGTTATACTAGGACTCCTGAAGACCAGGGTTAAAATTCCTGCTCAGCCATGGAAGCCCACCAGGTGGCCTTGGGGACGTCACACTCTCTCGGCCTCAGAGGACGGCAAGGGGGAAACCCCTCTGAAGAAATCTAGCCAAGAAATCTAGCCATGACAGGTTCGCCTTAGGGTTGCCATAAATCAAAAATTATTTGAAGACACACAACAAATTACATTACCATAATGGTACTATTACACACTTCTAAGTACAGTACTCTGCCTAATGGCATACAGAGCAAGTGAAACTAGAGCCATTGTGGACAACCTCATTATGCCACAACTTTCGTGTTATACCACTATGGAGTTTATCAGACGGGAGGAACTTCTCTCTATTTCGAATGGAGCCAATTCAAATTCACGTGAATTTGCTAGTTTAGCTAATTTACGTGAATTCTAATTGCATTCGGAATGTATTCAGAATGACTTCCCATTGCCCAAAATTGCGTGAGATACTCTAATACGCAACAAGGTAAAATCCATGATTGCGTTCGGAATGACTTCCCTTTTGCCTGAAATTGCGTGAGACACTTTAATACGCAATAACGTGAAACCCCATGATTGCGTTCGGATTGCCATTGGATTATACTTCCAATTTCCGTCGTCTGATAAACTCCTTAGAGAAGTGGAGCCTTTCCCCGGAGCCTTTCTTTCCCTCCCCTCCCTCCACTGAAAAAAATAGATTATGGAAATTGTCATGAAGAATACTGAATAAAATGTTTGCAACAAGAGGTTCATACATATTCTGCCCACAAATAATTTCTGTTGTGTAATATGAATTTTTTTTTTCTTTAAGCTACATACTATGTACTGTACCAGATCATTGTGATTCCTGATCTTGATTCTGAATCATATTAGTTAATCCCAGTGACAGCAGACTGACTGAATCACTTGTTGACTGAAGAGTCAACATGTAGATAATTCCCATTCAGTCAATGGATGCGCTCTAGCTGGGACAAAGAGGATTTAGGACTTGGCTTTCTCTTCTCAGCTCTCTTTATGAGAATGAATGTTTTATGTCTGCTTGACTCTTTGCAGGACTAGAGGAGACAAACTAATTTTCTTTGTTTTACTCATGTTGGTTTCTTCTGTTTTTATTGGTTTTGCCCAATAAAATTACAATTCGGGACCTTGTAACTCCCTTTGTAACAAAATAAAATAAAAATGTTTAAAAAGCAAATTCAGTGTGAAATTATTTGAATAAACTGTAGTTTTTATTTTATATTTTTTAGAAAAACAATCTAATTTACAGTCAAGGTAATGTACATTCAGGTAATAAAAAGACAGAAAGACGGAAAAGAGAAAAAAGAAGCAGGGGAAAAGAATACACAATAGGCCTCTGCCCTCCCCCCCCCCAAAAAATCCTGACTCAAATTAAAAGAAAAATAAAAGAGAAAATAAAGAATAACAAAATATTACTATTCCACTGTTACAGATCCAACTAAATAATGCTACTAAAATTACTAACCATAACTACATATAGTTATGATGTTACATTTCTCATTGCTTTAAAAAAAATCCACAAATCATTTCCAATCTTTCAGAAAATCTTCTTTTGGCTTATCCTTTAAAAACCACATTAATTTGGCTTACTTGGGCTAATTCTGCAACTTTAACAATCCATTTTTCTGTCATCTTTGCTCTATTTCCAAGTATGAGCAAACAATATTTTTGCTGCTGTGTATCAAAGACATAATCAATACTTACTCTCCAATTCTTTCCCCATAACATCCAAGAAAAATATTTCTGGTAACATTACAAAATCTACCTTTAAATTTATCTTATTAGAAGTCCACCTCATAAGGAAAAAGACTCTAAACAACGAGAACTGTTGTTCAAGTAATTTGATCTTTTGTTGAGTCTCTTTATTAGAATTTTTCTTAAGGTTTTTTTCTCCAAAGTCTGTTACTTTGTCCTTTTTTTTGATGTGTCTTTCTTTTTTTTTTTTTCAGTCTGGGAACAAATTTTATCAATTGCCTTGCCATATAAGCGTTGCTTGCATTCCAAGCTGCTGCAAGCTCTGTACCCTTGTGAAAATTCAGCTCAAAAAACTGTTGTAATATTTCCATCTTCAAAAAGAAATATTTATTCCATCTCCATTTAAACTGTGTTTGCTCCATTTTCAGGAACATCTTGATAGGATTATGGTCTGAAATAATTTTTTTGATAAAAATGTTAATACTCTTTATTAAGTTAACCATATTGTTAAAAATCCAAAGCGTATCTATTCTACAAAAAGATGCATGACGATCTGGGGCGAAAGTATGATATCTAGGGTTTGGCTATAAATCTCTCTCTCTATTAATCCAAAGTGCTCTGTGTATTTAAAAAAGGTTTTAGGTAGCCTCCCTTTATATTTCTTAATACCTTTACTCAGACATTTATCTTTGCTAGGATCAACAACCTGATTTTGTCAGTCTAGTTCAGATGTCTTAACAGATTTTCATAAAATGTTAATTTCTCATTATTGGGGCCATAAACACTTTTTATCCTGCCATTTCCACAATTACACATATAACTGGACCATCACCAAAGATCAACTGTGGTTGTAATATTTGGTTTATATTTGATTTATTTCTTTTGATTTATTTCTTTTGTTCTTGTTTACAGGCCACAAACTGTAGGCCCAAACTTTTATCCTGCAAAAGTCTACAATGTTTTTTTCTTATATGGTGTCTCTTGAAGACAATTTCATGTTTCGGATTTTTAAAAATGCCATTCCACCCTTTTCCGGGGCAAATTATGTCTATTTACATACCATGAAATTATTTTCAGACTAATTTTATTAAAATATTTTATTGCTACTATTAGTTCTTCTTAACAACTTCACAACCTCAACCAATTACATGTCTCCTTCTGGGACCTTTCCTTCAGGATTTTGAGCTAATATCTTGTTCTCTCCAAAGAGTTTATTGTATATTTTTTGCTTGCAAAAGTGGTTATCAAACCCTTTGGGACTATCCAGTGAAAGGTTATATCTGTTTTCTGAGTGCCCCCCATCAAGAATTTATACTTTGTGTGTTTCCTCCAGGATTCTTTCAGGAATTTCTTTAAACGTAATAATTTCATTCTCGTTTATTTTAAACATTTCTTAAAGCGTGCTCTTAACATTTCATCTTTTGATATTTTTGTGTGAAACAAATTTTCTCATCCCTTGGAAGTTTTGCCTATATATTACTTCAGTCTTCTTCTCAAACTTTTCCAAGCTGCTTATAAGGTCCTCCAAAACTCTTTAAACTCTTTGGTTTTAAATCAGTCGGCTCTTCTGGAATAGCTCTTAGCCTAATCTGTAATTCTTTTTATTTCAACTGCATCATCAAAATTGTATCCTATGCCTTTTCCAAATCCTGTCATAAAGTGTCTATTCCCTTTGTATTATCAGAGATCTCTTGTTCATGTTTGTATGTAACGGTTGTGAGATTCTGGACTGAGACCGTGATCTTTTTGAACTGTTTTTCAGCAAGCTGTTTAGAATTATTTAATTGTCCTCTAATCTCTAATCTTAACGAATCCAACTTCATCTCTAAATTTCCATTACTTTCTGTTGCACATTTATTCAAATCTAACATCTGGTTAGACATCTCAGATATTGAGGCTTGGATTTTAATGACCACCAAGTCAGATTTTTTTTTCTAGCCCAACTTTTTCTGGTGGCCATGTTTATGAGGTCAAAGAAATCACTTTCTGCTTAAAATCTGTCATTAGGGACAATATTTATTTCCCCTTTTCTAAATTATGGCTTCCATAGAGACCTTTTAATTGTTTAAGTTTTGAAGATGCCAAATCTATTATTTCCAGTCCAAGCTGCCACTTAATCTTCCATTTTTAGCAGTCTGCTGTTCACCTCTCTCAACACTTATGGCCGAAACATATTACCCAAAAACGCCGGTTTGGGACAACCACAGTGCCACACGCTGCAGCACCACAGCAACTCCACGCCACACCCTCAACCCAGTGTTTTGCCAGTGTAAAAAGAAGCAGCAGAAAGCTGCTCCTTTTTGTGCCAGGAAAAAGGCACCTGTGCCATAGCGTCAGCGGCTTTTTAGTGTGGCGCAGGGCATGTAAACACTATGCTGCAGAAACACTGTGACACCGCCTCCTGTGTGATCAGCAGGGTGGCATGATGGCAGCTTGCGGGCAGCATCAGAGAATGTCGCGTGCACACACCATGCCCCCACGCCACCCCAAAGTCGGCATTTTTTGTGAGTCTGTTTTGGCCCTTAGTTTCACTTTTTCACTTACTTTGTCTATGGAGACTGCACTTTACTTATTTATGATGCAAATTGTACTCCCTTGAGCATAGTCACCAATTGATCAGGGCTTTCTCAATCCTTGTTCAGCGTGGGCCATCAAAGCTCCTTCTGCAATAATGTAAACCTTTGTTTGGAGAAGCTTCTGTCTGGCCCACCTTAATGAATTTTCTTGACTGTTCAGCTATGCAGTGCTGAATGTTGTAATCTTCAGAACACATGTCTCCACCAGACAGCGCCCCGGTATACATCTGAGCTGGGCTATTATCCAGGAAACCAGGTTTTTGCCCATGTAGAATCCTTTCACAACTGAAGATAATAATCATGCATAGCTAGAACTGTACATTTTATATACCAGACATGATTATTTTATTCCAGTTATGCATAATCCATGTCACATTCTTAAAGTAACAAGTGATTGAATCAGTAAATATTGCATCTTCTCCATTTTTCTTTTTGTTTTGAAAAAAAATGCAGGGGGGATTTTTCCATGGCCACAAAATTTACAAAACCTCTAATTACACCAAATTTAAAAAATAATTTTTTTAAAAATAATCCCTTTTTAGTCATGGTCATTTTAGGAATGTAGGGGTTTTTTCCCCCTTGAGCTTTAAATTTAAGCTAAAGCACTAATAGTCTGAGACACTTTTACAAGTTCAGTTTAAATTTAACCTGAATGAAATTATTTAAAAAGATTAAAAGAAAATAGAAGGCCTATGTCAAATTCACTAGCGTAGACAGAACATAACACCTACATGGGCCCAAACTATGTATTATCTAATCATTCATTATGGTTATCCAGACTATTTGAGTTATCTTTGCAGTCACTCCCATCACCATGGAAAGGTAATCTTATGGCGTGATCCATTGGGTCCCAGAGCAGATCAAGGCTAAACTCTTTCTAGAGGCCAAAATGATTGAATGGAAGCTATTTTACTTTTGGACCCATTATAAGATGACATGACTCATTAGGAAAAAAAAAATAGCAGTCAGGGAAATTGAAGGCAATAGGAAAAGAGGAAGACAGCATTACAGGCGGATAGACTCAACCAAAGAAGCCACAGCCCTGAGTTTGGGCAGGGCTGTTGATGGCAGGTTATTGTAGAGAATTTTCATTCATTGGGTCACCATAAGTCACAGCCAGCTTGATGGCAACAGCAGAGTCACCTTGCAGCTGCAAGCAATTTGCATATACACTCATCCCTCTTCATTCACTGGCGTTAGGGGCACAGGACCCCCGCAAATGTGGAAAAACCACAAATTACAAAAACACTATGTTTTTATCTGAGAGAACACCTCTCTAGGAATCTCTAGGTCCTCCAGTGCAACCCTGTGATCAACATCTGCCAGACATTGACCACAGAATTGCACTGGAGCAGCTACAAAGGCCTAGTGCAGTGTTCTCTCTATGAATCTCTAGGTCCTTTAAAGCAACTTTTGGTTAAAGTTGACCATAGAGTTGCACTGGAGGACCCAGATATTCCTTGGGAGAACATCAATCAATCAATCAATCATTTAATACGGCACACAGCCAGTACAAAGATAGAGTACAATAATGACCCAACATTCATATAAACACAATGCAATCAAAATAACCTTTTACAAACATGTACAAATATCAGCGAGGAATCTAGAATAGAATAAAACGCACTGCCATGCGCCGATTAACAAGAGAATTAAAAAGAATTGTAAAAATTTTACAAAAAAATTTTCTTTAACATAAACATTTAACTGTCAACTGTCAAATGCATCCATCCATTAAGGAGTGCTTATTAAAGCAGAAAATATGATATTAAAAATTAATAAAAGAAAATGATTAAAAAAAACATGTTCCATATACATGTAGACTGACGCAGTCACTAGGGAGAACATATTAATAAAATCTGTGGATAATGAAATCCGCAAAAGTCAAAGCCTCAAATGCGGAGTGATGACTGTAATGGTGGGGGGAGGCGTGGGCAACTGAGGTTTGAACCTCCGCTACCTGTACGTGGTAGTCCTGATTCAGAATGGGTCTCCAGATGCTTTCATGGTGTAAAACAAAAAGGTGAGGCTCACCTACATGGTACATGGTGTAGTTTAGTCCAGATTTGTTGTTGCCATGTGCCATTAACTCATTTCTGTCTCACAGTGACCCTAAGATGAAGCTAGCATGGGGTTTTCTTGGCAAGATTTCTTTAGAGGAGGTTTACCTTTGCCTTCCTCTGACTGAGGCTGAGAGAGTGTGGCTTGCCCAAGATCAAATAGCAGGTTTCCATTGCGCAGCAGGTATTTGAACCCTGGCCTCCAGAGTCATAGTCCAATGCTCAAACCACCATGCTGGCTAAAGAGGATTTAATGTCTATATACAGAACTGAATAAATAAATGAATGCAACAACAGTACCCATTTTTTGGTATATTTTATTTAGCACAGGAAATAGAGGAATGTCAACAGTTTGCTAAATAAGTGATACCTTGATTAGGAGAAAAGCATTTTGGATTCATAAACTGAAATTTATGTCCCCTTTGGACTTAAATGACAAACTGGGCTTTTGGTAAAAAAGTTTTTGAGCATTTTTGTGCCTTGATATTACAACGTGTCCCTTTTGGTTTTCCAGAATCATATAAAAAAAATTAGATACAAATTCTAATTCTTTCCCATTAAATGACCGTGTCGACATATGTAAAAAGTATATTGTTTCTTTAAACTATAGAAAAAAGAATGAGCTAATTTTAATTCTATTTTAAATTGTTTTTTAGTTGCTGTGTTAAATGCATTTTGTGTCTTTAAACTATGAGCATTTACTGCTTACCTTGATTCCTACACACTCTACATATTGCCTATCGTCAGTATGTCTTGCTTGACCTCTATAGGGTACTTCATGTATACATAGTTACCTGCTCACTCATTTTCTTTGAAGTTGCCTCATTTGGTCCAAAAAATAGATTATTTATAACAGGATTTAAAAAAAATTATTTGGTGAGGATGGGAATATTACTGCCTGAAAAGAACAATCAGCCTGATTTCAACTACAGTAGAGTCTCGATTATCCAACCTTCGGTTATCCAACATTCCGGATTATCCAACATTGTGGCTGCTGTGATTTCTTTACATTTTCTGTGATTTCTTTAAATTTTCAGAGAAATGAACTGTTTATACTATACATCACAATGTTGATCAGTGATTTCTTTACATTTACTTTTACTGTCACAGCAATAAAAACTTCAGTACATTTGCAATGCATAGTGATTTCAAGGCTTTTCTTGGACCCTCCGGATTATCCAACATTTTCGGCTATCCAGCTATCAGCCAGTCCAGTTTATGTTGGATAATCGAGACTCTACTGTATTTTGTTTGAATTTTGAATATGAACTTTGTTTACATGGGAAAATCAAGTTCGGCTGCTGTTTATTCAAGCCCATTTCCGCCTTGCCTTCTGAAGAAATACAGAAGCAATAACATATTTCAGAATCGTAAAAATCCTGGAGTACTGGGCTTCTAATTTGATAAATTGGATGTTCTTTTTGAAAACTGGACTCTGTCTGAACTGTTTGTATTACATGTTTCTTAAATGCAGGATCCAGATTTTGGTAAACTTACCTTTATTGACTGTGTTTATGTTTTGCATCCTGTAATCTGAATATATATGTTTGATTATTCATTATTATTATTTTTTCTGAACTTGAGTTTAGGCTTTTTTATTCCATAAAGAAATGCTGCAGTAATTTGCAAATTGTGACTTTCCATGGTTGCATAGTAATGTTAGGAAAGTATATTGAGTGGGGGCCTCTAAAGCATAGAAAGCATTAGAGAGAAAGCAGGGGGTAGAGAAGGAGAGAGACTGCCTATGCTTTAGAGGAAGGGCTATGTAAAATTTTGTGGAAATTTTTAGTTAGATTTCCATCTTTATGCTAGACCTATCATGCATTGGCCATATTCCACAGAACACCACGGATGGCCTTCTAAGTGCAATCTGCCTCCTTCCTGTGAAACTACTCACACGAAACAGCGTGGAATTCTGTCTGCAAATTAGAAAAAGCACACTTACTAATCCTTGTCTCATACACAGTGATGACAATTCATATGCTGCACCCCCTCTCATATCCAAATTCTGAACAAAGGACACACTTTTAGGGCTTTTAAGATATTTTGCAAATTGAGAGGATGAATCAAAACAGTTTTTAGGAAATCAAAAGTAAAAATACATCTGAGTTGTGCAGAGATGTTTGCCATTCAATGTGGGAACAGCAGGCCTTGCTCTTATGTTGGAGAGCTCTGAAGGTCTTTGCTAGATTCGTCCTGGCAGGACAGAACTGAAGGAAGAGTGGCATTTTTCTTCTTCATCTTCCACAGATGCGTTTATTCACCCTTTTACAAATTTCTTGCAATAGCTCCAGGGCTGCATAGGTTCCCAACCAGTTTGAGGGCATGTTTGTGGCCCAGGATATTTTGCATCCTAAGCCTCTCCCAGACTTCACCCCCATGTGTTCACAATGTACACCCTTTCCCTCCTTTCTGATGCTGAACTGATAAGGGCTACTGATGTTCCTGCAGGAACTGGGTGAAAGGATCTGAGGTCAGCTCTTTCAAGGGTGGATCTTTTTCTCAGCCCCCAGCAGGGGAGATCTAATATATCTGAAGGCCTCAAGAATGCCAATCCAGGGATCATAGAACTGTGCTGAATAAAAGTGGGTAAAATGGATGTGCACAAAAATAGCCTAGATAATGTTTAATAAAATGTATGAATTCCTGATCAATGTGAGAGGAAGGAGGTGAACAGCAGCAAGGAGAGGTAAGGTGCTTTTACCAAAGAAGAACGTTCCTATAAATAATGCAGACCTGCTGGTAGTAAAGTTAAAAACATCCACTAATGCAAACTGTGAATTCTAATAGGACCCTGTCAACTGACAATAACAAAATATGGGGACAGAATCAGTAAGGAACAATTCTAAATTATTACAAAAAACAGGGCAAGAATTAAAAGGTGCACACTGATGTAGAAGTACAACTCAGATAAGTGGAGCTTAGTCCTGTGGATGGATGTTTAGGATCCAGTTTCAATTACTGCAAAGCAGCTTTACACAAAATATTTGCAAACTCCAGAAAGTTCCCATTAATCTGTAGCAGAATGAGATAAGAAGTACTTCAGTACTTTACAGTCAAACTGAATTACTGCAAACATTGATGGCAGAAGATGAGTCTTGAGTAGCATCAGGGTGGGAGTGGTGGAGATGATGAATGACAAGCAGCCCATGGGGCCATTCTGGTTCTGTCTCATCTGTTCCTGTGCTTTTGCTATAGTGCAAGGAAGGGATGGTGTTACGTCCATTCATGATGGTGACAGCAGAATCAGACTTTTTGATGAGGAGCTCCACTGCAGGATGGCAGTAGGAGGGCACTCTATCCTCTGTTCCTGCCCTTAGCCCTACTTTACAGCATCTGCAGTACCGAGCGAAGATGGAACCTGCATGTCTTACCATGTCACTCTGGAAACAGCAACAGCAGTTGCCATTGGAGGGTGTATAGGGCCTTGGAGTGTGCTTCCAGACAGGGGCTCCCAGCACTACCAGTCGAGAGGCAATATACAGCCATTCTGTCTTGTCCCTTCTCAACCGATCTACGGTGGAAAGAATGAAGATGGGAAAAGCATGTTGCAATGGAAGGTGAAATCATTTTGCTCCAATTTTGTGGCTAGACCAATCCTCTCTGTAGTCCCTAACTGATTTTTTTGGGGGGAGGGGGGGTGTCGAAATGGGGTGAGAAAGACTTACATGTTAGACATATTTATTTTTTGCCTGGTCCATTGGTGAATATCAATTCCTCTAGTTCACAGAGATATTGATTTCTGGTCCTTTTTCTTGGTACATAAGTTCAGACTAAAGAAAAGGAAAGGAAAAAAAAGCCATAAGTCAAAAAAAAAAAAAGAGTTAATTAAATGACAGTAAATACAGCAAACACTTGATCAGGCTTTGGGTTTACTTTTCCATGTCCTTGAAGAGCCACTTTAAAAAGGAGAAAGCAACAGGAGACACAGTGGACAAAGGGGACCAAGGGTCAAATTCTCAGATAGGTTAGGGGTGTTCCAGGTCTTCTGTGCTATCCTCATCTCTTGATGTTGTTCTGAGCATTCAAGTAATTCCTAATTTATGGTGACCCTAAGGCAACCCTATCAGAGAGTTTTCTCAACAAGATTTGTTCAGAGGGAGTTTGGCCTTGCCCTCCTCTGAGACAGTGGAGTTTATCATACGATGGAATTTGGGGGTAAAATGCAATGGCAATCCGAACACAATCACGGGGTTTCACATTATTGCGTATGAGTGTATCTCACACAATTTTGGGCAATGGGAAGTAATTCTGAACGTAATCATGGGGTTTCATGTAATTGGGTATTAGAGTATCTCATGCAATTTTGGGCAATGGGGGTGATTTTTGGGCAATGGGGAGTCATTCTGCATTCCGAATGCAATTAAAATTCATGTAAATTTTCTAAACTAGCGAATTTATGTGAATTCGAATTGGCTTCATTCGAAATTGAGAAAAATTCCTCCCGTCTGATAAAGTATAACACTGAAGGTCACCCAGTGGGTTTCATGGCTGAGCAGGCATTTGAACCCTGGAATTCCAGAGTTCTATTACAACTTTCAAACCACAACACCAAGTTGGCTAGAGAAGCAGATCCAGGTGACACTCTAGAATTTCAAAGCAATATTGGCTTTCAGTAGATTGCTGAGTAAAACTAAAGAGTGAAAGAGCATTGTTTCCTGTGGCTGGAAAAGATCAGCCCCCTCAATAAACCAAGTCCCCTAAGGGTCAAAACTGATCCACGTTTGTGTGCAAATCCTGACATGTATAGCTTATTTCTGTCACCTCATCCTCTCAGAGGATTTGTAGCCAGATCTTGTGACAGTATAGCTGTCAAGTCCTGCGTTCAACAATTTATAAGGTACTAAACTCTGGGATCACTGGAATCTCATTTGAGAAGATGGCAAAATGAACTAGCAGTGCAAGGCAAAATATAAAAGGAACTCTCAATCTCAGTCCTCAAGGATTACATGAAGCTGCAAGGTAAGATCTCTTTCTCTGGCAGGTGATGAGTTTCTGCAGCTCAATGCTTACCAAGTCTGCCTAAGTCACAATATCAAGCCCGAGACCTCTGAAAAGTGGCATTAATTCACAGATGAAATGCCAGAAAAATTGCTCTGCCCCTTCAGTGTCCACCCTCCTCCCGAGGGATCCTCTCAGAAAGGGAGTGGTATTCATGAAATGCTCCGAACCAGCAACAAGGAGATTAGGCCAGTCCTTCATAGCATACAGTCAGGTTACATTTCTTCCTTCTTTGCTAACTTACATTGACATATTGAGGTTGGGGGTGGGGAGAGCATGCAATTTTTTTACCCAGCGCAGCCCCCTCCCCAGTCTTCTCTGTCCCCCAGAATCATGCTCACATCCTCGCTGTCACTGTCATCCTGATCTTGCTTCCTTTTCAGCTTTTCCTCTTCCTCTTTTCTCTCCTTCTCTGGCATAATATCATCCAACCAAGCCAGGTAATGTCGCGGGAAGATGTATTCCATCACTTTCCGTACACCCACCAGAGCCAGCAACTAGTGAGCCAAAACAAAATTATACAAAATTAGGAAGAAAAAGAGGAGGATTAATAATTTACATAATACTTTCTAAAGGGATAACCATATTATTTTGTTTCAAGAAAATGGAACAGGACAAACTGAGACAAACAGAGGGGAAAGAAAAAAATACCCTAAAAAATTATACCTCCCTCTTCACAGGCAAGGAGAGGGAGGCCTATATTTGCTGTAGGGTGTATATCCCTGCCCCTTTCTTAGTTACTCATCGGCAGCAACAGAAATACAAATCCAGGGATCTGACCATGTACCATGCTATACCTTGTTGCCCTAGATTTTATACCCTCTCAAGCTTGGCACATAAATTCAGATTAAAAGGGGATGCCAATCACATAAAGACAGAAAAGTTCCAAGTTGGACTATTGCAATGCACTCTTTGCAAGCCTTCCCTTGAAGACAATATAAAAGCTGCAACAAATGTAGAATGCTACAACGCAAGTACTGACAGGACAAGGGAGAAGCGACCATGTTAGACCTGTTTTGAAATCTCTGCACTGGGTACCAATGAGCCATCAGACTCAATTCAACATGTTAATGCTAGAATGTTAACTCCCTTCCTGAACCAGCTTCACTGGCTACCACTCCATTTCCCAGTACAATTCAAAGTGCTGGTTTTGACCTATAAACCCCTATACAGACTATCTGTAATCTCATATCTCCACATATGGTCCGCTTCTTAGGACCTTATCAGACGAGAGGAATTTCTCAATTTCTCTTTATTGCGAATAGAGCCAATTCGAATTCATGTGAATTCACTAGTTTAGCGAATTCACATGAATTCCTATTGCATTTGGAATGCATTCAGAATGAATTCCCATTACCCAAAAATGATCCCCCCCATTGCCCGAAATTGCGTGAGATGCTTTAATTCGCAATAAGGTAAAACCTATGATTGCGTCCGGAATGACTTCCCTTTTGCCCGAAATTGCGTGAGATACTTTAATACGCAATAACGTGAAACCCCATGATTGCGTTCGGATTGCCATTGGATTATACTTCCAATTTCTGTCGTCTGATAAACTCCTTAGAGAAGTGGAGCCTTTCCCCGGAGCCTTTCTTTCCCTCCCCTCCCTCCACTGAAAAAAATAGATTATGGAAATTGTCATGAAGAATACTGAATAAAATGTTTACAACAAGAGGTTCATACATATTCTGCCCACAAATAATTTCTGTTGTGTAACAGGATTTTTATTTTTTTTTAGCTACATACTATGTACTGTACCAGATCATTGTGATTCCTGGTCTTGATTCTGAATCATATTAGTTAATCCCAGTGACAGCAGACTGACTGAATCACTTGTTGACTGAAGAGTCAACATGTAGGTAATTCCCATTCAGTCAATGGATGCGCTCTAGCTGGGACAAAGAGGATTTAGGACTTGGCTTGCGTTCGTATTGCCATTGGATTATACTTCCAATTTCTGACGTCTGATAAGGTCTTTACAATCTTTGGGTGAGGACTTCTTCTCCATCCCACCAGTCTCCCAAGCTTGGTTGGTTGGGACACCAGGGAGACCCTTCTTGGTGGCTCTTCCTAGGCTTTGGAACTCCCTCTCATGGGAGGTTAAATTTGACTCTTCCCTATTGTCTTTTCAACAACAGGCAAAGATGTTTTTGTTTAAGCAGGCCTTCAGCCTTGGCTAACCAGGGTGGAGTGATGTATAATTGGGTGTGCTGTTTTAATATTCATTGTGCATTTTAAGTCTTTTATTTGTTTTAAATTTTAATGTTTTAAAAATAGTGCTTTAATTCAATGTAAATGTACAATGTACATTTCAAGCATTTGCACTTTTGTTTGTTTTAAATTTATTTGTTTTAAATACAAAGCAGGATATAAATAAAATAATAAATATCCCCTAAAAATCTTACCATTAATGGAAAAATAATGGCAGCTGCAGTTGACTTAATGATCCATAGGACAGCTAGGCAAAGGGCCTGAATGAAGGTGAAGAGATGGACTTGACGGAGTGGAACATGGCGGAGGTAAATGAAGTCGGGCTGATGTTTAGCAGGCATCAGCAGGAGCTGGAGTCTGTCTGTGAACTGGATTATGTAAGAACAAGAGACAAACAGAAAACCCTTTTGTAGGCACTGAATATTCCACGTGGGAACTCCTAGAGGGGAACAAACTGTCACTATGGCTGGAATCCAATGGCTTAGTCCCACCTAAAGCAGACCCACTGAAGCAAGTGTTTGCTGTTGAGTCATCTTGCGGGTAAAACCCATTGATTCAATAAGTCTACTCTAATTAGAACAAACAATAGGATTAAGGTCAAGTACACTGCTTTTTATTAAAATAAGAAAATTCATGGTGCTGGAGTGGTTGCTGAAAATGTTAATTATTCCATGTGAAACAGGTGTGCCTTCCAAAAGTAGTATACTGCAGTGTAGTGACTAAGAGTGAGCTGGGAAGTGCCTGGGTCAGGTCTTGACTGAGCCAAAAGTTGACCTGGGAGCTACATTAAGGAGTTTATCAGACTGGAGGAATTTCTCTTTATTTCAAATGGAGCCAACTGGAATTCATGTGAATTTGCTAGTTTAGCAAATTTATGCAAATTCCAATTGCATTCGAATGTGTTCAGAATGACTTCCCATTACCCGAAAATGACTGCCCATTGTTTGAAATTGCGTGGGATGCTTTAATACGCAATAAAGTAAAGCCCATGATTGTGTTCGAAATGACTTCCTTTTTGCCCAAAATTGTGTGAGATACTTTAATACGCAATAACGTGAAAGCCCATGATTGTGTTCGAAATGACTTCCCTTTTGCCCGAAATTGCGTGAGATACTTTAATACGCAATAATGTGAAAGCCCATGATTGCGTTCAGATTGCCATTGGATTATACTTCCAATTTCCGTCGTCTGATAAACTCCTAGGTAAACCACTGGTCACTAAATCACAGCCCTTTCATGTGTATTGTGGGGGTGATGATAATGCTATTCGTTTACATCATCAGGCTGTTGTAAAGATTACTGAGATAATGTATATTAAGTTCTTCAAAATTATGATTTTATTCTCCAGCGACACTCATTTTAAGAGCACAGTTACAGAGATTTTAATGTGTCTGTGAGGAAAGACTAAAGCGATTTAAGGAGAAAGCTCACAGTCAATTCCTTCACTGTGTGTTGACCTTGACTTCCTCCCAGCTGAAGTTACAGATCTGAATGCAAGTTAATCAAACGTCGGATCAAACATCAGTCTTCCTCCTCCTGTCATGCTTTAGATGGGCTACTGCCCCCCCCATCCACTTTTATTTTTGAAAACACCATGTATACTTTTCTCTTTTGCCTTGCGTAGGAACAACACTTTAAAAAGGAACCTATAGAGAGAGACACTAGAAGGTTTTCCAAGCTTGGCCAGACACCTCCCGTGTTGGCCTTGTCTGTCATTTTACACTGTCACTCCACTGATGGAGCTGGAGATCAGCAAAACCCAGAGTATCTCCTCACACAATCCAAAAGATGCTTTTTCTATTCTTTTGCACTTACCTGAATACTGCTGAGTGCAGCCACACCCATGTAGAGGAAAATGCCATATAGCACAGGCATTGGGATAAACTGAAAAATCAGATCCAAAGCACAAGCGTTACACAATGACACCGGGCTTTCTTTGAAAACTACGTTCTATAAAACTTTATTATTCAAGTCGGCTTTAGGTTGGTTAAATGCAAAAAGAGGACAGGACTCTTGTGCCTTTAATAAGAGTAAATCTTAGCAATGGTAGCAGCGGTTGCTTTTCCTCAGCAACAGGAGCCATTTTTCAAACGGTACAAAGTTTGCAGCTGCAATAACAGATCTAGGAGAGATTGAGTGTTCTTGACTGTTTTATGAGCAGAACAAGCCCAAAGGCTGTTTCCTATCCTGTTCTAGTTCTCTCTAGAAGTATATTATGCAGAATTTCTGGTATTCCAAGTTCGTCAAGCCATGGGAGTATTCAGAACAGAAAAACAATCTGGAACTTCAAATGAAGACACAATAATGAGAAAAGGAGCAGCATTTTACCTGTTAAATAGTAGATTACAGTGATTTGATTTCAAAAGGTTAAATCTATCTACTGTCAAAGATTCAGTGATCCCTCCAGATACTAGCTAGCGCTGATATTCATATGAGTTTTTGCTCGAGTAGAAACACTAAATTCTTTTGTTACCTTGAGTACTGGTGCCAAAAACACAGATAATCCTGTGAGGATGAAGACCATCAGTCCTGTCACTCTCTGCTCCCTGAAAGGAAGAACGCTTTTGGAATTAGGCCTTTATATTTCAGAACGCAACCATCACACCAGTATTTACACTGTATAATTCTAGTGAAAAACAGGGTGGACACCACTCTTGCATCTTTTCTTATAAATCAAGAATTGTTTAGCACAAAGAGAGTAGGGAGTTTATCAGACGGGAGGAATTTCTCTCAATTTCGAATGGAACCAATTCGAATTCACGTAAGTTTACTCATTTAGTGAATTTACAGGAATTCTAATTGTGTTCGGAATGCGTTCAGAATGACTTCCCATTGCCCGAAAATGACTTCCCATTGTCCGAAATTGCGTGAGATACTCTAATACGCAATAACGTAAAACCCATGATTGTGTTCAGAATTACTTCCCTTTTGCCAAAATTGCGTGAGATACACTCATTCTCAATAATGTGAAACCCCATGATTACGTTCAGATTGCTATTGGATTATACTTCCAATTTCCGTCGTCTGATAAACTCCCCAGTAACAGAAAATAAGGATGACAAAAATCCATATTTAGGTTATCCATAAGGAGTCACCTGCTGCCTCATAGTACCTGATTCCAAGGAACTTTGGTTGCTCCCCTGGAGCACAAGTGGTGCTCTCTTTCTTAAGGCTGTCCATATGGGCCAGAGAGATGACTGTGGCTGACACATACCAGGGCAAGCCCATGACAGAAGTAAGAATCATCAGAAGGGAAACACAGAAGAAATCCAGGTGAAATCCTGCCCCCTTCTGCAACAGAACAACAACATTAGTTATATGTATATCCCATCTTTGCTCCAATTAGCTCAAGACAATATATACAGATCTACTCCTCCCCATTTCCCTCATAACAACCTTGTGAAGTAGGTCAGGCTGAGAGAGAGAGAAATCAGTCTAAAGTCACCCGGTGAGTTTTATGACTCATTGAGGATGAGAAACTAAATCTCCCATGTCTTAATCCCAAACTCTAACCACACCATAAAATTTTGCTTTTAATGTCTAAAAAATTGAGTAGTATTAGTACAGTATTATAAAGATGCCTTATGGCATCTGATATCAATGGGCAAAATGCAAGGCTAGTGCTATCTAGATTAGAGCTAGTAAAATGGAATGAAATGTATTAGTCACATAGTTCAGTTCCCATTGATTTCAATGGAGTGACTAGGTACTAATGCTGGACTTAGCCCAGTTAAGGAAGCTGACGGGCCACATTTCTAATTTGGCACTAATACAAACTCACAAATAATAATTCTAATAATTCTGGGAAACATCAGCTCTGCTCTGAAAATCTTTACTTTGTGGCAATTATGTTCCATCTCCTGACTCAGTTTTTTCACACAGAGGTGCACCTTGTTAGGCAGGCTTTTGGCACATCGAGAGCAGTTTAGGAGCAACATGATAGATCTCGCAATTTATTGACAGACACTTACAATTGCAATAGCACTTTTCTTTACTAAAAAGTTGGGGTTGCTTGTTATCTATTTCTCCCTCTACTCCATGCCTGGTAACTATCAGGTTCATGGGACCAGCAATAATCAGGCAGTCTTCACGTGGCTGACATCCACTTCCTTTTAACCTCTCCGGTGCTCAAGTGGGCATTAGGTGGGAGAGACATTGCAGATGGTAAATTACAGTGGCAGAAAATTTCTTGGCCTTCCCTCTCACTCTGAGTCCCATCATGAGGCTAGCTGCACTGTGGAAGGGGAAATGATGCCTCCCCACTGACAAAGACATCCTACGTGGGACAAAGTGAAGGTTATTTCTGAACAACATCTGAGATCTAGTGCAAGTGCATTAAAATAATAAAGTATCAAACTTTTCTGCCTAGTAGGGCTTCTGCACCCTCATAAGGTGCACCATTGATGGGAGAAGGAAAAGATAAACAACACATTTGTTCCCATTTTCTTTTCACATAATCTTCCCCTACTTTAGATTCCTCCACATCTACTTTCCCTACCTCGCAGAAAGAAACAAAAAATAAGCATGTGTGCATGCATGTGATGTGCAAATAGACATGGAAGAAACTGTACCTGTTCCAGATCAACCTGAAACTTTGGAGCAGATCAGGGAGTGGCAATATAAAAACAGCAGTTATTGGGAGGGGGCTTAGATACTGTTGTTAAATTTCATTGCTGTGTGCCTTCGAGTCATTTCTGACTGATGGCGACCACAAACCACTACACGATGCTGTTACATTACTCTTTTAAAATTGGAACAGATTCATATGGACCACAGGTAACTAATACTGGAACATGGCCTATACTTAGTCAGACTATTCATCCTTCTAGCCCATTGCTGTTGTCTACACTAACAGAAAGGGACACTCCACGGTTCCAGGTAATCTGCTCACAAAGCATTGGTTTTACCAAGCAGTTAACCCCCTCCCTTGCATATCCTGAGCAACTGATCTATAGAATGAAGGATGGATAGATCTGACAAACAATGTATAAATTCATCCTGACTCTGAGGACAGAAGAATGAATGACAGCACAAAAAGACTCGCTTCTTATGATATCCCCAGTTGTAGTACATGGTTTAATGACAAGTCAACAGTTATGTAGATGTTGTGATTTAATGGCTCTACTCTAGTTAATAATAGGATTCAAGCCTCTTCTCTTGTAGTAAAAGAATATGATGAGCTCAAGAGTGATAGCCTTTAGGGCTGAAGAGCGGAGTATAAATACCATAATAAAGTAAACAAAATAAAATAAGAGTGGTTATATCCTAGGAGTCAGTATGGCATAGTGGTTTGAGTGTTGGACTACGACTCTGGAGATCAAGGTCTGAACCCTAGCTCGGCCATGAACCCCTCTGGGTGACCCTGGGCAAGTCACATGCTCTCAGCCTCAGGAGAAGACAATAACAAACCTCCTCTGAACAAATCTTGCCAAGAAAACCCCACACTTTAGGGTCACTATAAGTCATAAATGACTTGAAGGCACACAACATACACAATTTTCGTTTACACGCTCCTCACAGATGCCTGTCCAACTTTCCACTGAAAATCTTCAGCCTCCTTAGTAGTTTTCTTTAACATCTCCTTAAATTATAGAGGTAATATTTAGCAAACTATTTTTTTGCTTCTTTAGGTCTGCTTCCAAGTGGTTATTTCCGTAGGAACCATGACACCAACAAAGGAACAAGAAGTAGCTCCAAAGAGACATATGTTCTATTGGTGTGGCTGCTCATCCGTATTGGGCCTGTTAGTCCATTTGTTCTGCCAGTGATCTGAGAGAAACTGGTTCAGTCCCCATGTGACCTGAGATATTACATGTGTTGATCAACTGCACTTAACACTTGTTTCCTTATGGAACAGGAGGAAGAGGAGGAGGTAGTGGCCTGGCCAGGTAAACTCAAGCTAGGGTGAGAGGCCAAACATCTGAGAAATACTGGTCACTCCCACACATAATCCAACCAGAGGAACCAGTTTCATGTTGCACTGTGCAGCATGGATATCTTCTAGCACATTACACCATAGAATGCTTGGGGAGAGTAACTGATAATCTCCCTACTGCAGAGAATGGGAAAACTGCTTAATTGGTATTGCTAGTTGTCTTAAGTAGTACAAACTTTTGTAGGAGGAATAGATGGGAAAGAGGCTGAACTTCCCGGGAGGTTGGATTATGTACTAACAGCTTCAGGAGTGGATAGGATTTTCAGGGGAGCAACACAACTGGCCTTCAAGCTTGCGTCATGTTTTGCACGTGCCGAGTCTTGCTTTTAAAAGGCAAGGGGCACATTCTTCCTGTGCAGCAGAGACGTATCAAGTTTTGCATGTGACTCTACAGAAATCTCTTTGCATAAACTGTAACCTGGCATAACATTTATATTTCTGAGAATTTAAATTTATTTGTTCAGAAGTAATTTTTAAAGCACTAAGGTTATAAAGGTACTTTTAAAAGACGTTGAAATATGAAAAGTTGACATTCACGGTCAAAGACCAGCATCGTTGAAATATGCTGTTCTTGGATGGCTCCATTGTTCAAGTGCTTTATATGGTTACAGATACCACTGAGAGAGAGATTACCAAAGGGAGTAACTAAAGAGGCAAAAGAGTATTAATTAATATAAATAAAATATAATTAGTACATGTTAAATAACAAGAAATAATAGTGTGGGAAATGGAAGAAGGCACAGTTATACCATAGAATCATAGAATCACAGAGTTGGAAGAGACCACAAGGGCCTCCAGTCCAACCCCCTGCCATGCAGGAACTCCATGCAGTGCCATGCAGAAATATGTCAAACTGCATTCCATCCTAATAAACCTGAATATTCTAAAGGTTAAAACAAGACACCGAGTGTATCAAAGCCACACCTCTTTGTGCCAACGTCTAAAAGAAAACAACATTGGGAAGAAGAAAAAGTTCCAAAAATATGGATGAAGCAAACAGCACTGATCACTGGCAGTCATGAAATTCAGAATACAAATTATGAGTGATATGTATCCCTATAAAAGGTAAAGATAAAGTTTCCCCTTTGACAAATTTATCTAGCCATGTCTGACTGTACAGAGACCATTAAAAAAGGGAAAGGAAGTTGCTAAGTAAAAAGTATTGGATGAGGAGTGATAATTAGGCAGAAAGTTAGGGAGGAGAAAGGATGCAATAAAACTGAGAAAGCAGAAAGAATTCTTTTTTTAAAAAAAAAGGAGGAGGGAAAGGAGGAAGAGAGAAAGAACTATTAAAAATTGAAGGGGGATTTTCTCTTTTTAAAAATATAGAGCAGCAGTCTAGTTAAACTTTCCACACAGACACCCAGATGGTTTATAATAAAAAAAGAAAGGGTGGAAAGAAGGAATCTAGCAGCACCTTTGAGACCACTGGTTTATTTCACAAGAGCTTCTGCTCTCCTGTCTCCCATTTCCTTTTTATTCTGAAACAGACTACCACGGCTGTCTCCTTGAAAATGGCCACATAGTTTATATGCATGCATTGCTTTTGTACCAAGTAAGTAAGGACAGAGGCCGCATTCCCACTATGATTTAAAGCAAATTGCTGATTGGGTTACATGACCATTGTTCTGATTTGAAACCGGTTCCAATCCTTCTTGGCAGCAAGCCAGGTGACTGGGCCGATGGCAGCTCAATGAAGCCAGTAGTTGCAAAACCAATGAATCGAATCTTCTATCAATTTTTTTAAAAATAGTTCCCAAGCTGGGCTGCTGCTTACGTCACCAATGATGCACAGATGATTGACATGCATTTTGAAGTGGCGCAAACTCGTGGGGACGGCAGTCGTGCCAAAAAAGAAGTGATTCGCTTTCATAGTGGGAATGATGGACCTTTTGGAACCGATTCATTGACACAGTGTGAAGACGAATTGCAAACCGGTTTAAATGTAAGTGGGAATGGGGCCAGAGAGGGGCAGATGCAAGACTCGGCACGTGCAAAACATGAGTTAACTTCCTGATCAAAGTAGTGCATGTGACTACATCTCCCAGAATCTCTCAGCCATGGTGGCTGGGGGATATGAGGTGTTATAGTCTGAAAAATAACTTTTCCAACCTGCATGCACTTTTCATTGGATTTTCACACTTTATCTCCTTCCTGTGCAAACTGCTGAACAATAATGTTCAAGAAACCACAGAGACATCTGCCAGTCACTGTGACAGTTTGTGTTGGGCTTAGCAGCCATCTTATTCCTCTAAAATCTATGTTTTCTATGCCAACTTGTATGTGAGAGGAGCTGTCCAAGGCCTACAGAGCTATGAACTGTCCAGCCAAGCACTGACCTGAAGTTTATACTCTTTGCGGTTGAGAATCACAGCTGTTATTTGCTGATCCATGAAGATGAGGATGATGACCAAAAGGGCAGGCACTGATGAGGCCAAGTATATCCACCAAGGATTGGCTCCAAATGGAAACACAAACCAGCCTCGCGCAGGATTTGTGGGCTGCAGAGAGATTGGTAATAGGCAAAAGTCAGCAGGTCAAGTCTAGTCAATAGAACGTTGAACACTGAATTTCATTGAGCAGCTCTCCCTCCTCCTCCTGGCCCCTTCTCAAAATATCTGCAAAGGAAGCTGTTTCTACCTCAATTTCATGATATAACCCAATGGTGGGGAAACTTCAGGCTCTATGGCCAAATTCACCACTCCCAAAGACTCAATCTGGCCAATTCTGTGCTTTTCCAGGTAATCACACTCCATTTCCCATCATTAATGATTTCTCAATTTTTCCCTGTTTTCCTTGCCTGCTTCTGATAAACGGTTGAAATACGTCTCCTGTAGCTTAGTTACTCACACCAAGAGCTATACATTAATGCATGCTGGTATTTTGGATCCCAGTCTTTGGTCCTGGTCTCAGCCAGCATCCCCGAGAAACCAAATCTGGCTCTTGAGTGGAAAGATGTTCCCCAGCTTTGATCTAACTAAACAGGCAGTTATGGCAGGCAGGACACAAAGGTGGCATTACAATTGAGCAGAATGAAATATTGCTTCCTTATCAAATTTGAAATTTTTTACAAAAGCCTTTTGGGCCTTTCATCCCCCCTCCCATGTTTATCCACATAGTTTTAAACTGTTTCAACGTGTTTCTAACTTGCTATTTTAAGTACATTTTTAGTCTGTTTAAATTATGTTTTTGGGCAGAATATAAATATTTTAATAAGTCAATAATAGATATTGAATTAGGACTATAACATTTTTAAAAAACCAAATTGTTTTCTAAATGTATTTTATACAAACTGAATACATGAATTAAATACACTTAATTATTTGCAAGTAAATATAAAAGCATTTATGTTTAAAGATTTCAAAACTGTAGACAATTATAATACAGTATACAGCATAAAAAAGCCCTTAAAATCAATACACAATATCAACACAATACCCAACAATAAAAAGTAAGAGCCAGCTCACCCCCAATAATTTTCATAGCATGTCTCACATAACAAGCAACTCTACTATTCGATGGAACGGGTGCCATCACACTAAATCTCCTGCTCCAAACAACAGCAACTCAAGAACATGTGGCATCACCAGGAGGGCCTCTATAGGCAACCTAAGGAACAAATGGATCTACAAAACCTAAGGCAGTCTTTCTGATAAAGGGGTTCCAAGTTGTTTAGGGCCTTATGTACTAAGACCAAATTCTTCAACCTGGCTAAAAAGCAAATCAGCAGCTACATTGATACCCCAGCAGCCCTGCTAGACAGTCCATACCAGCCTTTAAGACAACCCCACACAGAGTGCATTGCAATTGTCCAGCTTTGATGTTACCAAACTCTGGAACATTGTAGTCAAGCTATCCCAGTCAAAGATCAGCAGGAGCTGCTTAAAAGCAATCTGAGTGACTGAGGCCTTTTGGGCATTAGCAACAAGAATACCTTCAGATTATACATTTGCTCCTTCTGAGGAAATGCAATCCCATCAAGAATAAGTAACGTAGGAGATTAGCGCATTCTCTTTTAACACGCCTTATCCCCGATGGGATAAAGGTACATTTATTTTTAAAATGGGTTTTATCACATTTGCCCATGGGTGGGCAAATGCAGTCCATTTACAGTCCAGATGCCAGCCAGACTTATCCCACACCTTTTCAAAAATGGGAAAATCCCATTCTTGAAAAGCCGCAGAGTAAACCCTCCTAACATCCAGGCTATATATGGGATGCATTCACCCGACCACAGGCGAATATGATAATACCTGTTTTTTAAAAAATAAATGCACCTTTATCCAGTCAGAGATAAGGCACATTAAAAGAGAGTGCACTAATTGCCATAGTTTCCATCAGTCACATACAAGGCCTCCATCTTGTCAGACTCCGTTTCTTGATCCTGCCTCATCTATCCTACCATCGTTTCCTGCATAGCCATGTCCCAATTTAGATGTGACAGGGAAACAGAAATATGTATCATTGGTATGCAGATGAAAATTTTCTCCAAATCTCATGATGACGTCTTTCAATAGCTTCACACAGTCCGAGATATTAAAGTGGGGATAAAATATGGTATAGCACAATTGCCTGGAACTGAACAACAGTCTCCCAGTACTATTCTCTAAAACCTGCCTTGTAAATACAAGTGGAGCCACTGAAATACAGTGACCTCAGCTCCCTCCCAACCCACTTGGCTGGTCCAGAAGGATACCATGGCTGAAGGTCTCAAAGCCTGAAAAGAGACTGAGCAAGACTGACAAGTTCATATTCCCTACGTCATTCTTTCAATAAATGTCCAATAAAGGTTCATCATAAAGCAGATTCAGTCCCAAAGCTAGGCCTGAATTCAGACTGATGTTGTTTGGCACTGCTCTAGAGGTTGCAACTGATTCAAGCGCGGGTATCGGGTTTCATGCAATCCAGCCCTGTCTCCATACCCAGGTTGAGTCAGAAGACTGCTCTCTGAAGCTCTGCTTCAGTATCTCAGAAATCAGGCTAATTATAATGAGTCCTTCCTATCACTGCCAAGGGATGCTGCTTGTGTGGCATTTAATCACCACAAGCATTTCTGAAAGGCAGGCAGAGAGAAACCAGATGCTGTTTACTGCAGGTGCAAGAGCGCAGAGAAATACAGCCAGATCTATTTGGGACACCTTCTCGGTATCCCAGTCTGCATGGCCTGGCTGCCTCACCTTTTGTCTAGCCTGACATTTCACCCACATTGGCCACGATGCTTCTTTTCTGCCTGTTAGGAGGAGAGAAGCCGTGACTTGAGCTCTTCTGCCCCTCCCTTGGCAAGGAAGGAGTGCTGCTCCCAATGGAGCCTTTGCTAATCCTCCCACACCCAGGCCCGCAGCAGGGCAGCTCAAGCCTGGGCTTGAGCCACCAGCTGGCTTTGCTTTCCCGACCAGTAATACCATCACCGGTGGAACTATTACAGGGCCGTCTGGCTGGGTTTGGTGAAGTTAATATGGTAGCTAGGGAGCAGCCGAGGCCAAGGTACATCTTGTTGCTAGGGGACCACCATAACTGCAGCCAAGGCCCACTCCAGAGGCAGCAAAGAGCAAGGTAGCAATTAGCATCCTATTTTTCTGATAAAATAAACAGGCTTCTTTGGGAGGGAAGATGTTTTGGAACCGCTTTTTTTACGTAACTAGAAGAAATGGCAGGAGACTTAGGGAATCACTTAGGTGGCAGCTGCATTTGCATTTACTTAGGAGTAAATCCCATTGAATGTAGTAGGGTGTATCTCTGAGCAAATTCAGTAGCACATCTATGGCATCATTCTCCACCTGATTTCCTCCAGGTATCACACTGGGGATAGTTAGGAGGAGTAGCTAATACCCCAGATGACAGGCTCAAAATTCAAAACGATCTGGATAGACTAGAAAGCTGGGCCAATGCTAACAAAATGAAATTCAACAAGGGAAAATGTAAAGTACTGTACTTAGGGCAGAAAAATGAAATGCACAGATATAGGATGGGGGACATCTGGCTGAATGAAACTATGTGTGAAAAGGATCTGGGAGTCCAAGTAGACCATAAATTGAACATGAATCAACAGTGCGATGCGGCAGCTAAAAAGGTCAATGCTATTTTAGGCTGCATCAATAGAAGTATAGTGTCTAGATCAATATATGTTGCAACCCAGACAATATGTGCATAGTTTTAAATTTCTGGTGTAGTACAATTATTCTTTCCATTCATTTCTTCCCAGTCCTATGCTGTAATTTCCTTAGCACCACTCTGCTGGTTGCAATGAGCAAGATTCCAGATGTGCTACACAGGCAATAGGTATGGCCATCTCTGTGTCCACTACACCAAGGAATTCTAAAGCTGAATACATGTTCTCTAAATTCTCCCTAGACATGGATATTTTCCCATTTATACTTGAGAATCACTGTGGTGTAATAACTAAAAACATGAATAGGGAGCTGGAGAGTTCCTCCTACATACCTCATCTGTGTTGTGAAGCCATTGAGGATATCAGCAGGGACACTGTCTCTCACCTCTGCGTCTAATCTGGAACATGTGGGTAATAATATTGTCCTACAATGTGCTTATAAAAATTACTAAGGCCATTTATTTCTATGTGAACACATAGAAAGTGCTATGTATTATTTTCTCTGACTCACCTGTAGGAGAAGGAGTGGATGGCTCATCACTCAGACCCTCCCCTTCTAGATAAAGAACCACATTAACAAACTTCCCCCAGTGAAGTGTGTCCTGCCCATGCTCTTCTTATGACCTTCCTTACTGAGCTTGCCCCAAATATCTCACCTAATTCATGATAACATATACATAAATGGACCCCAGGCCACTTCATCATCTACCTGAGCTGGTACAGCACCACCCTCCATAAAGAGGGTGGTACCAGAGAGTCAGGGGTTTCATGCCATGAAGAAAGCACATGGGATGTTCAGATCCCTTCTTCTGAGCCCAAGGAGTAGATACATAAACAAACTCCATGGCAAGACATTTTGCTGTTGTTGTTGTTAACAACAGCTGATCTCAACCTATGGATGAGACATCTCCAATGCTCCCTATCCACTTCTGCACTGCTTAGGTCCTGGAAATTCATACCCGTGACCTCCCTAATAGTCTATCCATCTGGCATGCAGTCTTTCTCTCTTTCTACTACCCTAGCATTATGGTCTTTTCCAATGAGTCGTGCCTTCTCATAATGTGGCCAAAGTACAACAGCCTTAATCATCTTGGCTTCCAGGGAGAGAGTTCAGGCTTGATCTGTTCTAGGACCCATTTGTTTCTCTGTTTGGCTGTCCACAGTGTCCTCAGCACTCTTCTCCAACACCACATCTAAAATTAATTGATTTTCTTCCTATGTGCTTTCTTCACTGTCCAGCTCTCCCATCTGGACATGGTTACATACTAGACATACTTCCTGTGAATCAGCTCTTAAGACATGACAGCCCCCACCCCAATGAAATGTCATTCAGTCTCCTAGAAGCAGAAGGACAGCATTTGTTGTAGCAAGGGTTCAAAAAGTCAAAGGCATACAATAACTTTAAAGCAACATTACACAGCGTTTTTAAGGAAACGTGAACAAATGTGCTAAATCCAGATCTATTCTTTGTACCACTTACTCATATAACACCCCCTACTAACATCCTTAAAATTCCCAGGGCATCAATTGTGTACCTAGCAGAATAACTCTTTTCCTTCAACCAGCCTCACCTTGAATTCATTGGGCACAATGAGCTTGGGAGTTTCCAGTCCAAAGGCAGCATCGAGTCCGCAGAAGATAAGAATAGCCAGGATAATGGAGAAATCGCCCACTAGCCTTCTCAACTAAAGTACAAAAGGGGGAGAAAAACCAGCATCAGATTTATCAAAGAAAGTCTTCAGAAATGCATATGCAAGTTTGCAATTAGCTTTTCCATCTCTGTCAATGCCTGGACTTAAAAAAAGTTAGAAGAGGAAAGGTATACAAAAGATAAATCATGATATGAACTTATACTTTCTGTATAATTGTGGACGTCTGTGTATGAGAAAGAGGATGGCAGTTTTGGAAGAAGTAGGGGACTGTAGAGAGACTGACTGTAAAAGCTGTCTGCTTGTCTGTCACATTCAGCAGGGCTGGCCCAATGACCAGTGACACACCTAATACCCACAACCGACTCTCAAAATCAAGGGGCATGATGCCCTAGGCCAGGTAAATTAGCATGACACCTGAGGAAAACATTTTAAAAATACTCACAAGAGTTTCTCACCCTTCTTGGCTGTAAAAATATGATCACAACAACAATTTACTGGCCTTTCATGATATCAAACACCCAAGGAAGCCCCTATGCTTTGCCTATTGGTAGGACCAGACTTGATGTTCAGAGTTTGCATGCGGACACTGGAAACTCTAAACTGAAAGGTTCTGCTGGGTACCCTTACAGAAAAATAGGTTGGGGAGGATGGGTTAGGAACAAACGAACCAACACAACTTTTTACTAAACCCACAGCAGACCTAGACTGTGTATGTACATTTCCTGCATGCTGTTGGAAAGTGTCCTGATATTGACCAGGAAAGTATAGTGAGAAGGCACAAATTGCAGGAGAAAGGAAGGAAGAAGATTGTCTGGTACAGATCATCATCATCATCATCATCATCATCATCATCATCTTGCTTTTACAGTAGTACTACTGCACAGTACACTACTAGCTGTTGCTGACTGGAAATCTGGGATAGCGATGATTCAGATTTAAGCCAAGAATCTAGGAGTTACTGAAGTATTATCAGATAATGTGGCATGTTCCAAGTAGTGTCATCTTTTATAATTTTGCAGTTGTGATCCTATCTATGGCAATTTCATTCAGGTGCTTGACCAGTTTGTTTGTAATTGGTTCCTGAGCACCTATCACTACTGAAACCACAGTTGTTTGTTTTCTCCCAGATGCACTGAATCTCAGTTTGAAGATCTCAATATTTCATAATATCTTCCCCTTGTTTATCTTCAATTTTTCTATTCCCTAGGATTGCCACATCAATAATACAAAATTTTTTTTCTTAACCACAATTATAGGCCCAGCCAAACTGGCTGAAAGTACTGAGAGTTTTTAGAACTTTTCCAGGAATTTCTGTTTCAATTGTACCAGCATGTCACTGCTCCCACATCCAAATGTTTCTTGAGTTTTTTGTTTTAAAGTGGCAGTTTTCCCCAGGATCTCAGATCCAATCGGATGTTGCTTTTTTTTCACTTGTACCTCGCTCTTTTTCTTAGTGCTTGGAAATGACAGGAAGAAAACCCAAGACTTTCTGTTGTTGTTTTTTTCCCAATCAGTACGGGTGCACTTTATGTTTGGTATATTATACTCTGTTTATTAGTTTGAATCTTAAAGTCTGACAAAATTTTTATTACACCCCTTTTAGCTTTTCATGCTTATGTTCCCACCAATTTTTGCATAATCTTAATCATTTTTGAGGAGGGGGGGGGACATAGGTTCCAATGTATAATTTCAATCACTTTATCATGGTGATGATGTTGATTGTTTTCGCTTTTCTTCTCCCTGGGATATGCCAGGCCAGAGGATTCTGCGGCTGTGCTTCAAGAAGAGTTCACAGGGTGCAGTATAATCTAATTCTTCCTGCTATTTTCCCACTGAGGATTGTACACCTCTGCCCTCAAGAGGAAGGGAAGAGGAAAAGAATAGGCATATGATAGAGAAAAATGGGGAGCAGGAAATAATGGAGAGGAAGGGAAAGCTGTTTTGGGGAGTTAAAGAAGATGGAAAGGAAGCATGAATCATAGTGCAGAAGATTAGGAGGGGAGGAGAGCAAGACTTTTTTTTTGTTCAGTTTTGAGCATTTCGTGGAAGTTCCCATGGAGTTTATCACATGGGAGGAATTTCTCTCAATTGCGAATGGAGCCAATTCGCAATTTAAGTGAATTCTCTAATTTAGCGAATTTATGTGAAATCTGATTGCATTCGGAATGCATTCAGAATGACTTCCCATTTCCCGAAAATGACCCTCCATTGCCCGAAATTGCGTGAGATGCTCTAATACGCAATTACGTGAAACCCCATGATTGCGTTCGGAATGACTTCCCATTGCCCAAAATTGCGTGAGATACACTCATTCGCAATAACATGAAACCCCATGATTGCGTTTGGATTGTCATTGCATTATACCCTCAAATTCTGTCTTATGATAAACTCCTATGTTTCCTATGTAGGTATACAAGATAGCTCATAACAATACAATATTAAATGATTACACAGATTAAATATTCAAACAACTTCTATGGGTGTTGCTATATTTTGCCATTCACCAAAACAAAAAACAAACAAAAAAACCCACAAATAAAAACAAATAGGAGAGTCTTCTAAAATCTTCAAAGACACACATTTATTATGTCCAGACATAAAATCCACCAGTGACGCTTTCATTGGCCAACCGAAATGCACAGTATACTTGTTGCAAACTTTCAAAGTTCCATGAGCTTCTTCATCAGGCAAGATGTTACAAACCAAACAGGAGAAGAAAATCCTCCTTTTCTTGCTACTCCTCCTGGCCATGCAGCAATAGGGAGATTTTCAATGTCCAGGAAATTTAAAGTCCATTTGCATCTCAACAGGGACCCTTCTTTTGCAATCTAATATTCTCCAATCTAGTGAGGTCACAGGCCTCTGTAGGCAGAGAACAACGGATGAGAAAATGGATTTTTTTTCCACCTTTTTGGTTTGTAACATCTTGCCTGAAGAAGCCCATGAAGCTTCGAAAGCTTGCAACAAGTACAGTCACCCCTCCGTTTCCATGCACTTGAAATCCACTTGGGTCCAGAACAGATCCCCCGTGAACATGGAGAGTCAACTGTATATTGTGCATTTTGGTTGGCCAGTAAAGGTATCACTGATGGATTTTTGTTTGGATTGGTTGAATGGCCAACACAGCTACCCCTGCATCTTTTCTGTATTGCGAGATACCACATTTATTATGGTTAAGGTGCCACAAAAGTCTTTGGACCTTATCAGACGTCAGAAATTGGAAGGATAATCCAATGGCAATCCAAACGCAATCATGGGGTTTCACGTTATTGCGAATTAAAGTATCTCACACAATTTTGGGCAAAAGGGAAGTCATTCCGAACGTAATCATGGGTTTTATGTTATTGTGAATTAAAGCATCTCACGCAATTTCAGGCAATGGGGGGGGGGGTCATTTTCGGGCAATGGGAAGTCATTCTGAACACATTCAGAATGCAATAGGAATTCACATGAATTCTCTAAACTAGAGAATTCACGTGAATTCGAATTGGCTCCATTCACAATAAACAGAAATTCCTCCCGTCTGATAAGGCCCTTTGATATTTATATTTTGTAATACTGCAATAACATAATTCTGTTTTAATGGAACACTTTTCTGTGTTTTTAAATGTGCTGTTTTTAATGTTGTAAGCTGCTCTGAACCCCAGTTTTGGGGAAAGGGCGGGATGATGATGATATAATAATAATAATAATAATAATAATAATAATAATTGTATAAAATTAGCCATGATGATAGACAACAGTTTGACACTGATTTAACTGCCAATGGCTCAGTGCTATGGCACGGGTGAGAGATGGGTGGTACTCACAGCTGTGGGGAAATAGCGGCTTGATTTAAAATTCTTCAGGACCAAGGAGCAAAGAAATGTCCCCAGAAATAGGATGAAGGACATGAAGGTGACATCAGGCACAAAACTGCAGCTGTTGCCCACCAGGTGGCCTCCGAGTTGCGCACACTGTTTCTTGGTGAGCAGGGACCAGTTCCCAGGCTCCAAATCTGACAGCTGTGGGGAAGGAAATGCCAGATATTGAGCAAGAGTGCAATGCTGAGCTTAAGGAAATGAGGGGAAATTGCTGTGGCAGAAAAAATAACAATAACATCCAAAACAGAGTAAATATGTTTTGTGAAACTGATTCCGATTAGTGTATGTTTTACTTCCTGGGTGATAGCCAAGCTTTTATGGATGCTGAAACTTCCCGTGAGGGATGGATGCTCACTAGGAGCCCAACATGATCAAGTAGTGGGACGGAGGCACAACACCTCTGGATATGTGCCACACAGGCTGCATCCGCACTGCAGAAATAATCCGTCTTGACACCGCTTTAACTGCCGTGGCTCACTGCTATACCATTTTGGTAATGGTAATTTGTTGTGGCATCAGACTGGAGCTTTTTAGGAAAAGTCCTAAAAACTCTCAGTACTTTCAGCCAGTTTGGCTGGGCCTATAATTGTGGTTAAGAAAAAAAAATGTTTGCGTTATAGATGTGGCAATCCTAGGGAACAGAAAAATTGAAGATAAAGAGGGAGAAGATATGATGAAATATTGAGATCTTCATACTTAGGTGCAGTGCATCTGGGGGGAAAACAACAACTGTGGTTCCAGTAGCAATAGGTGCTCGGGAACCAATTCCAAATAATAGCACAAAACTTGAACATTCATGAAATCCTTGAAAATTAAAAAAGAGCGCAAATTGCAAATATTTTTAAAAGAACTTTTAAAATAACTAGAAAATGTTACTCATTGAATCTTTTAAGTAAAGGCTTCTCTATAATTATGACTTTATTACAAGGGGAGGGGGGAGCACAGCTATCTCCTTTGCCCGAGAGCAAGTCTGGTGTAGTAGTTTGAGCATTGGACTATGACTGTGGAGATCAGGGTTCAAATTCTCACTCAACCATGGAAGTCCATTGGTGACCTTGGGCATGTCACACTCTCTCAGCCTCTGAGAAAGGCAAAGGGAAACCCCCCTCTGAACAAATATTGCCAAGAAAATCCTATGGAGTTTATCAGATGGGAGGAATTTCTCTCTATTTTGAATGGAGCCAATTTGAATTCACATAAATTCGCTAGTTTAGCGAATTTACGTGAATTCTAATTGCATTCAGAATGCATTCAGAATGACTTCCTATTGCACAAAAATGACTTCCGAAATTGTGTGAGATACTCTAATACACAATAACGTAAAACGTAATAACGTAAAACCTATGATTGCATTCAGAATGACTTCGCTTTTGCCTGAAATTGTGTGAGATACACTCATACGCAATAACGTGAAACCCCATGATTGCGTTCAGATTGCCATTGGATTATATTTCCAATTTCCATCGTCTGATAAACTCCTATGATAGGTTTGCCTCAAGTTTGCCATAAGTTGGAAATGATGTGAAGGCAGGCAACAGTAATTTCCTTTGCTCACAGCTCATCAGGCCATGTTGGCAATTTGACTTTGAAACGGGCTAGGCATTTATTCCACTATGAACAAAATAAGATGGGAAAACATAGTGTGCACACATGATTGCTCTCTGGGATGACTTGTACATGGACGCTTTGGAGTGGTTGCCAAGTATTTATGAAGCTGTGAGGTTTTTTTCATGAATGATATTAAATCAGAGGAAGGTAGGTGGCATATGTTGGTAGTGGAGGTGGAGTGGGCATACAAACACACAGAGACAACTGCAGTAGACACCTATCCATCTCAACAATGACTAAGGAAAGATTTACATTTTTCACAATTTAAATTTGCTTCTGCTTAGGTAGGCCACATTAGTCACAGAGTCTGATGTAATATTGGAACCCTGGGACCCTCCTAAGGCTCTTTCACATCACACGATCAAAGTGCTATGATTCCATTTTAACTTTAACTTGGCAGTTTAGGGAAGGGCACTTAGAATGATCAAGCAGAGAGCTCCAGTGCCTCTTCAGAATACAAAAGCCAGGATTCCACAGGATGCAACCATGGTAGTTAAAGGGGAATCATCATCCTGTAAATGTATACTGTGTGAAAGAGCCAATGAGAATAAACAATGAGAGTGGTTTCATTTCTTACCTCTCCAAAACTGCTAAGGGCTGGGAACAGTGTCTTGTTCAAAAGAGAAAAGTTGCCTAGGAGAAAAGAGAAAGAGAGAGAGTGAGAAGAAAGAAAAGGGAGGAAAAATTCAGTCTGAGACATCAGTTGGTAACTTGGTCCACTGCTCAGATCCACTGCAACCTGAAGCAATGGAGGGAACAAAACATTAAAAAAATTGAGATGTGTTCCTCTTAGGCCTTAGAGGGTTTAATGGTTGGTAGTGCCAGTGACTCTGTTGAAGCCTGCTGTGATGTGTTTAACACCTACTTTACAGACAAAATCTCTCGGATAAGGGCCGACTTGGACGTCAATGTTTTGTCAGAGTCTGTAAATGAGGTGTCCAATACTCCATTGTTGCTACTTTATTGGATGAATTTCAACCTGCTAGTAGTACCGAGGACATGGACAAGCTCCTTGGAAGTTTGGGTAAGACGACATGCCCTCTTGGTCCTTGTCCATCTTGGCTGGTCATCCAGGGAGGGGACACATTGAGGGTATTCCTTCGGTATACAATCAATGCGTCCCTCAGGGAGGGTTCTCTACCATCTTGTTTGAAGGAGGCAGCCATTAGGCCCCTCCTGAAGAAACCCTCCCTTGATCCCCTGGATAGGAAAAACTACAGACCAGTATCCCTGCTCCCTTTCTTGAGCAAGGTGATTGAGAGAACAGTCGCCTCCCAACTCCAAGCCGTCTTGGATGAAACCGATTATCTAAAACCATTTCAAACGAGCTTCAGGACAGGACATGGAGTTGAGACTGCCATGGTTGCTCTGATCGATGACCTCAGCTTGAGCATTGACAGGGGTAGTGTGACCCTGCTGGTGCTCTTGGATCTCTCCGCAGCCTTTGACATCCTTTTGGGTCGGCTGAGGGAGTTGGGGATCGGAGGCACCGCACTCCGGTGGTTCCGGTCCTTTCTCTTCGGTAGATCCCAAAGGATGAGGCTCGGGGACAGTCGCTCTTCAAAGATTGAGCTTAATTGTGGCATCCCTCAGGGCTCCATCCTGTCCCCGATGCTGTTTAATAGTTATATGAAGCCGCTTGGTGAAATCATATGGAGGCATGGAGCTCAGTGTCTTCAGTACGCTGATGACACTCAGATATACCTCTCCATGACAAGATCGTCGGCTCAGACTTCAGATGGCGTCTCTCCTCTTAATGACTGTCTTGCGGCAGTAATGGATTGGATGAGGGAAAACAGGTTGAAGCTTAATCCACACAAAATGGAGGCACTAACAGTTACAGGACCAAAGCCAGGGCTGGGAATACATCTCCCAGTCCTAGATGGAGTCACACTCTCCTCGAAGGACTCTGTTTGCAGTCTGGGGGTACTCCTAGACTCGCTTCACATGACTAGTCAGGTGAATGTGACGGTCAGAAGTGCCTGTTATCAGCTTCGGCTGATACGCCAGCTGCGCCCTTTCCTGGATCCAAAGGACCTGGAGTCCATGGTACATGCTTTGGTAACCTCACAATTGGACTTCTGTAATGAGCTCTACATGGGGCTGCCCTTGTGCTTAACCCAGAAACTTCAATTAGTTCAGAACATGGCAGCCAGGCTTATCACAAGAACATTGAGGAGAGAGCACATTACACCTGTGCTTAAGTCTCTCCACTGGCTGCCGATTAGTTTCCAGGCACAGTACAAGGTGTTGGTTTTAACCTTTAAAGCCCGTCATGGCTTGGGTACATCTTATCTTAGGGACCACCTCTTCTCATATGATCCCCCCTGCTCACTTCGGTCCTCTGGGAGGAACCTGCTTCAGCCTATGAAAACTAGGTTGGTGCAGACCTCCCTGAGGACGTTTTCAGCTGCCGCTCCCAGGCTATGGAATGACCTGCTGGATGAGATGCATCTTATCACATCTCTTGATTGCTTTTAAAAAGCCATAAAGATGCATCTCTTCCGGCAGGCCTTCCCACAAAGCCATTAACTCCTGGCTCTGTTAGTGGGTCAAGCTCCCCCCTCAATTTGTAATATCTCGACCCCTGATGCCCATGCAATTGATTGTTGCATTATGTTGTGCAAATTTTAATTATGTTGCTTTTAACTTTGATGTCAGTTTAATCTAATTTTTAAGGGGTGGGTGGTTGCGTCTGGGTCACTGTAAATTTTACCTTTTACCTTGTATTTTTAATTGTTGTAACCTGCTCGTTGGTTGACAGAGGAGCAGGCTATAAATAAATATATTATTATTATTATTATTATTATTATTATTATTATTATTTCACACTCCACACAGGCATTGGCAAAGTAATGTAGCACTGTAGCAAGGTTATATGCAGCTTCCTTGCAGGGTTCTAAAACACAGGCCAGCAGAAGATTTTCATCTAATTTTCTGAGATATGGAGACTGGAGGCTGGGCAGTTCTTAAGTGGAAAGTGGAAAAGTTGTTTTTATTGATTTTTCATGAACAAAGTGCAGGACACTACTTCAGAATAGTAACACATGCTGTAACAACATGTGCAAAGTGGACAGCGAATGCTGTCTGTTTAGGGGGACTGATGAATAGAACATAAAGAGGCCTTTGTTTAAAATTAATTAATTCACTGTGCCTGACTACAAAATGCCAAACACTTGGAAAATTAACATATTCTGACAGAGCTGTATTGGATTCTGCTTCTTTGTGCTACTGATTCCAGACCCAAGTGGGCTGCTAGGGCGAGTGGGAGATTCCTTGTAGCACTTCCAATTGGCATCAGTCACATGGGAGCTTGCTTAAAGGCTGCATTGGTCTACACTGCTAACAGGGGCCATTGCAAGACCAGCCTGACTATCTTGGGAAAAGAAAACACAAAAACTATTTGTGCTGACCCTGCTCCAAGTTACTCCCCCTTTAAAAGTGTGGCAGATGGGACAAGGCCTTGTTGGTTACAGCAAAAGAAACTGAGGATGGGCTCACACTCCATCCACATATGATAAGCATCTTCGTTGGAGTTTTGGTGCCGTCTGGAAACATTTATGTTTTCCCACACCTTCAATACTCAGCAATATTGAAGATTTTCAGTGTTTGGCTTTAGTATGTTTTCCAGGCATCAGCACCATTGGGAGGATTTGGTTTTTCTTGTTGTACATTTGAAGTGCTCTGTTGATGTTTACGTTTTATGCTACTGGGTTTTTTAAAATACTGCACCATTTGTATTTAATTTTGTAGCCTATTTTGGAGACTACGATGGGTTCAAAAACTAAGATACAAATATTTCAGTGGGTAAAAAGTACAGTAAACCTCATTAAGGCTGGGAATTAGAAGTCTCCAGACACTCTAACCTAGCCATCGCAACAGCATCTTACCTCCCTCTGGAATACTGCAAGTGCAGCTATACAAGGTGACATCATTGATCTTGTAATCCCAATTCACCGGGTAGTGTTCCACCAGAGACAGCATCTTCTTAATGGCGTCATAGATGAAAATGAAGCTGATGAGGGCACAAAAGCCTTCCTCTGTAAAGCGTGTGAAATACTGCACCAAATAACTGGCTTCAGTTGCCACCAGTACAAGGCCAAAGAAGGCCACCCAAAGGCCGATCCAGAGGCGGAATTCTAAATAATCCAGGTTATAGTCTCTGGTGGGAAAGAGGAGCCAAAAACATTTTCCTGAACAGACTGAGTTGCTTGAAAGACAGAACTGTAGTCAGAAAGAGCTATAGACAATTCATCCACCTCTAGACAATTCATCCACCTCTAGAAATTCTTAATAATAATAAAACAGTCAGCATTGCAGCTTGGCTCATTTGTTGCAACATTTAGAGAAAGGAGATAATAGTCTAATGCTAGCCACTGCACATATTCAGGCTAATTAGCTGATAATTGACCAAACTATGGACACTGGAATGCATTTATTACGGGAAAAAGAATTACTACACCCTTCCTCAAACTTGAGTGCTATATGAGTTTGGACTATAATTCTGCCTATGCTCATCCCATGGAAACAATGGGGGGTCTATATTTCAAGACATCATCAAATTGAGAAAGGATGAGCTATAAAACATCTTTTAAAAAAGAAAAAAAGAAAATGGCTGTTGCTCAAAGGTCAATGCCACCAGCTTGTTTGGCTGACAGAATGTGTTGACATTATCAGAATAGTAAGGCCTGATAAAGAAACACACAAGTAAAGGTGGTACAGACCATGGATACTCCCTCCTTCTGAATGGCCAAACCATGGACTCATTTCCAGGATGGTTCCTATGCCTGAAAGTTTAGCCTGGCTGACTTTCTCATGAGAGCTTCCTCTACTGAACCAGCATTTTAAATGTGATGGCACATGTCACAATAACAACATATAATATCTTGGTCATTGGTCCCATTTTCAGTGCTCTAGGCATATCAAGCCACTCATCATAAGCCAAAGTTGCTCAACATGACACATTCTGTGAAAAGGTTAAGGTATTCTGACTTCACCATGTTGGGTTCATTCCTATGACGTTGCCAGTAAGCAGCTGTGTCCAAATGTTAGCTAAGATGATGGAGTGCAAAATCCACTGATCCTAGCAAACTGAAAGCATGAGGGAGCTTGTCACAAGGCTAAGAGTGTTACCTGAATATTGTTACATCAGAACTGGGATGCAGGCAGGAAAGAAAAACCCTGGCACAATATCTCTTGAATTACCCCTAGTTTCCCCATGGAGCTAGAGGAAAAGGAATGTTGTGGGCTTCCGCCCAGCATGAACACTGACAAACGTGATGGCTTACTTACTTGCTGAAGGAAAAGAGAAGTCGTTCGAAGACAAGGACAGGCCCTGTGCTGCTCAGGATGGTGAGAGGCTGGCCAGAAAACAGGCAGAAAAATGCTCCAGCAAAAGCAGTGCCCAGGAAACTCTCTAGCACACCCTAAATCATATAAAAAAGGACATGATTCTTTGACTGAATGTAGACTTCAGGGCAGTGGTCAACTGACTGATCCCATCTTGAGTTCCAGGTTTGGAAAACAGACAGACAGATAGACATATACATGCATACAGCTGGGATGGTGGGCATAAATTTGCCCTCATTGTATGCATATATGCATGCATTTGCGCACACACCACTAGAAGTAACAGAGCTGTCCACTTTTATAGTGCCCCAAGAATTTATAGTGCAGGATGCTGAGACAACTTGGGCCTGAAGAGCCAGGAGAAATGTAGTATCCACATATGGTATGGTGTATCTTACTAGAAGGTTGTTTTAAACACACCTGCATGTTATCTGTAGCATCTCCCAGCATTCCTCCAAAGGTGATTGCATTGGTGACTGTTGCCAGGTAGATGTAAAGGATTGCTGAAAAGCACTGGATGTTAAGGGCATCATAGAAATCACTGCAGTACCAAGGGGCTTTCCTCTGGATATCCTTCACTAATCCTCCAAATAGTCTGCAGGAAAAAGAATATTTCCTTAAAACTGGGATTTCATTTACTGTATAAGGTTATTTCTCACCCACCCTACTTTTTTTTCTTGTTATATCTGGAACCTTAGGGAAAAGGTAGAAAAGAATGTCAGTGGGGGAGATAATAATAATAATAATAATAATAATAATAATAATAATTTATTTCTATTCCGCCCCTCTGAACAAGCAATCGGGGCGGAGTACAGCAGAGGTTAAAACAATATCAAGTTAAAATACCCCTTCCTTACCCTTACCACCCTCCCTTAAATAAGAATTAAATCGCAATAGAGTTAAAAAACATAATAGATTAAAATAACAATGCACAATAGTAGGGAGCAGAGATGAAAGCATAGATGATTTTCAGAAGACCACCAAGGATTTCCACCTCCCAACAGATGAACAACAGAAACAAATATAATTTTGTCTTCCTAAATTGGGCTTCTAACATCAGCAAAGCTTGTAGGGAAAATAGGAGTAGATTTCTGTGTGCTCTGGTTTCAGTTCTGATAGTGAACACAAATTCTCAACCTCAGTCACAGGCAACCTTTTCTACAGTTCTGTCCATTCCATTCAGCCACTGTTTTGCACATTGGTTCTGCCTGCTAGACTTTGCAATTCTGGTAAAGAACAAAGAAGATCCCACAACCTAAACCTTTCCCAACAAAATTCAATCTGTCTACGATTCCATGGCCGTGCAGCCCAAATGGGCCATCAGAATCTTTTAAATCCTGCATCTGTATTTTTCATTAGTTTACAGACATCTCCTTCCTGTTCCTCCCAGCCAACCATCTCTGTGAATTTTACCGTCCTGTCCTCTTCAGTTCCTCACTGACATGTTGGTGCCCATGTCCATGAGAATGGCCATGGCCATGCCGGTCATCCATGGTAGATATGTTCCCATTAGAGTGAGGACTCCATTCACGGAGATGCATGGAGAGCCTGGAAAGATAAGGGATACATTTAAGAATAGAAGGATTCTTTTGTACAAATGAGCAGCAGTCCATTCTTCCTCAGCTGGACCTCCCATTCCTGTCTGCTATTGTCAGACTCCAGTCTTTCTCTAAGCCACCACTAGTGCTTCCGATGTTTTGGAAATGGATGAGGTGCTGAGAAAGTAAAACATCCAAGCACACCAAATGTGCTATCTTGAATGAAAATCTCTAGAAACCCCACCATAAATGAAGAATGAGGGGGCTTCTATCACCTATCCCAAGTAGTCATTTTACTAAGCTAGAATACATGGGCTCCTAATTCTCCAGGCCTTTGCCTACATATCTCTAGCCAAAGAGATCTCCTAAATTCACCCGCATTTAATCAATGCTCTCCCATTCCCAGCTCCACTTTGTAGATACCTCTTCTGTGGTGAGGGCAAGCATTTGGGGGGAGCAATTCGTGTGGTCGGGTCCCATTTTCCTGGAGGTAAGACAGTCAGCTCATCCAAAAACTCATCAATTCCTGCAATGAGATCTCCTCTGCCACTTGCTTTCCGGGCAACTCGCTGAAAAAGCTGGAAGGGAATAGTGTTAGTCACAACTCTCCTTCATACAGGCAAAGACAACATTATGCCATCTGTGGGATAGAGAATGACATTCAGGAGAAATTTGAATTTGGTTTCCACAGAATCATAAAGTTTGGTGGGAATCTTACAGAACCTGATGTAGTTTAGGGGTGGGGAATGTGTGGGCCTTCAGATGTTGTTAGGCTGCAACTCCCATTAGTCCTAGCCAGTATAGACAATGGTGAGAAAGTTGCAATTCAGCAACTTTTGGAGGGCTGCACTTTCCTGACTTCTAAATTAGTCCAACCCTGCAGTCAATACAAGGTCTGCAATGTAGAATTCAGGTACAGCAGGAGTGGGGGAAAGATTCAAGGCCAGATCCCCATCCCCTTAACATCACAATACTAAGGGGCACAGCCAAGTAAGGAAATTTCCTGTGGGGAGAGTGAATAAGGTGGACAGAATTCCCAGAAAGGACTCTAAGGTTTGCTCAGGCACACAGTTCTGCCTTTGCATGTGCACTCATTAACTTACTTACACACACACACAAATACGAAAGAACTCTGTGTGAGGAAGAGGCTGGTGTGAGTGCGGAGGGTTGCCTGCTTTGGTAGGAAACTGCCGAGCACAGGGACCTACAGATGATAGAATAAGGGCAGGGTGTGAAGCAGCATCTTCGCTCAGTCTCTGATTGTACTTTATGGTTTATTGAAGAAGTTGTTTATTAAATTTATTTCTCAGCATCAACAAGTGCTTTGGACCATTGTTTGGAGGATATGGAGGGCATACCCATGGGTCTGACTGGGGTGGGGGCCACAGGGACACTCTGTCCATAATACATTTGGTATTTATAATGGGCAAAGCTTTGAAAAACATACACAGCACACGAAAAAGTATAAACTAGCAGCAACACCAATTCCTCTTTTGGAAATCGAAAGATTCATCTCAGGGTTCTTAGTCACTTAGTTCATTTTCCTTCCAAATTTCCACACACCATGTTATCCCTAAACCGTGGCAAAAGCAACCCCATGCACCCCACCACCCACACCGAGACTCACCTCATCTGTCAGGAGAGTAGCCACAGCTCTGCCAATTTCATGGTAGGCCTTCACTTTGGCTCTGGGGCCCAACAGGATAAAGAGGAACCTAGACAGTGTGGCAGAGAGAGCATGAATGTCACCACTGCTGCCAAAAGGGAGCAAGGTTTTCCCCCCCAATATATATGCAATTGGAGCCATCAGGGTACTGAGGCCACTAATCCCATCCTTAGATAAGTAGTGGTGAAGGTGTCAAACATCAGGGTGGCATGACCTTTGTTGCAGAGGAATCAAGACAGCAGCCAGGATGAAGACCAGACTTTTGTTCTCCTGCAACACTACCGGTCTGAAACAAATGACCTGAGGATCCAATGAGGGCTAAGCTGTCTCTGTACATTTTAGGGTTCCAATCTTCTGATTTGCTCTCTTTGATCTGAAATCTAACCACCAGCTATGATTTCACCTGCTGCCCTTTTGTTCTTCATCTGGCTCCTCTGGAACCAGATTTGCATCCTCTTTTCTGCCTTTGGACCTTTAAAACTTGGGTCTACCTGAACCAAATGTGGCCCTCTTCAGCATTGGGCCAAGGTCTGACAGCAGTGGATTGAGCCCTGTTTAGCCTGGATACAGTAACCAGGACTTGCCTCAGCTGACTGTACTCTTTATAATGGCCAAAAATGATATCTGCTTAGGAAGACGATCTATGACCCACACTCTACTTTGAGGGGGATATTTCACAATGGCCTCGAGTTGAAGACAATGAGGAAAGTTGAACATCCCTTCCAATAATCTCAGGCACTTTAGAGCTGCTGCATCAAAAATGCTTATAAGAAACCATGCCTTAGTACATCATCTAGGGGTAGCCGTGTTGGCCATATAGCAAATCTGGCAACATCCAAACAATGATACCTTTATGGGGCCAACAAAAATGCACAATTACATGCCTTGGTGTAGGCTATCCAGGCCCAGGTTAGCTGACTGTTGCCTTCATTTCTTCCACTGAGCTGTTTCAAACAGAATGTTTAAGTAGCAGAGGGGATGAGGGTGAGGGTAGGGCATGCTATAGCCTTCTACTTGTGCATCATAGCACTGACAATGGTTTTAATTTGCAATGGCAACCCGATGCTAGGAACTGCAGGACATTTGCTTCCCTCCAGCATCCTGGCAGGAAATTGACTGTTCTGCTAGAAATCCTCCAGTTCATGTGAGCAGGCTGCTTGCCTGCCTGCCTATGGGATGATTACCTGCTGGGAAAAGCAACTTCTGTCAAGTTCCCAAGAAGCACCGACTGCTGCAAACGCACAAAGGCAATGAAGGGCTTCTCCAAGAAGCTGGCTTCTCCTACAAGAATGTTGGCCACTTCTGTCCCAGCTGGAATCTTTTTCTTAAAGTTATTTTTCAGCTGTGGTGAAAGAAAATTCAGGAAAATTCACACGTCAGAAAACCAGAGAAAAATACTGCACATTCGACTCTACATTTTGGATAAGTATAAAAACATATAACCTGGGAGTTTATCCCATGGGAGGAATTTCTCTCAATTTCGAAAGAAATGGAAGTGAGGCCAGTTTGGAACTGAGTAAATTCACTAGTTTAGCGAATTTACTTGATGGCGTATTGACACTGCATTGCATTCAGAACTGCCCGAAATTGCCTCCCAGTGCCCAAAATTGTGTGTGATAGTTTCTTACGCAATCACGCGAAACCCCATGATTGCGTTCGGAAGGACTTCCCTTTGCCCGAAAATGTGTATGAACAGCTTTCACGCAATCACGCGAAACCCCATGATTGCATTCAGATTGCCATTGGATTATACTTCCAATTCCCTTTGTGTGATAAACTCCATAGATACTGTAAAGTATTGAATGTAAAATATTGTTCTTGTACCTAATTATATGTAATTGTACGTAGCGTGATGTTATCTTGTATTTAAATATATGTAAATGTATGTAATGCATAGTAGATATTGGATATATGGTGTAATAAATAAATAACCAGAGAAAAATGACTGGACAGTCCTGGGGAGTGAACAAATAAGAAAGCCACCTGTCCTTGACAGTCTCTCTGTTTGAAAAATGATTGGAGCAAAAAACAACAAAGACAATCCATACTGCAGCAACACGAGTATAGCTCCCATTCTTCATTCTCACATATGGAAAATGGGGGCAAAGAGGGGATTAAGAAATGGAATGGCATTAGTGTGCAAGGGGAAATAGCTTTGCTAGTGGGTTAATGTAAGTATACATACATACAGTATAGCACAACATGACTTTTTATTGTCACTATTGCTGCTAATCACCAGTGATATAAAGGTTCTGGCCAATACACTTGGACACTTCTCCAACCATAATTTAAATTGCACAGACACTCTTAAAATTGACTGATAGCATCCAAAATCCACAAAACAGTAATATTTTTATTTGGCCAACCAAAATGTATAATATACATGTTGCAAGCTTTTTAAGTTCCACTGATATCTTTATCTGGCAAAGGTGTTACAGGAGGAAAAAAGTGACAATATTAGTCAATTTGAATTCCATTGGCGGTACATAAAATATACTTCCTTGACATCAAAGATGTGTTTGTTTCTTATGAACATTGAATCTCTCAAGAGAAGCCTTTTATGCTTTTGCGTTAGGAAAATTTTAGGTGCTGTTTTAGTAAAACATGCCAAATATAATTCCAATTTAAAAATAAAAATGTTTTATCTTTTTTGGAGGTAGAACCTTCAAATAGTAAAGTCCCAGTCCATTGACTCCTTCTTTAGCAATCTCCTATAGCAGCTAAAATGAGATATCTTCACATACAGGAAACATATTCACGGGTAACCCTGTTGGTCATACAGCACAGTACAATAACATCCAAAATCCACAAAACAGTGAAAAGTCTGGGTTGAATGTGTTTCCCCTGTATGACAGTTTGATGGAACACAACACACACACCCCTCACATATATTTTTTATTCTTCCAAACAATAGCATTGAAGTCATGCCTGTTTCTGTCAGATCTGAAAATTAGATGGAACACTATGAAATGACAGATATCCTTTGCCATAAAGAGCACAAACAAGATCTTCCCTTCTTGTGCTTCTTGAATACAAAGGGCATCTTTTCTTTTTCAAAGTCCCACCGAATTTTCAGAACTGACAGAAGCAGGCATGCCTTTTCAAAGTTAGAAGGAGAAGACCAGGCAGGATCAAAAGGAATCCTTGCAATAAGGATCTTCTTCCACTATAGTGAACATCTGAGAACCTTTGAAGTATTTTGCAACATTTTTCATCTTTCTGTGTTTAACAAAAATTACTCACCTGCTCCTTTAGAGGAACGTCGGAAACTTCATTCTTTGGATCTGGGTGCTTATTCACTTTGCCTGCAACATAAGGCAAAAAAGTCAACAGAAGAAATGCTAGAATGCTTTTTAATATGAGCCAATTCAAAAACCACTGTTGTTAGTGAGTTGTATACTTGTTGCAAACTTTCAAAAGTGGGAGTCTTTCATAACCTTTGCTGAATAATGGCCTCTTAAAGAAGTATAAAGATCAAAGTGGTTTCTTCAACAAGGCACTTTAATATGGGCCTCTTGTGGTTTTGCCAATGTTCAGAAACGTCTATTGCAGCCCACAGACTCCAGTGCCTTATGCCAACCTTGATGCTGGCTTCCTGAGCCATCAGAATTTTTGCTGAACCTTGCTGTGTGACTTATCCACTTAGATAATTCAGCTTCATCCAGCATTATAGTGCTTGATTTATTTATTACACACTCCAGTATGGTTGGAAAAACCTTCCTAACTCACCCCACGCATGTTCCAAGGGCACCTTATTAACATTACTCATTGTGCACAGTTTTTTCCTGCCATGTCTGTTACTCCTCTGGTTACTTCACATCAGAAGAAGAGTGCTTGGCATGCCGGGATTAGTGTGGCAATACAATCCTTTGCATGTCTGCTTAGAAGTACCATAAGTCCCAGTGAGATGAATGAGATCTACTCCCAGGAAAGTGTGTACAACAGGGTTAGCAGTTCAAGATCATGCCAATCCCTGAGGTTTCCAGGCTAAAACCTAAGACCTTGGGACAGCCTCAGTGATGGTATTACATTACATTATACATTACGTTATACATTAAATACCACCCACAGTGCCACACAGCTTTTCATTCTTACACACAAACAAAGAACATAGAACATATTTTCATGTTTGGAAATTAAGACAGAAACTTTAGCTAAAGGGGCTATTCCCAGATCAAGATGGAATGAGGGGGGATTATTCCTTCACACTTATACTTAGGGAGATAGGACAAAGAACAATTAATCTAATCTACTTTCTGTGAAGGGAGAGCCTTGGCAACATAACAACTGGGAGGGAAGAAGGAAGCTAACAAAGGAGCTTATTCCATGGCGTTTTAATTTGGTTTACCTATATCCAGATTAAATCTTAATTTGGATGGCATCCTAATATTATCATATGGTTTTTGCCACCTAATTTGTTGGCCGAATACATCCTGGGTCCATCCCCACTTCCAGAGCCGCTCCTTCCAGCTCCTTTTGGATCTGGGAGTTTTCCAGCTTGAGAAAATGGCTGGCAGAGCACTCCTGGAAGCAGGGATGGACCCAGACTGTATTCAGGCGGCATATCAGGTAGCAAAAACTGTATGATAATATCAAGATGCCACCCAAATTAAGGTTTAAACTGGATAGCAGTAAGCCAAATTAAAACACCATGGGATAAGCTCCAAAGGAAATCGTAGAACCCCTCGGAAGAGTCTTTGCAAGTTTTTGTTATTTTATTTTATTGATTCCATTCCTATGCCACCTTTCTCCCAGAAAGGGACCCAAAGAGGCTCACAAGATAAAAACATTTAAAAATATTTTTAAAGGCTTTACAAATAAATAAATAAATAAATAATTTAAAAACCATTAAAATCATCTAGCTAAAACAGTATTAAAATTAACACAAAATCATACAAAAGTTAAAAACATAACTAAAACACCCCAAATACTGTTGTCAAGTTGCAGCAACCAATCAATTAAACCTTGTAGCAAGCTGCTGGTCTACTTGCTGAGCTGGAGATGAGCACATCCCTTTTGCGGCCTAGAGCTGCACCCACCAAAACTGGAGAATTTTCATCCTTGTCTCCTGCCTGGAGATAGTCCATGAAAACTGGAGACTCAGGGCTAGGTCTTAAGATCTGCCAAACCCAGTACAGGATGGCATCTTAGATCAACATTCTCATCAAATAGGCCATGACTTGGCAATGCTCCACCAAGACAGGATTACTCTTTTTGTTACTATTTTATCAACTATAATCTGCAGTATACCAGTGCTAAACTACACACACCTCACAGGAAGAAGAATTCTCTTACCCCTTCAAAATGAATGGATCCTTAGCCCAAGGCTTGAATGGGTTTCTCAAATCACCAAGAGCGTGCTCTCTGAGCACAATGATGGCTTTCTCTAGTCTGCTGTAGGTTAGATTTAAGAAGGAAGAAAGGAATCAGAGCTATCATGCAATGCCACATACCAGAGTAGCAGCGGGACATGCCCATCTCCATTAGCATCTTCAGCTGAGATTTGGTTGTATGGTGGTGAGGCCTGAGAAGCAAGATGTGGGTGAGTTCCTTCAGGTGCTCTGGCCTGATGGAGTGGTTCTCAAGCTGGTTCTCGATCACCTTCTCTTGAACAAAAAGTAAAATAAAAATAAATAAAATAAAATCAACAGAAGCTGCTGCACAGGTCTTTTCCTTTCTACATCCAACCTTTGGAATTTGCTGGCGCCCACTTAAGATCAATCATCTCACTCCCTTCTAATAAACAGAGGCCTATTGCCATAATAATGAAATGAGTAGTAAACCTCTTTTAAAGTTGACTGAGTTGGCAGTCAGCACTAGACCGCATAGTAGCAATTTTTACAGTTTAATTGCTCCATGTGCAAATAAGGACTTTTTGTCTGTTTCAAATCATCACCACTGAGTTTAACTGAGTAAGCCCAGGTTATCATTGTTGCTCGCTGTTTCTGTAAGAGGATTTTCCATAAAACTGGAGGGAATGTGTGATTTCAGTTTTGAAACATATGCATTCATATTGGGGGCCAGAACATAACAGAAATAGCTCTGTCCTCCATTTTCCCCTCAGTGGTGTTATTTCTTAAAAGCAGGTGTTGTTTTATGTTTAAGCTTAATATGTCTTCGTGTATTGTTTCCCGTCTTCAAAACTAGCATTAAACAGATATAGAAATAATATTACTCTTCTTATTTCTTCACATGATATGTAACTTTAACTGAGAAATTTGTACATAAAGGCAGCCTGAAAGTAATTTAAATATATGGAGTAGAAGACTTTCATGGCTGGCATCCATAGTTTTTTGTGGGGTTTTCAGGCTATATGGCTATGTTCTAGAAGAGTTTAAATATACCTTTCCTTCACCATTTTCCATCTGTACAATGTGGGCAAATGGAGCTTTACATAGGAGTTTATCAGACAGGAGGAATTTCTTTATTTCGAATGGAGCCAATTGGAGCCAATTTGAATTCACGTGAATTTGCTAGTTTAGCGAATTTACGTGAATTCCAATTGCGTTCGGAATGCGTTCAGAATGACTTCCCATTACCCGAAAATGACTGCCCATTGCCTGAAATGAGATGCTTTAATACGCAATAACGTAAAGCCCATGATTGCGTTCGGAATGACTTCCCTTTTGCCCAAATTTGCGTGAGATACTTTAATACGCAATAACATGAAACCCCATGATTGCGTTCGGATTACCATTGGATTATACTTCCAAGTTCTGTTGTCTGATAAATTCCATAGAATTCCAGGTGTGGCTTCATTACAGATTTTTATACAATTGTTATGATACTGACAGTTTTATTTATTTATTTTTAAATCTCTTTTCCTGATGATCCACAATATGGTGAAGCTGCCTTTTTCATCATTAGTGCACACTGGGTCAACATTTATAAGTGAACTATCCAGTATTATCCAAAGAGCACTTTCTTGTTCACTGCAGCTTGCATCTCATACGTGGAGGGAGTTTGCAGCCATATGCATGACTTTACACTGAGTAACACCAAATTTAATTCGCTGGCATTGTTCATCCACCTAGGTTGGAGAGGACATCTTTTAGAAGTTTTCACAGTCCACTGGGGTTTTCATCTCCCTCAGTAATTGTGTGCCATCCCCAATGGTGGTTACACCTTATTGCTGAGCTGAACACTGACTCCAGATCAATAACTTAAAAAAGACTGATCCCTACAAAGATTCTTGGAAGAAGCTTTTTGTAAGGTGTCATTATTTCTACTCTCTGCTTCTGGTCTCCTTATCACACTACTGTTCCTTTTTGTGCAAGTAAGAAGGGATGTCCTGAGCACTTCCAAGGAGTTGTATGAGAAGCAACCAGGGCATCTGCATGAGATGCTCAGTAGCTCAAACATGTTGGAGTTTATCATACGATGGAATTTGGGGGTATAATACAATGGCAAACCGAACGCAATCATGGGGTTTCACGTAATTGCGTATGAGTGTATCTCACGCAATTTTGGGCAAAAGGGAAGTCATTCCGAACGCAATCATAGGTTTTACGTTAATGCGTATAAGAGTATCTCATGCAATTTCGGGCAATGGGGGATCATTTTCAGGAAATGGGAAGTCATTCTGAACGCATTCCGAATGCAATTAGATTTCACACGAATTCGCTAAACTAGCGAATTTACGTGAATTCGAGTTGGCTCAATTCGAAATTAGGAGAAATTCCTCCCGTGTGATAAACTCCTTTGTAACACACAGGGAACCCTTTCTCACCAGCAGATATCCTATGTGATACCAGGGGCCTATGAGGTGCTACAGGGACATCCTGAAACTGTACTGTATGGATGGTTGCAAGCGGAGACGGAGGTTTAAGGAACAACCACAGTGGCATTGGGAAGACCGGTTATGGCACTGGCCAGGCAGCCAGCAGCATTGCTCTCGGGCTTCTCTCCTGACTGGCAGTAGTTTCTCCAGCACCCTGAAAGGAAGGCTATGACTGGCTTGCCTGGGTACTCTAACTTTAGCAGAGTCTCAAGCAGGTTAAAAGCCTATGAATTGTTCCTCAGTTCATTTCCAGCATTGCCCAAACCCATGGTGATCACATAATCCCTACAAATTAGGGTGCTTACTGAAGGAGTTGTTATTGACCCAGTCAAGGACAAACATGTTATTCAGAAGGAGGGAGGATCTTTTCACACTTTCCACATACCAACTATTTGTTTAAAACTATGCGCTTCCAGGTCTAGCAGGATGGTCCCTTTCCTTATACATGTCCGTAGCTCAAACAGGCTATGAAGGGACAGGGTGGTCACATGAGGTTTGCTCCAGCGTTCTCCTCCATCTTCGACTTTCTCTTCAAACTTTATCCACCTGCAATGGAAAAGTGGAGTTAAACTAGTAACAGAGGCTCTTTTACATAGCAGATTTGCTATTTCCTGAGCTTGGCATAAGGCTAGTGACATCTGCGGGGTTGGTGTCACTTGGTGTGGTAACTCATGGTGTTACCCCCCCCCCCTCTTATTGACCTCCTCCACACCATACAGAATCCTTAGTAATGTTATTATTGTACTAATATTACTCATAAATCGTAATTCCCATATATCACGGAACGTCATGATAATAGTTGTGACATAAAACAATTGGTACAATTAAAATGATACATCTAAATTACAGTATCGCATGCACAGAATAAATATATTTACATATACATTGCTTCATGTGTTTAAAGCGAAAATTGGATAAAGTGTGACCTTTTAAAGAAAATTTTAAAAATGTAATTAAGAAAAAAAAATAAAAAATGAAATTTGAAATTTTAATTTTAAAAAAACCAAAGCAAAACCTGGGGCCTCTCCTTTCTCCTCCTATTGAGTCTCACCCCACTCATACCATCTCTTCAGTATTTTAAAGAGACACAGGCAGATACCACAGCCTGTTTTTGCCAAAAGATAGACGTTTGGGGAGCAATGGTGTCACCTGGTGTGGTCTGAACTTCTCACACACCCCTAGTGTTGCCACTGTATAATGCACAACCTCCTTGTCAGAAGATGTCACTGAAATGTTTATCAACTACAAGAACCTTTTTGTTAGTTTCAACAAGGCTTAGGTCCCAGGTGGCTGAGTTCTGGACCCAAGGCAGGTGACTGTCAACCCAAATAGACCAGAGACAGACGTGAACAGAAAGAAAGGTAGAATTCACAAACAAAGACAGCAGCCAGAAATCTAGAGGTCAGGCAACAGCATTACACTATAATAATAATAATAGTAATTATTATTATTATTATTATTATTTTGCTGGGACTCAGGAGTGAGATCTGAGGTATGATTGTGTCATGGGGAGGACAAGATTGGCTTTTAGAATCATCTGAGTGGATCCTCTGGCTGATACTACAATAAAAGACGATATCTTCAAAGCCCAGAGTGTAAACTCTCTGCTGTGACTCGGACCCCGTCCTTCCTATAGACTGGACCTCATCCAATGGCTATACACTCCTTCTATGTACCCATTAGTACTGTGGAATCCTTGAATCTTTCAGGCAATGCCTTGTCTGTCAAAAATTCTGTCTTTAGCAATCTCTTCACAATCAAAGATTTATCTCACAATGGCTGTCCAGTACAGGTGTTTCAGGATCTCTCATCGGAGACACTGATCCACAGACAAAACGTGAGGCCATACACCTCCCTCCTGCAGGAAGCAGGTACTGTATAAAATATCAGTGGGGCTTTCCCTTCAAATGTATTGTTTTCCATAAGAATGACACCTTGACTGGAAGCAATGACACCTTGCTGGAAGAATGACACCTTGCTGGAAGCAAGAGGAGCCCTCCCTTCAACCACCATCTTGAGGGGAGAGAGATGCAGGCCACTTCCTGCTGGAAGCAAGAAGAGCCCTCCCTTCATCCACCATCTTGAGGGGAGAGAAAGGCAGGCCACCTCCTGCTGGAAGCAAGAAGAGCCCTCCCTTCATCCACCATCTTGAGGGGAGAGAGATGCAGGCCACTTCCTGCTGGATGCAAGAAGAGCCCTCCCTTCATCCACCATCTTGAGGGGAGAGAAAGGCAGGCCACCTCCTGCTGGAAGCAAGAAGAGCCCTCCCTTCAACCACCATCTTGAGGGGAGAGAGATGCAGGCCACCTCCTGCTGGAAGCAAGAAGAGCCCTCCCTTCAACCACCATCTTGAGGGGAGAGAGATGCAGGCCACTTCCTGCTGGAAGCAAGAGGAGCCCTCCCTTCAACCACCATCTTGAGGGGAGAGAGATGCAGGCCACCTCCTGCTGGAAGCAAGAGGAGCCCTCCCTTCAACCACCATCTTGAGGGGAGAGAGATGCAGGCCACCTCCTGCTGGAAGCAAGAAGAGCCCTCCCTTCAACCACCATCTTGAGGGGAGAGAGATGCAGGCCACTTCCTGCTGGAAGCAAGAGGAGCCCTCCCTTCAACCACCATCTTGAGGGGAGAGAGATGCAGGCCACTTCCTGCTGGAAGCAAGAAGAGCCCTCCCTTCAACCACCATCTTGAGGGGAGAGAGATGCAGGCCACCTCCTGCTGGAAGCAAGAAGAGCCCTCCCTTCAACCACCATCTTGAGGGGAGAGAGATGCAGGCCACTTCCTGCTGGAAGCAAGAGGAGCCCTCCCTTCAACCACCATCTTGAGGGGAGAGAGATGCAGGCCACCTCCTGCTGGAAGCAAGAGGAGCCCTCCCTTCAACCACCATCTTGAGGGGAGAGAGATGCAGGCCACCTCCTGCTGGAAGCAAGAAGAGCCCTCCCTTCAACCACCATCTTGAGGGGAGAGAGATGCAGGCCACTTCCTGCTGGAAGCAAGAGGAGCCCTCCCTTCAACCACCATCTTGAGGGGAGAGAAAGGCAGGCCACCTCCTGCTGGAAGCAAGAAGAGCCCTCCCTTCAACCACCATCTTGAGGGGAGAGAGATGCAGGCCACCTCCTGCTGGAAGCAAGAAGAGCCCTCCCTTCAACCACCATCTTGAGGGGAGAGAAAGGAAGGCCACCTCCTGCTGGAAGCAAGAAGAGCCCTCCCTTCAACCACCATCTTGAGGGGAGAGAAAGGCAGGCCACCTCCTGCTGGAAGCAAGAAGAGCCCTCCCTTCATCCACCATCTTGAGGGGAGAGAAAGGAAGGCCACCTCCTGCTGGAAGCAAGAGGAGCCCTCCCTTCAACCACCATCTTGAGGGGAGAGAGATGCAGGCCACCTCCTGCTGGAAGCAAGAGGAGCCCTCCCTTCAACCACCATCTTGAGGGGAGAGAGATGCAGGCCACCTCCTGCTGGAAGCAAGAAGAGCCCTCCCTTCAACCACCATCTTGAGGGGAGAGAGATGCAGGCCACTTCCTGCTGGAAGCAAGAGGAGCCCTCCCTTCAACCACCATCTTGAGGGGAGAGAAAGGCAGGCCACCTCCTGCTGGAAGCAAGAAGAGCCCTCCCTTCAACCACCATCTTGAGGGGAGAGAGATGCAGGCCACTTCCTGCTGGAAGCAAGAGGAGCCCTCCCTTCAACCACCATCTTGAGGGGAGAGAAAGGCAGGCCACCTCCTGCTGGAAGCAAGAAGAGCCCTCCCTTCAACCACCATCTTGAGGGGAGAGAGATGCAGGCCACTTCCTGCTGGAAGCAAGAAGAGCCCTCCCTTCAACCACCATCTTGAGGGGAGAGAAAGGAAGGCCACCTCCTGCTGGAAGCAAGAGGAGCCCTCCCTTCAACCACCATCTTGAGGGGAGAGAGATGCAGGCCACTTCCTGCTGGAAGCAAGAGGAGCCCTCCCTTCAACCACCATCTTGAGGGGAGAGAAAGGAAGGCCACCTCCTGCTGGAAGCAAGAGGAGCCCTCCCTTCAACCACCATCTTGAGGGGAGAGAGATGCAGGCCACCTCCTGCTGGAAGCAAGAAGAGCCCTCCCTTCATCCACCATCTTGAGGGGAGAGAAAGGCAGGCCACCTCCTGCTGGAAGCAAGAAGAGCCCTCCCTTCAACCACCATCTTGAGGGGAGAGAGATGCAGGCCACCTCCTGCTGGAAGCAAGAAGAGCCCTCCCTTCATCCACCATCTTGAGGGGAGAGAAAGGCAGGCCACCTCCTGCTGGAAGCAAGAAGAGCCCTCCCTTCATCCACCATCTTGAGGGGAGAGAGATGCAGGCCACTTCCTGCTGGATGCAAGAAGAGCCCTCCCTTCATCCACCATCTTGAGGGGAGAGAAAGGCAGGCCACCTCCTGCTGGAAGCAAGAAGAGCCCTCCCTTCAACCACCATCTTGAGGGGAGAGAGATGCAGGCCACCTCCTGCTGGAAGCAAGAAGAGCCCTCCCTTCAACCACCATCTTGAGGGGAGAGAAAGGCAGGCCACCTCCTGCTGGAAGCAAGAAGAGCCCTCCCTTCAACCACCATCTTGAGGGGAGAGAGATGCAGGCCACTTCCTGCTGGAAGCAAGAGGAGCCCTCCCTTCAACCACCATCTTGAGGGGAGAGAAAGGCAGGCCACCTCCTGCTGGAAGCAAGAAGAGCCCTCCCTTCAACCACCATCTTGAGGGGAGAGAGATGCAGGCCACTTCCTGCTGGAAGCAAGAAGAGCCCTCCCTTCAACCACCATCTTGAGGGGAGAGAAAGGCAGGCCACCTCCTGCTGGAAGCAAGAAGAGCCCTCCCTTCAACCACCATCTTGAGGGGAGAGAGATGCAGGCCACTTCCTGCTGGAAGCAAGAGGAGCCCTCCCTTCAACCACCATCTTGAGGGGAGAGAAAGGAAGGCCACCTCCTGCTGGAAGCAAGAGGAGCCCTCCCTTCAACCACCATCTTGAGGGGAGAGAGATGCAGGCCACCTCCTGCTGGAAGCAAGAAGAGCCCTCCCTTCATCCACCATCTTGAGGGGAGAGAAAGGCAGGCCACCTCCTGCTGGAAGCAAGAAGAGCCCTCCCTTCAACCACCATCTTGAGGGGAGAGAAAGGCAGGCCACCTCCTGCTGGAAGCAAGAAGAGCCCTCCCTTCAACCACCATCTTGAGGGGAGAGAGATGCAGGCCACCTCCTGCTGGAAGCAAGAAGAGCCCTCCCTTCATCCACCATCTTGAGGGGAGAGAGATGCAGGCCACCTCCTGCTGGAAGCAAGAAGAGCCCTCCCTTCATCCACCATCTTGAGGGGAGAGAAAGGCAGGCCACCTCCTGCTGGAAGCAAGAAGAGCCCTCCCTTCAACCACCATCTTGAGGGGAGAGAGATGCAGGCCACCTCCTGCTGGAAGCAAGAAGAGCCCTCCCTTCATCCACCATCTTGAGGGGAGAGAAAGGCAGGCCACCTCCTGCTGGAAGCAAGAAGAGCCCTCCCTTCAACCACCATCTTGAGGGGAGAGAGATGCAGGCCACCTCCTGCTGGAAGCAAGAAGAGCCCTCCCTTCATCCACCATCTTGAGGGGAGAGAGATGCAGGCCACCTCCTGCTGGAAGCAAGAAGAGCCCTCCCTTCATCCACCATCTTGAGGGGAGAGAAAGGCAGGCCACCTCCTGCTGGAAGCAAGAAGAGCCCTCCCTTCAACCACCATCTTGAGGGGAGAGAGATGCAGGCCACCTCCTGCTGGAAGCAAGAAGAGCCCTCCCTTCATCCACCATCTTGAGGGGAGAGAAAGGCAGGCCACCTCCTGCTGGAAGCAAGAAGAGCCCTCCCTTCAACCACCATCTTGAGGGGAGAGAGATGCAGGCCACCTCCTGCTGGAAGCAAGAAGAGCCCTCCCTTCATCCACCATCTTGAGGGGAGAGAGATGCAGGCCACCTCCTGCTGGAAGCAAGAAGAGCCCTCCCTTCATCCACCATCTTGAGGGGAGAGAAAGGCAGGCCACCTCCTGCTGGAAGCAAGAAGAGCCCTCCCTTCAACCACCATCTTGAGGGGAGAGAGATGCAGGCCACCTCCTGCTGGAAGCAAGAAGAGCCCTCCCTTCATCCACCATCTTGAGGGGAGAGAGATGCAAGCCACCTCCTGCTGGAAGCAAGAAGAGCCCTCCCTTCATCCACCATCTTGAGGGGAGAGAGATGCAGGCCACCTCCTGCTGGAAGCAAGAAGAGCCCTCCCTTCATCCACCATCTTGAGGGGAGAGAGATGCAAGCCACCTCCTGCTGGAAGCAAGAAGAGCCCTCCCTTCAACCACCATCTTGAGGGGAGAGAGATGCAGGCCACCTCCTGCTAGAAGCAAGAAGAGCCCTCCCTTCAACCACCATCTTGAGGGGAGTTGTCTAATTAACAAATTGTAAGCCGCTCTGATAGCTTTGGTTGAAGAGCGGGGTATAAATAAAATTTATTATTATTATTATTGACTGCCTTTACCAAGATCCAGATCCTTAAAGTGTGCGAGGCCCTGGATGTCAAGGTGCCTTGGGAACTGGAAAAGGGATCTAACATGGATGCTGAACCTAGATGCAGCAGGAATCCTTTCAAGTGGGCAAAATTTTTTAAAAGGTGCACAATAAATACAAAAAAAGGTCAGCCCTGTGATTCAGAACTTCTCATCATAACAAGATCAATATGACATACCTTCAAATAATTAAACATGACTATCTTCTCTTCCCCAGGCTATACATACCAAGCTCCCTAGATTGCTCCTCATAGGGCATAGTTTCTGATCTTCCACTATTCTGGTTGACCTCCTCTCGACACACTTTTGAATTGTGGTGCTCAGAATTCTACATAGTATTCCAGGTGAGGTCTGACCAAACCAGAATAGGGTGGCACTATTACTTCCCTTGATCTAAATACTACTAATGCAGCCTAGGGTTATACTGACCTTTTTAGCTGCCTCACCACACTGTTGACTCATCTTTAGCTTGTGGTCTATCAAGACTCCTAGATCCCTTTAGCATGTACTGTTGTCAAGCTAGGTGTGGACAACACCCTGGGGAATGAGCCTTTATATGAGTGATTGTGGAAAGGGAAGATATGGACGGTGTGTGTGTGTGTGTGTGTGTGTTGGACAATGGACAGGCTACGTGAAGGCAAGGGAAATTACGTACAGTACTAAACAGACTCTTCACTGGGCTAGTCCCTCGGCATCTATAATATCTCCAAAAGCCTTGCCAACCTATCCTCTAATCGTGAAGGCTGTGGGTCAGTGCCCAAACAGTACATATTAAGACATCTATCACCCACAGATAAATTATGAATGACCTGTATCAAGACAAATTGACCTCTGTCATCTGTGTCCACCTAGCTTCTTTGTGTAGCACCCATACAGACTTTAGTGTTGGGGGATTGCTCCTTCTCCAGTGTCCCTGTCCAATTATGCACTATGTTTGAATGTTTGGATTTGGTTTTGGACTCTAGAGATAGACTTTGGACTTTAATAGGGCTGATACAGATGGCCCCAAAGGGATGGTCCCACATAAACCACAGGTTAAAAAGCAGGAGAGTTAGGGCTGATAAGTTATAGGAGAGGATCACATTGCTTTTAAAGCACCTTATCCTCGATGGGATAAAGGTGCATTTAATTTTAAAACCAGATGTTGTCACACTCGCTAGCGGCTGGGCAAATGCAACCCATATGCAGCCTGGATCCCAACTGCACTTATCCAGAGACTTTTCAAAAATGGCAAAATCTCATTTTTGAAAAGCCACTGGATAAGCACAGCTGGGATCTAGGGTGCATATGGGTTGCATTTGCCCATTCACTGGCGAGTGTGATAACACCGGTTTTAAAATTAAATGTGCCTTTATCTCATCAGGTATAAGGCATTTTAAAAGCAATGCGATAATCTCCATAGTCTGACTCCACTTCTTGAATATCCTTCCTCATTGTGGTTTCCTAATGATCTTAAATAGCACAATGAACAGGATGGAATCCTAAGTAGCAGGAAGCATAAATGCTATGGGACTAAACAATAGCTCCCTAACACTACATTTCCTTGCCCTTCACCCATCCAATAAGACTGGAACTGTCAAGTCCAGGTTCAAAGCCTATCATAGGAGTTTAGCAGATGGGAGGAATTTCTCTTTATTTCGAATGGAGCCAATTGGAGTCAATTCGAATACACGTGAATTTGCTAATTTAGCAAATTCACGTGAATTCCAATTGCATTTGGAATGCATTCAGAATGACTTCCCATTACCCGAAAATGACTGCCCATTGCCCGAAATTCTGTGAGATGCTTTAATACACAATAACGTGAAACCCCATGATTATGTTTGGATTGCCATTAGATTATACTTCCAATTTCCGTCGTCTGATAAACTCCCTAGTAATTACAGTATACGAAAAATGCTAAGAAATCCCAGAGAATTAAAAAGAATAAAATCTCCTCGTAACTAAGTTATTCATCAGACTAACAGTATCAAACAACAACAACAACTTTGTATCAGTGATAATACAGTCTAGATTCAGCATATAATTTTACAAATTCAGCATATCATTTTTAGTGTATGTTTTCCAGCTATGACAAGTGCTATCAATGTATATTTGAGAAACAGAACCTTGGATGCGGGTCTTTAAAAGAAAGAGGAGAATAGTACCTCATGTGTGTTTGTATAGGGTATGGGGGGGGGAGGGGATTAAATGGAATGCAGCTGAGGGAAGCAAAATTTTGTACCCTATTTTACTAGCACATTGCAGATATGTCCATTCATACAGTGGTCTTAGTGGTATTAATTTTGTAAACCACCTTGATCCTTTGGAAAGGCGGTATATAAATACATTTATTATTATTATTATTATTATTATTATTGAAAATTCAATAGCAACCATGTCCTCTAACCTGCCTCTTTTTATTAGACTGGCTATTAGATATGTATATAGCTGTGTTCACTATTTATATAGCTATTTCAAATATTTTAAACTTTTCTTCATATGCCTTCATTAGTCATGTAAATGTCATCTGATACATCTGATACCGAAAGAACAATTTTGGTCCACTGAGATCCACAAGTACATAACTCTACCCTATACAGAGTTGCCAAATATTTAAATTAAAACGAAAAGACTGTGCAGAGCCAATGGTAACTGTCTGTTTATCTACGATGTACAGCTCTTGGAACTGCCTACATCTTGAAGATGAAAAATGCCCTTTAAACAAGATGTCATGGTTTGCTAACTCTTGCTGTGCCATTTGTGTCAGAGCCTTTTAAAAACATGCTTCTGTTCTCTGTTCATGCATATAGGACAACAGGCATCTATCACTGAGGTGGAGGAAGGGGCAGCCACAGTGCTAAAGGAAGAGTCCCCATTGTAACATGGCTTACACATATACACAGGCCTGATTTGATCATGGTGCCATTGACTCATGTGATCTAAATAAAGCTTGTTTCTGTAAATATGTGTGTCCAGATTTTGAGCATATTTGTAACACTTCTGAGGCTGCATCTTTACCATAGAAATAAAGCAGTTGACACCATTTTAACTGCCATGGCTCAATGCAATGAGATTCTGAGATTTGTAGTTCCTCCATCTCACTCATTTAGCTTTCCTTTTCTTGGTTCTTTGTTACTAGAAAAAGAGAAGGAATGAACTCTCTCTCTCAATCAATCTCCCTCCCCCTCCCCAAGTTGCCATATTCTTATTTCTCAAATCTAGGCCTTCACATTTGCCTGTTATTTGCTCCTGGTGCAAATCATCTGGTGCATCATACAAAGCTTGTCCGATTTCCCACTCAAAAACATTATAAATGAGAAATAGAAGATTTGTAGTTCAATTGGTTTATGCACACCCACCCGGTAATTCTTTTCCTTATGAATATGACTGCTCATAGAGCTCCAGTGTCTTTAAGATCTGCAAGAGATGCAGATATTCAATAGGTATTGTTTTACCAGCAATGGGAACTCTACAAAGTTTAAAATCCTGCTTGAAAAATCTAAGAGCCGTAGTGCATTATTAAACAAACCCGGCAAAGATGTGTGGTTTTTTAATTCTCCTTCTGCATGACACTCATTCTTTTCAGGTTGTAAAAGCATGGGAGAGCATTGTAAAACCAAATGGATTATTTCAACCCTCTCCCATGGTTTTACCATGGTTGGAAGAGAATAAAAGAGAACAATGTCATGCAGAGGGAGAAAAAAAATCCCACGTGTCTTTTTGTTTGCTTGCTGGGTTTGTTTAAGAATGCACTAAGTCTCCAAAATTACCTAACTGCATCTATGTTCAGTCTTATTCCGACAACCCATCTGCAAATGGAAGCAATCATACTACCTGACTCAGTCTTACTTTACAGATTCCAGAGTCAATGTAGGAAAGGCATTTTGTATGCTTTCAAAGACAAAACTTGGAAACTTTATTGTTTTAAACTATAACTCCCACTGATCATGGGCAAAGTAGTGCAGAAATCAATGGCACACTTCACACTTTCTAATTTCTAAGCCCCCCCAAATGTGATGTGAATAACAAATTATGGTTTCACTCATTGACTAAACAGAAGCAAAAGCAGTTCCTTTTCTAGGAGAACAATTAAGGAACTTGTGTTTTATTTTATTTTATTATAGATTTTATCTCATATATTGGCTTTTATAAAAATTACAAGGTTAACATAGACACTACAGAGCTGTCAATTTCATACAATTTTAATTGTCATAATTGCACCCTAAGGAAGCCAGGGACTTGCAGTTTTCTAAATTACTTAGAATTCTCTGCTAGAGAACTCTAGTCCATTCTTTGGTTGCTGTTGCCTTTAAGTTAGCTTCGACTTATGGCAGCCCTATGAATGGAAGAGCTCCAATAATTCTGCTCGGTTCTTGCAAGCTCAGGGCCATGACTCCTTTGACTGAATTTATCCACCTGTAGTGTGATCTTTTCTCTTAAGCATATCACTCACCTACAAGTCCAAGCAACATTTAGCATGGAGCCATAACCATGAAAGTGGTATGAAAGTGATATAACTATATAGTGCAGATACATCTTTACTCTCATTTTTACTGAATTCGCATTAGCTAATGGTGTAAGGAAGCATTAGGTGGCCTAAGTAGAATTCAGGTAAAACCCAGCCCACTAGGCAAAATGAGAGCTGTACCTTTCTGAACTCCCTTTTTCCCACATTTTGTTTCTTTTCCTCCACCAGCCATTCAGTCTTTCCTTCAACTTATTCTGAACCCTTAATATGAGACAGCTGAAATTCTACAGTACAAAGTCACATATGCATGCATGAATGTACACATGCATCTAGATGTAATTAATTAAAATTAATCCATTTTAAAGGAAATATAATCCCAAAATGCATAGCCTTGGAATCTCCTTAGTATGTACAATCGAGCCTTTTCACACCACACAGTTGTAATACTATGATTCCACATTAACTGTCATGGTTCCCTATTATGAAATCCTAGTGTTCATAGTTTGTGGAGGCACTAGGGAAGCTCTCTAGCACAGAATTCTAAATATTGCACCCTAAACTGCAAGTTCCAGGATTCAATAGGCTGTTACCATGGCAGTTAAAGAGGAATCATAGTGCTGAAATTGTAGTGTGAATGGTCCTGGGATTTCAGGTGTCTATCTTTCACCATCTTGAAACTATGGCACAAACACCAGAGACTTTTATTATTACTATTATAGATGGGAAAGAATGAATTAGTGAAATATGAAAGTGGACACACTCAAGATTACTACTCAGAGAAAAGAAGTGGATGGTGGTTCTTATTTTGCATCCAAATTGTTGAACAAGGAAGCAAATATCTTTTATGTCTAATGGCAGAGAACCAGGATAAGACAGGAATACTCTATCACAGACTGTGCCCATTGTCCTGGTTCACCAAATACAACCAGCCCTCCTTATCCACTGTTTTTTTTATCCATGGATTCAAGCATCCGTGGAGGAGAGCTTGAAAATACTTTAAAAATATACAAATTCCCATAGCAAACCTTGATTTTGTCCTTTTATATAAAGGACACCATGCATGACATGTATGGCAGGGGGTTGGACTGGATGATCCTTGTGGTCTCTTCCAACTCTACGATTCTATGATTCTACTATGGCATTATATTTAATGGGACTTGAGCATTCATGGATTTTGGTATCCATGGGGGGTCCTGAAACCAAACCCCAGCAGATACCAAGGCCCAACTGTATCACTCTATTAATGGCATGAATGGGTGTAATTATTTTACTCCTAGCCATGTCTGCTCTGCTATAGCACTTCTACATTTAAAACATTAAGCCACTGCCTTATGCCATGCTGAACTGTGGTGTGGGTCCATCGGCCCCACAATTTGACTATTTGTAATGCTACCAGCTATTGAAGACATAGCTTGGAAAAGTCCATTTTTGGCCCGCAGCTCCTAGAATGTTGTTTGGGGCATTTGGGGAGTTTAGCCACAAAATAAATGGACTTTTCTGAGCTCCAGGATGACATTTTCTGAGTCCTGTTAGAGATCCATTTAAGAGAAGATGCAACAGATGGAACCTGAGACCTTTTCTTGGCATGTAACCCATGTGCACCCAACAGGCCCTTGTGCTCTCCTCTGGGTGGGCACCTACCTGGCAGTTTGCCTCCATTCCAATCCTTCAGGGGCACTGAAGAGTTCAGAGAGCTGTATAAATAGCACTGGACAGCTTGCTTCTTCATTCTCCTCCTCCTCCTGTTTCAGCATAAGGCTGACCCTCTCTGCTGCTGAAGAGATGCTGGAGGTGAAGATACTCCTCCCAACTGCTTGGCAGATCACCACCGAATTTCTGCTGGAGGGCTCCTGCTCCGGACCATAGCTGTTGCTCGTCCTCTCACCTTGAGGAATTGGGTCTTCTGTTCTCCCAGGGGGAGGATGGTGCTCCTCACTTGCACCCACTTTTCTTGCTTTGGTCATGCCGAATCTAAGCAAGCACCCTTCCCTTCAGCACACCTGGGTGACTGTCAGCGGGGCCCCTCTCCTCTCCTTGGCAAAGAATGGGCACTGAGCAGATCAAAGCCATTCTGCTTTTATAAGGGGCCAGAGCTTGTTCAGGCCAAACACAGGCAAGCAGGCAGGACAACACCCCAAACAAATATTGTCAGCTAGTGAAGAGCACGGGCTCTACCCTGGCAAGACCAGCTGAAACTCACCAGGGCAGCTCTGTACTGCCCACCTTGTCATAGGGACTGCTTAGCCCACGTGGATGAGCCTCAGGCTGCTGGTGGGACTTGTTTACAACCATGTACTATTTGAAGCACTGGCCAGACCCAGGGCAGGCCAGGCCATCCTGGGAAGGGGAGAAATCCGAGACAAGAAAAGTGTTGAGGATGCGGTGGGGGGTGGAAAGCAGAAACCTGACACATCTGAACCTTTAAGGTGCTGGAAGCTGGGAGGATGTGTAGGAGCAAGAGAAACATTTTTATCACCCCCAACTGGAAAGCTCCCAATGCAGAGTAGAGACAGGCAGCTTTGTAGGAAGGTACACTTCCAGTTCCTCCATGGCTACCCCCAGCACAGCTGGCCAATCTCTAACTCCCCCTCCCCAATATGTATAATATGACCAGAAGAATTTCCCTTCTCGGATCATAAACAATCCTAGGGAAAGAGACAATAAGGAAACATGCAGGCACAAAGAGTGCAAATGTGAGAAACCACCCCAAAGGACAAGGAAGATTTTTTTCAGGGTATACATTAATGCAAAGACTCCTGAAATGATGTGGGGGGGGGGGGGGGAGAGAGTATCCATTGGGTGAACTTGAGCAAGTCATGTTCTGTCAGCCCCATAGGAGGGCAAAGGCAAACCCCCTCTGAACAAATCTTACCGAGAAAATTCCATGATAGGTTTGCCTTAGTGTCACCCCAAGTTGGAAATGACTTGAAGGCACACATCAACAACAAAGGCTCTGATGTCTTTGGGGTCTGGTTCCTTAATATCCCATACATTTGATAATTAAACATACCCGCCCTCCCACTGATGGTTCTTTTTCAATTAGTGTGTTGACTCCTCTGGAGTGAAAAGCACCAGAAGTGTAGTTTTCAAACTTCTGGTAGTCTGTTGAGTTTGACTGTGGAGATGAGATTCAAACAAGATGTACCATGATGAAATGTATCACTGAAATTTATTGTACAGACTCTTTTTTAAAGCAAACAGCAATGAATGGTGGTGGTGGTAGTGTGGCAATAATTGTGACAAGGGAGACATATGTAATGGGAATTCCCATGTTGTGATTGCATACTGCACACATGTTTATGGGGGGATGTATAACTAATATGCATATGTTAATTGCTGAACTTTCATTGCTAAATAGTTTTAGGAGAATAAAATATGATAAACTCTTTGAATAGTAGATCCTTGTTTTAGTGGTAGAATGACAACAAATTGTACTGTATTGGAAGTAATCTCTGCTCCGTTGATTCTGGTACCACAGAACAAGACTGGCATTAATGGGAATGCTCACACATCAGTTTCACAAGCCAAATGATTTGGTCCTTTTTTGCTCCTATCTCCTCTTCTTAACATTTAATACATCCAGGGGTAGCCACGTTGGCCATATAGCAAAGTACAATAGCATCCAAAATCTAGAAAACAGTGGGCCCAAACAGACAGGACAAAATAAAGCTGCTTTGGGTCACTTTGGAGGTATGCTGTTTAAATGATGCATGTGTTCTAAGAGGCCAGAAGCCGCACCAAAGCCACGCTCCAGTCCTAAGAACTGGAGCGCAGCTTCTGGACTCTTAAGATGCATGCGCCATTTAAACGACATAGCTCCAAAGTGACCCGAGGCAACTTTATTTTGGCCCGTTTCTTTGAACCCAGTGATACCTTTATTGGAACAACCAAAATGTCCATTATACATGTTGCAAGCTTTCAAAGCTCCACTGGCTTCTTCATCAGGCAAAGGTATTAAAAACCATACAGGAGAAAGAAAGAAAAAAATGTTGTTAATCATAACCCTGCATTTCTTAACTTTTAAGAAAGTTAAACTCCCCCTCCCACCACATTCTTATGTTTAAATGGTAGCTAACTCTCATTTCCATATACTACATGGAAATCACCTTGCTGGCATAAAAAAAAAATCAGAAGCAAATTTCCTTGAGAATATACTGTCTTTCCTGAATACTCAATTATCATTTTATTTTGTCTTCCCCTACTTCAACTTGTAAGCCACTCTGAACTCTTATTAGTAATAGGATGAGGGGATGGTGATGGTGATGATGCACAGTACTACATTAGCAGGCTCACTAGAACCACATATGACCACCTGCAAGTGCAATGTCAGCAAAAATTTCCAAGGCTCTGGACATACAACCCATCACTCCAGGCAGACATTTGTAAACTGTGGAGGAGAGAAACTTGCATGTTTTGGAGTCTGTTTCAGCATACTTTTAATATTCACCCTGAAACAACATATTTCCTGGGATCTGAGTAATGAGCAAAGCAAGAGGAACAGGATTGTCTTTCCATGAGCTGGTGATGACTTCTGCTTAACAGTGCAGCAATGTGCGACCTGCCCCTCCTTCATGATGGTAAACATCCCAGTTAAGCCCAGAATCACCTTGCAAAATGCACAAACAATTGCCAAACTGGTGGCGGCTTGCCAGGCAAGCACATGAAATTAGACAAGATGTAGGTGGAGGGGGGGAATATAAGGAAGCCAACTGGTCCTTAACTCTTCCCAGTGGCCCACATGAGTGCCACTCTATTCTGCTTTGGTCAGGCCCCACCTGGAATACTGTGTCCAGTTCTGGGCACCACAATTCAAAAAAGATGTGGAGAAACTGGAGCACGTTCAAAGGAGGGTGACTAAGATGGTGAAGGGTCTGGAAACCATGCCCTATGAGGAAAGCCTTAGGGAACTGGGGATGTTTAGCCTGGAGAAGAGAAGGTTAAGAGGTGATATGGTAGCCCTGTTTAAATATTTGAAGGGATGTCATATTGAGGAGGGAACAAGCTTGTTTTCTGCTGCTCCAGAGACTAGGACACGGAACAATGGGTGCAAACTGCAGGAAAAGAGATTCCATCTCAACATTCGAAGGAACTTCCTGACAGTAAGGGCTGTTCGATGGTGGAACACACTCCCTCGGAGGGTGATGGAGTCTCCTTCCTTAGAGGTCTTTCAACAGAGGCTGGATGGCCATCTGTCGGGGATGCTTTGATGGAGAGTTCCTGCATGGCAGGGGGTTGGACTGGATGGCCCTTGTGGTCTCTTCCAACTCTATGATTCTATGATTTCATGCTGTTGTTGTGATACAGGTTGAGCTATCAGTGGCACAGGGGTCAATCTTACCAAACTGACATGAGATGGTAAGATGATAAGCAAGAACTGATCATTCCATGAAATGTATAATAGAACCCGCTGTCCAGAATCAGACTTCTTTTGTTTACTTACAGCATTTATTCTTATTTCTTCATTGTGACAAGAGAAAACTCCACCACAGACCAACAGATGAAGCAGTCACTGACTGCTTGTAGAGTTCCAAAAAGTGAAAGAAGAAGACTGGCGCAAGGGAAGCTGCTTTGTGAGCTAGAGTTAGCCAAAAAGCATGAAACTACAGCCTGCTGCCAGCATCTTTTGCTCTTAGAAACAGATCTGAGCCGGTTTTGTCATTAGGCAAAGTCAGGCAGGTGGCAGATGCTGCGAGGCATCAACAAGACGTTGAAGGAGGAAACTTGCCCTGTGCCCCCACAGCTAACCTGTTACCAGCAATGTGATGGATACTCTCCCAATATCAATGCTGGGGAAAAAAAGATTAAACTACCAGTCCAATTGGCTTGCATACAATGAATAGGAGTGGGCAACATTTTTCTGTTTGCCTCAGAGAGCAAAATGTCTTCAGCCAGTCCTAAGTAATATATCCTCTGTAAAGTAATGATATGTGTCCTCCAAAATATGTGAAATATTTGCTGGTTGAGAGTCAAGATACACTTATTTCTTCCCATAGGGTTTCTAATTTTATTTACTGCCGTCAGGTTCTTTTTTGACAGCTTGTGCATTTTTTGCAACTCATTACTCTTTCATTTTTGAGCCCCCATCCATTCAGATCAGTCATCATCTTTTTGTTGTTGGATTTGCACGTTTGATTTGTCTGCCTGAAAACATTTTTATGTAGCCTTGACTTACTGTTCCTAGTACTTTATTTTTCCTCCCACTTATCCTAAGGTTGTCACCACACCTTGTTTTTCACATATACAGCCCAATAGTTACTTTATTGTTGGGGGTAAATAAGCAGGAGCGCTTTGCCAGCCCCGCCTTGGTCTACCTACAAACAACACATGTTGCAAGGGAATTTAGTCACTGCTGTCCCCAAGAGATGATACATCTGATGTTGCTTCATGAAGAGCATGCAGAGTAGCTGCACATAAATGCAATCACCCGTTATGCCTCCTATGTGCTTCCACATAAAGCTTTTATTGCACAACCACCCTGCTCCATTCATGGAAATTTACCAGGTTGCAGAGATTTTGGCTACTATCCTATCTACACTTGCCTGGAAGTAAGCCCCATTGAATACAGTGGGACGTACTTCTGAGTATGTATCTGTAGAATTGTACTGTTTGTCATTTCCCTTGTCTTCCCACTATTTCTTTGGTCTTTACTTCTTTGCTCATATACACACACACAGACATATCAGTTGGGGAGGGTGGTAAGTGGAATAACAACACAATTCCTCTTGATGGAGAGTATTAGGAGACCTCTGTTTCTGGAAACACCCTGAGGAAAGGACAAGTAGCATCATTTCCATTTGCCAGATCTAAGTTTTACAAAATGGTCAATCTGTGCTTTTGAAATTTGATGGAACAGGAGCTGCCCTCCTCCTCCTCCTTCTCCTAATCCTCCTAATCCTCCTCCTGATCCTCCTTTTCTCCCAAAATTGGGACTCAAAGCAATATTACAATAGTACAACACCCCCAGGACATTCTTTTAAAACTTTCTATTTTAAAAGCCTATCCAAATAAAAAAGCTGTAGCCTGCCAACAGAAGGACAACACGGAAGGGGGTATTCCTCGGAAATGTGTTCCAGAGTCTAGGGGCAGCCACCGAGAAGGCCACCTCTTGTGTTTCCATCAACTGTGCTTGCGATGCTGGTGGGATTGACAGAAGGGCCTCTCCGGATGATCTCAGAGTCTAGGCCGGTTCATACGGGAAAATATGGTCTGCAAAATAGCCTGGACCATATAGGGCTTTATGGGTCATAATCAGCACTTTTTGAACAACATCAACAGTTCATACCACCAATGTACGTGGTACTTCACAAAGTTTTAAAAGCACAAAACCCAGATCTGCCCCACACCACTTACAGACTAAATTTTAGCAGAGTTGAGTCAAAGGAAGGAAGGCAATCATGGAAGACAAAGATAATATAATATAGCAGATTCAATATGCGGCACATTCTGTTGACTATATTTGGGCTTTGTTTTACTTGGAGAAAGGGCAAAGTCATAGGCAAGCTTAATGGAAAAAGAGGTTTTTGGTGTTTTTTTATCAGGATTTAGATAGAAGAAACATCTTTCCTTCCTACATGACATAATATTTGTTTCTGAGACCCTCCTAAACCATAATCTTTTAAAATGAAGTGGACCTCCCTCTCAAACAGCATCAGTCAAGTTAAACAAGTAAAGTGATAATAATCCTGCTTGCTATCAAGATGAACTCCTTTATGTTTGTTCAGAGTCTTCTCTTTCCGCAGTGTTTCCCTGAACTTCCTTGAGACATCATGAAGCATGGCTGGCTCTGTTGTCATGTGACTGCTGTGTTATTACAACACACCCACAATAGCCGACATAACAAGTGGCTCTGGGCTAGTGCTACAAGTTTCTACAAAGGAGCAGTGTAAGCAAGCCACCTGTATGTGTGTATACTTTAAATATGTTTGCGTGCATCAAAACAGGAGGTATTTTTACTGTAACCAATGTACTTAAATGGGGAGGGAGTGTGAATAAATCAGGTGGAAAATCTCCAGTAAATAAAACAAAGGGGTTCATTTTTCACATGACGGGAATAATGGGATGGACACAGTGTGTTTATAAATGCGTACATAGCGCCACTATTTTTGTTATGTCTAAGCACCTAAAAAAGAACCAGAATTAATAATCTACCAAGAACATTTCTGTTTGGCCTTGCAGAAAAGCAATTACATCAAACACATGGGGGGAGAAGAAAAATAACAGATGGAAAAATAAAAACTTAACCAGTGTGATGCGGCATATTTGAGAAACTGACACAGCATGAAACCAATGCCAGGTGCTCCCCATGTTAGGCAATCTAATATGATGTATAAAAGCATCATCTTGACAACAGATCAGCCTCCTGAAAGAAACTATTGCATCCCAATGAATCTAAACTTTGTCTCTCAATTTGTCTTGATTCAAGTGTGGTGTGCCCCTTGTGCCCTGAGACATTTGACATGCAAATCTGCCTCTTCCTCATTTCTCTCCAATGGGGATTTCTCTCAGATGGATTTTGACCCCTCCCCCATAGTTATATTTCTAGATTTCACCCTCTACTTTTCCCACATTTCCCCTAAGAATTCACTTAGGCAATATAGTAGGTGATGCTTACCCTAGAAGGACATGAGTGCAAGCTTTTTCTGGCCTCTCAAACAGATCTTGGGAGGCATAGAAGGCATTATTATTCATGATAATAATGCCTTGGAAGGCATTATTATTGATGCTAATAATGTGGATTGTTCCGGAGCATGCTGTGGATAAAATGACTGATATGCCTAGTTGGCAACAAATATACCCTCCCAATTTAGTCTGAAGTCACATGAGCCATACTTCTTTTATCTGGAATAAGCTAACAAGCAATGGTATCTATTTTAAGGATGTTGACGCTGCACAAGGATGCATTGTAAGGGTAGGCCTGTGCCATGGTTTGATTCTCAGTGTGGATTCAGTCTTCGCTCGGGAGTGACTTCAACGTAACTCTGTGACCTGATGAAATGGGTTGTTCTCACGAGGGATACTGAAACACTTAGATCTATTTTCACCTCTAGTGGGAATGGATGCTTTGCTGGTGATCTGGAGCATCTACTGTCCACACTATCTAGTTTTCAGCTGCAGACCAGGAACAGATAAAATTGTTGGTGATGATAGAGGAGGCTGTAAGAATGGTCCAAGCAGAGATCAGGAAGGTAAGGTAAAGATAATGCTTGAACAGAACAAGTTCCAAAACAGTAGCATCCAACCAGAGAACAGGTAATTCAGGCAAGGCAATCCAAGGGCAAGGTCAAAAGCAGTCAAGAACGAAGAGAACGTGCTGGAACAGGAGAAAAGGAAGTGGCTAGTAAAGCTAACACCTGTCTCTAAACTTTGTTTACAGCAATCTTCCTTGTCCAGAATTGAGGCTTATTATTAAGTTGGGTTCCCAGAGCTCCGTCCTGGTCTTATTTGAAAACACTTCATTGCCAGTCCGCTTCATGATGAGCGATGTGCCTTGCTTAAAAGGCATTTTTGCTTGCAGGCAGCTACACCTTCCCATAGCCACCAGCCTTGCCTGTGGATTCAGCCACTGACACTCTGGTTGGCGCTCCTGCCTCATCCTCTGGCTAGGAAGTTGCACTCCACATCTCTTCTCCTTTGAGAAAGCAGGATCTTCTGGAAGTTACTCAGTGCCACCTGGCTGAAGAGGATTTGGATCCTCTTCAGAAAATGATCTCTCTGTGGCATCTTTTAAAGCTTTTATCCCACACACCGCATGTTGGGTATTCTAAATGGGACTTATCCTGTTCTCTCACTGCCACTAAATGGGGCCTATCCCACTGCCACCACTCCTTCACCGCCACCAAATATGAGATCTTTTAAAGATTTTTGTCCCACATGCTGCCACCACATGTAGAGCTCTTCTAACTGTTTTTTGCGGCCCTTGTGAGGGAGACTTGACCTTAATCCCATCACTGGACATCACTTATGAGACAACCTTACAATCGTTGAGGCTGCAGCCATGCTTTGTGATGGATAGTTTTGTGGCTCTTTTCTTGCGGATTGCTTTACCCAAACCTACCACCAGTCAGCAAAGTTAATCCTCACAACTGAACAATCACTGCCACTGCAGATACCTGATATCAGACTTATCACTTCCTTAGTACTAGTATTGTAGCATTCCCAAAAATGTGTGTGTGTCTGTGTGTGTATGTATGTATAACAAAGTATTTATTAAACAGAAACTAAACAAATAGGTCAAGATTACTTTGTTTGGTGAAGCATAGAGTTACAAGGCTCAGGGGCTTAGCCGCTTGTTGTTTATGTGTGCCTCCAAGGCATTTCCAACTTATGGCAACCCTAAGGCAAAACTATCATCAGGTTTTCTGTGGTTGAGGGACTTGCCCAAGGTCACCAGTGGATTTCCATGGCCAAGTGAGGAATTGAACCCTGAACTCCAGAGCTGTAATCCAATGCTCAAACTATTACACTTTGCTGGCTCTCACTGTGACTGTTACTGTTATGTATTTAAGTCAATTAATCAATATCAATCACAAGAGCCAGTATGGTGTAGTGGTTTTGAGCATTGGACTATGGACATTATCACACAACCCCTGTTCTTGCCACAATCACATTAGTTAATGAAAATAGAAACATACTGGTTTCAGAGGAGTCATTATCACATGTCTCTGCAATAGCACAACTGAAGCTATTTCTGTCAATCGCACTCTCTACTGCACTCCTCGTAACCCTGTCTCCTTCCCCATACCCTACTCAGCCTGCCTTTTGGTTTTTATTATTTATTATTTTTATTTTTTAATACAATGCCAGAATTATGCTAATGCAATTTATATTTTTTTTAAAAAGGAAAATAGATGATAGATAGATAGATAGATAGATAGATTCGGAAGAATGACACCAATCGACTACATTGAAGGATGTTTTACTGTTGTTTATTTTTATTGTTAGTATTGTTGTTAATGCTGTGATGGTTTTAGGATAATGATTATAATATTTGATTGTGTACTATTGTATTTTATTGATTGTTGGAATCCTGTCTCGATCCGATGGAGAGGCGGGAAATAGAAATAATAATAATAATAATAATAATAATAATTATTATTATTATTATTATTATTATTAGATATAGGCAATTAGCCTACTTGGGAATAGTGAGGGGGACGGGGGAGAGGAAGGGACACTGACACCACATGACTGCCATTATCAGAAATACCACGGCAGCAGTGTTTTGCATCTGAGGAGTAATGAGACTGCAGTGCAACTGGGAGCTTATTGATGGGTTTCCCCCATCAGTGAAAAGGGACAACCTAACCATTCTTCGTAGACACATCAGGTATGGGTTGGAGGTGACGTTCTGTGATAAGTACCACCCAAGATGCTAGTTTCTGACTCTAACTGTGGTTTAAAAGCCGCGTGTCGTAATCTCCTATGACTGTGGAAACTAGAGTTCGAATCCCTGCTTGGCCATGGAAACCTACTGGTTGACGTTAGGCCACTCATACTCTTTCAGACTCAGAGGAAGGCAAGGCAACACCCTTCAGATTCACAGACAATCACCTGTCACCTCCAACATTTCCATGCTGTCACCCACTCTCAACAGACCTCTTACCTTAATATCTCTATTATCTATACAATACTCCGTCTCATTCCCTATAAGAAACATGCAAAACATATGTACATAAATACAGGGCAGGACATTGCACACTACTTGGAAAGTGGGTGGCATGAAACGCAGCAGTAAATGCTGGCACTTGTGGTACAAGTCTAGCAGGCTCTGCATGCAGCAGGCTTGCGAACTGCTGGACTGAAACCTATCTGTGATGAAGTGAATAGGGATGCCTACTTGGGGCAGTGCTTTATCTGATTTCTCATAACAGCCTTACTTTTTTAAAAAAAGCTTTCCCCTGCTTTTTATAAAATGGTTTTCCTCTTCCTCCTCCTGCTGAGTATTTTCATAGAATCATAGAATCATAGAGTTGGAAGAGACCACAAGGGCCATCCCGTCCAACCCCCTGCCATGCAGGAACTCCCAATCAAAGCATACCCAACAGATGGCCATCCAGCCTCTGCTTAAAAACCTCCAAGGAAGGCGATTCCACCACTCTCTGAGGGAGTGTGTTCCACTGTCGAATGGCCCTACTGTCAGGAAGTTCTTCCTAATGTTGAGCTGGAATCTCTTCCCCTGCAGTTTGTATCCATTGTTCCACGTTCTAATCTCTGGAGCAGCAGAAAACAAGCTTGCTCCCTCCTCAATATGACATCCCTTCAAACATTTAAACAAGGCTATCATATCACCTCTTAGCCTTCTCTTCTCCAGGCTAAACATCCCCAGCTCCCTAAGTCGTTCCTCATAGGGCATGGTTTCCAGACCCTTCACCATTTTAGTTGCCCTCCTTTGGACCCGCTCCCCAAGGATAATGCTCACTACATTTGCTCAGCCATTCTCCATTCAACACCTGACAAGATTCAAAGAGGCACTGGACGGATGTCCCCAAAGTCTGCTCCAATGCAGGGATGTTTTTAGAGTAAATTTGCCTATTGCTTATTTGGCCTAGTAAGACAGGAACCCTCAGCAGTAGGAAGCCAACGCTCACCTTTCCTGCATCTTTGGTTGATTTTCAGGTGGGCAAGGAATCAGTTTACATGAGTGCTGGTCCAGTGTTCATCCATGGCAAGTACTAGTCAAAACTAGGACAAGGAATAGAACTGGGACTCAGTCCCCCACTTCATCCTGGTAGGTTTGTGTGCCTGACTCGCAGCTGATGTCCAGGCACATTCATCACAAGCATGGGGTGACATGATATTTTTTCTCCATCTTTGAGATCTGTGTGATAACTCTTTTTACCAGCTAAGAAACAGATTTGTCTCTGAGCTTCAATGTTCCCCAGTTATAAAGTGGAACACACTCCCTTGGAGTGTAGTGGAGTCTCCTTCCTTAGAGGTCTTTAAACAGAGGCTGGATGGCCATCTGTCAGGGATGCTTTGATTGGGAGTTCCTGCATGGGTTGGACTGGATGGCCCTTGTGGTCTCTTCCAGTTCTAGGATTCTATGATTCTGTTTCTTACCATTGTTTCTTACACGGGCTGGAAGGAAATACATCTAACTTTGTTTATTGCCAAGGTGGTGGGCTCTTTCTCTTGACTTCAGGGGGCTTTCAGCCAAATGTAGTTTTATATCCAAAAGGTTCTGTAGGCATAGATAAATTAATCTGTCTAATCTACATTTCTCTTTCCAATTTGTGTTCAAACAGGTGTTTAAAATGTAAGTGGAATTTTACACCAACCACAAGGTGGCATGATGAGGCTGTCAGATATCTACGATCTCCATCTAGGGTGCTTCTCATTCTTAACAGTGCAAAGGGTTCTTTTTTAAAAAATCAATACATTTAGGGCGACTACACGCATTAGCCTAAGCACTGCCCAAACATACTGCAGTATATTCCTATATCTTCCTGTTTAATGGCAATACTACAAAATCTCTTCTGAATAATATATGATGAAACAGAGGGAGGGAGAAAGAGAGAGAGAGCATCAGTCATCTTGAGAAAGCCTGAAAGTTGTTGTGTGATGTCCTCATCCCATGGTCCCAGAGTGCCTTTTTCACTAGACCAAAATGACATTGTGTGTCTGTATATTTCCTTGGACACTGGGAGCTGGACTGGATCTCATGGGGCCCTCCAGAAACATTCCCAACATTCCTCACCATTGGATATGCTAGTTGGGGCTGCTGAGAATTGTAGTCCAGCATCAGATGGACAACACTTTGTCAACCGCAGCCATAGAATGCCATGGCTAGAGCTGTTTTTTCAGGAACAGCTTGTGTCTTCATTGATTTTCTTCGGAGTTTATCACTCAGGAGGAATTTCTCTCAATTGCAAATGGAGCCAATTCGCAATTACATGAATTCCCTAGTTTAGCAAATTTACATGAAATCTGATTGCGTTCGGAATGCATTCAGAATGACTTCCCATTTCCTGAAAATGACCCCCCCCCCATTGCCTGAAATTGCGTGAGACACTCTAATACGCAATTATGTGAAACCCCATGATTGGGTTCAGAATGACTTCCCATTGCCCAAAATTGCGTGAGATACACTCATTCGCAATAACATGAAACCCCATGATTGCATTCGGATTGCCATTGGATTATACCCCCAAATTCCGTCGTATGATAAACTCCTTCATGATGTTTGAAGCTTGAAGAGTCATTTATGAATTTTGAAGATGGAGTATGAACGTGTACAGGTTCTAGAATTTTGGGGGGAGCCATTCACCCTATATCACCTCTGTCACAAACATATTTAGTGAAAACTCCTTTCTAAGGGAGGCTTGGGTGATCTCCAGTTAGCAAAGGCTTTCTTATTGAAACAGACTTTTGAGAACATTTGGGAACTTCCTCAGACTGCTGAGGAAGGAGCTTTTAACAACTGAGCTAAAATTAAACATCAAATATTGTAACTCTGACACAAAACACTGAAAACCTTTTATAATGGGAATTATCAAATTAAGTTACTCATATATTGTTTTATGAGAGGGTTTTCTTGTTTAGTGAGTTCATCTTTTGCCTGTGGGAGAATAATTTCTGGGTCATGTAACGGGATGGAGTAGACATTCTTTTGGCTCCTTGGACATGATGTATGGGGGAGGGAAAAGGAGTATTTTATTAAATAATGCTCTTTATAGAGATGTCAGCGTCTGAAGGCAATAGGGACACATGCCCAAGACAGCTTTCTGTCTCACAAACAATGCTACAACACCCCTCTCCAAATCCATGAACTCCTGTGGTCCAGGCAGGGATGGGGTATCTACTGACAGCTTTGCAGGAAGAGCTTGAGTCCCTTTATTCCAGAGACACACAGAGAACACACTGTTCCTCCTTCATCCCTTGTTCAGGGCCCACTAAGTGAGAAAAAAAGTCTATGGCAAACAAGGAAAAGGAGGGACTATAACAAAGTCACAGAAAAACAAGGACAGCAGAAATCTCCAGGAGATCACCAAAGAGGCCATGAGTCTGGGAAAGCAAAGATGTATGTTCAGGCCCTATCTTAACAAAGGGAATGCACCCCCTCTTATCTTTTGTGACAATTGTTCCAGTGGTGAAGGGAAGGATGTCTCACAATCTGATGCTGCACTGCACTATGGATAACACACTCAGCCCCAACAACAGACATGAGACAGAAACATCAGTGGCCATTTGTGTTCCCCCAGCTATGAGCCTAAGGACTCTGTTCTAGGTAACGGATGACACAGGAAAAGATCTGTCTCGTTGGAACAGCTCAGGCTTCTCATGTGAGAAGACCCTGGTTCAAAGCTTGGGTCTTCTTGCATAACCTTCTCACTAAGAAAGATGGGGAAGGGCTCCTGTACACTGGAGTCTGGAACTTTTGAATGAATTAAGAATGGCACAGGCCTTTGGGTCCTCTTTATGTGCCCGCATATCCCCATCCTCTATCCTTCTTCACAGACTCTTGTTATCCAGACTAGAAGATCTTGAAGAGTGTGCCCTAATAGTCTTCCCATTTGTTAGAGGATGGGAGTCCCCTTCCAGACTGGAGGATCTTTTGTTTTTCCAGATGTTTTAGACTTAAGAGTTCCAGATGTTCCAGCCAGCATGGAGACTCATGTTCCATGACACCAATACTGTATACTCAAAGTGCACTCAGGTGCTGAGTTAGGATGGCTGCATAGGCTGCTGAGAAATAAAATCCATATACTCAGAGGAAGCCTAGGTTTTGTAAAATGAGAAAAAATATTTACCGGGGGGGGGGGGGGACTCATAAGCAGACTGAGGGAGAAGAAAACCAGCACAGCGAGAACTGAAATGTGTTCCAGTGGGTTACAGACTGCAGAGTATATGGGTGGGGACAAGGTACATAACCAGGTGCAGTGGCAAGGGGTTTTTTAATGGATTATTCCTTAAGAAGGCATGACTGAGTACCTGGAGCACTGAAAGGGAATGCTCTACACCACAGTATTTTGTCGCAGCTCCTTCTTGTTAGTGTATACGAGCAGCTGTCATCTGTGTGAGGCAAGGGAACTGGGAAAAAGAGAAGTAAAATTAGTGAAAGTTGATACGTAGCTTGTGCCTCAGTCTAACTACATTATGAGTGTGTCTTGATCTTGCCTTCAGCTCTGCCCCATGGAACACAGTGTATCACAGTTGCTTCTATAGGCATTAGCTTCTATATCATTCCGTATACCTCATTCTTACTAATGTTTCAGATCCTTGCACCTCCATATCTGCAGTTTTCTACTGGCACCAAAAGCATAATATTTTCAAAATATCAGTCTTTTTTTGGATCCTGCAAGTGGTTTGCCTCTGCTGTTTGGCTAGAGAGCCACTGAAGCTGAATATATGCATACCTAAGTAAACAAACTCTAGCTCCACAATTTGCACACGATACCGCTCTTGAAGAATTTCAGTTCTAACGGTATTGTTTTGTGTGTGGCGTTATTGATTTTAAATTATTCAGCTAGTTTATTAGTTGTAATCTTGCAACACACAACGCCTTCCTTTGCAAATAAAAAAAAAAACCTTTTAGACAATGGGCCCAGTGTTTGTTTCACAATATAAAACAAAGGATCTACTCAGGTTTTGGGAAACATTAACATGAAGGGCTTTGGAGCCAAGTTTTAAGACAGACAATAAAGAATCTACTTTTCCCCTAGTTCTTTGTATGTTTACTCGGAAATAAGTCTTGTGGAGTTCAATGATGATTAGCCCCAGCTATGCACATTACATTTTCAGCAATACTTAGCATGTAAGTGTGTCCAGAGTAGGGTGGCCAAAATGGTAAAGGGTCTAGAAATCCTGGCTTGTAAGCAAAGACTTACCTGGTAGGAAATTGGGTATGTTTATCATGGAGAAGAGATGGTTAAGAAATGATATGATAGCCCTGCTTAAGTATCCGAAGGGGGTGTCATATACAGGATGGAGCAACCTTGTTTGTTCAACATCCCCTTTTCTTTCTCCATTTTCCTCTTGTCCTCATTCTTCATTGAGTGATAAAACACTATGAACTGAAGGAACAGTTTGGGCAAGCTGTTATATAATCTCTTTCCCTCTTTTCTCCCCAATGATGCCTGTTCCGCTGGGGAAGGGGCAGCACTTTCTCCACCGCATGGGCTGTCAATATGCGAATGCATTCAAAACCTGTTAAAGGCATGGGAAGTTTTATCTCGAGTCTATTTGGATCTATTCACATCGCTGTTCACACAGCCAACAATGCGAATCTTTTGTAAAAACTTGGGAAAGCCCGATATTATCCTAAGTGGGGTTTTTAGCAGCCCCCCCCCTCCATTTAATTGAATGCATTCAGGATGCACATGAACAACAGAGATTCATCCCAAATTCATCATGGATTATTTTCATAGTGTGAATAACCCCTAAGAGAATCTTTGGTGGCAGGCTTCTAATGCAAGAATTTTCTAGTTTTTATTTCACTGGTCTTAGCAACTGACTTGTTTTGTGTATATTTTCATACTTTATTACTATATTGGAAGTGTAATGTTTGCTGTATGTTGTTCAGGGGAAAAAATAAATTACTCCCACCATCACCACTACTGCAGCTAAGTGTGATTTCGTGTATTTTAAACCCTGTTGGAGGGGGGTTAGTTTGACAGCTTTGTATTTAGTGTAAATGCTGTCCCTTCATGAACTTCCTCTCTGAGACATAAAAGCTTGATTTTTATGAGCCTTTATTTTCCCCATTGTCCTCTTTGTTGATTGTTATTGTTGTGTGCCTTCAAGTCATGAGCTGAGAGTGTGTGACTCACTCAAGGTTGGTGACCTTCTATGGCTGAGTGGGGAAACAAACACTGTCCGATGCTTGAACCTCTGCACCACACGGGCTCTCTTGTCCCCCTTACTCTGTATTATATATTACATATTTAATGTCCCATGTATTTCAGACAATGAATGTAGTCGTTGTATGTCAATGAGACATTTCTGTAGCAATCCAGTCTCCCTCCACCTGTTCCGCTATCCAAAGAGGTATAAGTAGAGGCTGCATCATCCATTCCTCAGCAAGAACATACTACTTTTAAGAGGAGTAACTTCACATGTCACCCTGGAGCAATCCCTGGAGGAAGCTCTTTCTTCATTCAGCTGCAGTTGCACCTGAATGACTGCGCAAGAGATGAGTAGAAACAAACAAATGAAGATGATGAAATCAGCGAGAATCCCAGGGAAACAGAAACTGGTCAACTGAGAAGGGACAGAAGACAGACACTATTCAGAGTGATTGAATTCTGCTGGTTTCTGTGGAAAGGCCTATAAAATGGGTGTGTGGGTGGGAACGAAATGGGTCTTTGCTTTAATATTACATTCTCTTCAAATAACAATGGCTGGCATTAGCCACAAAGGCAGAACCTTCTTATTCAGAGGCAGTGTGAGAAATACTATGATGGCCACTACTCCCACTAAGGAGTTTATCACATGAAGGAGATCGGGAATTTATCCCATGAATATCCTGGAAAAATTGTGTAATTACGTGTAACGATTTCACACGTCGCACAAAATCCACGATTAAAGTGGTCACAAAGAATAATAATAATAATAATAATAATAATAATAAATTTTATTTGTATTGCCCACCTCTCCCATTGGATCGAGGTGGGATTCCAACATGTAAAATACAGTCATTTACATTCACATCTAAAATATCTTAAATTGTTATCTAAAACTATTATATAGACAATTCTAAAATAATACAATTTAAACTTTACTATCAGTTGCTATCAATTTCTTCAGCTAGATCTAGTACAGAGTCAATCTTCAATAATTCATTGTAACAGATTTGGTGGGTAGGTCCACCAAAAGAGATCTGTCTTAAGTGCCTTTTTAAAGGCATCTAAGGTGGTAATAAGACGGATCTCTTCCAGTAAGTTGTTCCAAAGTTTTGGGGCCACAGCCAAGAAAGAAGCATTAATGCACATATTTTTACTTTTAAGATTTCACCAACAATGCAGTTCCGATAACACTTTATTTGCGCAATTGCGTGTGATAATCATTCACGCAATTACTCACCAATTCTGCTTCATTTGCAGGATGCTTTAAATGCGCTTTAATGTCAAAATCAGCCCCAGTGTGATAAACTCCTAAGTCTTGTTGTGTGCAAGTTTCTCAGTTTCATGTCAATGGCCCCTGATAAAAGCCAAATTTTGAACTGGATGAACCCTGGCTGTAATCCAGTCAGATTGCTTCAAAAGCTTTTTGTTCACTGAATGCTCTTTGATCCAGGTGAACAAAAGAAACATGCGTGTATGATAAATATGCAGTGCTCGCATATGCTGGTTTGGGACTCTGCAGACAATCCGTGTATGCATAATAAAATAAAACACAGCAGTTGTCCTAGATGGTGGATTACATAGAGGTTTTGTGCGTTTTCTATTCTGATATGGACAAATTTGCCAGGAGAGAAAAACATAACATGCACCTCCCCCATTTCAACCCAAACTATACGTTATTTTAGGATGATCCACAGCAGATCAAAAAGGGATTCTTCCTCAACTTTTCATCATTTGTGTTGCAATGTTTTTCAGCAAGAAACACTTCTTTCTGGGTGCAGGCTGGGTGCGGCTTCTCAAGAGCTTTTCCCAGATTGGAAAGATGTGTAAGGTTTTTACAGCCATTTCCTCATTCCTTGCCTAAAGTCATCCAAAATGGCTTTTAGCCAAATAGGTAATAAGCTGTGATCCCAACAGGGTTGTCACCTCAGTCTTATCATTTACAGAAACCAAACTGGAAGCAATGAGAAAGCTATACTTAAGATAAACAAGGGACTCAGCCCCACAGGCATGACCGAAAAAAGCCCAAATATTCTTAACCCTCACTTCCACTCCTGCATGTACTGTTTCCACTTAAGATGAACACTGAGATAACTACACGGGTTAGGCATCCATCTATAACACCAATGGCACCTTTCCTGAGTAACTGATGATCCTGAGCTCGAGGGCTTATTATGCATTCAGGATGGAATTTTTCTGCTTGCATGGCAAGTTTGTGACACAGCAGAGGTCTCTGAAGATAATATCTCTACACCAGGGATGGACAACTGCAGCAAATTAGGAGCTTATTTTTGGTTCTGTGGCAGGCCATGCCACCCTGTTCAGCCACCAAAAGTACAGAAAACTGTCACCAAAAGTGCCTTCTGATTGCAATTTTCCAGGATCCTTGGCTGCATTGCTGAGATGGGAGGGAATGAAACTCACTCTTTTTAAATGCTAGTTGGCACCTCCAAAGGCATAAAACTGGGCACTCTGTAAGCATAAGGAAAGGAAGAAGAGCAGGTCATCAACTTAAGACACCATATTGCTGAAGAAGAGAATGCATTTGGAGTCTGCACATCTATTGTTTCCTTCAGCAATACCTCTGTCCATGTACGTGACCTGTCTGGCAAAAGAGCAAACTGCTAGGTAACTGGTGGACTGAAAATGAAAGCCTACAGGGGTGAGTCTTTTCCTTATGCTGCTGTGGTTTAGGTCCAGGCTAGCTAAAAAACCATATCTCTCCATATTATTATTTTTATTATTATTATTAAGCTTTATTTATGTAGCGCTGTAAATTTACACAGTGCTGTACATACAATCAGTTATAGTAGACAGTTTCCTGCCCTCAGGCTCACAATCTAAAAAGACATGACACAAGAGGAGAAGGGAATGGTGATGGGGAAAGGGATCAAGTCCAGTGGTTCCTCACTCCCTCTGAGGCCTGGATCATGGCAGATGGACTGGAGGGAGGGCCCGTCTTCTTGCTCTGGCTTGGCCTGATGGCGTTGGGTCTGCCTATTCACTCCCTCCGAAGCCGGACAGTGGGAGATGGCATGGAAGGAGAGCCGTCATCTTTAGGTTAGGCCTTTTAATGGTGTGAAGCCACTCTGAGTCCCAGTTCTGGGAATGCTTCCCTGAACAACATTGTCTTTAATTCAGTTTTAAAACTGGCTAGAGAAGTAATGAGCTGTGCTCGAAGGGGAAGGAGTTTCCAGGAATAAGGGGCAGCAAGTGAGAAGGGACAAATCCGGGACGGGGCAGTGGAGATCCTAGGCTGGGACAGGAGACCTTGACTACCAGAGTGGAGGGGATGAGAAGGAGTGTGAGGAGAAAGAAGTTCAGATAAATAAGGAGGAGCCAGCCCATGCAGGGCTTTAAAAGTCAATAACAAAAGCTTGTACTGGATGCGTAAGGGGAAAGGGAGCCAATGAAGGAAAGATAACAGAGGAGAAACATGGTCAAAGCGGTGAGCGAGTGTAATAATACGTGCAGCTGAATGCTGGACAGAGATTAAAGGACAGAGGTGTGAGAGAGGAATCCCTGCCAGAAGAAGGTTGCAATAATCTAGTCACAAGACTACTAGGGCATGGACAAGACTCTTGGCAGTAGAGGCTGACAAAAATGGATAGATTTTGGCAATGTTGTGGAGATGAAATCAACAGGCCTTGCTGTGGCCTGGATCTGGGCAATAAAGGACTGAAAAGAGTCAAAAATGAAACCACGACTACGAGCTTCCAGGACCGGTCGAATGGAGATGTCATCAACAAAAACAGAAAAGGAGTATTGAAGGATGAGTTTAGGTGGGAAAACAAGAAGCTCTGTCTTGGACATGTTGAGCTTCAAGCGCCGATGCCGCATCCACTGAGAGACAGCTGTCAGACAAGAAGGAACGTTCTGTTCAAGCCCTGGTGAAAGGTCGGGGTGGAGAGGTACAGCTGAGTGTCATCGATGTACAGATGATAGAAGAAACCAAAAGAACTGATAAGTTTACCTAGGGACAATGTGTATAGAGAGAACAAAAGGGGACACAAAACAGAACCCTGGGGAACTCCAACAGATAAAAGGACGGAGGAAGAACTCTGACCAACAGTGACCACTGCCAAAGCTCTATTTGACAAATAAGATTTACACCAATTGAGAACAGAGTCCAAGAAACCAAGGGCAGAAAGAATATCAACTAGGAGACAGTGATCCACAGTGCCAAAGGCCGCAGATAAATCAAGAACAAGAATGGAGTAAAGGCCATTTGCCTTGGCCCGTAAGAGATTGTTCAAGATCTTGGTGAGGGCCGTCGCTGTAGAGTGCAGTGGGCGATAACCAGATTGGAAAGGGTCAAGAATAGAGTTGGCTTCGAGAAACTCAAGACAGCGAGAATAAACAAGCCGTTCCAAAACCTTAGAAAGAAAAGGAAGAAGAGAAATCGGACAATAGCTAATAATAATCATAATAATAATAATACTTTATACCCCGCTCTTCAGCCAAAAGGCTATCAGAGCATCTTACAAATTGTTAATTAGACATTTCCCTGCCCTCAGGCTTACAAGATAAAAAGACAAGACACAAAAGGAGAAGGGAATGGTGGTGGAAGAGGGGTCAAAAGAAGTTTTTTTGAGAATAGGGGAAACTAGACCATGTTTAAAGACCGAAGGGAAGGAGCCCGTAGAGATAGATTAAAGATATAGAGGAGTGAGGGCAAGAAAGAAGGGGCAATAGAGATTAGAAGACGAGAGGGATCAAGAGAACAGGTTGCAGGTTTGGAAGAGTTCAGCAGGATAGAGAGTTTGTCCAAAGAAGCTGGAGGAAAAACAGAGAGTTTATTAGTAGAGGGAGCCAGAAGATTAGTTAACTCAGATCAAATGGAAGTGATCTTAGTGATGAAATAGTTGGCAAAGTCAGAGGGGGAAAAATAAAGAAGAGACAGAAGAAGAGGAAGGTTTTAGAAGTGTGTTGAATCAAGAAAACAAACATGATCCTACTTGAGTCTTAAGATCTTTAGAGGAGGGCTTTTTCTAAGTTGCACTATCACTGATGTGGACTCTCAGTACTCTTTCATACGAGGCTAAATTGGAAGTATAATTTAAGGTCAATTTGAATGCAATCATGGGTTTTATGTTATTGCAAATTAACTTTTCGCACACAAATTCGGGCAAGAGGGAAGCCAATTCGAATGCAATCATGGGTTTTACTTTATTGCGAATTAAAGCTTCGCATGCAAATTCGGGCAGGAGGGGGTTATTTTCGGGTAATGGGAAGTAATTCCGAACGGAGCAGGGGTTCTTCCGAATGGAGCAGGGGTTCATGTAAATTCGCTAAACAAGCGAATTTACATGAATCCGCATTGGCTCCATTCGGAGTTGGGAGAAATTCCTCCCGTGTGAAAGAGTCCTCAGTAACTGCTCCTAAGTAATGGAACCCTCTTCCAAAAAAGGCTCAGTTGGCCCCCTCTATGCTCTCTTTTCACAAGCAGGGAAAGACCTTCTTTTTTAAAATGCCCTAATGTATAGGATGTTTAAATGTGTATTTAACTGTTCTAAATTAGTATTTTTAAGTGGCTTGTTGTTAATTTTTTTATATCAAATATTGTTTTTATTTATATTATTTAATTATGTTTTAATGTACAAGTCATTTTGGGTTTCATATGGGGGAAAAGCAGGATATAAATCAAATAAACAAATAAGTATAAATATGTTGGCTGCCCAGAATATAACACAAAGATGCAAGGAGCTGGGGGATACTGTTCTTCGCAGGAGGCTGCAAGTTACAGGGAGAAACATAACAGACACTCCTAGATGAACACTCCTCAATCTGGCATGAAGACTGGGCTTATTACAGATGTCATGTACACACCCATTCCTTCAGAGATCACCCACAGAAACGGCGGTCACCATGGTTGTTGCTGGTAAATAGTGGCTGTCATCTTTCATCATTAAAGCTTTCCAATTAAAAAAAAAAGATTATATATTGAAATTCAAAGGAAACAGGCAGGCAGTGCAGCTCTGAGTCGGACTCAGAAGCGAATAAGCAGCCAGGATAGTTCCTTCAGCTTTCAGTATCGGTGCACTATGATTCTGCCTGCCTGTGGCAATTATAAATCTGAACTAACGGAAGCATCTAGTTTGTCTTCAAGGGCAGCCCCACACTAAAGTAATCTAAAAGGGAAAGTGCCAAGATATGAATAATTATGAACAGTCCAGGTACGATTGCAGCTGATGAACCAGCCAGATGGTAACAGGCATTCCTAGCCTTTTGGTGAGTGTTACCCAATTTGGATGTTTTCTCATCAAGAATAAAAAAGTACGCAGCCTGAAAATGGTACAGCTCAATTCTATTCAACTACTGCAGAGTATATACCGGTAGTTGAATTCCATGTAATAGGCAGAGGTTTTCTATCCCTAATCTATATTTGCACAGCAGTTTGAGCCCACTTTAACTACAATGGCTCCATCCCATGGAATTTTGGGACCTGCCATTTGGGGAGGGACTTAAAATTCTCTTGCGGTACTTGTCCACACACTACAACTCCCAGGATTTCATAGTATGGAGCAATGGCCCTTAATGTTTTGTCACACTGTACAGTGTGGATAGAGAGCATAGGGGACAATATGTTCCTTATGGGATTCTAAAGATCCATGCAACCCATAGCACTTTCTGAAACTGCCCCTGCAGGTAGGAACCATAGAACAGAATCATAGAGTTGGAAGAGGCCTCAAGAGCCATCCAGTCCAACTCCCTGTCATGCAGGAATACACAATTAAAGCACCCCTGACAGGTGGCCATCCAGCCTCTGTTTAAAAACCTCCAAAGAAGGAGACTCCACCACACTCTGAGGAAGTGTGTTCTTACTGTCAGGATGTTCTTCCTAATGTTTTGGTGGAATCTTTTTTCCTGTAGTTTGCATCCATTGCTCCATGTCCTAGTCTCCTGAGCAGCAGAAAACAAGTTTGTTCCATCTCTCTTTATGACTGTAACTCTGACACCCCACCCATAGATCCGATATTATGTTATCAAAAGCATTTCAGCAGCTGATGAGTATCACTTTACATTCTACTTGTCTCTTGTATGACAAAAGTCATATGTCAGAATGATCAAGACCAAGATGACCAAGATCATTATAAAACCTGGGGCTGAAGCAAGACAGAAATAGGTCCAGAAAAGGGTAAGCATCTCTCTAGGGTTTTTTTGGAACTGCAACTCCCAGCAGCCCTAGCCAACACAGCTAATGGTGAAGAATGCTTAGAGTTGCACTTCAACAAGAGCTGGAGCGCATGATGATTCTCACTCCTAGTCTAAATAACATGCTTTCTACAAAAGTGTCTGGAGACTGGAGTTGAATTGCCACAGGACTTTGCCCCCAAGGAGGATTTCAGTGATTGAATGATAGGTTAAAATCTCCTGGGCCAAATAGTGCTTTTTGAAAAGTGGGTGCACAGCCACCCCTTTCAAGACAGCTGACACCATTCCTTTTTCCAAGAAGGCCTTGACCATCTCTTGGACTCAACCCAGCCCACTGCCAGTTGTGAACAGCCAAGGTGTTCAAGGATCTAGAATTCAAGTGGTCAGCTATACCTCTCCTAGTATTTTGTCTAACTCCATGGACTGGATTAACTAAAAAACCAATTCCAAAGAACCAGACAACACCTCCACTGGAGCTGTCTCACTCAATGATGGTATCACATTCAGCCTGGTAATGGATACGTACAACCACCCTCAGAGTACAGTCTTGTCATATCAAGGATTCTACCTCTTCCCCACCTAAGTCAGATTTCAGCAATCGGTTCACTTGAGGATATAAAAGAGGTAAAATATGGCCATTTTGCATCTTTTAAAAAGTAGACCTTTGCGTTTGGTCACATTCAATATTGTGGCATCAACATTCCAGCTGTTGTCCTGCCTGTTTCATAGCCCCTAAAATCTAGAAAATGCCTAGAAAACTGTCCCCTCATCTTCTAACCATTCAGGAGCCTGTTGGAGAAAAATAAATTCAAAAATAGCCCTCGGGCCACCCTTTGCTCATTCCTGATCTAGATCCTTAGCAAAGTAGTGCTGGATAGGATGCTTGGGTGCAGTTGCACCAATAGACCCTTCTAGGTCATCATAACATCGTGAGGCGAGTGCCAATCATGTTAATCAGAAACTTTCAAAGAGCATTTCAAAATTCCTCACATTCCACAAATCTCCTCAGGCAGATCATCTAAATTCCTTACCAGCCGAGTGGTAAATCACCTTCGCTGCTTTTTTGTTTTGGTGGGGGAGGCTTTTGACTGATACTGTTGACACTACCACTCAAACCTCCAGGTGACTTCGCCCATCGGTTTCATGTAGATGTTAAAAGATTGTGACAGAGGTCAAGAACCTGAAGGCAAACAGTAGCAGACCAAAGGCCAAGCAGTGGAACATCAGTCTCCCAGCATCATCCGCTGGAACTGACCCTCTAAGAAGTAACTGAGCCTCTGCTTGACACAGCCCTGATGTGGTTGATGGCATCAAAGCCAGCTCAGAGGACCAGGGGGATCAACAAGGTAGCCCTTCTCTTGGGCCGCCTCCAGCACAGTTCATACAGCATGATGATCCATGAGGTTTTCAACCAAAAAACAGTATTTTCCTTGCTTAAAGAAGGCTTTGAAACTGGGTGGTACGAGGGGGTATCCAAAAGTTTTAATGATCACCTTTTTTAAAAATTGACAGAAAGTTTGTTTTGATTTGTAGTTGTTAACTTATCTCTATGTAGTCACCATCCAGATTTGCACATTTTGCCCATTTGCCCTCCAAATACCTGATATTGTAGAAGTCTACAAATTGCGCCTGGCAAAGATTTTACTCTTTAGTCACTTCTGATTTTCTCAGCAACGTTCACTTAGGGACCAATGATGACACTGACAAAATTTCATCAATATGCCATAATAACTTCCAGGTGATAATTATTACTTTACGATACCCCCTCGTAAGGTGCAGTCTGCAGACTTCTACAATATCAGGTATTTGGAGGGTCAAGATACACTGGGAAAAATGTATAAATCTAGACACTGACTACATAGAGATAAGTTAACAACTACAAATCAAAACAAACTTTCTGTCAATTTTTTAAAAAGGTGATCATTAAAATCTTTGGATACTCCCTCGTAGTTATTAATATTACCCAGCTCAAGAGATGTCATTTAAAAAGGGACTAAACATAACCTCCGTAGGAATAACAATTCCTACTTTTTAAAAAAAGGGAGGCACTGGCTAGCCCAGGACTTCTTGCGTTTTAGGGAAACTTGCAGTCCCCCAGATTTTGTCAGATTGTAAATCCCACCAATCCTAGTTAATGAAACAAATAGCAATAGCATTCACTTTTCTATACCGCTTATTAGTGAACTCAGCACTCTCTCAGCCGTTTACCATCTTGTAAGCCAATTGCCCCCAACAAGCAGGGTACTCATTTTACCGACCTATGAAAGGATGTAAGCCTGAGTCAACCCTTGGAGCCCTGGGATCGAATTCACAATGTTGTGGCTGCAGTACCAGCATTTAACCGATGCGTCACCAGGGCTCCTTGTAAACCATTGGTGAAATATGATGGGGACGGTGTTCAGTAACATTGGGAGGGCCATACTTCCCAACCCCTAGACTAGTCTGATCTGGTCATTGTAAGTAGCTATAATGGACGAGGTACATACAGACACAAGCTTGGTTTTGATTTGGCACCTACACATTATCAAAGAAAAACTAACCCGAAAGAAGGTGTAAGAATCTCCATCTCTGATCCTGGTGGAAAAGTAGTTAAATGTGGTTAAATGCCTGTGCTGCAGCCACTCACTCAAAACCAGAAGGTGGCGAGATCAATACCAGCAAAAGGGCCCAAGCTTGACTCAGGCTTGCATCCTTCTGAGGTTGCTAAAATGAGTACCCAGATTGTTGGGGGCAAGTAGCTTACACTTTGTAAACCGCTTAGACACTCCTTAGGTGGTATATAAATGAAGCTGTTTGTTTGTTTGTTTTTGAAGAAAAACATGAAAAGGAACTAAATACCTGCAGTCATGCTTGCCCTGAACTAGTCCTATCCACGTTTTCTGTAGCAATTCTTGATGACAACTCTGTGCTTGCTAGGTCATTTGTATACTGTCAAAAAAAGAGACTCTCCCCATTGTGTACATGACTTAAATATTAAATTCTAATGTTGTCCCTGACTTTCTCTCACTCTCGTCCTTAGGGTTTCATGTTACGAGAGGGGAAAAAAGGGCACTTCCTACATGTCTCCGAGGGGGCTCTGCCTCATGGGAATGGCATGGTGGATGCTCCCATGTGGCGCCAGCCCACTGCCACGCTGGTAACTGGAGATACCCGGGCAAGAGAAATACTTGAACAAGTTGTCAGCCCCCCTCTACACACACATCGCTACTACTCTAATATCTCAGGAATGGTGTGGGGCAGTGGCAGAAGACTAAGCGGCTCCTATATGGTAACAGCCTGAACCTGGAAAAGGTCACAGAGGAGGAATTTCTCTTTATTTCGAATGGAGCCAATTGGAGCCAATTCGAATTCACGTGAATTCGCTAGTTTAGCCAATTTACGTGAAATCTAATTGTGTTCGGAATGCGTTCAGAATGACTTCCCATTACCCGAAAATGACCCCCCCCCCCCCGTTGCCCGAAATTGCGTGAGATGCTTTAATTCGCAACAACGTAAAACCCACGATTGCGTTCGGAATGACTTCCCTTTTCCCCAAAATTGTGTGAGATACTTTAATGCTCAATAACGTGAAACCCCATGATTGCGTTCGGATCGCCATTGGATTATACTTCCAATTTCCACCGTCTGATAAACTCCAAAATTAAGTAATTTTCAGGTGCTAAAAACATTGCCTTTCTCTTCATGCTGGCTCAGCAACACTGGTTTAATCACCAGCCCAAAGCTCCGAGCAGGCAACTGACATTTCCTTATCTCAGGGTTCCTCATAATACTTTATTACACAACAGTTTACGTTTTTTTTTAAACTGGTTTTAATTTTATGACAATCCAATGCCTTGTTAACTATTATGTAATGCTTTGGGGAGTACGTGGGACTATGGTCTCCGGCTGCGATTGTATTTTATGCTCCTAGTATTTGTATTGAACTGTATTTTTTTGCTGCTAGGGGAAAGTTGAGGTCTGTTAGTTAGATTATGTTAGGGTATATTTTAATTTAATTTATTATGTTGATACTGTGGATTTTGTTCTTTGTATTTTTCTATATACATGCTTGGTATATAACGATGTTATGATGACCTAGAATGGCCTATTGGTGCAATTATATATATAATTGGTAATTTGTCTATATAGGTTTGGTATTAAGCTTGGCTCTCTGTACTTCGATCTTTGACCTTCCTTAGTAGTTACTCCAAGTCTGCCGTGTTTTCCGCTTAGTAGTACGGTGCCATCTGTGTGACTGTGTTCACACTGGAGAAATAAACCGGTTTAAGTGCCATGGCTCAATGCTGTGAAATTCTGGGAATTGTAGTTTGTTGTGGGGGTCCAGAGCGGAGCAGAGCTCCGCTCTGGACCCCCACAACAAACTACAATTCCCAGAATTTCACAGCATTGAGCCATGGCACTTAAACCGGTTTATTTCTCCAGTGTGAACACAGCCTTGTTGACACTGTTGTAAGTTGCCTCAATTCGATTAAGAAAAAGGTGTTGAATTTCATTGTGTTAGCTTTGGCCCAGATATCTAGCTCCCTTCCCCTCCGGCCGCACCCGAGGGCAGGGCCAGGAAGAAGAAGAAGAAGAAAGCCCGCCACGTCGGGGCCCAGTGGGCGTGGCCTGTAGCGGAGTGGGCGTGGCCTGTAGTGGAGATAGAGCAGCCTGTAGCCGAGTGGGCGTGACCTATAGCTGAGTGGGCGTGGCCTGAAGTAGAGCGAATAGCGTTCTGTAGCTATGTGGGCGTGGCCTGTAGCAGACCGAGGGGCCTGTAGCTAAGTGGGCGTGGCATGAAGTAGACAGGTCTGTAGCTGAGTGGGCGTGGTCTATAGAAGACACTCCTGTGGCTGAGTGGGCGTGGCCTGTAGCTGAGTGGGCGTGGCCTATAGTAGACACTCCTTTGATAAGTGGGCGTGGTCTGTAGCTGAGTGGGCGTGGCCTATAGCAGACACTCCTTTGATAAGTGGGCGTGGTCTGTAGCTGAGTGGGCGTGGCCTATAGCAGACACTCCTTGGCTCAGTGAGCGTGGCCTTTAGCTCAGTGGGCGTGGCCTATAGTAGACAGTCCTGCAGTTGAGTGGGCGTGGCTTATAGTAGACAATCCTTAGCTGAGTGGGCGTGGCCTGTAGTTGAGTGGGCGTGGCATGGAGTAGACAGTCCTGTAACTGAGTAGTCGTGGCCTGTAGCAAGAGTCCTATAGCTGAGTGGGCGTGGCCTATAGCCCAGTAGGCGTGGCCTGTAGCAAGAGTCCTATAGGTGAGTGGGCGTGGCCTGTAGCTGGGTGGGCGTGGCCTGTAGCAAGAGTCCTACAGCTGGGTGGGCGTGGCCTGTAGCTGGGCGGGCGTGGCCTGTAGCAAGAGTCTGCAGCTCAGTGGGCGTGGCCTGTAACAAGAGTCCTATCGCTGAGTGGGCGTGGCCTGTAGTAAGAGTCTTGCGCTGAGTGGGCGTGGCCTGTAGCTCAGTGGGCGTGCCCTGTAGCAAGAGCCCTACAGCTGGGTGGGTGTGGCCTGTAGCTGGGTGGGCGTGCCCTGTAGCAAGAGCCCTACAGCTGGGTGGGCGTGGCCTGTAGCTGGGTGGGCGTGGCCCGCTGCAAGAGTCCTGTATCTGAGTGGGCGTGGCCAGTAGCTCAGTGGGCGTGCCCTGTAGCGCAGTGGGCGTGGCCTACAGCAGCCACTCCCGTAGCGGAATGGGCGTGGCCTGTAGCGGAGTGGGCGTGGCTTGTGCTGGGCTTCTCTTTTGAAGCCGTCTCGGCTGGGGAGCTTCGCTCAGAGTCGTCGAGGCAGCGGAGGGAGCGGACGCAGCCCTCTTGGGCTCAAGGCAGGACGCCGCCGTCGGGGAGCTCCACTCATTGCAGGCCAGCAGAAGCAGCATTAGCAGCCTTTCCAGGAGTGAGCCATGAGGGGCTCCCTGGCAGTCTCCAGCGCTCTTCTGGCGGCAGGTAAGAGGAGGAGACTGGAGGGATATAACCCGGTTTCATCCCGCTTTAACTCTTTCTGCGGCTCAAGGCTATGGAATTCTGGGAGTTGGAGTTTGTTGTGGGGCCGAAGGCCCCACAACAAACTCCAACTCCCAGAATTCCATAGCGAGTGAGTCAGACAAAGAGTTAAAGCGGGATGAAACCGGGTTAAATCCCTCCAGTCTGGATGCAACCTTCATCCTACTTTGTTTTTGAGCCTGGCTTTGTTGTAGCTCTGCTATAAATACTGCTCTCCGCCCTCCAAGTTATTTTTGGGCTGTTGCGAGACAGCGATTAAGCTTCGGCCCTTCGACTTTTAAAAAGCCGGGGCTTTTGGGGTCTATTTGTCCTATTAAAACACACTTTTTTAAAAAAAATTTTGTAGTTTTCTCCATCCTGGCGAACGGCGAAGAGACCCGGGCGCTCCCGAACAAGAAAGAAGCTCGAGAGGATTGGGCCGATGCCCGGCTCCTGCCGGCCGGGGAGACGTCGGAGTTGCCCTCGGGCGACAACTTCAGCGAACTCCCTCGAGGTACGTCCGAGCTTCGTTTATTTACCGCCTAAGCTGTCTACAACTGTACGCTACTTGCCCCCGACAACCTGGGTACTCATTTTAGCGACCTCCTAGGAAGGATGCAAGCCTGAGTCGAGCTCGAGCCCTTTGGCTGGTCTTGAACTCGCCACCTTGTGGTTTCGAGTGAGCGGCTGCAGGACAGGCATTGAACCACTGCGCCACCAGGGCTCCTCGGAGAGAGTTGGGAGGAATATTTGCAATTGCATTCGGAATGCGTTCAGAATGACTCCCCGTTACCCGAAAACGACCCCCCGTTGCCCGAAATTGCGTGAGATGCTTTAATTCGCAATAACGTAAAACCCACGATTGCGTTCGGAATGACTTCCCTTTGGCCCGAAATTGCGTGAGATGCTTTAATTCGCAATAACGTGAAACCCCATGATTGCGTTCGGATTGCCATTAGATTATATTTCCAATTTCCAACGTCTGATAAGGTCCTTGGTATTGTCCCTTTTTGAATGGTACAAGGTCAGGTTGCTGGGAAAGCAGTGCCCTCAAAAAGCTTGGCGGGCGCAGAAATGTGAGCGTCTCTCTCGTAAAAGGTATCTTTTCCTAGAGGTTTAAGCGAAGGTTAGTTTGAAGTTAAGATTAGAGCACAGGCATCTTTTGGTCCGATATGTTGTCAAGTTAACTGTAACTTAAAGCTTGCAAGATCTTGGATCCAACCCTAAGGGGGTGCGGATTGCACCAGGTGTCACCACGGCTGTTCAAACGCCTGTATTTGGATTGAACCATTGTTGCATTTGCCTGTATCTCTTTAAAATGCTTTAAGAGATGTTGGGAGTGAGTGAAGTGAAGCTCCGTGGGAGAAGAAAGGAGGGTCCCTAGTATTTTTCAAATTTCAAAATTTTAAATTTTTTTAAAAAATTTAAAAGTTTGAATTTTTTAAAAAAAATTATTCCTTTTAAAATTTTCTTTAAAAACATTACATTTGAACCAAATCTTCACTTTGTATACGTAAATACATTTAGGTTATGCGTATGGTTTTGTAATTTGAAAGTAATAATTTTAATTTTGCTAGTTGTTTACATCACCGCTATTAGCATTACATTCAGTGGTATGCGGGAATTACGATTTACGAGTAACATTGGTGCGAAAAAGCATTCCTAAGGATTCTGTGTGGTGTGCAATGAGAGGAAGTCAATGGGGCAGGGGCTGACCCCATGAGTTACCGCACTGGCTGACACCAAACCCTAGGGACGCCACAGGGTCCAACCCCTGATATCTCTCTTTAAAGGGGTGGAAAAACATGACGTTGTGGAGAATATTTGCTATTCTGAACAATCTGGGCTGGGCTTGGAGATGTGGTATAAGGCAGTGGCTTGTGTTGCATTTTTATAGCTTGTCCTACTAATTGGGGGTCCATTTTGTTCCTCTGAAATGTTCTTGGGAAAGACAATCTAAAATCCATGCAGTGACATTTTAGAAGGGACTGAAGGAATTCATTGCCTTATGTACCAGCTGGAGGTTCTGGTCTTACAAGAATCAACAGCCAATTTACCACCACCTCCACAACCCCCAGTTTGTAGTAACTAGGTTACTACAGTTTGTAGTAACTAGGTTACTTTTTCTACCTGTTAGCAAAGTACTTGGTCGAGTCAGGTCTTCGCAGTGTTGGTATGAACAGGTGCTTATCTACCTTTGTTCTTCTAGAGTTAGAGGTAAACGTGGGAGTTTCAACACTTGGATACAATTGTTCTGGAAAGGAAATTGTTGTGATCCCAATGAAATTTACATCCGCTGAAGAATGGTTAGAGATCTACAGACAGTGCATTAGTACCTTGAAGCTTCTTGCCACTCCAGTTCTTGTACAATTTGTTGCTATAAGGCTGACGAGCATGTGCTGAGTAGTTGTGGGAAACGCAGAAGCGTGCTTCAGAGTGGACTCTTTTTTCTAGATGTTAATCTCAGACCAAGTTGGGCTGAGATGAAAGTCCAAGCCGTCGGGGATGTTTTCACGGGTGTGTGCACAACGCTGGCAACCAACGTGAATCCCCGGGGAAGGGAGGGAACCAGGCTGGAATGTTCCCACGGAAGTTCTGGCCTTATTTGCTTGATGTCACTGTGTGCTGATGTTTTAGTCGCTCCTTGTTTCTATTTTCCGAGCTAGCCGTTTCCCTGGAGGCCCCAGTGCCCTTACTTTGAGCCAGCCGCGCATTCCTGCTGCCCACAGGTCCTTAGAGACGCATCCTGTGCTACCCACAATGTTTGGTCCTCTTATGAGGTGTAATGACATGTCCCTGCACTTCAAAATGCAATGAAAAAAGTAGAGGACTGCCTTGCACATTCTGAGTTCTTATCTTTTTGTGCTGCTGCAGTATTTGAAGAGCATGGCAACGTGGAGTCACTGGTCCAGCTATTACAAACTAGTTGTTACTCTTCTGGTTCGTGACCAATATCCTATTTCCATGCCTTCCTGCTTCACAAGTACTCTGGCGTACTGTCTCAAATACACCAGCATATTTTCCCGCTTCTCAAATACAATAGCGTGGCAAGTACGCTTCACTACTTCGTTTCTTCCTCCCCTCTAGTTTTCTCCAAGGATATGAAAACTTGGCAGCTGCAGCACTTCCCTTCCATTAACACAAACCTCCTTCCTCTTATGGAAAACATATGGGGTTCCATAGCAACAGCATTCTTAGGTGTGACAAAGGAGGAAAGGCTTTTCTTGTTGGCCTTTGTACCGCTTTGTAGGATTCAAGTCGCAGGCAGGTTTCAGACAAGATCAATTGCCGGGCAGTGGTCCAAAAGTAGGTAGAATAAGTCCTTCCTTTGCCACCTTGTATACATTGCTGTGTTTGTCTGTATTCAGATGGAAGTATTCATTTTCCAGCCAAGCCATACTGTTCATTGGCGGAGGGGATTCACAGATGACTCACTGGAGCCCACCCACACAGTGTGGTTCTTCTTACCTTGCTGAGCTTAGTCACTTGGGCAAAGCCGTGCCATCTGGGGGTGTTTGGCTCAGATTCCATTTCGTCCTCTTGGCCCATTTTTGTCTCAGCTCCCTTGCATGGTTTCTGCCAAATATGGGTCCCAGTGCAACAGCCTGACAAGGTTCAGCCTTGAGTGAGAAGAACCTTGAGCTGCAGCAGCTGAACCAGGTTGCTCTGCGAAGAGGAAAAGAGCTGTGTGCCTACATTCAGCATGACTGTCTGTATATCTGTTGATCCCTTTTCCTCTTACTTTTAATGCCCCAATTTGCATCCCCTTGGTCTTGAATATAACCAAACATCTCTTTTCATTTTAGGCAGTTTTTGAAGATCTGGGCTGGAGGCTATAAAGTTAAGCTTCTGGTGTAGTTGAAGGCACTGGATATGCCTTGCAATGCACAGCTTTCCCTTTTCCATAGAAATCTTTCCCCCATTTTCTTGTAGTGCACCATATCGTCACTCTTCATATATTCTGTGTTTCTCTCTTCGACTTGTATCCCTATATATTTCAACGCTGAATCCTTTTGACTGCTTTTCCCTTCTCTCCCGGCTTCCCTGTTAACCTCCTCTGCTTCTGTTCACTTCTCCATTCTACATACTTCTTGGAAGTCATCATCATCATATCGTCGTCATCATCATCATCAGTTAATTGATATCTCACCTTTTCCCAAATGCTGAGACAGTTGACAAAGATTGAAACAAAGGCAGATTGAAATACAAAAATGTCACTAAAATACTGTATATGGATGTTATTCTAAAAGGCAGTTAAGTAACCTATAGAATTAGCAGAGGTATGACTTCGTTAGGAGCCGTCGCGGTGTAGTAGTTTGATTCAAATCCCCACTTGGCCATAAAAACCCACTGGGTGACCTTTGGCATGCCACACACTCTCAGCCCCAAAAAGCCTTGTGATAGATTCACCTTAGGGTCACCGTAAGTCAGAAACAACTCGAAGGCATACAGTAACAATGACTTTTTTGCAATACCTAGTGAGCTGAATACTAGTTTTGGTCACAATTCCATTCCCCCCCTCCATCTAAATCTTTTGTTTACCTTACAATGTTAATTGTATTCTGCATTTTGCACAAACCTCCCCAGCATTCACTTCATGTCCAGCTGTTGTGTCAGTGTAAGTGGATGGGTTTGGTAAGTGCATATCAATGGGGGAATGGCCACAGTCCCTGGCTTGCTTTCTTTTGGGTTCTTCCCAGTGTTTCTGAAGGGTCTTGTACCAGTGGTTCCATGAATCTATTCCAACTTTTACTCTACACTTTATAGAAGCTGAATTGAGGAGGAGATTGGTTCACACTTTGGTGGCTCCTTTAAAGTTCACGCTAAACCTAGAGCAAATACACTACCCTACAGACACAGAAGCCATCTGATCGCCACTGTTTCTTTCCTTCCTCTGCGAAGCTGTCTAAGTCTGGAATTGAATAGTGATTTTACAAAGCAGAAACTGCTTCCCTACTTCCACCTGAATGCAACAGGGCTGTATTGTGAGTTATTTTGCAGGGATGTATTGTGAGTTATTGTAATTTCTGATTCATATAGATGAGGAAGGGTGAGGGATGGGTAACACTGAAGAAGCCATAGAACAAAGAAGAGGCTGGAAGTTCTTTCGCTGAGAGGTACACACAAGATAGACCAGCCTTTCGTATTATTAGCTCTAGTGCCTGATGAGAAGTGACAAAAGTGCAAGCATCTGACAGAAGGTGGAAGAGCTCATTGTAAGATTTCCTTGACTTTGGGCAGACTGACTCTTAGCACAGTGCTATTGCTAGAGCAGCGAGGAATGGGCTAGTAAGAGGGCAAGTATCATGGTGGCTACCTGTCGGTGTGGAGGGGAATTGTAAGTAGCCTTATGGCTCTGTCTGTCTAGGTTTTCATTCCAGCTCTCCACTCCACAGAAAAAAAAAAGACCAACTGTGGGGTTACACAGATGGGGAGAAGATTCCTTTTCTTTGCACTTGAAGCAACCTGGAAGTCATTTGGTGTACACTGTGGTTTCATCTGTAGCCTTTCTTATCAACTGCTCAATGTGCAATAGAACTCCCAGAGTTTTGCTTTTGAACTACAAACATAACAGGAAGGATGTGGTGAGCAGCATAGGATGCTGAAATTGAAGGACAGGAAAACAACCACCAGAGCTCAAGAGAGTCCTTGGACAAAAACACCAGAGGCAACAATGACGATGCTAGAGGTGGCTGAGAAAATCTGGTTCTGCTTGGGAGCTTTCTGCTTCCAGTCCATTAGGATCTCTTAGCAGATCTCTGCATGATTTACTGTACATCAGCAAGGCCTTAGGCTTCTCAGGTACCAAAAACAACCACAAAAAGCCTTTGTTCAGCAGCATTCCCCCCAAAGAAGCCTGCTAAAGTTGGGATTGCTGAGATTACTGACTTTGATTTTAAGAAAATCAAGATTGGAATTCCTTTAGTGACATACACAGGGGTGATGTTCAACACCTGAAGAATCGGAGTGCTTTTTTAGTGCATAAGTACTGTGAGTTCAGTTGTGGTATAAAAATGCATAATTAGGATGAGTATGTTGACATTGGTATTTTATGCCTTAATTTTAAATGTGTGCCCCTCTCTCCCTTGCCTACATGACCAGTCTTATGCATCTGCATCTTGGGGTAGGGTCTGCCAGTCTGAGGCTTTGCAAGCCTGAGATTTGCTCAACCCTGTAGTAAGCAGATGATGAAATCAAACTGAAATTTTAGTAGAAGTTCATGGTTGTCAAGTGACATCAGAGTAATGTAATTTTCCTGAATTTAGGGACAGGATAATTCCCAAAGCCATAGAGCATATAATGCTTAAATTGTTGTAGTAGTTGTTGTTGGTAGTAGTAGTAGTAGTCTGCATTTTCCCCAAACCTAAGAGTACACTAGTCTAATAAATTGCTAATTAGCTTAAACTACAATAACATGATATCGGTGTTTTTCTTCTTTTTTCTAGTTGCTTTCCTGTCCAAGCCACAAGATCCTGTAACACCACAGAAGGAAGATAATGGGAAAAAAAGAAGGAAGGGGAAAGGGAGAAAGAGAGACCCATGCTTGCGAAAGTACAGAGATTATTGTTTTCATGGAGAATGCAAATACATCAAAGCACTAAAAGCTCCATCTTGCATGTAAGTCAATCACAGTATTTCAGTTGTATTAATATTTCTTCAGATTATAAAATAAAAACAAATATGGTCCAAAACACATTGCAGAAATAATCCCATTTGAGACCACTTTAACTGCTCTGGGTCAGTGCTAGGAAATCCTGGGATTTATAATTTATTGCAGCACCAGAGCTCTCTGTCAGAGAAGGCTAAATAACTCACAAAACTAGTTTCCAGAATTCTCTAACATTGAGCCAGGGAAGTTAAAACGGCTTCAAACTGAATTATTTCTAGAATATTTTTGGACCTATATTCCTCTGAATCTTCCCTTTGTGCTAGTACCAGGAGTATACTATCTTTCATCACATGCTCATGAAATGGAAATCCATCTGTATCAAAAAGCTTATTTCTAATTTAAAAATTGGGGTATAAGCACACCATGATGCTCGACAATGTGTGGGAGGACAGTGTTCACGTGTCTGATGAAAGACAACAAAAAAAAGGCAAAGGTGGACAGTTTGCTCAGTTATTGCTTTACATAGGTACATGTAGGTACGTGTAGGTTTCAGTACAAACTCAAATACATCCTTTCAGAAGCAACTCTCACTAATTTGTATAGCCACCCAGTAAGTGTGCAAAGGAATCTTGTAGCTTATGGTACAACTTTTTCTTGCACAGTTAGTTCCAAAGGTGCTACAAGATCTCCTTTCATATTGATATTGCAGACTAACACAGCGGTGTCTCTGAATTCTACACCCAGTAGCTCCATGTTTGTGATGCTGGGCTGTAGAACTACGGTCGGTCAGTACCTGGTCCTCAAAGTAAAACTGAAAAACGAACATTTTATATAGCACTCATAAGGACATGACTATTATGAGGAGTGAAAGAGAAACCCTTGCAACATGGTTCCTAGCACAATGCATTGTTCCTGTGGTGAAAACTTGGGCCAGGATTCCAGATCACACAAACGCAAGCATACCTGATGCTTCTCAGCTTCTTGTTTTAATGCCAGGGTGCACCCCCCTCCCCAGACTAGGCAGTGATGTCATCCAGAGGAACCCCCAGGAGATCCAAGAGGATGCTGTTGTCTTATCACAGCTGGTTGCTGAAGCACAGCCAGATGCTGCTACACCCCTAGTAAAACATATGCAGTAAAACATACCCCTACACTCCTAGTAAAACATATGCAGGTGTAATTTGACATTACCCCCTGTGTATGTCACTAAAGGGACTGCAACCTTGATTTTCTTAAAAGCAGTCAGCCTTCTCAAACATGCAGGCCAATTTTACACAAGGGGAGGAAGCTGCTCTGTGGGCCTTTTTGGCTGAAGGGTGTGGTATAAATGCTCTAAATAAATAAAGGAATTGTGCAGCTCTCCAGGGATTATGGGACTGTGCCTCCCAGCATTTCTCACTGTTTGCTATGCTGGTAGGGCTGCTTGAAGTTGTTATCCAAAAACCACTGGATGGCGGTTGGATTTCCATTCCTCCTTTAGCAGATGGCTGCTGTGTATTGTCTGTGGCTGAGTCTTTTATTATCTACTCCACCTGCCCCATCACCTCACTGCCAGAACAGGTCCATCATGCATCATGTTGGATGGTTAGATGAGGTTGGTTAGTTCTTGGCTCAAAAGAGCAGTGGGCATTTGAAGGTTGGGAGCTGTACTGTCGCTCATCATCATCCTATTTTCCCTTTGGCTTCCTTTATAATCTGAGTGTGGAAGCTTGAAGATGACACTGATGAGTAAGAATGTGCTGCTTTCAACCAGGCTCTTTCTAAGCATGAGACATCTGATCTGGATGTTTGGAAAGAACCTCTTTCTTCTCTGGGCATTGATGATCCTGTAGCTCTCAGTTCTCTTTTACACCAACATGCACAAGCGAGCGAATATGAGTAGCTGGCCCATCACTTTTAGTTTATCCTGCAAGTAGCTAGCTAGAAGTCTGAACAAGGGAGGCTCGATTATTCTTTTTAGGAAGTATGCTTCTTTCCCAAAAGAGGATCAAAATTATTCCTACTGAAGAGGGTGTAAAAAAAGGAAAGCATGAGTCAGTTGTGGTACTTTCCCTTGTCTAAGGATGAGCTCTCTTAACTAAATGGATATCGGCTAACAATCTGATGGATCTTTGACTTTAGCTAAGACTTTAACAACTGAGTTTTCACTGAGATTTGCCCACTCATCCTCCCCCCTGAGGGCTGCAACTTGGCTTGGCTTATGTTACTATATAAGGGTTCATGTACACTAATGATGCTAAATAAACTATGACTAATAAGAATACCAAATTACTTCTGCTCACAAGACTCATGCCTCTTTTGAAGATAGGCAGATTTTAGCGTTGTAGTACACTGTTCAGTCTTAATATGTTTGAGACCTCTGGCTGTTCACCCAAACACTGACACATTGAATTAACTTGAGTGCCTATGACTCCACAGGCATTGTTAATTCTCGAATTAATGTCTGTGCATTGCAGACAACATTAAGACAGAATAAATTTCTGTATGAACTGTGCTAGATACAGACTGTGAATAACTAGTGAAAATCTCATTGGGAGAGTGATGCAGAAGAGGCATGGGCATTACATTTTTGCATTGCGATTAAGGCCCTTTCACACAGTACAATTATAGGATCCCATTTTAACTGCTATTTCATTCTGTGGAATCATGGGAGATTCTAGGGATCTCTGACTGAGAATTCCAAATGTCCCTTTGTAAATTGCAAATCCCAGGATCCCATAGAATATTGCCATGGCAATTAAAGTGAAATTATGGTGCTATAATTGTTTAGTGTGAAAGAGCACTTAGAAGAGACCAAATAGCTATCCCTTTACTGTCTAACTCTAGAATGAGTCTTATGTCTCATTTTTTTTCCTTCCACTTGTAATTCCTAGATGCCATATGGGGTACCATGGGGAGAGATGCCATGCCTTCAGTCTTCCAGTGGAAAACCCCTCCCACAGTTATGACCACACAACTATACTGGCGGTCACAGCAGTTGTACTGTCATCTCTGTGTCTTATCATCATTGCTGCACTGCTGATGCTCAGGTAAGATGTTTGATGAGGTATGCCATAATCTGGAAGTGCACATCCCATGGGGAGACCTTAGTCTTGAAAGGTTTTATAGCATTTTTCTGTGTTCTTCTTTTGAGGAGTGCAGGGTGGCATACAGTTGGCCCGCCTTATCCACTGATTTTTTATCCACAGATTCAAGCATCCACGGCTTGAAAATATTCAAAAGAAACATTCCAAATAGCAAACCTTGATTTTTCATTTTATATAAGGGATACTGTTTTGCTCTGCCATTATATTTAATGGGACTTGAACACCCACAGATTATGTTATCTATGGAGGATCCTGGAACCAAACCCCAGCAGATAACAAGGTCCCACTGTATGTCAGTTTCTATGCAGCTTCTCTTCCAGGGCCAGATCTTTTTCATTTCAGTAATAAAATTATGACAAATATTATAGGCAAGGAACAGAGTTTCTCTTTCCAAGACCATTCAGAAAGTAGCACATTAGGATTTGGACAAAGCCCAATTGACTTGCTTTCAATTAGACCTTTGTATGAGGCAGATTAAGTCCTTGTGGTACGTGATTTGTTGTTAGCTTTTGCAATGAATCCTGCTTTGGTATTGCCAACTGGATTAGATAGCTTTGGAAATCTCTTCCTATTCAACAAAACTGTAAGTGGTGTACTATCCCTTCTATGGTTTTGAGCATACTGCTGAGGTGGCATGGGCAGGAAGCCAGCAAATGAAAGACTTAAGTCCACTTTTAGTTCAAGGTACTCCACATCTTGTGACTGGTCCCATGCCCAGAAGTGCAGGGTTCTCAATTTCTCATACCAGAAGGGAACAGTAATTCACCTCTTTGCCTAAGGATAGTGTGGTAGCAATGTTGCCATTTTCTATTCAGGATTCAGCTTGTTCTTCATCTTGGACCTCTTTCTCTTTGGGTTTTCTAGGTGCCACAAACAAGGTGTATATGATGTAGAGAATGAAGAAAAGGTGAAACTGGGCAGCACTGGCAACCACTGAGACATCCTGGAATTGCAAGGTAACCCATCAAGCATGTGACCTATCTGTGGGAAAGTAAAGAGATTGCAATGGCTTCTGTCTTTTCCTTATCCTGAAGCAAAGTCTCTTGGCAGGCCAAGATGCATGTGCAATTTGGAGATGCATGTGTTATTAAAGGGACTTGAGGCCTCGAGGAGAAGTTAATCTACTGGGTCTTTTTCTGTCTTTGCACTCCATCACTGATCCCATGACCAGCCATAACAGCTTTACTGTGGATTTTAGAGACTACCCTCCAAATGGTGTGATCTTTCCCAAGTACCTTTACTTATCCAGCTTCTTTACTGAGGCTCTCTCTAGTTGCTAATGTTTCCACTGTATCTGTGGCCCCTTGTTCATCCTTACTCTGTACAGAGACTGCTCCCTCTGAGTCACATTTCCCTTTTCAGTCTTGCTTTGAAAAATATTTTTCATCCCTTTGTGCCCTTCCCTAGAGGCTGGAACTTCTCATCTTGAACCACATTCCTTCAGAGGCTGTGCAGGCCATAGTAGTAATAGGTGCTCATTTCGAACTATGACGAACTATGATCCTGGTGGACTGGGGGCATGTCATTCAGACAGCAGCATGTCCCCAGTCTGCTGAGAAGCCACAGAGCTGACTGTATATGTGGTGGATCCACGGCATTTTGGCAGTGTAGCGTTTACACACGCTGCACCGAATAAACATTGAAAACACATTGCAGCAGTGGCAAAGGCGCCCTTTCCCTGCTGCAAAAAGGAGCGGCTTTCTGCTGCTCCTTTTTGCGCTGCGAGAAGGCCAGATTGGGAGCATGGCGTGTGATTGCTGTGGCCCTAACCTGGCGAGCAAAGGGTTGGTAGCAAGCTGCTCCTTACCCGCTATCTGTTTCACCCCCTAGTAGGGTGGAGAAAGAATGAATGCTTCCTAAGGTGGCATTTTTAAAAAGTGAATTTTGTATTGAAAAGATACTGTGAGGTGAATATTTATTTTTGATATGAATTCTTTTTTCATTGCATTCAGGGTTCAGCAGTGGAAAAGTTCTACTTCAACAACCCACTGGATAAAACTCTTTTTCAAGGACACATTTCAGAGGGAGTTTGAGTGGAAGTGCTCTTTTTCCAAGGTGACTGTGTCAGTTATTTGCTTTGTTGAAGAAGCAAATTACCCTCTCCAAATTGGAAAAATTATCCAAGAGAATGAGAGAGAGAGAGAGAGAGAGAGAGAGAGAGAGATATTTCTCTGCAAAGGGGTGTGTCCATATATGGAGCCGCAGCATGAGAAGAAAAGCCAGACTTTGCCTTGGTACCATTTGTAAATTATCTCTTCACAAGCGAGCAAACAACGAACCCGCAAACTGGATTCTTCATGCACCTGCTGAGGATATAACTGTGAAAGACACTCTGCTGAAGAAATCTAATTTTGAACTTAATTACATGGGGAAAATATTTAACAAGATATTTCATTTTAAATTATATATTTATTTTAGATACATTGTATATATTATTTATTTAGGATTTTGATCCTGTCCTGAAGTCAAAGGGAGAGACAGGAGGATTGTGCAGTGTAACACTCTAATAAATAACCCTTTGTTATACTTTGCTGTTACTTGAATACTAATTTTGGGATGAGTGGATTAAAATAGCTGAAAAGCAAGAATTTCTAATGACACATCCTTATAATGTCTTATGTTTGTGCAGTGTTCTCATGGAGAAATATACACTTTATGGGCCATGTTCTGGACAATTTTGTCAGGGCTGAAGATAACTTTTGATGTTGCTTAGAAGTGCTCATGACTCTGGTTGGAAACCACTGGATGTTTTCTCCTAATTTAAATTGAATTATATCAGTTGTGCATCCAATGTTCTAATTTTTATAGCAAATGCTGATGTTAAATTCTGCACTATCCTTTTTCTACACATAATTTTGTCATGGCTTGGGAAGGAAAAAATCAACAGCAACAGGTACTTTTGCTGAATTTTAAGCACAATTTCCATTAAGGTGATAAACTTGGATTGGTTTCAAACTACTCTAATGTACAGACAGGGTTAACGTGAAATGACTGTTACTTCCTATCCACAAAATTCATTTCTCAAAATGGAAATATTGGTATCGGGGGAATGTATTCTAGCCTAACCCTAGTGAACTGCTTATGTTATGTTTTGAGGAGCAAACAGACAAACACACATTCAAAACTTAATTTCCAGACACAGCTTGACAAGCTAAGTGAGAAGTAGGCCTTTATCTTGTGTAGCAGAAATATTATATGCTTATTGAAAATGTCTGGGATAGGAGATGACTACCAGTAAATGAATGCAGTGCTTTTTGCTTGCAGAGGAAAGGCATGTCAGCAGGGCGTTCAGTAAATAACAGACACTTGGCTGAGGTTCTTTTACAAACAGTTCTTAAATAGTTTTACTTCTTATAAAATCATATTTGTTGACTTTTTAAAATCATTGGTCATTCTCCCTAGAGCAATGCCTTTCTATGGTGAGGAACTGTTGGCAGCCTGTGTGTGCCCTATTTGGGGTGGGGACCCAGAACATCAGTGGGATGACTGTAGAGGAACCACAAGCCCCCTTGGGAGTCACTCCCAGAGGAGAAAAAAACAGGATTTGGCCTCTTAATAACTTGGTTGGAAATGTTGACTCTAGTGCTGCCAGATGAATTATAGTCTCCCCCTTGAAATAACTAACCTTTCAATAACTCTTTGCTTTCTTCCATACTGTTGGGCTAAACTCTTGGTTTAATAATTTCCTTGAGGTACAAAACATGCTTAAAAACAGATTAAAAACAAATTAATAGCCAATGTTTAAGCAATGAACGCACACCAAAGTTCAAATGGAATCGTACAAATTTGACATTTTACTGAAAGTTCAGCAAGGTTGAAGGAAGCGTACAATTCCTTAGGAATGAGTTCCACAGTTAAGGCAGTGATGCAGAGAAAGTTCATGTTTCATGTGCTCACCAACCTTACCTATTGGCAAGATAAAACATACAACAGAGCCTTAGATGAAGATGTGTAATCCTGGGCTGGTTCAAGCAGGAGGAGGCTGTCTTTTCAAGTAACTTAGCACAAGCTGTTTAGGGCTTTGTGGGTCCACTTGATTTGAGCTCAGAAAGAAATCGGAAGCCAGTGCAGTTGGTTCAAGACTGGTGATGTATTAGAGAACAAGAAATCTTACACAGGCGAGGAAGGACTGTATGCTGCATTTTCCCCGGGATAGTAGGGTGCATTTTGAGTTCTGGGAATGTATGTTTTCTTTGATAGAAAGACAGGTGCATCCTCTACAACGTCATGCACATGTTGCTCACCACTGGACATCTAAACAGTTAGAAAAATAAGGGCAATTCTGCATCTCATCCACATCTCAGGAACAAGAACAAGGGGAAAACGGGATTTTGGCCAGAGAATACATCCCAGTCTTAACCCCAGAATCTCCTTAAAAGGGAGAGAAGGTTCCTCCTGCTTCTTTTAAGCCATGGATCTCCATTTGACTCACTGCTGACAACACATCATTAGTCATTGAATCCTGCCTAGTAGTACTTCTTAATGCACTAAAGCCTCTTTGGGCAAGGTGGAAGGTATAGTGCTGAATTTCTTTTACCTGTGAGTCTGGAACTTCACTGGTAATTATGTGTAAAAGAAAGAATAATATAGCAAATTATTATTGGCACGCTGGCCTGGGAAACAGCTATGCTTGTTGATTGAACCCCTATTAACTGAGTTGCTGAAGTTGATCTGTGCCAGCCGTTGCAACTGAGTTTGGAAAATGCATCTGCACTTCAGGTTAGAATACTTTTTCTGCATTGGTTGCTACCCTTGCCTACCTGGGGAACCCTGAAACCCTGGGGAACCAACATGAGGGTGGTTCGCCAGAATGAATCCACAAGAGATTTTTCCCCTGCAGCTGGGCAAGCAATCCAGGTGGCCTACAGTCTACCTGGGGCCAAGAATATAACCTAGGCTTTGTCCATCACCTTGCAGACCCAGTACAGTATGCTGGTTGACCAGCTTTGGGCAACTCTCTTCTGCTGTACATAAACTGATGGAGGTACTATGATCTCTATCGTTGATCCACCAAACCGCATCGTAGTGTCTGGCTATATAGCACTAGGGTTCTTTGGTTTGGCACACAAGCAGCTTTTTCTTGTGCCCTTCCATCCACCCTGGGGCTCTGACTTGGGCTCCTTTAGCAGCCACTGCACATTCCTGGATTAATGGCTTGGTGACGTCACTCTTTTAGCCAATGGGGAGCCCCTCTGAAGCTATCTGGCATTTTATATTAATGTCAGCTGTGGGTGGTTAACAAAGAGGACTGGCGCTTCAGATTAATAAAAGGGTATAAAGCCTTCCCCTGTTTCCAACCCTTAAAACATGACAAAAGTCAAAGTGTCTAAAAGCCAAGGATTTTTCATTAGCCTGTGGGAAAGTAAGATAATGATCTCAGTCCACCAACCAGCTGTACTGAATCCACATCACTGTTCTCTCATCGGTATTGACAATGTCAGCAGAGAGTGAAGGAGGCCTTTTTCTGGCCTTCCATTACAATGTAGAGTCGACATGGAAAGCAGGAGGATGCTTTCAAACAAGTATGTTAGCTGCGACACATTTTCTCAATGGATAGCCTCAAATAAGCTGAACTTTCTAAAGGGTCAGACTCCTGCACAGAGTCATTGTGAGTGACAACTGTTGTTATGTGCCTTCAAGTCAACTCTGACTTACAATGACTCTATCATAGGGCAAGAAATCTTGGCAAGTTTTCTTCAGAGGAAGTTTGCTGTTGTCTTACTCTTTGGAACACACCAGCTTGTTGTCCTCCGCAATCCCGCTAGTTTAAGAATGGAAAACGAACATTGGCTTACCTTGTGAGATGTTTGTTTTCAGCGATGAGGGCGGAGTCATCCTTCATGAGGGTTGGTTCCCCCTGTTTGCTCCAATCAGGCAGGACTATGACTTTTGGGCGTGTCCACCAGGGGAATCCATCCCCCTTGTTTGCCCAGTCAATGTATAGCCAAGCAGAGAGAGTTTATAACAATGAAGAAATACTAACAATAATAGAGAAAGTTTAACCATTTAACTATAACAATTCTAGACACTAGAACAAGGATCCTATTAACCTTACAACACCCCCCGACACCGAGAAAAAATTCCTCAGTTACGGGTGGGCAGGATGACTCCGCCCTCATCGCTGAAAACAAACATCTCACAAGGTAAGCCAATGTTCGTTTTTCCAGCGTTGAGGGCGGAGCCATCCTTCATGAGGGACATACCAAAGCTCCCTAGATGGGTGGGAACTGAGGTAAGGAATTATAGGATGGATTGAAGGATCCGTCTACCAAATGATGCCCCAGCCAGTTGGAAGGCATTGATTCGGCAGCGACGGATAAATATGGAAGGAGATGACCAAGCGGCCACCCTGCAAATATTGGAGAGAAGAACATTAGTGGTTAGGGCGGCAGGTGTGGCAGCACTGTGAGCGGAATGAGCGCTGACCCTTCCTTGCAGCGTATTACCCATCATCGACTCACACTGAGAGATGCAAGCCCAGATCCATCAAGCCAGGGTCGATGAAGAAAAACTTCCCAGGTATGTAGGACCGAAGGAGACAAATAGACTGTCTGATTTGCGCCATCGACAAGTGCGTTTGATGTAAATACACCGAACTCTGCCTACATCTAGTGTGAGCCAAGTCTTTTCAAGTTCCTTTTTGGGGTCAGGAACGAATGAAGGGAAAATGATCTCCTGTGCTCTATGAAATGTGAAGTTAACTTTAGTCATGAACATCAGATCCCGTCAAGCAGAACTGAATCCTCGCAGAAGATGCATATTTCACTCCTGTGGATAGTGCTCCTGGTTCAGAAAACCTTCTAGCTGAACTAATAGCATTAAAAAAAAATACTGTTTTCCAGGTAAGAAACTTAATATCAACTCTGTCAAGTTATTCAAACTGTGGTTTGGTTAATGCCTGAAGAACTACATGAGGGTACCAATTAGGGTATCTGTGAACTGTGGGAAGTTTAATAAGAGAAGCTGTTCTCAAAACTTTATATATACACCCTCTCTCACACACACACACATATATATGAATGATTAGACAGTTTCTGGGACAGTATGATTGGAAGAGCTGATGTCCAGTAGGTGCCTTTCAATATCCACATGTGAAGGTTTAATCCTGGATATGGTATTTGACCTTGAGTTAGGAGATCTTTGTGATTGGAAGACGAACTGGTTTCGTGACATCTGGAAGATCTCTGGAAACCCTGCCCTTCTGAAGTCACGAGAGACGAGACCGGAGCATCTACATGAGGGATCTGGAGTTTGGCTATTGGGAGCCACAAACATGCTTCCCGTCACCCTAAGCTGGCATCCAACCTTATGTGGAACTTCAACAGGGCCTAAATCAGGCAATCCTCTACAACTGGCAGCAAAAACCACCATTCAAAGAGGTTTGATTAATCAGTGTATGTCAGAACAGATTATTTATGTGTACCATCTGTTTTTTGATACAGCTAGAAGAACTACTGTAGGCTCCTGGCATGAAATGGTGTTCATGCCAAACGATTAACTGAAACAGATCAGGCAGTGTAGATGCACCAGTAACACTAGGTCCAATAACTGGGAACAACCTACCTGCTCGAGGGTGTTCTTCATGGATCTTACCCTTTGCTTGGTCAGGTAGACTGGTCAGCGATGTGTCTACAACCACTCCAAAGTGATGGAGGTTCTGAAATGGAACTAGGTAGTTCTTTTCGTAAATTACCAGAAAAACATGTCTGGATAGGAAAGAAATCACAACTCGACATCTTATATATATCCTATGGGAGAGAATGAGATCTATCAGGACATTTGAAATTATGGGTCTATATGAAGGTCCCACTGTTTTCAAGACGTGTCTATCTGTGTAGTGCGTGTCACAGAAGAAAACAACAGACCGAATGGTAGAACCTTGTATGGAAAGGTTGGTAAGATATTTGTGATAACGTGGTAGCTTGGGCTGTGGGCAGGAGACCACTACCCAAAAAACAGGAACACACAAAAATCTTGGAGGAGACGTGTCTCCAGAATTGTCTGGATAATCTCCCATCTGAACCTGTGATTATTATAACTCAATTGTTATTAGATAGATAGTATAGTGTTGTTGTTGATGTTTTTATGGCCTCAATATCAATCAGACATTTTGTGACTTTTATATCAATCTATGTTTGTTTGCCTTCCTCTACCTTAAGGAGGCAATGAAAAGTCATATGAATGGTATAGAAAAATATATCAAAGTATATTTTAACAAACAGCTTCATTTCATTTATATACCGCTTCATACCCTTAAGGAGTGTCTAAGCGGTTTACAATTGTAAGCTATTTGCCCCTCAACAATCTGGGTACTCATTTTAGCGACCTCGGAAGGATGCAAGCCTGAGTTGAGCTTCAGCCCTTTGCTGGTCTTGAACTCGCCACCTTATGGTTTTGAGTGAGTGGCTGCAGTACAGGCATTTAACCACTGCGCCACCAGGGCTGACATTTAAGGATGTTGAGGTCTTCTTATTATTCCTAGTCTCAGCCAAGAGACTTTATTCCAAACAATTTGTCCCCATTAAGTGGTGAGAATCTTAGATATTTTTTGTAATGGGCATTTTTATGTGTCAGTTCTTTAGTCAAAGTCTGTCCTTGAACTGGTCTTGGATTACATCCAATCTCATTTAGGCTAGTGTCTCCAGACATAGCCACTACCTTTAACCATAGTTAATACCCTGATAGTACTTTATTTTGACCTTAAGTGTTTGTTTGTTTGACAAGTGGGCTAGGCCACACATGTTTAGCCCCAGAAAAAAAGGAAATAGCAGACACCTTAGTTGAGCATAAACTCTGGCAGCCACAAGTGGCATCTGTTGATTCTCATGACAAAGAGGGCTGAGATGTAACCATATATATGTAAACAGCTATTGGATTTAGAATCACAATAATAAATTATGGAGGCCTTGTTAATATCCTCATAAAATCTGCATGAAATGGAGTATTTGGTGTTGAAGGCCCAGGCTTGGAGGAGGGAGGAATATCCTTCCCTGAGGAAATCAGGATGGATCATCCTCTAGATTCAACTGGTCAGAGTTGACATTAAATTCCAATATATAAGTTGTTTTGTACAATAATACCATAAAACAAGTACAGTAATAATAAACAAATACAGTAATAATGAAGGATCATCAGTCCCCAAACATCTAACAGATTTCAGGAGCTTTCAGGAGGTACTGAAAGGCCCTCATCTTTATTTTTTATTTTTAACTCTTTTTCAGATCACATTCCTCTTCTGAGGAGTGAACTATAGGTATTATTTTCCTTTGTTTTACAAAAGGCATATTAGTTAGCAGAAGCAGCAGGCCTTTCCTTTTCTGCCTAGCTGCCCTTAATCAAAATGGCTGCCACACCTTCAGTTCCAGCTTTGCCTATTATTTTTAAAAAGGCAAGCACAATAAATAAATGTCTTTTTGGCCAAATTCTCCCAAGGAGAGATTGACACCTTAGACCAGGGGACAATGGGGCAGAAGCAGACTCCCTGCACCTGGAAATCCTTTTGTTAATCCTCTCTGATCCCTTCAGTCTGAGTGGATCTTGGAGGAAGGAGAGGAGAAGGCAGTTGGTTTTGGAGGGAAACTCTCCATTTGAATCTCTGAAGCAACTGAAGCCTCCTTCAAAGCTGGCAATGCAAGTCAGAAACAAATCTCTTGGGTAAAGCTTAACCCACAAACATAGGATTAAGGACTGAATCCTCACTCACCTCTTGAAATCTGCCTTCTCTCTCTCTCTCTCTCCCACTGTCCAAACCTCTTGCCGGGTTTGATGTCCGCAGTGGGGCGCAATCTGGCCAGGGACAGGGCCTCCAGCCGCGCCAAGGTCTGTCAGGGTCTCTATCTCACCACCCTGGGGCTGGTGTTCTGGCCCCCCTCAGACCATTCTCCCTCAGAGGCAGAAGAGGACTGAGATTTGGAGAGAACATCCTCATCTGAGGATTTTAACTGCAAGCATTTTGCTTCTTAGCCTTAGATGGCGCTCTCCATTATGTTTATGCTTGGAGGAATAAACCTGAAGTAGCATTGGCATGGCTCCCGCCTTTTTTGAGTTTGAATTTGTGCGCCAAGGAGGAACGTTTGGGTGCAAATTTGCCCTGCTCCAAAGGGGAATGGCATCCCTGGAAGAGCGGGAGGCGGGGGGGAAAGAAGAAGAGGGTTCCCTAGGTCTCCTGGAATTGTAAAGGAGCCTGTCCCTCTGTGAGCCCGACTCCAGGGGCTGAAGGACCACTGAGCTCCCTCCAGTGAGCTTGGGGTCCATCTTGGAGGGATGACTTTCCAAGGGGGAGAAGGCGTCCCTCGAGAATCTGAAGAATGAGGGAGAGGAAGATAATTCCCTGGCCCTCCTTTATCTCTGAGTCCTTTCTGCCTCTGACCCTGACTCTTGGGAAGAATTCTCTGCCACGGCCTTAGCCTGAAAACGGGCCCCTCTCTGAGAGGAGACCGTTTGGGAGGCAATACAGGATTGCGCCAGCTGTAAGGCTAGTAAGGAGGAGAAGGGAGCCGACGTTCGGGAGGGAGAGGCTGCAGGGTACCCAAGCTGCTCACTGCAGCATTACTCACATTTCTCTCGGCGTCCTCCTTGCCGACCGCACCCTCCCGATTTCGGGACAGGTTCCTGCGGTCTCTCTCGTCCTCCTTGCTAACCGCACCCTCCCGATTTCGGGACAGGTTCCTGTGGTCTCTCGGCATCCTCCTTGCTAACCGCACCCTCCCGATTTCGGGACAGGTTCCTGCGGTCTCTCGGTGTCCTCCTTGCTAACCGCACCCTCCCGATTTCTGGACAGGTTCCTGCAGTCTCTCGGCGTCCTCCTTGCTAACCGCACCCTCCCGATTTCGGGACAGGTTCCCGCGGTCCGGTGCCTTCAAGCGCGGAGAAAAGGGATATCCCTCCTCCGGCTGCACCGAGCGGCCTACAGGCCGCACCTCCCGGGTCAGGGCTGATCCATTCCTCTTGTGGAGAGCCTGTGTAGCATGGCCAGATTCCCCAGACATGCCTGGGCCCTCTAGCTCTTCGGACCTTAGTCGGCCCTCACAGAGAGAGAAGAGGTAAGGAGTAAAAGGAGAATAAAGAAGATTTTGTTTTGTGAGTAAAGGAGAGTTAGGAAAACACGACCTGACGGAGCGAAGGCAGGAACTAGACTGGGCAAACAAGGGGGATGGATTCCCCTGGTGGACACGCCCAAAAGTCATAGTCCTGCCTGATTGGAGCAAACAGGGGGAACCAACCCTCATGAAGGATGGCTCTGCCCTCAACGCTGGAAAACATACTCTTTTGGCATAATTTCTTATCACACTTTCCCCCATGATAACACTCTGTTGATCACATTTAAATATTTGAAGGGGTGTGATATTGAGGCTGGAGCAAGCTTGTTTTCTGCTGTTCCAGAGCAATGGATGCAAACTACAGGAAAAGAGAATCCAGCTCAACATTAGGAAGAACTTCCAGACAGTAAGAGCTGTTCAACAGTGGAACACGCTCCCTTGGAGAGTGGTGGAGTCTCCTTCTTTGGAGGTTTGTAAACAGAGCCTTGATGGCCATCTGTCAGAGGTACTTTGATAATGTGCTCTCCTTCGTGGCAGAAGGAGGTTGGATTGGATGGCCCTTGGGGTCCGTTCCAACACTACAATTCTGTTACCTGCTTTCTACACCGCCAAACCTAGGGGGGCATTTTTGGGGTGTCCTGTACTCAATATCTGGCTGGTGGAAGAGGGGCACAGAAGAGGGGGGGAGGAGAACTCAGAGGCGAGGGCCAAGGTGGCAATGGCAGCTTGGCAGGTGTTGGCGGGCAGTGGCCAGGCCCCTTGTTTCTTCAGGGTGGCCAAGGAGAAGTGGCCCCAGCCTGCTTCAGGAGTTGGTTACCTTTCAGTCCCAAACAGGCAGTCCCATAACTGTTTTCCTGGCTGTAATTTATTCCAGTTTATAGACTGATTTATTTTGTTCCATATAGGTGTAATAAATGCTTTTAAAGAATAAAAAACTGCTATAATAATTATTAAACCTTTTCTTTTTTAAATGTGTGACCACTGCTTACCCCCCCAGCCCAATACATTCACACACCAGCCTCATGCTTCAGGAGGAAGAGAAAAGAACAAGAACAAGCAATCCCAGGTGCCAACACCTTCCCAAAGCTGTGTGCTGTGTGTAAATATACTTGGGGCAGGGAAAACAATTGGTTGCAGTAGCCAACCACCTCCTGAAACTGGCTGGGGCTGTTCCTCCATCCCGCTCCTGAAATACATTACATTCAACATAGCTGCCAGATTTGGGAAGATGTTGGCAGCCAGGATGGCTTGTGTCCTTCTGCCTCCATTTTTACCCAGAGCTTCCTCTCAGTTGCCTTTACCCACAGGTACGGAACTATAGTCCTAAAGAATAAGGCATGTTGCACTTTGGAAAAGAAAAAAGAAAAGGCTGAATAATAATGATAGCACTTTCTGCTTCTTTTAAAGGATTTATTACACACACACACACACACACATATATATATATCGGTTGAATTCAAAGATATAGCCATGTTAGTCTGTAGGATCAGTATGTAGAGAGATCTGGTAGCACCTTTGAGACTAATTGAAAGAAAGAAGTTGGCAGCAGGAGCTTTCATAGACTTCAGTCTATTTCCTTGGATGCACCTTTGAGACTAAATGAAAGAAAGAAGTTGGCAGCATGAGCTTTTGTAGCTTTCAGTCTACTTCCTAAGAGGCTTTTTAAAATATATATATATAAACTTCTTTCTTTGAGTTATTCTCAAAGGTGCTACAAGATCTCTCCACATACCTATATATATAGGGTAATATATAGAATTTATTACACCTAAATAAACTCAAATAAATTACAGCCATGTACACAATTATGGAGCTGTCTGTTTGGGCCTAAAAGGTTCGCCCAGGACTGCAAGTTCCCCTTCAGGCAGCCCAGCCAGCAGGTTGGTCAAACTATGTTCATGCCTGCAGGACAGCCCAGCATTGTTATTTAAGCACATAGTTCACTATTTTCAGGCACCCATTAATTTTATTGCCTCAAAGGCGCTATGTGGAAAGGGGATCCTGCCTGCTGGAGACTCAGCAATTTGTGTTAGGGCGTGTGCCTGGGCATCTCCCCAGAAGCATGTTTTGGTGGGTGAGGGGTATAGAGAGGAAGGTCAGAGTATGTCTCTCTTTCCAAGTTCCCTCTGAACCCGAACGGACTAGCTGCTGTCTATAGTTGTCTGGGTCATCTATTTTGAACTCCACTTAGCCTGTTTCATTTTGACCCTCTGAGTTTGTCTTTAATGTTCTGAAGGCACACACCGCCATTGTATCATTCTGTATGGAGATTTTTCTGGTAACAGCGAAAGCACCAATTTGATGCAATTAATGGAATAACTTTTTTTAAAATGGAGACTGTTCATACCAATTACTACTTAAGTTTAACAAATGCACTCAAGTCCTTATGTGCCTCAGTTTTTTTTTTACTGTTAATTGATTTAGACACAGCTGAGAGGGCCACAACTGCCTAAAATCACTTTGGTCATATTGTGTAGCAAATGTGTACACCACTTTGGTAATTTCCTCACTATCTTTCTGACCTGTCCTACAACATTGGATCTGGATGTTACCATCTAGGAGTTTATCATATGACAGAATTTGGGGGTGTAATGCAATGGCAATCTGAACGCAATCGTGGGGTTTCACGTAATTGCGAATGAGTGTATCTCACGCAATTTTGGGCAATGGAAAGTCATTCCGACCGCAATCATGGGGTTTCACGTAATTGCATATTAGAGTATCTTACGCAATTTCAGGCAATGGAGGGGTCATTTTCGGGAAATGGGAAGTCATTCTGAATGCATTCTGGATGCAATTAGAATTCACGTAAATTAGCTAAACTAGCGAATTTACGTGAATTCAAATTGGCTCCATTCCAAACTGGGAGAAATTCCTCCCGTGTGATAAATTCCCTAGGAAGCAATTTTCTGTGGCAATCTCATACTACAATAATGTCTGACCTTAACACGAAAGAAGAGTTAAAGTAACAAAGCAGGCGGGGAATAGTATTGTCAGAACCCATGTTTTAAGAGGCCCTAAACAGAGTGATGGCTCCCTTTCATGAATACATGGTAGCAGAATCATTTAAAGAGTGACTGGGGGAAATTTTATATTTCTGGCTTGCCCTGAAACACCCAACACATTCTAACTCCTGGGGTATCCTGGTGAAAGTAAAAGGTTAGGGTTGACTCACAGACGCACAGACCCCTTGCACACAACACAATGGGAGACAGTCTAGGGAGGAGGTGCAGTGTTTTCAGTGTTGGACTATGACTCTGGAGATCAGGTTTTTTAAGTGACGTTGGTTGGGTAAGTCACACACTCAGTCCCAGAAAGCCCCGTGGTTGCCATAAATCAAAAACAACTTGAATGCACACCACTACAACAGCAACAAATGTAGAAGTCTCAGCTTCTAAGGTCTTTCCAAACTACAAACCCCAATAAAAGATAACTCACACAGGTCCAAACACATTGCAGAAACAATCCAGTTTCAGATTGCTTGGAAATTCTTGGAACTGAAATGTTGTGAAACATTTAGCCTTCTCTGTCAAAGAGGTTTAGTGGTATAATAAACTATAATTCCCAGGATTCCCTAGCACTGAACCAGGGCAGTTAAAGTGTGTTTTGGATCACAAACAATAAAGATATTAAACAGTGGAGTTTATCATATGAGGGAATTTGGGGATATAATGCCATGGCAATTTGAACGCAATCATGGGGTTTCACATTATTGCAAATGAGTGAGTGTATCTCACGCAATTTTGGGCAATGGGAAGTCATTCCAAACGCAATCATTGGGTTTAACGTAATTGCGTATTAGAGTATCTCACGCAATTTTGGGCAATGGGGGTCATTTTCAGGAAATGGGAAGTCATTCTGAATGCATTCCAAACGCAATCAGATTTCACATAAATTCACTACACTAGCGAATTCACGTAATTGCGAATTGGCTCCATCCGCAATTGAGAGAAATTCCTCCCATGTGATAAACTCCAGTTTAACAAAGATCCAAAACACACTGCAGAAGTAATCCAGTCTGAGACCACTTTAATTCTATACACATATATGCGCATACACTAAGCACATGGAGAGAGAGAGTGGAAAGGAGATCTTTTAAGGCATTTTTTTTTATTCTAAGCAAGCAGTCTTTTACGTGAAGGCACCTGCCTTTGGGTGTTACTTAGGAGTAGTTACAAAAAACAGTCCTTAACCTGAGTTAGAAATAAAACACGCTCTAATGCAGGTAGCTAAAACATTCGCATTAAACTTACAAAACAGAGTATTCTGGGTCTTCAGATACTCAAGCTGGGAGATACTCAAGCTGTGGGTCTCCCTTCACCCCCATCAAACCTCTGACCAAATTCCCTATTTGACTCCACCGAATGCATCTGAAGAAGTAGACTTAAGTCTACAAAAGCTCATGCTGCCAACTTCTTTTTTTCAGTTACTGGTAGTCTCAAAGGTGGTACAACAAGATCTCTCTACAGACAAGTTCCCTATGGAGAGTGAAGCACCTCTCTTATTCCAACATCATTTCTCAAGTTTCTCAGAGTCTCTGAATCTCATGCTCTTGAGCCTAACAGGGAGACCTCCAAATTCAGCTGCCATCACTCACTAAGTGCTTCCTAGAATTCGGTAACTTAGGTGGGAAGTTACCTGCCAAGAAACAAGGTGGTGAACAGCCATGGATTAAAGATTAGCATTTGCATTGGACTTGGGTTGAGTTTTGGTGGCCAGGTGGCAATACTTAAGACATGTCTACATAACAGTAGTAGTAATTAAAGCAATAGTAACATGAAAGTACTCAATAATCTAGATCAAGGTAGGCACAGCACAATCCTCCGGATTTGGAAGGGTCTTTTAAAAAAGTAATTAATTTTCATTTTTCATTACAGTTTTTGGGAAGTAATGCCCTGTTGTTCAATACAATGGTGGAGAAATTAACTCAGTACATTTTTTGTTGCACTGCTTGTTGATGTGTTATTAATTTCTGTTACTTAAAATTAAATTAGAATTGATTGAGTGAATTGGAAAAAAACCCACATAAAACATTCAAAATATCTGTCAAAATGCCTCTAGAATGCCTTAAAAGGCCCTTAAAAGTAATTTCTGGAAGTACAGGTAACTAGAAAATACTTGTTACACCCAAAATAAGATGTGTTGTTAGTCAGTTAATTACTGTTGAAAAGTAACTTCACTGTGCCCTCATTGCACATATTTGCAATAACTCCATTTGTGTAACTAATTACTTTCAATGTCTGCTCCAGATGTTGTACGGCTGCAGCTCCCATTGCCCTAGCCAGCATAGCTACTGGTAGTGGTGAGAAGTGCAGAGTGTTGCAATCCAGTACTTTTTGGATGGCCATACTTTGCCCATCTCTCAGGAGTTTATCACATGACGGGAATTGGAAGTATAATCCAATGGCAATCTGAACGCAATCATGGGGTTTCGCATTATTGCGTGAAAGCTGATCACACACATTTTCGGGCAATGGGAAATCCTTCTGAATGCAATCATGGGGTTTCACGTTATTATGTGAGAAACTATCATATGCAATTTCGGGCAATAGGAGGCAATTTCGGGCAGTTCCGAATGCAATGCGGCATCAAAATTTGCTGAACTAGCGATTTCACTCAATTCCGAACTGGCCTCACTTCCATTTCTTTCGAAATTGAGAGAAATTCCTCCCATGTGATAACATCCTTAGAAAGGACCAGCTTTGATCTCCCATATCATAGCTCAAATCTGCCTCAGTGAAGAAAAGGGAGATTATGGCAGCAGCAGCTGACGTGCTACCGGTAACTCTGGTCCATTTAACTTTGTACTGCAAATATAGATGCACTTTATGATTCTATCCTATATTAGGAGAGTAAAAATGGGATAAATCAGATTAGGCCCACCATGTTCACAGGTAGGAGGATTTTATGTGGCCATGGGGAGATGAGACACTGGACCTTATCAGACAGGAGGAATTTCTCTTTATTGCGAATGGAGCCAATTTGAATTCACGTGAATTCGCTAGTTTAGAAAATTCACGTGAATTCCTATTGCATTCGGAATGCATTCAGAATGACTTCCCAATACCCAAAAATGACTGCCCATTGCCCAAAATTGCGTGAGATGCTTTAATTCGCAATAAGATAAAACCCATGATTGTGTTTGGAATGACTTCCCTTTTGTCCGAAATTGCGTGAGATACTTTAATATGCAATAACGTGAAAGCCCATGATTGCGTTCGGATTGCCATTGGATTATACTTCCAATTTCTGACTTCTGATAAGGTCCAAGGGTAAATGTTTAAACCTTATCTAACAGTGAGAAGTGGCTCCAGTGTGGATGAGGCCTATACATAGTTCCTTATGAGTACCACCCCCCCATGAGGGATCCTAAATTGGATGATGGTATCCACTTTCTTCACTGGCATCAGCTTTCCAAGCTTTTAGACATGAGTCTTGTCCAGCCCACCTCGAGGTGGCAGAGGGCATATCCACACTGCAGAACTAAAGCTGTTTGACACCACTTTAACTGCCACGATGGTATCCTATAGAATCCTGGGATATCTAGTTTGGTGAGGTATTCAGCCTGGTCTGTCAGATTACAAATCCAAGGATCCTGTGGAACAGAGTCACGGCAGTTAAAGTGGTGTCAAACTGCTTTAATTCTGCAGTGTGGATAATCCTAGAGATGGAACCTGGGACCTTTTGCATGCAAACCGCATTTTCTGTCACATGAATTGTCCTAGAATTAGACAGTATTTGTTTGGTCCCATCCTTGCCCTTATTGCCTGCTATCCTTTGCTGTGTTCTTGGCACTCTCTGCTTCTTCCTCTGCCCCAAAATCTCCTCTTGCATCTTCCATATGCTGATTCAATCAGGAAATGCTGTGGCTGGTGATAAATAGGGGATTTCTTTTGTATTTTTGACCTTGGCTCTGTGCTCAAGAAAGAACATGCCAGAAGATGTGCTTCAATAGCGAAGGAGGTTTTGAGCTCACATTCCTGCATATTTGAATGAAATGTGGATCAGGCTTGGCAATTGCTGTGTGCGGCCTCTGTCCTGGCAGACAAAGAGGGGATCAGCGTCATCACCAGACTGGAAAAGCTGTTGAAGTTGAGGGTCTGTCCATGCAGTCTACAATGATAAGGTCAGGAGTCAGGCAGGGCTTGCCAAAAGAATGGTAAAGCATTCTTCCAGGGCGGCACAGTATGACCTAAGGCAGTACAGAGGGTTCTTTCTTGCCTATGGCACACAAGGGTACTTCACCACTCTAGGCCATGGTAACAAGAAATGCTGTGTGTTTGTATGGACCTTATAAGACAGGAGGATTTTCTCTTTATTGCGAATGGAGCCAATTCGAATTCATGTGAATTCGCTAGTTTAGCGAATTTACGTGAATTCCCATTGCATTCAGAATGACTTCCCATTACCTGAAAATGACTGCCCATTGCCCAAAATTGCGTGAGATGCTTTAATTTGCAATAACGTAAAACCCATGATTGCGTTCGGAACGACTTCCCTTTTGGCAGAAATTGTGTGAGATACTTTAATTCGCAATAACATGAAACCCCATGATTGCATTCGGATTGCCATTGGATTATACTTCCAATTTACGACGTCGGATAAGGTCCTATGAGAGAGGGAAGTCTGCATTGCTGTGAGAAATGTGTTGATGCTGCAGCCAGGTGCCTCTCAGGTCGCTAGTCTTCTAATAATGCTGCTGCTGTCCTACTCCCTTCTAGAACAGGGTTTCTTAGGCTTTCTGATATAAAAGAGTGGCAGGAATTTTCCTCCCAGTGTTCCCAGAATGGGCATTATATTTATTACAACTTTCTTTCTTGGAAACATGCTGCAGACTGGCAGCCAATAACCGACAGGCCACTATTGGTCCACAGGCCTGGTGTAGCACTACACCAAAATAGTTCTGTCTGCCAGAATTCAATGGGGCATGAAATAATGAATCTGGTTGCCATGCAAATTCGGGTCCGTTTCACATGACACCAATTTTATTGTTTTGATTGCTCTTTAATGGCCATTGCAACATGCTATGGGATGCTGCAATTAGCACTTTAGGAGGGTATTTGGAATTCTCAGCTAAAGAGGCCTTGTATACCAACAAACTACATATCCCAGGATTCCATAGGGTGCAGTGATGGCAGTCAAAGTGGAGTCACAATGCTATGATTGTGTAGTGTGAAAGGGCCTAGACTTACCTTTATCCACGCACAGAAAGGTAAAGTATTTAAAGCAAACAACTATAATCAGAACAAGAAAATTATTTTCTTCTTTCTCCAGTTAGCTACCTTCCACCAGAAATAAATGCTTTAGAGAAAAATGATAAAGTGAGGGGTTGAATTTCTTGGTGAAATCTGTCAAAAGACGGTGGCAATAAATGCATTCTGGAGAGGAAGAAACTTAGGAGTTTATCACATGGGAGGAATTTCTTTCAATTGTGAATGGAGCCAATTCGCAATTACGCGAATTTGCTAGTTTAACAAGTTTACGTGAAATCTGATTGCGTTCGGAATGCATTCAGAATGACTTCCCATTCCTGAAAATGACCCCTCATTGCCCGAAATTGCGTGAGATACTCTAATACGCAATTATGTGAAACCTCATGATTGCGTTCGGAATGACTTCCCATTGCCCGAAATTGCGTGAGATACACTCATTTGAATAACGTGAAACCCCATGATTGCGTTTGGATTGCTATTGCATTATACCCCCAAATTCCGTCGTATGATAAACTCCTTAGTTCTGTCAAAGTCATGACTCCTGGGTGGGTTTATGGAGTGTTTGCTTCATCCTCAATAAGTGCCCCTGATTCATGGAAAGTAATGGCTGAGCACAGTTCCAGCCCAAGAAGTCTTGCTTCAAATCTTAAGTCACCCCCCTAACACTCAGCAGAGCCACCATTGCTTTTTAAAAAGCCCAACAAAAAACAGATACCAGTTCTCCATTCATTCATCATCCTCCATTATGCTGCCTAAAGCTGGTAATTCTGCTCCCTAGCAAGATTGGTGATGATTGAACAAGAAGAAACACAAATTCATTCTCCAACTCTGACCAGGTCTAATAAAACAGCTTCTTGACAAAACTTTATATCACACTGGGATAGTTCTCCCATTCCACCTTGGAGATGTTTCTGGTGAAGTTATGGGTTGACTGCTGAGGGACCTGCAGCAGTCACCTGCAACACCTGTGGGATGTTTGTCTTCTTGCCTATAGATGTGGGGAACTTCACCTGCACCAAGTGCAAGTTGGTAGCCCTCTTAGAAGGAAGAGTTCAGCAGTTGGAGGCCCAGGTGTCAACACTTCAGCATCACAGAGAGCAGGAGGTTCTCTTGAACAGAAAGGACCAGATGGTCCTGGACAGGAAACACACAGAGAAAGTTGCTGAGGAAGAAGAGGTCACTTCACACACAAAAGAAGGAGATGGTTGGAGGAAAGTTACACGCAGAAGTAGGGAAACCACGGTTCGTTCTGTGAGCTTGCAGCTACAGAATCACTTTGAATCTCTCTCTGTTATCAGAGATGATGAGGAAAAGCAGCAGGGACAGACATCAGGGACAGAGCAGGGGAGACTGAGAGTACCACGAAAGGGAACAGCCGCTGCTAAGCCTCGGAGGAGGCGTGTGGTGGTTGTGGGGGACTCCTTGCTGAGGGGTACAGAAGCAGTGGTTTGTGGGCCTGACAAGATGTCTCGGGAGGTGTGTTGTCTCCCTGGGGCAAAGATCCATCATGTAACTGAGAGGCTGACAAGACTTGTCAAGCCTACTGATCAACACCCCTTTCTTCTGGTTCATGTGGGAACCAATGATACTGCAAGGCACAGCCTTCAGAATATCATAAGGGATTATGAGGCTCTAGGAAGGAAGCTGAAAGAGATGGATGCACAGGTTGTCATATCATCTCTTCTCCCAGTAGAAAGGCATGGTCCAGGAAGGGAGAAGAAAATAGCAGAGGTGAATAACTGGCTCCGTAGATGGTGCCGCCAAGAACAGTTTGGATTCTTGGATCATGGGCTGCGGTTCCATGAGGAGGGACTTCTGGCAAGGGATGGGCTGCATCTCACACCAGTTGGCAAAAACATTTTTGCCAAAAGTCTCAAAAATCTGATCAAGAGGGCTTTAAACTGAGTTATATGGGGGAGGGAGACATTATTTTGGAAGGCAAAAGGGCTGGAGAAAATAATCAAACTGACATAGAGGGAACAAGGCAAACAGTGCAAGGACCCAACAGTGGGAAGCAAAAAAATTTGCACAGGCAGCAAGTAAAGGGAACACATGTTCTTAGATGTCTCTACACTAATGCACAGAGTATGGGAAATAAACAGGATGAACTCGAACTCCTAGCACAACAGAGCAAATATGATATAATAGGCATCACTGAAACCTGGTGGGATGAGTCTCATGACTGGAATGTAGAAATAGAGGGATATAACCTTTTTAAGAGAAACAGGCCAAACAGGAAAGGAGGAGGAATAGCATTATATGTCAGGGATATTTACACCAGTGAAGAGATCCAGGAAGTCAATACTGGAAGCCAGGTGGAGAGCATCTGGATAAACATTAAAGGAGAGGGAAACAACAGGGATGTTACTGTGGGAGTCTACTACAGACCCCCGACTCAGGCAGAGGAATTGGATGATGCCTTTCTAGAACAGATGAGCACACACTCAGAAAGGAGAGATGTAGTAGTGATGGGGGACTTCAACTATCCGGATATTTGCTGGAAGTCAAACTCAGCCAAATCCTCAAGGTCTAGCAAATTCCTCACTTGCCTGGAAGACAATTTCATTGTCCAAAAGGTGGAAGAGACAACAAGGGGATCAACTATTTTAGATCTGATCTTAACCAACAGGGATGACCTAGTCAATGGGGTGCAAGTGGTTGGATCCTTAGGGGGAAGCGACCATGTTCTCCTGGAGTTTGTTATACAACGGAAAGGGGAAGCCAGGCATAGTCAGACACGCATTCTAGACTTTAGGAGAGCTGATTTCAATAAACTTAGAGAAATACTGGGGGAGATCCCATGGTCAAGAAAACTAAAAGAGAAGGGAGTTCAAGACGGATGGGAGTTTCTCAAAAAGGAGATACTGAAGGCGCAATTTCAAACAGTTCCAATGAGGAAGAAAAACGGGAGGTGTCTCAAGAAGCCAGGATGGATGACTAAGGAACTTTCAACTGAGATAAGCCTTAAACAGAACATGTATAAGAAATGGAAAAATGGGGAAATCACGAAAGAGGAATTCAAACAAATAGCCAGCACATGTAGGGGTAAAGTCAGAAAAGCTAAAGCACAGAACGAACTCAGGCTGGCTAGAGAGGTTAAGAACAACAAAAAGGGCTTTTTTGGGTATGTCCGAAGCAAAAGGAAGAAGAAGGAAACAGTAGGGCCACTGCGTGCAGAAGATGGCAAAATGCTCAAAGATGACAAAGAAAAGGCAGAATTACTCAACACCTTCTTTGCTTCAGTCTTCTCAGAAAAGGCAAAGGGTGGTCAACCTAAGGATAATGGAGCAGAAGACAGAATAGGGGAATCTCAGCACAGAATAAGTAAAGAGATAGTACAGGAATACCTGGTTAACCTAAATGAATATAAATCTCCAGGACCAGATGAACTACATCCTAGAGTATTAAAAGAACTGGCGAATGTAATATCGGAACCATTGGCAATAATCTTTGAGAACTCCTGGAGAACAGGAGAAGTCCCAGCAGACTGGAGGAGGGCAAACGTTGTGCCCATCTTCAAAAAGGGGAAAAAAGAGGATCCCAACAATTATCGTCCAGTTAGTCTGACATCAATTCCAGGAAAGATTCTAGAGCAGATCATTAAGCAGAGAGTCTGTGAACATTTAGAGGCCAATGCCATAATCACAAAAAGCCAACATGGGTTTCAGAGAAACAAGTCTTGCCAGACAAATCTGATCTCTTTTTTTGATAAAATTACCAGTTTGGTAGATGAAGGGAATGCTGTGGATATAGTATATCTTGATTTCAGTAAGGCCTTTGACAAGGTTCCCCATGACATTCTTGCAAACAAGCTCGTAAAATGTGGGCTAGACAATGTAACCATTACATGGATTTGTAACTGGTTGACTGACCGAACTCAAAGGGTGCTCAACAATGGCTCCCTTTCATCCTGGAAAGAAGTGACCAGTGGGGTCCCACAGGGTTCTGTCCTGGGCCCAGTGCTATTCAATATCTTTATTAATGACTTGGATGACAGAATTGGGGGCATACTTATCAAATTTGCAGATGACACCAAATTAGGAGGAGTAGCCAATACTCCAGAAGACAGGATTGAAATTCAGAATGACCTGAATAGACTAGAAAGCTGGGCCAACGCTAACAAAATGAAATTCAATGCGGAGAAATGTAAGGTTCTGCACCTAGGGAGGAAAAATGAAATGCACAGATATAGGATGGGGGACATCTGGCTGAATGAAACTATGTGTGAAAAGGATCTAGGAGTCCAAGTAGACCATAAGTTGAACATGAGTCAGCAGTGTGATGCAGCAGCTAAAAAGGCCAATGCTATTTTAGGTTGCATCAATAGAAGTATAGTGTCTAGATCAAAGGAAGTAATAGTGCCTCTCTATTCTGCTTTGGTGAGGCCCCACCTGGAATACTGTGTCCAGTTCTGGGCACCACAATTCAAAAAGGATGTGGAGAAATTGGAGTGTGTCCAAAGGAGGGCAACTAAGATGGTGAAGGGTCTGGAAACCATGCCCTATGAGGAACGACTTAGAGAGCTGGGGATGTTTAGCCTGGAGAAGAGAAGGTTAAGAGGTGATATGATAGCCCTGTTCAAATATTTGAAGGGATGTCATATTGAGGAGGGAGCAGGCTTGTTTTCTGCTGCTCCAGAGACCAGAACGCGGAGCAATGGATGCAAGCTGCAGGAAAAGAGATTCCACCTCAACATTAGGAGGAACTTCCTGACAGTAAGGGCTGTTCGACGGTGGAACACACTCCCTCGGAGTGTGGTAGAGTCTCCATCCTTGGAGGTCTTTAAGCAGAGGCTGGATAGCCATCTGTCGGGGATGCTTTGACTGGGAGTTCCTGCATGGCAGGGGGTTGGACTGGATGGCCCTTGTGGTCTCTTCCAACTCTATGATTCTATGATTCTATGATTCTATGATTTATGGGCCTAAATTAATTTCCCTAATATGATTTGGGAGGTATTAATTTGGTGAGATTTGTAGTTTGATGAGGCTGCTGGAATTATTTACTAGACAACTCTAATGTATTTCTATACTGCTCTATTTTTCTCTAACAGAGAAGTCAAGTAATGTTGGCCCTTGATATCCACTGGGGGTTGGTTCCAGGATCCCCCATGGTTATCAAATTCCATGGACTAACAAGTCCTATGAAATACAGTGGCATAGTAAAATGGTGCCCCTTATATAATGGCAAAATCAAAGTTTGCTTTTTGAAATACATTAACATTTTCAAGCTGTGGATGGTTGAATTTGTGCTTAAAGAATCCATGGATATGGAGGGCCGACTGTACTTCACCAAAGTGTACTTCGCCAAACTATAAATCCCAGAATTATGTGGGAAAGAGCCATGACAGTTAAAGTGGCATTAAATTAAAATAATAGCATAGTGTTGATGCATTCTGCATCATCTGTGAATTAATCCTTCTAGCAGTTAAAACATCTACCCCTTTTGGCAATGTAAGAATTGCAAGCAGAGAGGGAATTGGATTCAAGTGACTCTTGACTTGAAGTGGTCCTCTTGTTGATGGAAGGAACTTTTCAAAGCATGTGCACAGAGGAAACGTATGTTCTGGGCATAAAACCAATTCCCCTATCAGACTCTTGTGATTTTTTTAAAAAAAATCCAATTTGTAAAAATGTTACATGACTCTCACTCCCTGTGTATGCTCTTTCTTCATTGGAAGAAGTAAGATGGGAAAAGGTGGAAGCAGGTAGATTATATGGGTCATCTATATTTTTATTTGATTGTCTTAATATTTATATCAACATAAAAGTGTATGGATTTTTTAAAAGGATATATATTCCCTCCTCTGCAGAGACAGTGACCATAGTATTGCTCCGGAAGAGCTACAAATGCCTAGTTAAATGGTCTCCTTAGGAATCTCTAGTCCTTCAGTGTGACTTTTGGTTGAAGTTAACCACAGAGTTGCACTGGAGGACCTAGATATTCTAAGAGGGAACATATTAATAAAATCTGTGAATAATCAAATCCTCAAAAGTCAAAGCCGCAAATGTGGAGGGATGAGCGTATATATAGCTGTAATATTAAAGATGTTGGATCATCAGAAATAACTAAGGGTCCATCTATAGTGGAAACACATGTTAGCAGCCTTTAGGTAAAGTTAACTTGTTCTGTAGTAAATACTACAAAATTGGCTTGTACACTGAGTACACATTTCTGGCTTCCTCCTTTTGTTCTTTAGTTTTAATTTTAGCTTCCATCTCAAAGGCTGCTAACAACTGTGCCACAAAGAGCCCAGCAGGCTTCACGTTTACAAGAGTAGAGTACAATTATTACTTGGATGACAGGGTTACAAGGAAAAATTTGATATATATTGTAGGAAGCGATGGGAATGATTCATTTGTTGGCACCCATTCCCTATGAGTCACTATTAAATCAATAACCCTGCACAGCAGCAGTGGGCACTCTGCAGAGGAGGGAATATATTTTCCAGATGCCACAAAATCAAGATGCTGACCACTGCATTTTTCACTGCTTTTCAAATGCTAAGTAGGGAAAAAAACCCTTCTGAGGACATTACAACCGCCTGCTTCTCAAACATCCTCCCTCATGTATACTCAGTGGAAAAATCAACACCCCAGCCCAACTCAACACACCCTACCCTACCCTACCCTTGTTTCTATGCATTAGACACAAATTATTTCTAACATTTCTACTCCTTATGTTTCCAGCTTACACCTGAAAAGAAAATAAAAGAAAGGAAAAGAAGAACAAGTTCCTAGTCTTCTTTGTTAGGGAAATCCATGAATGTTAGCTAATGGTTGCTGAGAATGACCCTTGGTGCACATTTTTCTCAGCTTAACTGGTACACAGATAGCAATTGCAGTACGGAGTCCTTAGCTCATCTCAAGGATCTTCTTGGCTGACACAGGCTTTATAGATGAGTAGCAGGGGCGTCAATAAGGTATGTGTGGATCACACCAAGTGACACCCTAAGTGGGATGTGTGACACCACTGGTCCCCAAACATCTGCCTTTTGGCAGGAACGGGCTGTGGCATCTGGCTGTATCCCTTTAAAACACCGAAGAGATGGTGTGAGTGGGGTGAGGCTCAGTGGGAAGAGAAATGAGAGGTCTCAGGGTTTTTTTTTTTAATTAAAAATTAATTTGACTGATAGGTGCTTCTGCAGATGTTGTGAAGTGCTCAGACAATATCACTAGGTCAGTGGTTCTCAGCCTTTGGTTCTACAGCCACTTTGGACATCCGTTCCCAGAAAGACTAACCTGCAGAGGCCATCACAACAGAATACAATATATATATATATATATATATATGGTGGGTTTTTCGGGCTATAAGGCTGTGTTCTAGAAGATTTTTTTCTGATGTTTAAATAGCTGCTGTGGCTGGCATCTTCAGTGAATGCTGGCATGGAAAACAGTGTATATATACTATTGGTTGAGGGGTATTGTTCTGTTGTTGAATGGTAAGGCCTCAGGGTGTCCATTTATTTAATGATCCATTGTCTGCTGGGAAACCCCCCTCACCCTGGGTGGTTTTAATTTGCATTTGCTAGGTCTTGATTTTGGTGTTTTTCAGGACTGGTAGCCAAACTTTGTTTACTTCAAGGGTTTCTTCTTTTCTGTTGACGTTGTCCAGGCGTTTGTGGGTTTCAGTGGCCATCCTGTGCATTCAGACCTGATAATTGTTGCCATGGTCCAGAAATGAAATCCAAAAACACCTGGACATCTTCAACAGGCTACCAGTCCTGAAAAACACCAAAATCAAGACCCAGACCATGCAAATGAAAACCACCCATGGTGAGGGTGTGTGTGTTTCCCAGCAGACAATGGATCATCAATTAAATAGACACCCTGAGACCTTGCCATTGAACAACAGAATATAGTCCTTCCTCTGTTTTCGCGAACTTGTGACCCATGATCCTTGATTATTCACGTGGGACAAATAATGGGGCATGCTCCTATGGAAACACACCTCGATTTAAGCCAATAGGGCTTTTGGGCTATGTGGCCATGTTCTAGAAGAGTTCCTTTCTGACGTTTCACCAGCATCTGTTGCTGGCAATCTTTAGAAAAGATTTCTCTGAAGATGCCAGCCACAGATACTGGCGAAACATCAGAAAGGAACTCTTCTAGAACATGGCCACATAGCCCAAAAGCCCTACAAAAAACTATGGATGCCAGCCATGAAAGCCTTCAACTCCACAAGCCAATAGGGCTTGAATATGTGTGTTTTTTCATTTGTGTGGGGGTGGGGGTCTGGAAATCACTTCTCCTCAGCCAACAGTATATATACTCCTCTCTCTTCCATGCCAGCATTCTCTGAAGATGCCAGCCACAGCTGCTGGTGAAATATAACGAATAAACCTTTCTAGAACATGGCTTCATAGCACGAAAAACCCAGAAAAAACTATGGATGCTGGCCGTGAAAGCCCTCGACTTCACAGAATACAAACTATTGTGTGGTGACAGGAGTTAAAGTTCCTTTGGCCAACAGGCACATACCTGTTTTTCACCTGGAAGCAGAATAATGAGGCAAAAACTTTAAATTTTTAAATAATGTGATTTTTTAAATTGTTTGAATTGTTTTTTTTTAAAAAACTTGTATTTTGCATGTTTTATAGTGTTTTAATTTGGACTTTTAGGTTTGTATAAGGCGCCTTGAGTCCCTGTACTGGGAGGAAGGCAGAATATAAATAATAATAAGACTTTATTTGTATAGCGCTGTAAATTTACAGTGCTGTACATACAATCTTGGAACCATCTAATTATAAGATTATATGTACAGCACTGTGTAAATTTACAGCACTATATAAATAAAGGCTAATAATAATAATAATTTATATTCTGTCTTCCTCCCTGTACAGGGATTCGAGGCGCCTTAAACAGTCCAAGTTAAAACACTATAAAACATGCAAAATACAAGTATTTTGCATTATGCATTTATATATGCATAGGATATCATATTTCAAGAGTATGGAACAGGTGGGAATCTAGTTCGATTGTTTGTTTTTATTATGTTTTATGATGTTAATGTTTGTTTTTATTATGTTTTATGATGTTAATCTGATTTTAATATTGTAATATTGCTATTGTTGTTGTGCTATATGCCTAATAAAGGTTGGACGATGACGATGAGTGTTGGACTAGGACTCTGGAGACCAGGGTTGGATTCCCAGCTCAGCCATGGAAACCCCACTGGGTGACCTTGGGCAAGAAGTCACACTCTCTCAGCCTCAGGGGAAGGCAGTGGCAATTAGCGTCCTCTGAATAAACCTTGCCAAGAAAGATAGGTTCTCCTTAGGGTTGCCTTAAGTAGTCTGAAAGGGCTTGAGAAGGCATACAACAACAATAAAGGGCTGCTAGACCTGACCTAGCTAGCAATAAAGGGGCAGAGAGAGGAAGAAGGAGAAGACCATATTCAATATATAATACACACAGCACTTAAATCTCCCTACTGCGCATGCGCAACCTGCTGAGGCCTAGTCAGACTAGAGTAAAATAATCACAGTCGCTTGAGCGTTCTGCCCAGTGCGCATGCGCAGTCTCTTTTTTTCCGCCCAAAACAGACAAAATGGCGGCGCCTGTGGACCTTGAGTTGAAAAAGGTATTGGAGGGAGGAAGAGGCGGAAAGGATGGATGATTTCTGGGTTTAAACGTTGGAGGTGGCTGTTCCCTGACTGAGGCGACTCTTTTCAGGAGTGGGGGGGGGGTTCCTGGGAGTGCCATATTCCTTCGTTGAAGCTTTTAACTGAAGATGCTGCATCCACACTGGAGGAATAACCCGGTTTCATACCGCTTTAACTCTTTCTGTGGCTCAATTGCTATGGAATTCTGGGAGTTGGAGTTTGTTGTGGGCCCTCTGGGCCCACAACAAACTCCAACTCCCAGAATTCCATAGCAAGTGAGTCAAACAAAGAGTTAAAGCGGTATGAAACCGGGTTATTCCTCCAGTGTGGATGCAGCCTATGGTCCAAAACACACTGAAGCAGGAATAATAATGAGACCAATTTGGCTAAGTGCTAGGGGGTCCTGGGAATTGTAGTTTATCCTGGCACCAGAGCTTTTTGCTGACAGAGAAGGCTAAATGCCTCACAAAGCTACCGTTCCCAGAATTCCATAGCACTGGGCCAGGGCGGTTAGTGCAGCCCGAAACTGGATTGTTTCTGCAGTGTGTTTTGGCGCTATGTCAACCCCCTGAAATGCATAGCATTGAGCCGTGTCTATTAACAATATTTATTATTATTATTAATTATTATTATTATTTATTTGTATCTCTCTCTTTTACCAGGACTGGGACTCAGAGCGGCTTCACGGCATTGAAAACAGTACAATAAAACCATAGGGGGAAAAAGTACATTAAAAAGGAATTAAATTGCTGCAGTATAAAAACATACAGTTATTAAAAGAATAAAACACATTTTTTAAAAATAAAAGTATACACACACATATATATATATGTATAAAACTATATCATTTTCTTAAAAATGGTACAACATCCCAGCCTGTCTTTATAACAGTTCCTTAAAAGCCTGTGTGAACAGGTAGGTCTTAATGCAGTGTCAAACTGCATTATTTCTGTAGAGTAGATGCAGCTCAGCTGTGGAAATCCACAGGGCAAGTCACACTGTCTCAGCCTCAGAGGAGGGCAAGGGCAACCCCCCTTGCAACAAAATCTGCCAGGAACACCCTGTGATAGGGTCATAATATCTCAGAAATGATTTGCAATGATCCATTTGTCTTTTAAGATGAGAGTACTTGCGATTTTGCCAAATCCCATTTCAACACTGTCTAAAAGCTAATGGCTGTGGCTGCTTCCATGGCAGTGTTTTGCGTCACGTAAAGGGGTTTACTGTCCATCCGTTTCCTTGTCTTCTAGTCTGATTCTGTTGTTATTAGACAAAAAGTGAGAAAACCTATTTTCAACCCTATATAACTTTATTCTAAAAGAGAATCCTGATTTAAAAAAAAAAACTGTTGAAAGAAAAGATGAATTTCTTTATGCATCAAAATTTATGGAAATCACAATATATGGATACCTGAAGCATCTTAACTTTTCATATTATGTAAGCAGTAGACAATATTCTGCACGTTGTTTTCTGTGTTAGGCTTGGCTATATAGGTTAACCTACTTGTACCCACACCTTGCTTTGTCTTTTAGCTCCAGATTTGTTCTCTGGGTTGGAAAAAACTAATCCTCAGGGTCAAGAATATGTTTTATTTAAATAAGATACATGCTTTTAAGCGTGAAATGTCTATTCCTTACAGCAGATCACTTACACAGTTTATCTTAAACTTCACCCCCAATGTGTGTGTGTGTGTACAAAGAAACGACTGACGTGTCTTTTAAAAAACTATCCAGTTTATTTCAACACAAATACACTTGTCTCTCCATATTCGCTAGGGTTAGGGGCACAAGATCCCCGTGAATATGGAAAAACAGCAAATGACAAAAACACCATGTTTTTACGTAAGAGAACACCTTTGTGGGAATCTCTAGATCCTCCAGTGCAACATTTGCCAGACATTGACCATAAAACTGCACTGGAGGAGCTATAAATGCCTAGCAGAGTATTCTTTGGGGGGGGGGGGGCTAAACAGACAGGCAAAAAGAGGTGCTTTCAGGATGGCTTGAAGGCGTGGCGTTTAGATGACAGTGCCTTGAAGCCAGCAGAAAAGTGCCCTTATTCAGAGAAAAGCCATTTCAAACAGAAGCAGCTTTTTTCTGCTTCTTTTTGGCTTGAAGCCATGTCATGTGGTCATGACATGAGCACTCCAGCTGCCTTGGGAGCCAGTGGTGCGGTTGGTGGGGTTTCAATGTGGCTTCAGAAAAGGCAGCTTCAAGCCACTTTTTCTGCCCATCCGTTTCGCCCCTAGGAATCTCTAGGTCTTTCGGTGCAACTTTTAGTTAAAGTTGACCATAGAGTTGCACTGGAGAATCTATATATTCTGTCTCTTCCAACTCTATGATTCTATGATATTAATCAAATCCACGAATAATCAAATCCACAAATACCAAAGCTGCAAATATGGAGGTTTGAGTGTATTTGTGACTATAGTTTATTAGTTCAAATGCAGATGCCGCTTTTAAAAATATTTATGTACATATTTTTATTCTTTTACACATTGAATCCAAGCAAAACCAATGAAATGTAAGCTTTTATGAACATTGGCCTTGCTCTACTCATACATTCTATAAATCTAATTCCGTTCAAATATAATCAGTTGAAATGGTCCACTCTTACTTGTTTAAGCATAAAACAGCTCCTTGATAGTCCTTGTCAGCTAACAGTCGGACAAATGTATATGCCAGTGCCTATGTGTGTCATGTTTTGTTTTTCTCTGCCTCTTATAGTAGCCTTCTTTGCTTCCATCACTGTAAACATCCCACTATTAATAGTCAGATGAGTGGGGTTATACTTTGAAGGATCAAGTCCATGATTTGGGAGTGCTCTTGGAGGGCCAGGTGGCTGCTTTGGCTAGAATGGAATACTTTTGCTCAATTTTGGCATGTATGCTGGTAGTCCCCCCCCCCCCCCCCCGAAAGTCGATCTACCTACAGCAATCTATCTCTTAACTGCTTTTCAACTAGACTACTGTAACAAGCTCCACATGGGGCTGTCTTTGAAAACATGCAGCAGTGTGTGCTTTCATTGCCACATATTATCAATCTTGAATTAACTGCACTGGCTTCCAGTTCATTTCTGAGACCCATTCAGGACGGTCTTTAAAACCCTAAATGTCCTGGACCTGATTATTTGAAATTCCACTTTCTCCTGTTTGAGTTTGTTCAAAATGTGTATTCTTCATCACTAGATTTGTTGCATGTCCCACCATCAAAAGAAGTTAGATTTGTGGGTACAAAAAGACACAGCCTTCTCTATAGTAGCACTCTCCCTACGGAAATTCCTCCCAAGGGAAGGCAGTCCTGCTTAATGTCAGGTGAACAGTAAGAGCTTGTACTTATTATTTAAAATGTTTAACACTATTATGGCAATATGAAGCAGTCTTAAACTCATTTGGATCGTCATTCCATCTAGAAGGCTAATATCTGTTTTGGTTTAATGTGGATCTTCCAGACCAGTCAGAAAGATTTCCCAGTCTTTTTTATCCGAGATACTGTTTACTAAAGGTTCAGCCTGGAAATATCAACATGTAACACATATCTGCAATATGCTGTGTAATAATAATGACTTAACTTACAAGATTGTCATAATTAGTTTATGGGCTAAACTATTCTGAATAGACTTTGTTGCAGGGTTTACTGGACAGTATTGATTTTTGTTGTAATTGTCTAAAAAGGATACAGTGAAAAAAGACGACTGACCACATCCTCAATTTTGGATATTAAAATGTTCAAGAGGAATAAAAATGCATGTTTGAGACTACGGTGCTCATTGAACTGTTGCAGCTGTGCCGTGTTTTACTACAGCTATAATTATACTGACGATGCATTTCGAAGGCAAGCTTCTGAAACCCCTGAAAATCTGCACTGTTAGCTCATGAAGCCTCGGCTCCACATGCCTGTAGTAGATTTCCCTCCACACCAATTAAATGGTGTTAAGCTCCCTCCCTACCTACAGTTGCTGTGTAGGGAAAACTTTCTCTGCTTGTTGAATGAAGGGAGGTGACTTGGAGAACCCTTCACTAGCTGGGTAAATATCAATGAATGAGTCAGGCCAGCTGTTTTACTAGAGAAGGATTATAGAAGATGCCATAAATATAGGTTGCTTGGCCTGCTATTGGAGAATTATTTTTATTTTCAGTGTAATCTTTGATTAGTGATGTTGACGCATAGTCTGTAATCATTGTTTAACTCAGTACAGAGAAGAAAGGACAGAGCGATCTTCTGCTAATTATTTGCCTCGTTTTCAGTAGATCAGCAAGGGTTTCTGGACTCCCAATTTTGAACAAAGGTAGCAATTTTTAAAAAAGCAGTTTCCCATGCCCCCTAAATACGATCGCTGAAGAACATGGAGAGGAGACAGTGTAATTTTATAAGAAAGAATTTGTGAGCTGGGTCCTGGTACTGATAACAAATTCTTGGTCTGATCATATGTTTGGAAGGGTCTTGTTTCCTGATTACTAGAGTCCATTGTCCCACCTGAGCCTCTATTGCATCTACTGCTTGTTGCTAAATCTTAGGATTTAGTGAATATGTGATTAAAAAAATCATTAAATACATACTTATTTAGCCAAGCCTTCTTTGTGTAGTCCAAGCTAATATGGGTTTATTGGGCCAGATAAAGCTGGGAGGGGAGTCCCAAACCCTGTATTTGCAGCCCTTGACAGCAAATTGGGCATGACTACCAGGGTGTTTCTATAGATACTTTCTCAACTTGTGCACATGACATTTGAAAAATGAACCTTGCCAAGAAATAATCCCTCTCTAGTGGGTACTTTTTCCCTTCCAAATGTCAACCAAATTATAGGAGGAGATTAGCTGAGAAAAATCAAATCACTATTTAGTTTGCATGTGACATGTTGTTGATCTCTCGTGGCTGGTGCCCATTACCATATTTGAGTTGCATACTAGTAACAGTTCCCTCTCTGTAAAGTCTTCTAACTGATGCACCAGAGCTGTTTGGCAAGACCCTGCTGAATACCTTCCTAAACTACAAATCCCAGGATTCTGTAGGATAGAGTCATGACAGTTAAAGTGGTGTCAAAGCTGCTTTAATTCTGCAGTGTGGATACACTTCCATGTCTTTATATATGGGAATAGAAAAAGCTGAAGGAAGATGTTGCTTGAGAGTCTATGTGCTTGTGTAGTAGAGTGGATCCACAGTTACTGGAGGGAGGCAAGTGTTCCATCCTTTTCCTCCCCCTCCTGCATATGATATTGTGTCATTTGTTATGAGTACTAATTTTAAATTGCTGTTGCTTATTATAAGGGAAGAATTTCTTCCTGGTGAATGTCGTTGATCTGTAACTTGAAACAAGCATCGGGCTGGGAGGCTTGAGAAGAAAAAAAAATTCTTGTAACTTGGAATTCCTAAGATAGCATTGCATTGAGTTTCTCAAAACTGATTAACATGCTTCGCAATTTTTATCACTGGAAAAAATGATAGGCCAGGTTACTCTGAGGTTACTTTAAGCATAATGAAGGTTTAAAATAAGCTTCGGCCAATGGCAAAGGGTCATACAAGTTACAGACAGCATGGCATAGTGGTTTCAGTGTTGAACGACAACTCTGAAGACCAGGGTTTGATTCCCTGCTTGGCCATGAAACCCACTGGGTGGTCTTGGGCAAGTCATACTCTCTCAGCCTCTAGTGAAGGCTATGTCAAACCTCCTCTGAACATATCTTGCCAAGAAAACCCTGTGATAGGGGCGTCGTAAGTCTGTTACTCTATTTAGGAGTGCAAGACACTGTTGGGGAGAGTTAAATAGGATGTCCCTTTAGATATTCAAGAGTTGTGCAACCTTTTCTGACATCCTTACCAAAGGGTTGACCACTGGGCTCTTTTCACTGAGAAGATAATTTAAAAAATTTAATGGGCTAAAACTCTGTGCTTGATGTATTCATATAGCTCCAACACAGGGTAAATTCAGTTCCTGATAGTTTTGTTCACTGTATCTGTATTTGTGCTGTTTCCCCTTTCAGGCATTTACTGAACTTCAAGCTAAGGTCATAGATACTCAGCAAAAGGTGAAGCTTGCAGACCTACAGATAGATCAACTGAACAGAACAAAAAAGCATGCCCATCTTACTGATACAGAAATTATGACACTGGCTGATGAAACACGAATGTATGAAGGTGTAGGAAGAATGTAAGTACAGTAATTGTTCTTGTAATCTTGTTAATACTCCATTTTATCACTGGGGCATAAAGTATCAAGCGCTGCTTAAAGATCTCTTTTGCAGTTCAGTGTTATAATCAGCTATATTTACGGCTGAACCAGTTTAAGGAATACCACTCTTTAAATTAGAATAGCACCCAAACAAGGTGAGTCATAGTTGAATTTGAAACAAAATTGAGTGGAAAGATTTACTAATTTGATTCTATAGCCATACGGGTCTAAATTGGGCCAAATTATAGGCTATGCTAATCCAGGGGCAGCTGGTGGCTTTCATGTCAATGGAACACTGATTTTTTCCCCCCGCTGAGCCTTAAAGGAGTTATCCAAGGTGTTGGATAGGCTCATCACCTTGGACATATTTGCACCAAAAAACTAGAGTGGATTGACTGCCTCAGTGACATGGGAGCATAAAATTTAGCTTTACACCTGTGGCCTTCTGGGACTCTTTCCCCACGTGACCTGTATTGCTATTTGTAGAAGGGGTGGATAATGTCAGGCCTATGCAATCATGATCTTGCTGGGTTATTTCCATTGTACTGTTAGTTATCTCATTTTTGGGGAGAGGATAAGTAAATGAGCTCTTTTAACTTAATTCAGCCTTTTGTCATAAAAAAATATTTTCAGGTTTTTTTAAATAATTCTGGCGTCATCATGTAGTGTTTTCATGTTTCCTGAGCATTGCATGCTATCCTGTGAACAATTTGCAACATAGTAAAAATGATACTAAAGCTTCATAATATTTAATTAGATTCATAGAACTGATAACAGAAATCTACTGAAAATATTTTTATGCATGTATAGAAACGTTCAGATTCTTTTTTTGGAATTTGGCATTTATGAGATTACTTCATGAGAATATTGGTGTGCATACCATCCAAGAACCCACTCCTGTAGGTTCAAGTCTGGCTTGAAAACAACCTGGCTTGAAAATAACAATTGTCAATATTCTCAATGTGGCAGAGCCATTTTGGATCACATACGGCACTGCCCCATAGCTATTCCTGTGAGATAAATATGTATACATTCCACATCCTTTCCTCCCCAGACACTGCTGTGAACCTTTTTATTTACATTGTATGGTTGTGACTATGGTGGCATGCCGTTGAGTTTGCTCTTTTATTAGATTGCTTGCTATGATGAGACAGCTTAGGGGGATCCCCAGTCGTCGTTTCAGTCTTTAGGATTCCTAGCTGTTTCTGGCAGCTTGCCTTAAATGTTCATCTACACTCCAAATATTGTCATGTGCTGTGGTCCAACCTGTTTTTGTGTGGAAAGTGATATACAGGTATAATTAGGTAACAAAGTAGATGTGTCCCTGGGCATTACTTCATCAACAGAAACTTTGGTATAAGTGGTAGAAAGAACATAGATACCTTAAAAAAGAAGTTTTCAACAGGTTTCAACAATGTTTTAAATCCCAAAGTAACTATATACACATATGAAATGAAACAGGTCAAGTAGGATTTCAAAAACAAAAATGTTTTGAACTGTCTAGAGAACCCTTGAAAGCTTTTTCCAAATGTATCCATTGATGATTTTTTCTTTCATCAACTTCCAATTTGCCTATTATTTCAATTTTGGTAACTAACATTACAGATAAAGTAGGGCTGCAAGTAAGACAGGCTCATTTAATCTCCATTTTTCTCTGTTTTGATTTTCACACATGCTCAGTAAGGGATTTGGAGTTAGCTGCTGTTTACCTTGCCTGTTGTAGGCAGGCACGCAGCTATAGTAGAATCAACTTGAGCAGAATCCGATTTTTTTCTCAGCTCAAGCTTTATTGCATTGTTTACTGCAGACACGCAAATACCCCAAGCGCCAGTGTAATGTAGTGGTTTATGTATTGGACTAGAACTCTGGAGAACAGAGTTTAAATCCTCATTTGGCAATGGAAACCCACAGGGTGACCTTGGGCAAGCTGCACCCTCTCAGCATCAGCAAGAGACAAAGGCAAACCCTCTCTGAATAAATCTTGCCAAGAAAATGCTGTGATATCAATAGCATTTACATTTCTACACTGCTTCATAGTGGTATAGAAGTGGTTTACAATGTGTAAGCCAATTGGCCCCAACAAAGTGGACACTCATTTTACCAACCTTTGGAAGGATGGAAAGCTGAGTCAACCTGGTGCCCTGTAGGGATCGAAGTCATAATGTTGTGGCTGTAGTACTGGCATTTCATAGAATCATAGAATTTAACCACTGCACCACCTGGGCTCCCTTATAGGGTTAGGTGATAGGGTTTCCCTTAGGGTCACCATAAAGCAGACACAACTTGAAGGCAAAAAACAACGGTTATCCTATACTGGGAAACTGTATTTCTTGACTCCTCCTTTCACATCTTCTCAGTGCTGATGCTGCTTGAAAACTTCCAGTTAGAGAGCAGATGAGGAGAAAAGGGGGTGAACAGTTGTAAAAAGACTTTATTAAAAGAAGCTTCTCTGTCAAAGGCTTTATTAATTGGGTATGCCTACATTTTATTCTGACAAATGCATCTTGCAGTATTTTCAAATAAATTTAATATTTACATTGACTCACATTAATTCCTCTCCTTCCTTGGTGTTTCTCAAATTTAATAGGCAGATTTTTGCTTGTTGAGAAAGCAAATGCAGTTGGCTCTTGATATTCTTGACAAATGGGCACGTTCTTAGTATTAAATACACAACTCACCTCTGAAGCACACAAGGCAGCTGTTGAGGATATGCTTGCACCCTTCATTCCTCAGAGGGCAGACAGGTTTTGACACACGAAGTAGAAGGCATTGGATACCTTAGCAAAATAATTTCTCTCACTGATTCGGTATCCAAGGAGAGCCTTGGAAGGATTTGATGATTTCTTTTTGATAAAGAGTCAGGGAGAACCATGAAGATAGAAAGCTATCGTAAATGCCACATTTATTTTTGCTGTAACAGCTAGATCATGAGGCTAGCTTACAGAAGATGAGAACTGTACATAAAGAAAGCACATAGTTACTTAAGACAACAGGAGAGAATATTGGTGATGGTGGTGGCAATTTTTTTTTTTTTTTAGTGTGGCACAGGAGGAGGACAAGTGATAGGTGAGAGTTGAGTTGCATAGGAACACTTGTTACTGAATCAGTGACAGAAATTATTTTGTTAAGCTATCCAGTGTCTGGTTATGTAATTATTAGTAATCTTGCATCTTTACTTTAGGATGAGCAGTTAGTTGGGTCTGTTTTTGTTTTTTAAGACACATACCTGTCATCCTTTTGAATTACATTTTCTTATCTTGGACGGTAAGTACTCTAAATGGTTAGTCTTCTTGTAATAATAATAATAATAATAATAATTATTATTATTATTATTATTATTATTTCTATTTCCCGCCTCTCCATTCATTGATTGTAGATTTATAAAAGGGGTATATTTAGGTATTTAGGCATTTTTTTAAAAAAAGAAATTGATTTTGATCAACGGCTGGGGACATAGGATCTTAAAATGTGGTGGAAAAGCCTTCCACGCACACTGTTTTTGGAGGAAGGTGAATAATGGTCTTGAAGACTGCGTGCAGTCTATGGACCGTGCATTGCCTAATTTTGATTTATAACAAGAAACATCAGAAGAGGTATGTGTGGAGAATGATGTGAATCCACTAGAAATAAAGTAAGCAACTTTTCCAAATTTATGGGAGGTGTTTTTTGTTTTAGAAATGGATTCCTTCCCTTCTTATTGAACTAGGAATGAGCCATTATTTGTTTGTGAGTCACTTAGAGGCTCTCAGTGTTCCTTTGCTTCTCTCTGTGTGGCTTTATTTTATTTTATTTTATTTATTGATATTTGTGGAGAACTGTTGCAGGAAATATAGTGACAGCTTGTGCAGTCTTGCAGGCAATGGGGTTTCACTCTGAGCAACATGATAGTAGTCCTTTTGTGCCATCATTGGAAATCCAGGATAATTCCCTGTAACAGAGCAGAGGAAGTTGTTCATAATGGTTTTGACATCTCAAGACAAGAAATGGTATGAACTTTATATTGCAGAGATGATAAAGATTTATTTATTCTGACAAATGCTGCTAATGACATGCATACTGAAATAGTGCTAAAGGAAATGTCTGCAAGTATTCAGACACAGCGTTATGGGTCTAAACTTTCATCATAGCTCTTAAAGTAAAACGTTTATGTCAGCGCACAAATAGCTTAAGCAGCAAAACTAGACATTGGTGTATGTTAGTGTATCAGGCTACATAACAAGTCTTTCAAAAGAATATGAACTAACAGAATTAAAATGTACTGGCAAGATGCCAAGATCCTGGACTGTCTTCTGAGCAACAGATACTAGCTGCTTACAGTGTATACCAGTTCATCACACCCTGCTGTGCATTGCTGGCTTTTCTTGTATGAAACCAAAAATAACTATCCTGGGAGAAAGGGTATTATCCCTTTCTAAGATTAAGGAGTAGCAGGTAGCTTAAAAGTCTGTATGTCAGATATGTTGCTGCTGTTGTTCTGCTGTATGTAGACATTGGTTGGTATGTAATAAGATGCTAGATTTCTGTAGGACTTCACTGTACATTCTTTTTTCTGAACTTATTTTTTGAGTAAACTTGCATAAGCTTGGGCTCCAGTGAACCCACAAGTATGTGATGATTGTAGCCTTAATATACTCTCATTTTGTTTTATTTTTTTATATTCCAAGACAAAGTTGTACTGGGTTACTTGGGGACAGCAGCTATAAGGGTGCTTTTTGTATGTCCGAACCAGTAAACATTCATGTGCTATCTGCCTATCCCCCCCCTTGCCCTCATTGATAGTGTTTTTTGCAGGCTAACACAAAGTTTCCCTCTGAAACAATGCTATGGAAAACTGATACTTTATAAAATAAATACTAGTTCTACTTTAATACCCCTTGATACCAAAATTTTAGACTAGCATTTTGGTTAGCATTAAGATGTTTAGTGGAAGTCATGCATTATGAAAGACATTGTTTAAGTCTAAGTTTGAATTGGGTGTAAACTTGTATTATATGACAGAAAAACAATGGAATGCTAAGGCTGCCCACAAAGGCAAGAAACGACATATTTACTATGAGACATACAGTTCAAATTTTCCTGGAAAGATGATTAAAGGAGACTGTAGCGCAACCAGTGAGAAAGATAGGTTGTGTGCCTAAGTCATTTCCAACTTAGGGTGGCCCGATAATGAGAAAACATTGGATTGGATCAAAAATGAGTAAATCATATTTCTCTCTGATTGAAATCACTGAGACTTAAGTAAGTCCTGAATAACTTCCCATTGCTTTCAGTGGTACTAAGGCATGACTAGTCTGGATTCAATTTATGGGTGGTGTACAAGAATTTGAATCATGATTAGTACTTTCTGGTGCCTACGTTAAAATGACAATGTACATAATTTTTCTTCCTGTTTTGTGGAAAACTCCCCTTTTTTAAAGAAAAATCTGATAAATCTGTTAATGAAATAAAGTGAACAAAAACCACAACAAAAAAAGGTCCCTCACTTCTTGCTTCACATACAGTCTCACAGCTCTCTGTACATTTACTCTAAAGTAAATTCCATAATGGTAATGACGCTTACTCCAAAGCACTTGTGCATATGACTGCAGTGTAAGAATTTGATAGACTGGCCATTTTACAGGGGGCTTGTTGTTGTTAAGGTTTCCAGACTGTGCAACTGTTGCTTTCCAAACAACCCCCCCACAACTTTCCCCCTCTGATTGGACAGTATGAACCCAAGTTTTAAAAAAGGTTTCAGGGTACAGAATATTACAGATTAGCTAGTTTAATGTCTGTTCTAGTAAACTGATATAACGTTTATTAAAGATGACATTATAAGGATCTAGAATGCTAAGTCTCACTAAACACACTGCACAAATTTTGCAGGGGTAAATCCTGTTTTGGTAAACATTTGGGGTTCTTTGAGGGTCAGGACGTATATGTATATGTTTCAGTGGTTCTCAAGACTTTTGACCCTGCTTTATATCTACATGCAGATGTTGTGGCCACTTGCTTGATGCAGTATATGTATAAAAATATTTTTTGTGTTGACAGTGTGTATTTTTTGTTTGCACATTCATGTATATTCATATTTGAACATTTTATAAGAAAATAACTATTCAGATTAGAACAGTTTTATTTAAATACATTCAATACTTAACACACATGTACATTGTAAGCATACTGTCTCAAACACAGCTGCACTCACATATACCAGTGTTCGGATATATGTACATGCTGTCGTGCTCTTTCATTCGTTCATTCATTCACACCCACATTCATTTACTCATTCACACAAACAGTCTCACATGAGTCTCCCTCATGTATATGCAAATGTACATAAGTGCATAGGTGAGTTTATAAAAAAAAGTTACGAAGAGTGTGACTAAATGTGTATCTATTTGTGAGACAGAATTTGCATGTGAGACTGTGTGAATGAATGTATCTGAGGAAGAGAGAGTCAGGAAAAAAAATTACTGAGTGTATGTGTGAAAAAATCATTTGGACACCAAGGGAAGTATAGGGGGTGGGAGAATTAATGCATGCTTGACTATGTGAAAGAAAAAGTGTCATAGGACCATTTTACATTGGCAAAAAGAGGTGTGTTGATGGCTGCATGAAAGCCCAGCCTTTAGATGAGAAAAGGGGAAAGTGTGCCATGAAAACACTATTTTGGCATTTTAAGGGAGAAGAAGTGCTTTAAAAAGGAGCTGGCCCATTTTACATTGGCAAAAAGAGGTGTGTTGATGGCTGCATGAAAGCCCAGCCTTTAGATGAGAAAAAGGGAAAGTGTGCCATGAAAACACTATTTTGGAGTTTTAAGGGAGAAGAAGTGCCTTTAAAAAGTAGTTTGATTTCCCCACTACTTTTTCAAAAAGGGCGCAACATTGCTATTGCATCTAAAGGCTAAGGTGTAGTTGCATGGTTAAATGGGGCTCTGTCTCTTTAAAGCGCCCATTTAAAGGCAGCGATACAGGTGCGGATCATAATGGATCGTGGATTGGGAGCATGCGTGGTGTGGACTTCACTTCTAATTAAAACGCTCAATGCCCTGCAGGTGTAAAAGCTGGGGTTTATCCGCGAAGTTTTTTAAAGCTCCCAAATCCTAGCTCCACTTCTAATCCGAACCCTAGACATGCGCAGTAGGGACTCTGGGATGCCGTTACTGTTATTCTACTGTGGATAATATGACAATTCATTCACAAAATAAAGGGGTTCATTCATGATGCACCAGTACAACGGCACAGTTAAAAAAGGCGGAGGAAATGCAATGATAATTTGACGGATCCTCATAAGTATACATTTGTCCTGCGCAACTGCGCAGGTTTGCCGGCTGCGAACTGCGCAATTCGCAGCCGGCAATGATAATTTGACTGTATGGTGTAACTGCGTTTGCGCAGTTCGCAAACCTGCGCAGTTGCGCAGCACAAATGTATACTTATGAGGATCCGTCAAATTATCATTGCGGCTCCTCTGCCTTTTTAAACTGTGCCGTTGCACTGGTGCATCATGAATGAACCCCCTTATTTTGTGAATGAATTGACATGTTATCCACAGTAGAATAACAGTAACGGCATCCCAGAGTCCCTACTGCGCATGTCTAGGGTTCGGATTAGGAGTGGAGCTAGGGTTTGGGAGCTTTAAAAAACTTCGCGGATAAACCCAGCTTTTACACCTGCAGGGCATTGAGGAATTGCGCAGTTCGCAGCCGGCAAGGAAAAAAAATTTAAAGGTTCACCGCGGTTCATTGCCACCCATGTAGCTGCTCCACCTGTGTTTGTAGCGTTCTGACCGCTTCCAATGTAGCTGCTGAGCCACAGAAAAGACCTCAGATAAGTCATTCCCACACCCCTCAGTCTAGCTGCCCTGTACCTTTTAAATGCACACCTGGGGCTTGCAGTCTAGCTGCTAAGCATTAAGGAAAGTGCAACTTCATGTCACACTTTCCTGCCAATCTAAAAAGCCCCATAGTGTGTGTGTGAGAGAGAATGAGTTTGAGAAAGAATCAGTGTCTGTGAGCGAGGGAGGGAGACCATGACTTGAGAAGAGTATGTGTAAGAATGAACTGGCTAAGAAGGTGTGAGGAAAAAAGGAAACGTGAAGTAGCGTGCAGGTGAGCATGTGTGTCTGTATGCATGTGAATGTGAGAGAGACTTGTGTGTGTCACAGACAAAGGAAGGAGTCCTGTGTAGCACCTTTTGAGACTGAAAGAAATTCCTTTCGGAGAATTGGTTTAGCATGTCAGAGAATTAGTGTGAACAAACCCCTGTGAGAGTGAGCGTTTGAAAGAATAAGAGTGTGAGAAACAGTGTGACTGAGTGTGTGAGAGAATGAGTGTATATGTGAGAGTGCTTGTGGCAGGTAGAGAAACAGGGCCTCTTGGAAGCTGGTTGCACTGGGTCCCCAAATCGTCCACCTCTCTGAACACCTCCAGTGGCTTCCCAAGGGCCTTTTTGTTCATTCATCTTCTCCTTGGGCCCCATCAAGCCCCGTGCCCTCCCTGGCTGCCCACCTTACCAGACCGGAGGAACAGATATGAGTGCATGGATGGGCCACTGTTGTGGATCGGAGGGCAGACCTTAAGAGGCAATTTTGAGAAATAAAATCTTATTTTATACATCCCGAGGCTCTGTCTCTCTGTCCTTGGAGTCATTGGATGTTTCTAGTCGTTTCTGCTTTCATTAAGTGTTTTTGCCAAATCAACCAGACTTTAAAAGTGGATCTTAAAAAAACATTGCTGAAAGGAATGTTAGAATATGAACCGTCAGAACAACAGACCTTAACTTCTTTTGTGTTTGGAGCTTTCTAATTGTAGTGAAGCTCAAGGGCAGTTTTTGGAACTGTTGATATGTCTGAGGACCTGTCATAACAAAAATGCATTATAAACAGACTGCTGTTATTTAATAATTTTGCTGATAGAGTAGAGTTTGGAATAAGTAGTAATTTTCTACAGTAAAGTCATCTTGATTGTGGCTGTTCTGCCTACCCAAGAAAGCTTCAGTTTAGTCCAATTAATTGTGAGTAATGGTTTAAGTTTTATGTTGTAGATCTTATTAATATAAATATTGAGGGTTTTTAATGTTAATAGTTGGTCAGTGTACAGATCTGTTTAAAATATTGCTGCTTCTGGAAACTTCCAGATGTATTTCATTGTTTTTTAAACTTCTGACCAGAGAAAATCTGGAGAGGTGGAGGGACATAACAAGAATCTTGGTTTATATACAGCCCTGGGAGGCACCCTGGATTAGAGAAGGGTCATCTAATGTGAATAGATAATAGATTAAAATCTAGACATGGTGTGCAGAAATAAAATGGGCAATTCTTGCAGTGGAAGGATGTAAAAAGTGGGGGTTCTCCCAAAGGATTTGTATTTGTACCAATGCTTTGTAACTTGTTCTTAAGTGATCTGAATTTAGGAATGAGCTGTGTGGCACCCAGGTTTGTGGTTGACACCAAATTATACAAGATGATAAAAACCGAAAGGGATTGTAAGAGCTTTAAAGAGATCTCTAATGGTAAATAAGCAGCAAAGAGTCTAGTTTGATTCAGGATAAGTATGAAATGGTGGAAGTTGGAGCAGAAAGTTCTAACTTCATGTATGGAGCCATAGGGACTAAATTAGTAATGACGGACCAAGGAATGTATATGTTAGATAGTATTGTCTGGCAGAGGCTCTGGTTATTGCGTGGTTCACTGGTAGGTCCATCCTTTTTATGGATGAGCTTTAGGCATAACAGCTCTTTGCTATGGGTATGGTGTGTTAAATATTTCATTGGCATTACTTTAGTATCTTGGCTGTTCTGGAAGGTGTAAACTGAAAAATTGTTAGGAGGGTTGCTAGGGAGGATCAGGGTTGCCACAAAGGTGTTGTTAACGTGCTTCCTCCTTGATTAGATAAACGGGAGTAGTTCTTCCGTAACTATGAGAACATGCAGATAGTGGCTGGAGTGCTAACTTACTGTTTACCTGACTAAAGCACAACTGTAGTTTTGAATTTGCCGATTTGGAGCCCTTGGAAGAGGTATGGTTCCGTCCTCCAACTAAGGAGGACATTTGTGGATCTTTGCTAGTGCCAAGCAAGCATTGGGTATTTTCTCTGCACTGAGATTAATGGTGAAGTTCCTAATGTTTCATCCACCCCTTTGGACATTAAAACATATTGTACAGTAAGAAGCCCTTCTCCATCTTATTAAAACAAAAACCCATGGAATTAAAAAAAATACCCCAAGCCTGACTGAGGAAAAGGTAGTGCTGATGAACTGGATGTCTCTTTTACTGTGCTGGGGGAGAGGGACAGATTTTGTCACACCATAACAACTTGTGTCTGAATGAGGCAACTTGTTGCTGTATGTGGTTTAAATAGTTTTATTAGTTCTGCTGCACTCTGTAGTGTGGTTCTATTGCACTCTGCACATTTTAATATTGTTACTATTTTTAGTATACATACAGAAACGATATATAGAAGAACATTTAAAATACAATATTATATATCTTGTTAACATATTGTTAAAGCTATTTTTGATTGATCCATATTTTCTTTTCTTCTCCCACACCTTTTTTTCTCCCTGCTGTCCATCACTGCAGTACCGTAGTGTGTGTATATATATGCATTCAAATTGCCTTGCCGACATAAGGTAACCCCATTAATATTATTGGGTTTCCTTAGCCAAGAAATGTTCAGAGATAGTTGGGCCAGTTCCTTCCTCCAAAATACAACCTACAGCGCCTGGTATCTGTTGGCTGTCTCCCATTCATTTACTAACTAGAGCTGATCTTGCTTAGTTTCAAGATCAGACATGATCTGGTGACTTTAGGGTATTACAGGAGTGGGATCCCAGGACTGAGACAGGAAAATTTAACCCTCACAGTTTCAGTGGTAAAGGGCTATCCTTACTTCTAGTCTGTACTCCACATCTTTCTGGGTGAAGAACAGCAGGAAAGGTCTTCCAGGAGGGAGTCAGGATACAGAGGTTGGTTGGCTTCTGTCTTCGTGCCAAACCTGTGAGTACCATCTAGGATGGTCATGCTTTGATTAGTGCCTTCCCCTTCTAATGAAAGGAGCAGGAATGTGAAAGGGAACGTTTTAATGTCTTTTTTCCTCTGCTGCCTTATTTTCCCTATCCAGAGTTGAGACAGTAGCTAAAAGTAGTGGGAAACTGAGAAGGAGCAGACCCAGTGAAGGTGCTTCTAGAAGGTTACACTGAGTTGCTTCTACAAGCATTCATAGTGTTCTGAAGTAATAGGAAAAGGGTGAATTGATCTAAGAGAGAACTGGTACAGTCAGATTTTCATCACTGGGTCCTATAAGGTGAGAGCATGGGGTCCTGGAGAAGGTGAGCTTCAGAACTGGCCAGGTTCCAGATCAGGAGCTTTTAAGGCACAAGAAGGAAAGAAAAAAGAGATAACGTCATCACACCAGAATAAGATGCAGTCCTAAGAATGCCTCTTCAGAAGTATTTCAGGATGGATTCAAGATGGGGTTGCATTCCTCCTGAAGACACAAGTCTGCAGTTTGGATGTACTCCTGGACTCACCTTTGAACTTGGAGGTCCAGGTTTCTGTGGGGGGCCAGAAGTCTGTGCACATTTAAAGTCTGTGCACTAACGGCGCCTGTTCTTTGAGACATCAGATCTATCCACAGTAGTACATGCATTACATCCCGTTTAGAATACTGTAAAGTACTCATATTGCGGCTGCCTTTGAAGAATGTTTGGAAACTTCCGCTGGTCCTCAGCCAGTTGACTGGGGCAGGTTACAGTGACCATACTACACCCCTGTTAAGACAGCTCCACTAGTTGCCAGTTTGTTTCCAGGCACAATTCAAAGTCCTATAAAACCTGGAAGATCATATTTCGCTGTATCAGCCTGCCTGGGCTCTGAAATAATCAGATGCGGCCTAAGTCTCACCACTGTCATAAGCACAGTTGGTAGGGACACAAGGGAGGGTCTTCTCAGTGGCTGCCCCAGGCTCTGGAACACCTTTTCCTGGGAGGCCAGAATACCCACCTCCTTGTCCTTCTGTTGACAGGCTAAAATCTTATTATTCCAACAGGCTTTTAAAACAGAATTTTTTTTTAAAAAAAGGCTAGGGGATGCTGTATTAATTAAAACTGAACTGTTTTAATAGCTTTTTATCTTTATTAAATTGCATTTTATTCTTTTAACATGAAATTCGAATTCTTTTAATGCTGTGAATACTTTGATCCTATTTTAACGTTCACTTTTTCTATGTTTTTAATTCTGTTGTTTGTTTAAAGTTTTGTTCAGTCTCCTTTGGGGGTCTTTAAACAGAGGCTGGATGGCCATCCGTCGGGGGTGCTTTGATTGGGAGTTCCTGCATGGCAGGGGTTGGACTGGATGGCCCTTGTGGTCTCTTCCAGTTCTGTGATTCTATGATTCTAAATGGTAAGCCACTTTGAGTTTGAATTTTGGAAAAAAGATGAGATCCTCCTCCTCATAATAATAAAAAAATATATTTATTCCAGCAACCATCACAGAATATGACTTTTTGACTTTCTAACCGAGGCCTACTTACTGTCCTGATCATAGTTGGTCACAGAAGGTTTCTGTATAAAGTTCATTGCACATCTAGTACAGAGTCATGTTCTTTGCATTAATGTTGACTCCAAGAGTATTCACCAAGATTTTGGTGGCTCATTTGAAGCTGAAGGGCATATGTGTTTACCCTTATTTGGATGCTGTTCTCCCTCAGTGGTTCAAGAAATTAAGGCTGGCCACTCTTTAGTAGAACACCTGGAAATCCAGGGATTCATGATGAACGTAAACAGTACAGATGGTGTGGTCTGTCATCATAACAGACAACAGTTTTGTGTGTTATGGTGCCAACTTGGGGGACTTGTCAGCTCAGGGATTGTGATCAGGGCAGATAATGAAACTGAACATCAGTTGGTTGATACTGAAAGCTGTAAAACTGACCTTGTGGAATGTTGTCTTACATACATCATAGCCGTGTGCTCATCCAATTTGACATTACCATAAAGGCTTGCATAAACAAGCAGGGGGAATAAAAGGTAAGAGATTGAACTGAGAAGTGATTGAAATGATCTTGTGGGCCAGTTGGCACCTATTATCCATGACATTGTACCTGGTTATGGTGTTCAATACGGTAGTTGAATGAGACAGAATTAACTTAGGACAAAAGCATAACATTTTTTTTCCATCAAAAAATGACTGAACCCTTACAGCCAGTTGGTGAAGATGGACCTATTAAGAAAGTTTCTGGACAAAGAAACTTCAAAAGATAAAGACAGAGTTACTAAAGATAGAGACAGAGTCACTTTGGAATGTTTTCTGAATTATTTAGCCAACTACAATCAGAGTTTACTTAGCAGAATTCAAAGCTGACCTAAAAGCTGACACTAAATTAGCAGCTTTATCTGAAAAAAAAAAAATCCAGAAGCTTCAAATGACACATTACATCCAGGCATAGCTCTAAAACCCCCAAATCAAAACAAACAAAAAACGGACCTGCCAGAATTTACAAGTGGTTTGCAAAATAGGCTGGGTGTTTTTGAAAACAAAATCTGACATCCAGATAGTCATTTTTTCAACATGCCTGAAAATGTACAACCCGGTAATATGATAATCTATATGACTAATTGGTTAACCAGTGTTTGCTTAGCATTGCATATCTCAGATTTTGAATAGGTGCATAGGCCTTCACTGCAGATATTTCAGACACTAAATGAAGCATGGGACATCGTTGCAGGATTTACCAAGAAAAACACGGATTCTTCAGCCTTACACAAACAGTACTCATTAGAATGTGGAGGTGCCAAAATCCTAATCTTTCCGGACCTAATTTTAGAAATGTTATGAAAACCACTCAAACCCTTTTCAGAGAAGCCACAACAGGAGTGAGTCAGTTATTGCTGGGCCTGCCATATCATTTAATCATCCACCATGGAGGAGAAACTACATTAGATGTAGCTATAACTGGCAGTGCAAAGAATTTAAAGTGAGGATAATAAATAAATGTAGCAGCAGAATAAATACATGATAGTTACAGAGAATGCTGAGAGGGAAAGAAAAATGTTAATGTTTTCCCGATAAGGCTTCTGTTTGGTCATCTTCAATGCTTGATAATCTAGTCAGCTGTTCTCCTCCATCCTTTTAATTCCTTTCTTTCTCTTTTTTCCTTCTCTTAATGCCATCTTTTATTAATTTTATTTTTATTTCTTCTTTGAAATACTGTACCTTGGGTAATTAGTAAGAAAAAGTGATTTTATAATTCAGCTTTGCTTTCTATCAAGTGTAGGTAGAGGACTTCGGCCTGAAGCAGACGGTCAAAATGGACAGCTTCCCTCTGCTTTGGGGGCATGCTGTTTATACAACACACACCCCCAAAGTGGCCAAAAACTGCTCCAAGGCTGCCTAAGGTAGCCAGATGCTGCCAGCAAAAGGAGCAGATTAAATCTGCACCTGCAGTGGCCTGTTTGAGATGGTGGTGATGGCCTGCATTGGGAATGGGTATCTGGTTGCTGCAGTCCCGGAGGGACTGCAGCTGAAGCATTGCGATCGTCTGCTTTGTCCCATAGTTTACTATTCAGGGGGTTGTTCCTTGCTGAACCGTTTTCTATGACTGAATCCAGAAATCGGTTCAGCGGTAAGTGTGGTTCCCACTATGTTTGCGCTGGAACAAGAGGAGCAGCCTAGAGGTAGTGGAAAGGCCCAGCCATATCCCCTGTCACCAGCCTCCCCGCCTCGCTCTCCTTACCTGAGCCACTGGCTTCTCCTCAGCCTTCTGTGGCCTCCTTCAGTTTCCCTGTGGGCTCTTTCCGCTCTTCCCAAGCCTTCTTCCTCCCTTCCCAGCCTCCCCACAGCTGGGGAAGCTGGGAAAGAGGTTGCAGGGCTTCCCCGGCTTCCCTGTGATCTTCCAGCAACCTCTTTCCCAGCTTCTCCGGGAGGCTGGAAATGGAGGAAGAAGGTCACAGAGCGAGGAAACTTGGGAAGAACGGAGAGAGCACACAGGGAAGCTGAAGGTGGCCGCTGAAAGCCAAGGAGAAGCCAGCGGCCCAGGTAAGGAGAGACAAGGGAGGCCGGTGACAGGGGAGATGGTCGGGGCCCTTGCAGCTGCCCTCCCTGTCACAGCCAGGGGGATTTGAATCCACTTCCCTGATTCCCACTTGTGTCAGGGTGGCAGATTCGAATCCACCTGGTTCTCACTGGGCTGAATCGATTTATTTTCCAAATAAATTGATTCGGCTCAAAAAACACTCCCCAAAACCCAGTGTCTTTTTGACATGCGTTACATGGGTCTAAACCATGTCCCCCCCTTTTTGAATCGCTTGCACGATTTGAATCAAGTGGGAACCGTGGTGGTTTAAACCAGATTATTTCAAATAACGATCTGGTTTAAACCATAGTGGGAACAAGGCCCAGGACTATTTAACCTTCATCCCCTTTATAAGCCTTACCTTTTTTGTACCTCTCTGAGTCAGAGGATTGGGAAGGGAATCACCACTCACTCACACACACACACACACACACACACACTCGTGCCTCGCAGCTCTTTCAGAAATCACTGCTACCTTAGGAAAGGAGGCTGTTGAGTGGCATGGTGAGCTGTACACAAATACACAAATTCCTATTCTGTCCTGATCACTCACCTTCAAATGCACATACTGAAACTGTGTGACAGAGCAGTTAGGGAGATGCTGATGGACCACAGCAGCTCTGCCCCCACCCCATCTCCAGCTGCACGGGTTACCCAGGCAGACAGAGCTAGAATAGGTTAACCTTCTGAGCTTCATCTAGCAAGATCTTTGTAATGCAGTCAGCCTTTGGTATATGAGGGATCTGTTCCAGACCCCTCCGTGGATACTAAAATCCACAGATGCTCGAGTTATGTAGTCGCCAGTGGTAGCATGTGCACACGGGATAATGGAACTTCAGTGGTGGTGTGTGCATGTGGCTGCACTGCCATAAGTGACAACCCGCATTGTCCCCAATGGTGGCGTGTGCACATGGCTGCACCATTAGAGACAAAAAAATAATCCCATTGTCTCTGATGCGTGGCATGACTGTGTGCACACGCCATCACTGGGGACAATGCGGACTGTCTCCAATGGTGGTGTGGCTACGTGCATGCGCTGCCATTGGGGACAACGTGGGCTTGCCGCTGACAGATAGTTGAATACTGAGCCCCTGGAAATCAGCAGCAGAAGTAAGCAGCATGTGGTTTTCTACAGGATCAACCACAAGCTACACCTACCTACAGTGTCTTTCCCATTGCCCTTTCAGCTCAATTGAATAAAAGTTCTAGAAAAACAACCTGTGGATGGCTTGGGGGTTGGGGGTGGCTGGTGGAAATTTTGAACAGGTAGTTACATATAGTGAGCAGGCATGGTGTGGTAAATTGAATTCCACTGTAAGAAGTGCCCTTTTAAAACTGCTTTTAAAACTATGTAGGTGCTTCTTTGGAGTTGTTTTTTTCTTCAGTTGAAAGGTGCCATTTATACATGTGTTGGACTATCTATTGTAATGGTTTGACATTGGACTACAACTCTGGAGACCAAGGTTTGAATCCCTGCTTGACCAAGAAAGCCCACTGGGTGACCTTGAGCGAGTCACACTCTCTGAGCCTCAGAGGATGACAATGGCAAACCCCCGAATGTTGCTAAGAAAATGTTGTGATAGGTTCACCTTAGGGTCACCGTATGTCGGAAATGACTTGAGGGCACACAACAACAATAACAGCAGCAGTAACAACAACAGCATTTATTGTAGCCAGAGGATCTTGTCGTATTTCACAGTGTCCCATATCAGTGGGTTTACCCAGGAAGCATTTGGAACTACACGTTTGAGGCAGCCTGGAATATCTTTCGTTTCTGATTTATTGAAAGGACTTGCAAATAGACTCATTTAGCGTTCTGAGTTGCAATAAGCATTGAGGGGAAGGAGGTCAGTGTTTGCCTCATGTCTACTGAACATTACAGAATAGAAACATTAATTTAAATTAATTTTAAAACAGCATTAATGATAAATCCCAGTAATTTGACTTACTGATAGCATACTACTTTTTAAAAGTCAAGCTTCTCCTTTATGTGCTAGTACCATGCTATTTTAGAGGTGTTCTTCTATATTTTAGAAGAGTGAAGTATGAACAATGGTATAAATCTAACATGTAGTTAAGTGTCTAGCAATGCAAAAATCCTCATTTGGAAGCTGTGTGGTTATTTCTGTTTGCTTAAGTAATGTAATATGTTAGAGCTAGGCCAGGGCAAGCTAATACAAGTAAGAGAGATGCTGCTTCTTGGCTTTGGAGCAACTGGAGCTACTGCTTTTAAAAATTGCTTTCTTGCAATAAATTTAGGACGTAAAGTTTTCTGAAAATATCGGGTTTTTGCACCTCTTCCATGGAGGGCTACTGAGATGCATAAAAATCTGTTTGTGTCATAATTTAGTTAGCCATTATTTCAGTACATACAATCTTTACTCCGTGAGTTGTTGGCCCAAGACCTTATTCATAGACACTCAACAACTAATAGTGTGTTAAAATAAAAGTATTAAAATTTTTAAAATGGAAAATCATAAGAGAATACCCACTACTAAAGCATAAAACATTCTTAAATATAGTAGGAAAATACCTGAAGGCACACAACAACAACAGCAACAATGAATTAACAGAGAACTGAATATGATTCAGCTAGTTGTCCCCAAGAACCAAGAAGTCTACATTGCTTTTCTGTCAACTTAGGAACAGACATGCTGGGCCCTCATGTTAAGTAGTATAAAAATAATAACTCCTGAGATTAATTATAGTGGATACAATACTGAGCATTGCAGAGTTCATTTTGCCTGTTTATGGCAAAAGATTTGGAGATGGGAAAACAATGTTTGCTTATGGTTGCTGCTTGTATTGGTTTGTTGCTTATATATTAGTGTATCTATTTGAACCTTTGAATTAGTACTTCACTCCTCTTGTATGAAAGTTGTAGGAACATTTTTGTAGATGTATTCTTCCCATCTCTTTAGATGTAGCTATATCCTCTGAGATGCCTCTTTGCTGCTGACTATTTTTGTGGGGAAAAGAGATGTGTTATCAACAAAGGAATGGAGATAATGGTGCTCAGGGACAGTCATTTAAGTTATACATGGTAAAGGGAAATGCAAATATGGGAGACAGCTGCACTGCCCTGGGGGTAGAGTTTGTAGTAGGGTATTGGCCACTCCCAAACTGTCTCTCATTCCAAATAATCTGAATAGCCATGGCAGTAGTCCCCCTGGGTGGAAAATACTATTGCTAATTTCTTGGTTGGTGACTGGTAAAACAGTTGTCATTCAGGACTTGGTCCTGGATGAACATGCTGACATGGCATGTGTTTGGAGAATTTATTGGATGGGAGGGGGATAATCTGTCTCTGCTTTGCCCACCAGGATTCTCAAGTGCATTAGCAGGTGAAATTTGAGAGGTGTGGAGGTGGAATTGCAGTGGTCTGTTGGAATAATATATCCCAGAACTGGCACCCTATTCCTTAATCTGCAGGGTTTGAGTATGTTTATTTTAAGGTGGCTCTCTGGGATAGATTAGGGATTCTGATGGTGTCCTGCTCACCCTTCATTTTAACAGTCTACATTTGTGAGCTCGCTCAGGTGGTGTTGAAGTCCCTCTGGCTTGTGATGCTGAAGATCCTTGGAGGGGCAATAACCACCACAGGCGTAATAGAACTAAAGTCTTGCTCTTATTAAAGTTTATTAAACAAGTGAGAGGAGGACTGGCTGAGTGGGTGGGGAAATGGTTAATTCCTCTTTACTAGGGTGGAAACTGCCATGGTTGCTCTGGCTGATGACCTTAATCTAGGCATCGACAGAGGAAGCACGATCCTGTTGGTGCTTTTAGACCTTTCAGCGGCATTTGACACAATAGATCATGACATCCTCTTGGAACGCCTGAGAGAGTTAGGAATTGGAGGCACTGCATTATAGTGGTTCCGTTCCTTCCTCTCAGGCAGATCCCAGAGGGTGATGCTTGGGGACAGTTGCTCCTCAAAAATTGAGCTTAATTGTGGCGTCCCTCAGGATGCCATTCTGTCCCTGATGCTATTCAATATTCATATGAAGCCATTGGGGAAAATCATCTGTAGACATGGGCAGGGTGTTATCAGTACGTTGATGGCACCCAAATTTATTTCTCCATGTCTCGATCAGCATAACAACAGTTTCTCCCCTCAATCAATGTCTTAAAGTGGTAATGGACTGGATCAGGAAAAACCGACTCAAGTTTAATCCAGACAAAACGGAGGTACTTACTGTATGGACCCCCAAACCAGGTATTGGGTTGCAACTTCCAGTCCTGGAAGGGGTCACACTCTCCTCTAAAGGACTGTGTTCACAGTCTGGGGGTGCTCCTAGATCTGTCGCTTCACATGATAAATCAGGTGAATGCAACAGTCAGGAGCGCCTGTTATCAGCTCCGGCTGATACGCCAGCTGCACCCTTTCCTGGAAGTAAGGTTCCTAGAAACTGTAGTGCATGCACTGGTAACCTCACGACTTGATTTCTGCTATGCACCCTACATACGGCTACCCTTGTACCTAGTCCGGAAACTACAGTTAGTACAAAACATGGCAGCCAGGCTGATCACTGGTAAAACTAGAAGTGATCATATTACATCTATTCTGAAATCTCTTCACTGGCTGTCTATTGGTTTCTGGGCTTTAAAGCCCTACATGGCTTGAGTCAAACCTATTTAAGGGATCATCTACTTCCTTACAATCCGTCCTGCACCCTCAGGTCGTCTGGGAGGAATTTATTGTAACCCATAAAAACCAGAGTAATGGCAACCTCCCAGAGGACGTTCTCTGCTGCCGCTCCCAGACTATGGAACGCCTCACCGGAGGAGATCCGTCAAATAACCAGCCTAGGCAGCTTCAAAAAAGCTGTCAAGATGGATCTCTTCCGGCAGGCCTTCCTAGAATAGTTCAATCTAATTTCTGTACTCTCCATACTTTATTTAAACACTGCCTCTACTAGAAGATTGTTGTCATTTTAACAGGCAATTTTAAAACTGTATTGTATTTAATATGTTTCGGGGGGGGGGCAATTTATTTATTAAGAGTATGTATTATTCCAATATATTTTAGTCATGTAAGCCACTTTGATTGCTATAGCAGAAAGGTGGGGTATAAGAATAAAGTTTATTTATTTATTGTTATTTTCCACAAGGGAGCATCTCAACATGCCTGAAGGAAGCCTCTTTGAAAAAAGATGTTCCCTTGATCCTACTGGATAACTGTAGGCCAGCATCCCATTTTTGGGCAAGGTTCTGAAATGTGTGATAGTTTCACACCTCCTGGGGTTCGTGGATGCGATGGATTGTCTAGCTCCATTTCAGTCTGGTTTCAGGCCTGGTTACAGGATTGAGAAAGTTTTGCTTGCTTTTGTGGATGACCTATTCCAGGAATTAGATGGGGGAGTGTGTCCCTATTGGTTCTGTTCCAGTCATAGTATCTTTCTGGGTTGCCTCACTGAGATGGGGCTTGGAGGTACTGTCCTACAATTGCCTCATTCTATCCTTGAGGGGTGCTCTCAGAGAGTGGTGCTGAGAGACTCCAGTTTGACTCCTTGACTATTGGCCCGTAGAGTCCCTCAGGGTTTTGTGGAACGCACTCCCTCGGAGGGTGGTGGAGTCTCCTTCCTTGGAGGTTTTTAAGCAGAGGCTGGATGGCCATCTGTCAGGTATGCTTTGATTGGGAGTTCCTGCACGGCAGGGGGTTGGACTGGATGGCCCTTGTGGTCTCTTCCAACTCTAAATTTCTATGATTCTATGATTCTATGATTTGTGTTGTCCCCTATATCATGTTGTCTGGAGTTTTGGGGTGGGGGGGTGGTGGTGGTGGTGGCAAATTTTACCAATATGCTGATGATACCCAGCGTTAATACTCCTTTCCACCTAATTCAAAGGAAGCTGTTTATATGCTAAACAATAGCTGAAATGAAAGTGAGTAAATTGAAATCCAATCTAGACAAGACTTTTGGCTTAGACCGAGGCTTTTTGCAGGACAGTATCTCTCTCTCTTAATGAACTCATAAGATCTTCTGGAGATACCATTTTCTCTGTCCCTCTGCCTTCTCAGGTTCATTTGGTGGGAACAAAGGAGGAGGCCTTCTTGATAGTAGCTCCTAGTTTTTGAAACTTTCTTCCTAGGGAGGCCAGGATGGCTTCCTCCATGCTCTCCTGTTGGCAGTTGAAAACATTAGTGTGCCATCTGGATTTTAGAAACTGAATAGGATGGCTTTTAATGATGTGTTGTGCTATTTTATGACTTCTGTGATCTAAATGAGCTTTCAGTGCTCAAAGGCATGCTGGAGGGGAGAGTATTTAAGCTTAAGGCTGACTTCAGCTTGTCGTCATATTACTAAATCATGGTTTCATGTTATGTGGGAAACCGGTCATTATTTACATATTTGTAGATGTTGGCCCGAATATAGTCACTGTAAAGGAAAGGGGTTGTATTCTAATCACCACTTGTTTGGAAAATTCCAGTACCCTTTTTATTTGTCTTCCTTTTGTAAGGCTTTTATTCATTCCCAACAACTTTTATGGCTGGCCTGTGTTCTTTGAGACAGAGAACTCCCAATTACTCATGTTACTCAATTACTCATATTAAAATAAATTAAGAAAACTTAATGTTGCCCACAGACTGGAGAGTACAGTACTTGATTTCATACATGAACAGTTCACTCCCTTTCTGTGCCTTACAGCTTTTTCCTGCTGAGTGCTGAGAAAGGGAGTATTGACAGTGCATGCTTAGATTGGGAAGAGAGCAGAAAAGAAACATAAAATGATGTAAAAATGACAGACATGTCCATATTGTTTCTAGAAATTCTGCTGGTACTCACCAGTGTGGAACTGGCCTTTTGCAGGTTACATGTTACCCCCATACAGAGGGTGCCAGTGAACTAACAATGATGGGACTATGTCTCCAAGGCACATTACTACATACACCGGCACACAAGGTGACAACACCACAAGTGTTTAACTCCCATCAGCCATAGAGCTATAGCCAACAATGATCTTGCTACCACTGGTTCCTAGGCAGGGTCTGAATCTCTTTATGCCCTTCACGACTAGTGATGTGATGTGAGAAAGTTCTCAAGACATTCTCATTAATCTTTTGGATAATATTCTGAAAACAGTATCCTTTTCAGGATATTCTCAAAAAAAATTACAGTTGGCCCTCCACATTTGCAGCTTTGACTTTTGAAGCTTTGATTATTTGTAGTTTTGATTAATATGCTCTCCCTAGGAATCTCTAGGTCCTCCAGTGGAACTCTGCCAGAAGCTGACCATAGGGTTATGCTGGAGAACCTAGAGGTTCCTAGAGAAAACGCCTCTCTAGGTATTTATTTATAGGTCCTCCAGCATGACTGTATGATCAAAGTCTGGATTCTTACTGCATATAATGGAACTGAACTGAGCATGCTAGATGGTTTGAGAACTTTATAATAGGTTCTAGGATGTTATGGAACTTTTTCCCCTACCAGAAAATGCATACTCCCTCTTTGTCACCCTTGTCCTTCCTCTCCCTCCCTGCTTCAATTACCCTTCTCCATCTTCTCACCTCCCATTGCTGCTACTTTCATGATACCATGTCATCATTTGCCATGTTTTTCCTTCTCTGCTGCTGCTCTTCTTCATCTCCCCCTTCTTCCATATATTGGAAGATGAGGGAAGAGAGGAGAAGGAGTTGCCAATGCCTTTTTGCCACCACCAGAAACAGTTCTGCCTGTAGTTTTCCCTCAGCCTGGACTTGGGAAAATGCCAGTGTGTCAGGTTTTTAGTAACGTAAATTAGCACACTCTTCACTTTTTTTCTTATCTTTTACTCATGTTTATTTTAACCGTTAAAATTGTGATTTTAAAAGTTGCATTGAAGATCCAACTTAATAAGTAGCAAAATTGTTTAAAGCATGTTTAGCAAGTGTTAGAGGAAATTCTAAAAACAATTCTGTAGTCAGAGAATATGCTTGTAAATATCATACAGAAGTTTATTTTTGTAAACTCTGCCTCTTTGTCTGCAGGGCATTGATTATGTGGAACTCACTGGTGGGCTTATATTCTCCCTTTCATTTGAGGGATGTTCTTCCAATGGAGAGAATGGATAGGAAAATACAATTTCTTTATGAGTGTACAAGTTGCTTGGGTTTTCATGGAATTATGTAATATGAGAAATCATGTAATATAAGAAATTGATGTAATGGAGAATGTTTCTGCTGTGAAGCAAGGTGTCAGCATACCAACAGAATTCTTCAGTTATTCTAGGCTTCCAACAACTGCCCTGGAAAATTAGATGTTAGTTCTGGATGTAGATGCCACCAGTAGATTTAATCTGTTCTTAAAAATCATTGCCACCATATCTTCACCTATTTGATTCCTGTTGTACTGAGCATGCACAAATCTTGTCCAGCCAGGAGGCATAATTCAGGCAAGGTGAGTAGCTTCAACCTGAATTAATGCTGCTTTAGACTGAAATCAAGTTTGTGATCTTTAATCTCTAGATGTAGGATACACGGTGTATCTTGCTAACAGTTTGCTCAGTTATTTACAGCGCCTGACTCTTTAATGCTTAATAAACAGGTTTATTCTTTCTTTCCACCCCTTCTATTTCTGCAGGTTTATCCTTCAGTCTAAAGGAGTAATTCACAACCAGCTCCTAGAAAAGCAAAAGATAGCAGAGGAGAAAATTAAAGAACTGGAGGTATGTTTCTGGTCCCTAAAATGGTTGTCTTCTGTTACCTTTTATTTTTCTTCCATGTTGCCTTTCACCTCTAAATAAGGATGTCAAAATAGAAGCCCATTTTGCATAACTACTAATGGTTTAGTTAGGTTATTTATTTATTTATTTGGTATGATGCAACAAGCTGCGGTGCATTTCCTATGCATAAATCTTCACTGGAAATTTATTGCAGATACCCTATTGCAAAAATTTCTTGTAGCAAAAGAATGCTAAAAGGCCAATATGTCAACTTGTCTTCCTTATGTAATTGCTGATGGAACCTTTCGTGTTGGGGGTTTGATAATATGGGTCTTAACACAGGCCAGTTAAATATTTCTCCTTGACAAAGACAGTGGCATGGCAAATATGTTTGTGGTGGTGTAAATATATATAAAAAGGTCCTTCATTGAGGGAGGTCTTCTGGCACTCTCCTATCTGTGAGCTTCTAATTTTAGCTATTTGTTTTAAATGGAAAGAAGGGAATAGATATCTTAAAGGACAACTGTGCTAATGGTATGAAGTAAGTTAACATTTTAATAACATTCAGGACTGAATGTCAGGTCTGATCAAATAAAGACAAAGTCTGCTTGACTCGGCAGCTAAGGACAGCCTTGGCGGCCAGTGCAGGTCAGATGCCCTGCAGGAAAAATGGCAGACATGTTAGAGCTATATTTGCTCCTCTTTCAAAAATGTATTTGTGAATAACAGCTGTCATTTCTCTGTGAAGGTGGCCATAGTGACCTCATTGCTATGACAGTTGGCAATAGAGTTAAGGGGCAGTACCCCAAAGAAAGTTTCAGTTCTGTTGCTTTGCTGGTTTTGCAGTAGTCTAAAGCATCTCTGTTTACTGTGCTGTCAAATATGAAGGAGATTCTGTAGCCATGTTACAGAGTGGAGTGGTGGCTTGGTTGAGACATTATTATGGGGAAGCATTTAAGAAGGTTTGTGCAGGCCTTTGCATTGCATTACCAGTGTGTCCCATCATTGGTACAATTTACCGGAGGAAATATTTAAGAAATAGCATTACTTCCATAATTTCCCAGTATTCATTACACAAGTAGTATTTACTCAGTATCAAACCACCATCAATATTACCTCTCTGTTTTTCTTTTGTTTGTTTAAAATATCTAACTTGCATTCTGGTCCGTAACAGCTTCCCAAGGCAACCTGCAACAGTAAAAACACACTGCGGTTTAGGCTTGGGGAATTAAAAAAAATATCTGGCATCCTAAAACCCACTTATAAAACAGCAGTTAACACTGATTACAAGTCATTGTAGCTTCTGCAGGAAATGACATGAGCAGAGAGCTTGTTAGCCTAAACAGAAAGGCTGGATTTCATTTTCAGCTGTACTCTCAATAGCCTTGCGCAGGAGAACTCGCCTCTTCTGTGCTGCTTGAAATACTCTTGCTATGACTAAACCAGACTTTGCAATAACAGAACAATATTTGGGATCATGCACTTCAGACACTTGTCAGTTATAATTCCTTTGGCTACCTTATTTTATTGACTAACTTCATTTTGCATACCAACCAGTCCTGATTACACTTTCTTTGCTCTGGGTTGACCGAACCCTTCTTAAGACCTGCAGAAGGTGTGATTTACCTGTTTTACTGTTTGGCGTATGTGGAATTATGCTGTGACTTCCTTTCATCTCCTTAATCTTGGTTCTTGTTTAGGCCCCTTAACTCTTTCTGTATGTGTGCATGCCCCATTTTCAAAACTAGAGTGTTCTGGTTAGACATACTCAGTGAAGCGGAAGGAATAATCTACAACACATGGGTTAAGTCCTTATGCCAATTTGTTCAAGGTAGGATCACCAAACTTCTAGAAATTCTAAAACATCATAACCATTGCTTTGGAGCCCCCTCTCTCACTTTTTAAAAAATCCTGCCTTGCCAACCTGTCAAACATTTCTCTTTCTGTTTCATGTAAAGCTATACTATTCTCATAATTCAATAATTGCTTTATTAGATCAGCCTTGTCATTTAATCTTCCCCCTAGACTGCAAGTTAAGCAAATGGTGAAGGGTGAAACCTATAGTGTGGTTAAAAACTTAAGCCAGCAGCCAAATGAGCAACATAGTTCTGAGCTAGGGACAGAGTCACTGTTAAAGAAAATATTTCTTTCATCAAGTGGGAATAAGACAGAAAGTCAGTCTCCATGGCAGTGGATAACTCGGGGTGGGGGGTGGGGTGGTAAGGCAGAATACTGAGATGATACAAAGTAGTAAGGTCAAAAGGCAGCAGAATAGAGATCAAAAACACAGAAATGACTTCTGATTACCATATTGGAAACAGAAATTAAATTCAGAAGTAAAAAGGTGGATCCGAAAAGGAGTCAGCCAGTCGGGTGGAACTAGTACTCAGCAGGATGCTATGATTGATGGGCACAATGAGTCACACACACAACAGACATAGACGTACTTAAAACTCCAACACGCAAAACCAATTATCTAGTGTGCTTGATAGGGGACACTTCCAAAGAAGGACCCCAACTTATATTCCAGCCAATTCAGTTCAATAATTCATCCATGCAGTTGAAAGTTATTTCAAAAGACTAATCAGAATTTCATTGATTCTATGGAAGTTTTAAGAGCGTTAATTAGTGCATGGGTTCAAGCAGGAATTGGTCCAACATTAAATAGGCAACAGTTATTAAATACAATAATTTACCAAATATAGCCAGTTCAAATGATTTGGTGAATTTAAGAAATTTAAATATTTTAGGTAACTCAATTTGTATGTGCAAGGATGTTCAAGGAAATACAAGTAATGAATTAAATAGCTTAATTTTTAATACTTTTTAATGAATTAACTACTATGAATTCTAATATCCAGGAACACGATGTGCCTATATTAATGGGACCAGAGGAAACAAGAGTATCTTTGGAAGATTTGTGGCAAATGCAAACAGAAGATAAACCATTTAGATAGATAGATTGTCTGAGATAAAAGAAACGTGAATACAAGAGTATCTTTGGAAGATTTGTGGCAAATGCAAACAGAAGATAAACCATTTAGATAGATAGATTGTCTGAGATAAAAGAAACGTGAATACTAATAGTATTGCTGCACAAGTTAGATTTAGACTCTGGCTCTGATGAGGAAGAGATCGAAATTTCAGAGACTACATCTGAAGATGATTCAGATAAGGATTTGAAGAAGGAGAGTTGTAAAAGCAGGCTTTTTGACCAGGAACACTTTAAAAGTTTATTAAAGAAAGTGTTAATTACTTTAGCCTTAAGTTCACTGGAAGATTCAACACAGGAGAATTATTTACATCAGAAAAGATCAAGTAAACAGTGATATTGCAGCAGGTGCTGGCAGAGGATATTGAAATTCCACTACCAGAAATGTTTAAACAAGAGCACGAGTGAGAAAATCCATTATGTCTTATGAGGTTTACTAGTTATGGGGTGGAAGCTTTATTGGTTCGAGAAGAGGTTGATAGAGCAATATCAAATCTATTGGTCAGTGCTTCTGTACTGGTCCTTGTTTCACATTTGGCACTTCCATGGGATGGGGACACAAGTCTTAAAACATGTAGGTAAAAAGAGAATAGATTTGGCGTTAAGGAGAGCCCATGAAGCTTAACCTTGGGGTACTGACAGCATCATTTGTGTTTGCAAAGGCATGTGTGTTATTGATGCAAGATGTCTTAGACACTGAGGATATATCTGCGCACACTTTACAAACAATGTTACAGGGGTTGGATAAGCTATTACAGTATGTAGCAGATATCAGCTACATATAGCAGATATCAGCTATGATGCAACAGCATATTCGGCCAAGGCAATCACAGCAGTAGCAGCAGGAAGGAGATCCTTGTGGCTAAAACATTGGGATCTTGATTATAAGACTAGGACCAGTTTAGTGAATATGCTATTCATAAGTAAATTATTGATTGTCAAAAGGGTTCTGAGTAAGGAAAAGGTTCTGAATAAAGTGTTTATTTAAAAATAAAAAGTTTTTGACCATCGCATAGCACATGGGACTTTGTCTCCTTCCATTGTTCCACTGCGAATGTGTGCTTTCCAGTTTTTTGTTTTCTTCCATAAAGTTTTCTTAGGCAAGGGATACAAGGAATAATAAATAATACTCAAAGGAGAGAAAAGCAGAGGCCCAGCATAACCTCTTATGGATTGGAATTCCACAGTCTGAGAGCAGCCACCAAGAAGGCTGTTTCCTGTGATTTCATCCCATGGGCCTGTAATGGTGAGAAAGTCTTGCCCTGAGGGTTTTTATTTGCTTCATATAGGGAGAGTTGATCTTTCAGATAGATCTATCTTGAGTTTTAGGAAGTACTTTTACATTTACATCAAGCAAAATGTTTTCAAAATAGCACTTTACAATTAGAAAAGGAATGTAGGTATATGGGAGGGTGTTCTTGCCTGACAACTTATTTAACAGGATAATTTGTATATTAACTGAATTTCCAAAACCTCTTTACAGTCAGTGCTCACCAGTGGGTTCTTTTATATTTCTTTACACACACACATATATGCATACATGTACACACCCTTTTGCAAGCTCCACAAAAAACTTTCCTGCGTGCTAAAGAAAACTGCAAGGCAGAAGGAGGCTGGCACATTAGACTAGTGTGCCCTGACAGGTGTTTGTTAAACCTTTATCTTCCTGCCTCCTGAAACCGACATCACTTTTTTTTGCTAATGCAGGGGAATCTGACCAGACAGTGGGGAAACTTTTCTGTGTATATTTGAAACATATATTTTATGTTCAATTCTTAAAAGATTTCCCATTACTATTTCAGTTTAGAGTTATGGGTTACAATTACATGGATTTTGCTTGTTTCAAAAAGGTTTTGGGAGGTGTCTGTGTACAGGGTCTGAGACACTGTTACATAGCTTTGCAAATTGCAAACATCTGCAAATATTTTGCAGTTCCCAGAGGCTGCATCAAGATTGCAATACTTCTGATACTTATTCTCCCTGATAAAGATACTGGACTTGTTGTATATGTAGAGATCAAAGATGCAAGAAGACACACTGAAAAACTAAAGGAAGACAAGACTTCGGATGGGCTTTGGAAAGCTGGATGAGAAGGCCATATAAAGCGATTACACTGAGTTGAATGGGCCCAGTGATGTGAGGCAAAAGACTGTCCAGACTGGAGTATTCAGGAAAATTTTCTAATGCCTTAAATAGAGTATACAGACATACCTCAATTAAGAAGAGAACCTCTCACAAAGAATCTCTCTCTCTCTCTCTCTCTCTCATATGTAAATTCTCTTTGCACCCATCTAACCCCCCCTTTCTCCCTTGTCCTTTGTCTAGTTAGAGTTTGTTTTAGCAGCATTGATGTTGGGAAGATGCTGAAGGAAGGCTAGAGAAATGGAGACTTTAAGCATTAAGTTGTAGTGGTATGTCTGCAGTAAACAATGCAGTAAAGCTTGAATTAGGAAATAATGACATTCTGTTCTAGCTGCCTACAGCAGGCAAGATAAACAGCAGTGGTCTCCAGAATCCCTTACTGGCCATGTGTGTACAGTAAAACAGAGATAAAGATGGAATGCAAGTAAATGTGCCTCAGCAGCATGGATCTAAAAGTTTGGTCACCAAAAAGTAAATCATAAGAAAAGTGAAAAGAAAATCATCCCTAGATGCATTTTGGAAGAAGTTTTCAAATAATCTATACAAGATTCAGATTCCCCCCCCCCCCCTTTACTTATTCTTACTTGACTTGGTTGTTTCATTTAACATGTGCATGTTGTTAGTTTTTAATTAGGAAAATAAGTAAAGCACAGACAATGTGCAGTGCCATACTATGTTCTCCCCTCCTCCCCCTATTAATGACTACTTGCAAAAATTATCCAAAATGTGTAAAACCTGATGTAAAAACTTCCAGCATGCTACATCAGGTCAGGTTTGATTTAAGCCACTGAAAAACTTCTGAAACATTCCAGCTGAAATTTCTAATTCAAAAATTTTCAGAACCCCCATGTTACTGGATGAACCGTTATTTCATCTTGCCCAGTATTTTTTTTACATCATTTACTAAGGTCTTGGGCTGGTCTCTTCTTAGGTTTCCTCTTTCCTGTTGAAATTGTCCAGGTGTTTATGGATTTCAATGGCCTCCCTGCGCATTCTGACATGGTAGTTGTTGGCATGGTCCAGAATTTCAGTGCTTTGAAACAGCGTTTTGTGCCCAGGATGGTTTATAGCATGTTCTGCTACTGCTGATTTTTCTGGTTGACCCAATCTGCAGTGTCTCTCATGTTCTTTGATTCTTGTCTGCACACTGCGTTTGGTGGTCCCTATGTAGACCAGTCTGCAGCTGCATGGAATGCGGTAGACTCCTGCGGCTGTGAGAGGGTCTCTCTTGTCCTTGGCTGAGCGAAACATTTGCTGGATTTTCTTCGCCAGTTTGTAAACCATCTGAAGATTGTGTTTCTTCACCACTTTCCCTATTCTGCCTGTAACTCCTTTGATGTATGGTAAAAATATCTTCCCTTTTGGTGGTTGCTTGTCTTGAGTCTTCTGGGTTTTTCTGGGCTTGGCAGCCCTTCTGATGTCTGCGCTGGAGTAACCATTTGCCTGTAGAGCCTGGTCCAGGTGTTTTGGTTCATCTTCCAAGAAGTGGGGTTCACAGATACGTTTTGCCTGGTCTACTAGTGTTTTTATAGTGCTTCTTTTTTGTCCTGGGTGATGGTTGGAGTTCTTGTGCAGGTATCTGTCCTTATGCGTAGGTTTTCTGTACACTGTGTGGCCCAAACATTGGTTTGGTTTGCGAATGACTAGGACATCCAAGGTGTTCCATCCTTTTCTTTTTCCATTGTGAATTGGATATTAGGATGGATGTTGTTCAAATGGTTCAGAAATACAGCCAGATCTTCTTCTCCATGGCTCCAAATGATGAAAGTGTTATCCACATATCGGAACCATGTTGTGGGGTTTTTTCAGTGCTGTTTCCAGGGCTTGTTTTTCAAAGTGCTCCATGTAAATGTTTGCTATCACAGGTCTCAGATTGCTACCCCATTTCTCTGCTCGTAGAATCCATTGTCCCACTGGAAATAGCTTGTGGTGAGGCAATGTTCGAACAGAGCTGTGATGTCTTCTGGAAAAATTTCGAACATTGTTCGAACATTGCCTCACCACAATCTATTTCCAGTGGGGGCAATGGATTCTACAAGACATTAATCCTTGTTTGCATATCCTCCCACCCTGAGGACTGCCATTAGCAACAGAACAATACATTTGCAAATTACTCCTTCCTTCCAGGGTCACACAGGATATATATATTCAATCCTCTTCCAGGCTATCATTCTCTGAAAATGCCAGCCACAGATGCTGGCGAAACCTCAGAAAGGAACTCTTCTAGAACATGGCCACATAGCCCGAAAGCTCCACAAAAAACTATGGATGCCGGCCATGAAAGCCTTCGACTCCACCTTGATAATATTGTTTGTTCTTGATAGGCTTTATTGAGGTGTGATTGTGAGACAAGGGGAGTTGTATTCTGGAACTACATTAATGATGCAGGCATCTCCTTCCCCTCCTTTGTTCAAACAGACTGGCAAAAAAGTAACATTTTTCTTCCCTTGTTTTTAGAGAGAAATGATCCACAAATTGTAGGATAACATGTTTTCAGGAAGTATTATCTGTTTTCCCTGTGGTACTTGTGTTTAGATGTGGCCTTTCAGAGATAGTAACTTTGTGACATTGAAGGCATGGAAAAAACCCATTCCTCCTTATGGAAGGAAGTGATTGTGGCTGTGTTTTCCTTGTTAGTACTTGATAATCTCTTTCTCCCCTTTACTATTCTCAGCCTGCTTGGTTGTTGGGCGTTGTCAGATGAAGTAGCTAAAAATAACTAATAAGGGGGAGGCTGATATAAGGTGAATTTCTGTACTGCTGCCATTTGCTGGATTTATATTTGCTATATGAATGGGCAAGGGGACGAAGCCTGTTGACATTTTTGATAAATGGGATTTCTGTTTTTAAAATGTAGTCAAGTCCTTTGCTTTGTGTTTCATGCTTCTTGAGCTTTCATTGTGTATAGGAGAGGCAAAGCTGAGGGTTGCTGTACTCTTTATCTTCCACCGGAATTCTTGTCCTATGAAACCATAGGAATACAAAGATCCTAATTCTTTCGAAGCTGCAGCTAAGCTGTTCCAGCCCATTAAGGTCATCTCTTGACTAGTTTTGGAAGATTTATGGTATAAAGTGGATTCAGCTTAGCAAATGAGTAGAGAATTTTATCTAACTATTCCAAATCTAGGGGGCTTTCTAGATTGGCAGGAAAGTGTGACATGAAGTTGCCTTTTCCTTAATGCTTAGCAGCTGCACCACAGCCTTTAGATGGAGCTGCGCTGTTCCGCAGTTTTTAAAAAAGAAGCTGGGAAAACCAGCACTTTTAAAAAGGCGCTTCTTCTCCCCTAAAATGCAAAAAAAGCGTTTTCATGGCACACTTTCCCTTTTTCTCATCTAAAGGCTAGAGTTTCATGCAGACATGAACACACTTCTTTTTGCCAATCTAGAAAGCCCCTAGATTTACTATATAGACTCGTGTATAAATCCAGAAATTTTAGTCAGAAAATTGACCCCAAAAACCTTACTCAACCTTTCCACTGATCAATGTAAATAAAGTACTGTACTTTTAATTCTTATTTAAAACGCAACTATCCCCTACTGAAAGGCAAGACTATAATCTGTCCTGGAAACACCAACACCCCTCTACTTTCTCATCCAACCAGTCTCTAGGGTAAGCACAGTTATGCTGGAATTTAGTTAAGTCTTTGCTTCATCCTTTAGATCCTTTGTTAGTTACATGTCCCTAGGTTTTACCCTGAATTTATCCACAGGTTATGCCAAAATCCATAATTTTGGCTCCAAAGTCTGCCCTTGACTTATACATGGGTTTGACTTATAGTTGAATATATATGCTACTTCTTGAACTTAATAATTCACTTTAGAGGGGCTTCTGGTTTGAATCATAGAATCATAGAGTTGGAAGAGACCACAAGGGCCATCCAGTCCAACCCCCTGCCATGCAGGAACTCCCAATCAAAGCATCCCCGACAGATGGCCATCCAGCCTCTGCTTAAAGACCCCTAAGGAAGGAGACTCCACCACACTCCGAGGGAGTGTGTTCCACTGTCAAATAGCCCTTACTGTCAGGAAGTTCCTCCTAATGTTGAGGTGGAATCTCTTTTCCTGCAGTTTGCATCCATTGTTCCGCGTTCTAGTCTCTGCAGCAGCAGAAAACAAGCTTGCTCCCTCCTCAATATGACATCCCTTCAAATATTTAAACAGGGCTATCATATCACCTCTTAACCTTCTCTTCTCCAGGCTAAACATCCCCAGCTCCCTAAGTCACTCCTCATAAGGCACGGTTTCCAGACCCTTCACCATCTTAGTTGCCCTCCTTTGGACCCGCTCCAGTTTCTCCACATCCTTTTTGAATTGTGGTGCCCAGAACTGGACACAGTATTCCAGGTGGGGTCTGACCAAAGCAGAATAGAGTGGCACTATAACTTCCCTTGATCTAGAAACTATACTTCTATTGATGCAGCCTAAAATTGCATTGGCTTTTTTAGCTGCCGCATCGCACTGTTGACTCATGTTCAGCTTATGGTCTACTTGGACTCCTAGATCCCTTTCACATGTGGTCTCATTCAGCCACATGTCCCCCATCCTATATCTGTGCATTTCATTTTTCCGCCCTAAGTGCAGAACCTTACATTTCTCTGCATTGAATTTCATCTTGTTAGCATCGGCCCAGCTATCTAGTCTATTCAGGTCATTTTAAATTTTGATCTCGTCCTCTGGGGTATTAGCTACTCCTCTCAGTTTAGTGTCATCTGCAAATTTGATAAGTATGCCCCCAATTCTGTCATCCAAATCATTAATAAAGACATTGAATAGCACTGGGCCCAGGACAGAACCCTGTGGCACCCCACTGGTCACTTCTCTCCAGGATGACAAGGAGCCATTGTTGAGCACCCTTTGAGTTCGGCCAGTCAACCAATTACAAATCCATGTAACAGTTAACTTGTCTATCCCACATTTTGCAAGCTTGTTTGCAAGAATGTCATGGGGAACCTTGTCAAAGGCCTTACTGAAATCGAGGTATACTATATCCACAGCATTCCCTTCATCTACCAAGCTGGTAATTTTATCAAAAAAAGAGATCAGGTTCGTTTGGCATGACTTGTTTCTCTGAAACCCATGTTGACTTTTTGTGATTATGGCATTGGCTTCTAAGTGTTCACAGACTCTCTGCTTAATGATCTGCTCTAGAACCTTTCCTGGAATTGATGTCAGACTAACTGGACGATAATTGTTGGGATCCTCTTTTTTCCCCTTTTTGAAGATGGGCACAATGTTTGCCCTCCTCCAGTCTGCTGGGACTTCTCCTGTTCTCCATGAGTTCTCAAAGATTATTGCCAGTGGTTCCGATATTACATTTGCCAGTTCTTTTAATACTCTAGAATGTAGTTCATCTGGTCCAGGAGATTTATATTCATTTAGGTTAACCAGGTATTCCTGTACTACCTCTTTACTTATTCTGTGATGAAATTCCCCTATTCTGTCTTCTGCTCCATTATCCTTAGGTTGAGCACCCTTTGCCTTTTCTGAGAAGACTGAAGCAAAGAAGGCGTTGAGTAATTCTGCCTTTTCTCTGTCCCCTGTTAGCATTTTGCCATCTTCTGCACGCAGTGGCCCTACCATTTCCTTCTTCTTCCTTTTGCTGCGGACATATCCAAAAAAGCCCTTTTTATTGTTCTTAACCTCTCTAGCCAGCCTGAGTTCATTCTGCGCTTTAGCTTTTCTGACTTTACCCCTACATGTGCTGGCTATTTGTTTGAATTCCTCTTTTGTGATTTCCCCATTTTTCCATTTCTTATACATGTTCCGTTTAAAACTTAGCTCAGTTGAAAGTTCCTTAGTCATCCATCCTGGCTTCTTGAGACATCTTCCATTTTTCTTCCTCATTGGAACTGTTTGAAATTGTGCCTTCAATATCTCTCTTTTGAGAAACTCCCATCCGTCTTGAACTCCCTTCCCTTCTAGTATTCCTGACCATGGGATCACTTCCAGTATTTCTCTAAGTTTATTGAAATCAGCTCTCCTAAAGTCTAGAGTTCGTGTCTGACTATGCCTAGCTTCTCCCTTCCACTGTATTACAAACTCCAGGAGAACATGGTCACTTCCACCTAAGGATCCAACCACTTGCACCCCATCAACTAGGTCTTCCCTGTTGGTTAAGATAAGATCTAAAATGGCTGATCCCCTTGTTGCCTCTTCCACCTTTTGGACAATGAAATTGTCTTCCAGGCAAGTGAGGAATTTGCTAGACCTTGAGGATTTGGCTGAGTTTGACTTCCAGCAAATATCAGGATAGTTGAAGTCACCCATCACTACTACATCTCTCCTTTCTGAGTATGTGTTTATCTGTTCTAGAAAGGCATCATCCAATTCCTCTGCCTGAGTCGGGGGTTTGTAGTAGACTCCCACAGTAACATCGCTGTTATTTCCCTCTCCTTTAATTTTTATCCAGATGCTCTCCACCTGGCTTCCAGTATTTTCCTGGATCTCTTCACTGGTGTAAATATCCCTGACATATAATGCTATTCCTCCTCCTTTCCTGCTTGGCCTGTTTCTCTTAAAAAGGTTATGCCCCTCTATTTCTACATTCCAATCATGAGACTTATCCCACCAGGTTTCAGTGATGCCTATTATATCATATTTCCCTTGTTGTGCTAGGAGTTCAAGTTCATCCTGCTTATTTCCCATACTCTGTGCATTAGTGTAGAGACATTTAAGACCATGTGTCCTCTTTACTTGCTGCTTTTGCACATTTTTTGGCCTCCTACTGTTGGGTCCTTGCACTGTTTGCCTTGTTCCCTCTATGCCACTTTGACTATTCTCTCCATCCCTTTTCCCTTCCAGAATAATGTCTCCCTCCCCCACATAACTCAGTTTAAAGCCCTCCTGATCAGATTCTTCAAACTGTTGGCAAAAACAGAAGTCCCTCCTCATGGAACCGCAGCCCATGATCCAAGAATCCAAACTGTTCTTGGTGGCACCATCTACGGAGCCAGTTATTCACCTCTTGCTATTTTCCTCTCCCTTCCTGGACCATGCCCTTCTACCGGGAGTAGAGATGAGATGACAACCTGTGCATCCATCTCTTTCAGCTTCCTTCCCAGAGCCTCATAATCCCTTTTGATATTCTGAAGGCTGTGCCTTGCAGTATCATTGGTTCCCACATGAACCAAAAGAAGGGGGTATTGATCAGTTGGCTTGACAAGTCTTGTCAGCCTCTCCGTCACATGATGGATCTTTGCCCCAGGGAGACAACACACCTCCCAAGACATCTTGTCAGGCCCACAAACCACTGCTTCGGTACCCCTCAGCAAGGAGTCCCCCACCACGACTACGCGCCTCCTCCGAGGCTTAGCAGTGGCTGTTCCTTTTCGTGATACTCTCAGGCTCCCCTGCTCTGTCCCTGATGTCTGTCCCTGCTGCTTTTCCTCATCATCTCTGACAACAGAGAGAGATTCAAAGCGATTCTGTAGCTGCAAGCCGCTCACAGAACATTCCCTGGTTTCCTTACTTCTGTGTGTGACCTTCCTCCAAGCATCTACCTCTGTTGTATGTGGAGTGACCTCCTCCACCCCAACAACTTCCTCTCTCTGTTTCCCACCCAAGACATCTGGTCTGATCTGTTCAGGAGAATCTCCTGCTCTCTATGATGCTGGAGTGCAGATATCTGCTCCTCTAGCTGCTGTACTTTCTCTTCCAAGAGGACTACCAACTTGCACTTGTGGCAGGTGTAGTTCCCCACCTCTGTAGGCAAGAAGACAAACATCCCACAGGTGTTGCAGGTGACTGCAGCAGGGCCTTCAGTGTCCATACTGAGAAGTCTTAAGGAGGCACTGAAACAAGACTGTGGGCTTCCCTTGCTAGACTTGGCCTTTATTCCCAAGCTCTGTCACTGAGTTCAAGTCACGGGGCCTATAGTTAGGTAGATTGCTCCTGGCTAAAAGCTCCTTCCAAAGGCAAGTCTCTGATTCACTTCCTCTGATGCTTCAGGCCGGCTCCTCTTCTATTCTCTAAAAACCTCCTTGACTAGATAAGAAGAATCAAAATTCTAGCCTTGAGTAGCCTTAAGTAGCCTCCCAGAATGCAATGGCTCAAGTGTAAATTAGATTAGATCTCACCCAAGCACATGGACTAGAGCCTCCTCCTTTTCTTTCTCCTTTGTTAAAGGAAATGAAGCTTCTGCTAGCCTTGAGTAGCCTTAAGTAGCCTCCCAGCAGTGGCTCCCAGAATGCAATGGCTCAAGTGTAAATTAGATTAGATCTCACCCAAGCACATGGACTAGAACCTCCTCCTTTTCTTTCTCCTTTGTTAAAGGAAATGAAATGGTTTGGGGGAAAAGGTTTTCAGTAGTAGGTAACATAATATCTCTCCATTACTCTGATGTCTAATATTTTATCATAGGGTGAGCTTAGTGCACATAGACCTCTAATACTGGCCCCCAGAAACCCTGTAACTTTTAAAAACTGCCAAAATTCAGCAGTGCAGTCTACTGCTAAGAGTCAGTGGCATGATTTGCCACTGAAATTCAGTGACAAACTGCTAAATAATAATAATAATAATAATAATAATAATAAGATTTATTTCTATACCGCCCTTCCATAGATCAGGGTGGTGTACAGCATATAAAAACATTAAAACCATCAAGACCATATAAATTAAAACAAACCAATTACAATGAAACAATAAAAGCAATAAAAACAATGTTCCCAGTACAAGTGCAAGTGCATGTGCGGCAGCAAAACAATAGGCGGCTTACTACAGGGTAATAATAAAAGATCCATTCAACGATATGCCTGCTTAAATAAATAGGTCTTTAGATCCTTCTTATATTGAGCAAGGGAGGGGGACAAGCGGAGCTCGGTAGGCAGAGAGTTCCAGAGACAGGGGGCAGAGATGGAAAACGCCCTCTTCGTCGTACACACTAGTCTGGTCTCCGGAACTCTCAATAACCGCTGTCCGGAGGATCTAAGTGTGCGGGGCAGATTATATGGGGAGAGACGGTCCTTCAGGTACCCTGGGCCCAAGCCATATAGGGCTTTGTAGGTAATAACCAGCACTTTGTACTGAGCCCGGAAGCGAATCGGCAGCCAATGAAGATCCTTCAGAATTGGTGTTATATGGGCGGCCCTGGGAGCGCCAGTGACCACCCGCGCTGCCATATTTTGCACCAGTTGTAGCTTCCGAGTGTGATACAAAGGCTGCCCCATGTAGAGCGTGTTACAGAAATCCAACCGAGAGGTTACTAGAGCATGTACTACGGTTTCAAGGTCCCTCCGGTCCAGGTAGGGACGCAGCTGGCATATCAGCCGAAGCTGATAACAGGTGCTCCTGACCATCGCATCCACCTGAGAAGTCAGATGGAGCGACGAATCAAGGAGCACCCCCAGACTGCGTACGGTGTCCTTCACGGGGAGCGTGACCCCATTCAGGACAGGTGGAACCACCTCCATCCCTGGACTGGGAGAACCTATCACCAGTACTTCCGTTTTCTCTGGATTCAGGCTAGATAAAGACAATGTACTAAACTGAAACCAGACATGTTTAATGGCCTTACTATTATTTTTAATTAGAAATATTAAATTATTATTTCCTGAGCATTTTCTCACTCTTGCTCTTCCTTAAACTTGATTCTAACTGAAATATTAGGATACCGTTTCTTTAGCAAAGTGTGATTAGCCTCTTGTGTGTCTCTGTAAACCTGGGACTAAATATCTTCTGTGAGCCATAGGCTGTTGTTGCCACTGTCTGTGACACTCCTGTGACAGAGCAAGTCAATAAAACGTTCATCAATTTAATTTAATTTATAAATCCACTGGGTGACATTGGGCAAGTTGCATGCTCTCAGCCTCAGACAAAGGCAATGGCAAACCTCCTTTGAACAAATCTTGCTGAGAAAACCCATGATAAGTTTAAGAATTAGCAGTGTCAATTATGAGTTTAAATTATTAATAATTTAATAATTAATTTTAATAATTAGCAGGACACTGCAATTAATTTAAATTGCCCTCAGGAAACTACAATAGATAGGCCTCTCTGCCCAAAACAATAATAACTTGCCAGGTTTCTTTCCCTTTCGTAAGATTTTAAAACAATCCTTAATGTATACAGGAGGCAAATTATTGGACTCTTTTATACAAGGCTAAATTGGAAGTATAATTTAAGGTCAATTCGAATGCAATCATGGGTTTTACATTATTGCGAATTAACTCTTTGCATGCAAATTCGGGCAAGAGGGAAGCCAATTCGAATGCAATCATGGGTTTTACGTTATTGCGAATTAAAGCTTCGCATGCAAATTCGGGCAGGAGGGGGTTATTTTCGGGTAATGGGAAGTAATTCCAAACGGAGCAGGGGTTCATGTAAATTCGCTAAACAAGCGAATTTACATGAATCCGCATTGGCTCCATTCGGAGTTGGGAGAAATTCCTCCCCCGTTTGAAAGAGTCCATTGTGTAGATATTAATTCTAAATTTGTTTTCTTTTTAATTTAAAAGTAATGTCTATACTTTTTAGTTTCTACTTGCAAAACCAGTGATTTAAATAGGTGCTGTTGGGTCACAGTTGCCTTAATTCCAGTGTTTTGAGAAAATGTTTTCTCTTTGTGTTGTTATCCTCCTTTCCAATGGAAAAGACATTTTAAGCAAATCCATTTCCCCAGCCAAATAAAACTAATTATGCATACTCTTCACACACACCCCACCAGCACTCCTGTCCCTTGGCAGTTGTATTCCAACTGTATTTTAATCTGGGCATCCTGATGTTGATACAGCTGCACAGTCATGATAACAAGGGGTAATGGGAGTTTCCTGGTTCTTTGATTTTGTGGAGAGGGGCATCCCTGCACTGTGTTTCATCACATTAGAAGGATGCCCATGAGATCAGTGGTGATGGTGATGATGGTGAGACACCTGCATTTCCTGCTCTCTAAAGTAAATCTCAGCCCACTGACTTGGCAGGAAATTTATGTGATTTTGTGGCCCAGTCTTTCTCAAGGATTTTTGCCCCCTTAGCAAACTGGCATTTTGGTATTACAACATCTCCACTCTGTTTCCAGATCAGGGTTCCTAAGTTTCTGTTTCCAAAATTCAGACCTCAAGGACAACGTATGTGAGTATACTGCCATGTTTTGGAACTCTGTGTGCATGTTGTTTCTGTTGATAAAAAGGGCTGATTTCAACAGAGATGTAGAGAGCCACACCAAGATCACAACAGAGTCAAAATCAATTTGCACCTTAAGCAAGCTGAAATTGCAGACAAAAGGAGGGTTTACAATTTCCTTCTCTCTAATCTTGTGTTGTAAGATTTACAATTGCAGACTTCTTATTATTCTTGCAGCCTGGTTTCAAAACAATGAAGTGCTAACTTGCCTGATTACTCTGTTCAGGGCTGCTGTACTTGTAATTTTTCTGTGCTGCCACTCTTACTAGAATCACACAGCACCTTCCTTCTGGGAGATGAAGAAGACAGGTAGACTTATGAGTGTGTTTTCCCATCTTACTGTTTGCTGTGACTATCCTTAAAAGACCCCTAGGACCAGAGAGCTCTGGCAATTGGAGGGATGAATGAGGACAAGGACCATCCTGGTTTTTGGAAGAAGTGGCAAAGGCAGGTGATAACTATTTGTATTGTACATCAGCCTGTCTATTTTGCAGATTTTTTTAAAAAAATCAGAGCTGCTATTATCATTTGCTGATGGGAAGGATGTGCTTTAAAAAGAGAACAAGGAATAATACTTGTAATAGTAGAAGAATGAGAGCAGTATGATAGGTGGTAGCAGTTAAATTGTTATGGGGTGTGCATGGAGAAAGCAATATATATGGGTTCCTACCAGACATCAGTGAGCTGGAATAACCCTGGTGAGAGTCCTCCTGGGCTAAAGCTATTGTTACTGAATATCAGGTGAGTAAGTGGAAAAATAGCGCTGTCTAAGACTTGATCCTGGGTCAGCACACTGTTCTGTCTTGTATCACAGGGACTGACTGGATATTACCATGTTCACTTTCTCCCTGGACAGATGCCCGTCATAACCATAACCTTGTGTGGACAAAACCAGAAGTGATTGTAATGTATTTTATTAGTCTTGATATATTATAGACAGGTTGTTGGGCTCTTTGCTTTTGTACCACCATCACTCATGCCATGGAGCAGGATCTCAACCCTGGCAAAGGGCTCATGTCATGGTTAGCCCATTGATTTAGTTAATTGCCAGACCAAAGGATTAATATCAGATTGATGGTAAGACACCTTAAAATGTGTTTCTTGAACACTTTGGATTGTATCTGAATGCGTCATGTGGTGTTGGAAGGAACCACTAGGCCTTGCTAGTCTGATTCACTGCTGAATGCGAAAGCATTCCTGAGAGATGGCTGTCCCACTTCTTTTGCTCCAAGTGCTCCAGGATCCAGCTCCTGGGCTTGGCAAATCATGTCAGATTACATCCCTTCTGCCAATATGCTGCCCCTGAATTTGTCCTCTGATTTGTGTAAATATAAGAGAAGATACTCAAGGAGAAGCTCTACAGAGCTTTTCTGAAGATATTGGCTTTCCTGAAGATGATGTCCTGTCTGCTAGAGATATTAGGTTTGGCTTCCTGGCTGAGAAGCCAACACTACCTGAAAACAAGACCAACTGGGCCAGTTTCACTGGGATTTTCTTGGCCACTCAACAGAGGAAATCGAGATTCCCTTTTCTGTTGAGGGAGATTGAACACAAGGAATGGTCCAAGCATCTCAACCCAAGGTCAAAAGCATCTGTATTGCACCATGTTCTTATTGGTTTCAGAGAGATGTTGCTATATTTTTTGATGTGTGTAAGGTAAACTGCCTGGTGGCTTATTTGGACTTCTGAGATCCTTTTTTCTACTAACAACAATCTCATGGGAGCAGCCATGGTCTTTAGAACCTTGGCTGCAGCCACAATCATTGCCTGAAGCTCAAGGACAGGTTATTCAAAATTCAGCCCTTGAAGAATGCTGACAAGCAACCAGGAACTTGCACAGTATTAAAGCATCACCTTATTTGGGCAATGGAGCAAGTTCCCACCAGAGAGAAAAGGAAAAATGTGTTCCCCAGTCTTCTTTACAGTCACAGAAAAGAAGAGACATCCTGAACTCAAAAAGAATCAACCGCCATCTAAAGAAGCAGAAGGTCCAGATGGAACCAGTGTGGTCAGTCTATGATATCCTCAGAAAAGATTACTTTTTCAAACCCACTGACCCCCCACAAAACCTGCCTGCAATTTCCTTTGGATCAACTCACTCACTTTTTCGTCTTTTGTTATGAGAAGGACCAGTACCAATTCAGCACCTTACTCTTCAGGATGGCTATGGCACCATGTATATTTATGAAGATTATGATTGCCTTTGTGGATCTGTGGAATATTGGTGCACCTTTACATGGATCCATTGATCTGTTTACACTTCTTGATCCATTTACAATTGTATAATTACATCCAGGACATGAGGAAGGTACTATTTCTCCTCCAATCACATGAGGTTTCTCTATCACAATCCGTACTACACCTAGAAGTGGTCCTGAAGGGCAGAGTTCTTAATAATAATAATAATAATAATAATAATACATATTATTTCTAACCAACCTCTCTGCACAGCAACCGAGGCAGTGTACAACATATTTAAAATAAACAGCAGTTTAAAAACACTCTTATCAACATAGTCTTTAACCCTCCCACCCCTTAAAACTAGATTAAACTAATGCAGAGTTAAAATAACAATAGGATAATATAAATACAATAAAACCAGATTTAGGACAACACAGGCAGTGTTTGGGACAGCATAGACAGTGGCATCAAGGGGGGCGGGTAGTAATTGTCTCCATTGAGCCGGAAAGTTATTCCGGGAAGACCTGCCGGAAGATGTCTGTCTTTCTTGCTTTTAAAAAGCTATCAAGGGTGGAAATAAGACAGATCTCGTCCAGCAGGCCATTTCATAGTCTGGGAGCAATCACAGAAAAGGCCCTCTGGGAGATCTGCAACAGCCTAGTCTTCATGGGCTGAAGCAGATTCATCCCAGAGGACCTGAGGGCGCGAGGGGGATCATACGGGAAGAGGTGGTCCCTGAGATAAGATGGACCCAAGCCATGTAGGGCTTTAAAGGTTACTGTGCCTGGAAACTAATCGGCAGCCAGCGGAGAGATTTAAGCACAGGTGTTACGTGTTCTCTCCTAGATGTTCCAGTAACTAACCTGGCTGCCATGTTTTGTACTAATTGAAGTTTCCGGGTTAGGCAAAAGGGTAGCTCCATCTAGAGTGTGTTGCAGTAATCCAGACGTGAGGTTACCAGAGCATGTACCAGTTTCCAGATCCTTCCTATCCAGGAAAGAGCGCGGCTGGTGTATCAGCCGAAGCTGATAGCAGGCACTCCTGACCGTTGCATTCACCTGGCTAGTCATGTGAAGCAACAAATCTAGGAGTATCCCCAGACTGCAGACACAGTCATTAGAGGAGAGTGACTCCATCTAGGAGTGGGAGTTGTATTCCCAGACCTGGTTTTGGACCTGACTGTCAGTACCTCCGTTTTGTCTGGATTTAGTCTCAATCTGTTTTTCTCATCCAATCCATTACCGTTCGAAGACAGTCATTGAGAGAAGAGATGCCATCTGAAGTCTGAGCCGACGATCTGGTCATGGAAAAATATATCTGAGTGTCATCAGCATACTGATGGCACCGCGCTCCATGCCTCCGAATGATCTCACCGAGCGGCTTCATATACCCCGAAAGTAAGACCTAGCAAAGTTTTTGTATATAAATATATATACAATATATAATAAATGTTAATAATTTTTTTTTGTTCAACAATAAATGTGAATTCTTCATGGAAAAATAGGGCATCCCCTGAAAGTAAGACCTAGCGCATCTTTGGGAGCAAAAAATAATATAAGATACTATTTTATTTTTGAGGAAACATGGGAGATATTAAATAGTATCGGGGACAGGATGGTGCCCTGGGGGATGCCACAATTAAGCTCAGTTTTGGAAGAGCAACTGTCTCCAAGCCTCACCCTCTGGGATCTGTCCCAGAGAATGGAACGGAACCACTGCAATGCGGTGCCTCCGATTCCCATCTCCTTCAGCCGATCCAAGAGGATGGAATGACCTATTGTGTCAAAAGCCGCTGAAAGATCCAAGAGCACCAGCAGGGTCACACTGCCCCTGTTGATGCCCAAGCGGAGGTCGTCGGTCAGAGCGACCATGGCAGTCTCAACTCCATATCCTGTCCTGAAGCCAGTTTGAAATGGATCAAGATAATCGGTTTTGTCCAAGACAGCTTGGAGTTGGGAAGCAACTGCCCTTTTGATCACTTTGCTTAAAGGTAGCAAGGAGACCGGTCTATAGTTATTTCTATCCAGGGGGTCTAGGGGAGGTTTTTTCAGGAGGGGCTTGACCGCTGCCTCCTTCAAGCAAGATGGTACAATACCTTCCCTGAAGGACACGTTGATTGTATCCCATAGGAATACTCTCAGTGGATCCCCCCCCTGGACGACCAGCCAAGATGGACAAGGATCGAGAGGGCAAGTCGCCTTTCTCACTCTTCCAAGGAGCTTGTCCACATCATCAGTACTCACAGGTTAAAACTCATCCAGTAAAATGCCATCAAGAGAGTTGCTGGACATCTCATCTATGGATTCTGACAAAACATTGGCGTCCAAGTCGGCTCTTATCCAAGAGATTTTATCTGCAAAGTGGATGTTAAACGCATCATAGCAGGCTGCCGTTGGGTTAAGTAGGGGCTTTGGCGCAGGAGGAACCTTTGTCAACTCCCCCACCACTCTAAACAGCTCTGCTGGATGAGACTCAGCAGTCACAATGCGTGCAGAACAGAAGGATCTCTGTGCTGCATGCAATGCCTCCCGATAGGCGCGAAGATGCTGCCTGTGGCGAGTTCTGTTGGATAAGAGTCGGGTCTTCTACCATTTGCACTCTAGCTGTTGTGCAGCCCACTTCATCCTCCTAAGTTCCTCTGTATATCAGGGCCTATGATTCTTGTTTCCAGTACAGTGGTCCCCCGGCTTACGAATCCCCCGGGTTGCGAAAACCCCGGGATCCGAAAGCCGCGGGACCGCTAACGTATCCTCCGGGATCCGAAAGATCCCCCGGGATACAAAAAAAAACCGCGCGGCCCCTTTAAATCAGCTGCGCGGTCCATTGAATTTAGCGGTCCCCCGGGAAACGAAAGCTTCCGGGTTACGAAGGTAATCCCGGAACGGATTACCTTCGTAACCCGGGGGACCACTGTATGTTAGGTATCTGTGTCCCAACTGGCACAGAAGGTCCAAAAGAATCAATATGTCATCTTCTAAGTTCGGTGAGGCTCCTGGACAAGACGGTGTCCCTTTGGGACTTGGTCTAGTAGGCAGGGTTTAGCTGGCCAGGTAGTGGTTATGGCTTTTGCTTTCATTTTTAATTTGTTTTGAAGTTGCATATAGGCAAGATTTTGCTTTTAATTTGCATTTTATTGTTAGCTGCTTTGAGCACCAGTTTTGGTTGAAAGCCAAGGGATATGGACAGGTTGCTTACCTGTAACAGTATTTCTTCGAGTGGTCATCTGCGAATACATACAAATGGGTTCTCTGCGCCTGCGCAGTCGAATTCGGAACTTTCTGGAATCACTAGGCAGAAAAGCGGCTTGCAACTTTTTGCAACTTTTTGGCGGTAGCCCCTCCCCTCCTCTATATAAGCCCTGTTCCCGCTCTTTTCCTCAGTTCCGAATTTTTTCCGCCGCAAGCGACGGAGGAGCAGAACAATGTTGAGCAGGACACTGAGGGGAGGAAGGGTGGGATTTGTATGTATTCGCAGATGACCACTCGAAGAAATACTGTTACAGGTAAGCAACCTGTCCTTCTTCTTCGTGGTCTCTGCGAATCATACAAATGGGTTAGACTAGCAAGCTTAGGTAAGCGGCGGAGGGAGTGTCATGACAACAGTTGTAGAGTGAACCAAGGAAACATTTATTGATTCACAATAAAAATTGTCAAATTGAACCAACCCTTGTGTGATTCTTGTATGAATTATAGAACAACACAACCATAGTGCAATGCTGCTCACAGAGCAGACATAACCAAGATACTCAGAGAGTAAACTATGTACATGGTGTATCAATGCAATCAGACAGACAGCATAACACCCAATCCTGGATGCAAAGGAAATCAAGTAAAAAGGCAAACAGTGCAACAGTTAGTGCAATGTGTCATATGCAACAACAATGCAATGTAAATCAACATGGCATAGTACACAACATGGCATAGTACAAACTTGACATTAGTGTAAACCAGACAGTAGCACTGCTCTGCCAAAGGCTGCATCTGTCCTTGCCCTGGTGTCCAACCGGTAATGTTTTATAAAAGTCATAGGTTGGGACCAGACAGCAGCCTTACAGACATCCTCCAGCGGAATCCCAGTCAAAAAAGCGGAGGATGTCGCTACCGCCCTAGTTGCATGTGCCCTGACCCTGGCTGGAAGAGTTCTACCCGACAGTTCATAACAGAGGTGGATGGTACCAGCCACCCATTTAGAAAACCTCTGAGCAGTCACAGGCAGTCCCTTCTTAGGCTCTGAGTAGCACTGAAACAGTCTGTCAGAGCGGCTCGAACCCGAAGTTCTGTCCAAATAGAAGGCCAAAGCCCTCCGAACGTCCAACAGATGCAAACGGCGTTCGGTGTCGGTGGTCGGGTTCGGGGCCAGGGTCGGGAGCACAATGTCTTGGCACATGTGAAAAGCAGACACTACCTTAGGCAAAAAGGTAATGTCGGTACGGAGGACCACCTTATCCTTGTGGAACCGAAGGAAGGGTTGGTCCCTCCGTAAGGCACAGAGCTCGCCAGCATGGCGGGCAGAGGTAATGGCTACCAGAAAGGCTGTTTTCCAAGTTAGCAGCCTCAGGTCAGTGGTAGCCATGGGTTCGAAGGGCTTGGTACCAAGACGAGACAAAACAACCTCAAGGCTCCACGCAGGTGCCGGTACCAAGGCCGGCGGGTGGAGGTTGTTAAAGCCCTTCAAAAACCCCTTCACCAAGGGGTCCTTGAAAAAGGAAGGTTTCCCATCAAACTGGAAATGGGAACAAATAGCAGACAAATAACACTTGATGGAGTTAAGGCACAGCCCCGACTCCACCAGCGTCATCAGGAACTCCAGCACCGTCGGTGTCGATACCCTGGATGGAGACAGGCCTCTCGAATCCAGGAAGCGGAGGAATCTCTGCCACTTGCAGGAGTAGGACCTTTTGGTTGCCGGTTTGTGGGCCGCCAGGATCACACGCCTCACCGCCGCCGGGAGGTCCGCTAAGGCCGGAGTCGCCACGCCACGAGAGGAAGGTCCTCGATGTCCGGATGACGAACTCGACCCTCCTGTAGAGTGAGCAGGTCTGGTCTGGGCTCGATCCTGGAGAATCGGTTCCGCGACAGGTGAAGGAGAGACGGAAACCACGGCTGCCTGGGCCACCAAGGGGTGATCAGGATGGCGTCCGTCCGGTCTCTCGACATCTTGGAGGCGACCCTCGTGATGAGCGGGAACGGAGGGAAGGCATACAGAAATTCCTCCGTCCAGCTGTGTAGAAAGGCATCCCCGAGCGAGCGTCGAGACCGATCCCGGGAGCAAAACCGGCTGCAGTGTGAGTTGGTCTCCGACGCGAAGAGGTCTATCTGCGGGGTGCCCCATCTGGAGAAGAGGTCCGCGACCACGTCGGGGTGGAGAGTCCACTCGTGGCACTGCGAATCTGACCTGCTGAGCTGGTCCGCCAAGACGTTCTCCTCCCCGGGAAGATGCACTGCCTGCAGGAAGATCTTTCTCGGGATGCACCAGTGCCAAATCCGAAGAGTTATCTCCAGTAAAGTTGGAGATCTGGTTCCGCCCTGTTTGTTCAGGTAGTACATGACAGTGGTGTTGTCCGTCAGGAGCTGCACTACCCTTTCGCGAAGCTCGGATTCGAAAGCCTTCAAGGCCTTCTCGACAGCTAGCATCTCCAGGGCGTTGATGTGGAGATCTTGGTGACATGCTTGCCACTTGCCCCTTATGGTGAGACCCATTGTGTGGGCTCCCCAACCGTCCATGGATGCGTCTGTGGTGAGGACCACCTGCGGGTCCGGAGAGACGAACGGCATGCCGGCGCAGACGTTCTGGGAGTCGAGCCACCAGGACAGGGAACGAGCGACGGGCCTCGGTACCGTGAGCCACTTGCTTGCAGGGTCGACCAACGGGTCAAAGACGGAGAGGAACCACGACTGTAGGGGCCGAAACCGGAGCCTGGACCACGGGGTGACGAAGGTGGTCGAGGCCATATGGCCCAGCGCTACCTGGACCTCCCGAGCCCGCACCCGTCTGTTGGCACAGCAATGCCGGACGGCCTTGGAAAGGGACAGGAAACGGTCCTCGGGCAGGGATGCGATGCAACTTTCTGAGTCGAGGATAGCCCCGATGAACTTGATCCTGGTGACGGGGGTCAAGTGGGACTTCTCGAGGTTCAGTACCAGGCCGAGAGACTGGAGCAGGGAGACGGCGAAGGAGATGTCCTGGCAAAGGGCCTCTTTGGAGTCTGCCGCGAAGAGCCAATCGTCTAGGTAGGGGAAGACTCTTGACCCTCGCTGGTGCAGATAGGAGACTACCGGAGCCATGCACTTGGTGAAGACTCTCGGCGCCGTGGCGAGACCGAAGGGCAGGACGTTGTAGTGGTACATCTCCGTCCCGATGGCAAAGGAGAGGAACCGTCTGTGTCCCTCTCGAATGGAGACCTGGAAGTAGGCGTCCTTGAGGTCCAACGTCGCAAACCAAAGCCCCTGCGACAACAATGGCAAAATGGAAGCAAGAGTTACCATCCGGAACTTCTTGTAAACCAAAAAACTGTTAAGGTCCCGAAGGTCCAGTATGGGACGGAGGCCTCCATCCGGTTTCGGTACCGTAAAGTATCTAGAAAAGAACGCCCGGTGGGCCAGGTCCGGATCCAGGGGGGAGATGGCCCCCTTGTCCAACAGAGTGCGTACTTCGTCGAGGAGGGAAGGTGAGGGATCCGTAGACAGGAGGGCTCCCGTAGGCGGGAGCTCTTCGAACTCGAGGGCATATCCTTTGGATATAACAGTCAGCGCCCAGGAGTCGGTGGTGATTTGGGCCCAGATGTTATAGAAAGGCCTCAACAGATCCAAAAAGAAGGGACGAGAAGGGGAGACAACGGAGTACGCTGGAGACCTTCACTGTCCCTTCTTACCCGAATCAGATCCGGGCTTCCTCGGGAGCGGTCTTTGGTACCGGGACTGAAGACGTCTCCCCGATGAAGATGAGGAGGGAGAGGAGAACCTCTGCCTGGTGTCCTGGCGACGGTACTGCCTCTCCTGCTCAAATGGCCTCTGCGACTGTCCGAAGGATGGTCTGGCCCCGAAGCGCCTCCTGGAGAAGGCCTGCTGGGGAGCGGACATGCCGTGCTTCTTTGCGGCTGACTTCATGCGGTACTTGAAGTTCAGCCGCTCGTCGGTGTCTTTAGCAAAGAGCCCTTCGCCATCGAACGGCATGTCCTCTATAGCGGCCTTCGCCTGCGGGGTTAGATCAGAAGCCCGAAGCCAGGCATGTCTCCGGAGGGCCACACTGGAAGCCATGGACTTGGCCGAACAGTCCGCCGTGTGTCGGGCCGAGGTAATGAGAAGGCCTGCAACCGAGTGCACCTCTTCCCGGATCTGGTTTGCAGCTGGAGCCTTCTCCTGAGGGAGGTCCGCCAATAGGGGTGACATCCTCTCCGCCAGGTATTGGATGTAGGCCCCCATGCAGGCATTATAGTTCGACACCCGCAGTCCCAGGGCTGAGGCCTCGAAGATCTTCTTCGAAATCCCGTCTATCTTCTTGCCCTCGCGGTCCGAAGGAGACGGGGAGGTCTTTGGGGTGAAGACCTTCTGTGACCCCTCGACAATTGCCGAATTCTGAGGCGGGTGCGAATGGAGCCACTCTGCCGATGACGGAGAGATCTTGTAAATGGAGTCGATCTTCCTCGAGGTCGACGGGGTTGATGCTGGATTCTGCCACGACCTCTTGGCGATCTTCTCCAAAGACGGCAGGAACGGGATGGCTGCCAATGTTGGTGCCGAGCCCTGAACACGTTTCTCGACCGGGTCGAGGGCCTCCTCCTCGGACCGAGACACCTGGAGCTCCAAAGCATTCGCCATCTTGATAACGTGCTCCCCGAAGGTATGCACGTTATCAGTAGGAGACACTGGACCTGGTTGGTAAAAGGCCTGTCGAACTGGCCCCTTTTCCTCGGTGTCGGTATCGATCGGAGATGGGACCGAACCTTCGGTGTCGAACTCCACGTCCGAGTCGGAGCTGGGCTCTCCACAGAGTACCGCACTGGAAGGGGAGTAGGCCGTCTGGGTTGCTGCCTCTCCGCGAACGGCGTCCTCCCGCCTGAGGGTGGCCGATGTCAAGGCCTCCTCAACGGCCTTCGACGGTGCCGAAACCTGGACCTCGTCGCCCACTCTGGCAGACACATCAAGTGGGCGCCAGCGCTTTCCTCGCGGTCTGTCTAGAGTAGATGGGTCGACCGCCACAAAGTACTTGCCGGACTCGCTATCGTAATAGTATTCCGGCTCGTCCTCGGTCTCGGCCATAGGAGTCGGCGACCTACGAGACCTCTGGCTCAGCTGTGGGGAGCGCTGGGCGGGCGTCAGGCTGCGCGGCACCGATGTCTCGCGACGGGCGGCCTGGGAGTGAGGCGACACCTCTGTCGGTACGGAGGCGGTCGGTACGGAGGCGGGCCTTTCGACAGCGGGAATTTCCGTGGCGGGAACATCCCTCGGTGTCGACGCACGTGGCAGCTCGGTTCCCACGTCGGAATCGGAGCAGGCCTTCTTCTGGAGGGTCTCACCCTCAGAGGAGCGCTTTTTCCGGAGGGATTCCCCTTCGGCAGAATGCTTCCTCTTGGCAGGGGCTTTAGAAGTGGATTCCTTCCGAGAGGAAGAGCCCTCTGCCACGCCCTGAGAAGGAGTTTTCACCTTCTTTCTCCGATTCTCATCCCTGTGGTCCTTGCCCTGCCTGGGCTTGTCCTTTTTGGAGGACTTAGACTTCTCACCCGTCTTCTTAGCCGATTTCTCGGCGGGGTGAGTCTCCGCGTCCCGGGAGGACTTGGAGGGACCAACAGGGGAAACAACAGTCACCTTCTCCTGAGACATCTTGGCGGCCGGAACGGGTGCTTTAGAGACCGAAGCCGGAACCGAAGCCGAAGGCAGGATCTCCTGAGGGGCCAAAGCCCGATCGAGAAGGTAGGATTTCAGCCGAGAGGCACGGTTCTTCCTCGCCTGCGACGTCAATGATCTGCAAAGGGCACAGCTCTGGGTGTCGTGGGCCTCGCCCAGGCAGATCAAGCACTTGGAGTGGGGGTCCGTGTGAGGGACCTTGGCCCCACAAACAGCGCAGTGCTTAAAAGGAGCCGGAGACATCAAGTCCAAATCGGGATCCAAAATCGACGTCAATCAAGCCGAGAGGTCAAACAATAGCCGAGTCACAGACGAGGGAGAGTAGTCGAGAAGCAAGCCGAAGATCGAGAAAACCAAGAGAGACAAGCCAAGCGATTCCACACTGTTCCTTTCGAGTAGCCTACGCGGCGGAAAAAAAGGAACTGAGGAAAAGAGCGGGAACAGGGCTTATATAGAGGAGGGGAGGGGCTACCGCCAAAAAGTTGCAAAAAGTTGCAAGCCGCTTTTCTGCCTAGTGATTCCAGAAAGTTCCGAATTCGACTGCGCAGGCGCAGAGAACCCATTTGTATGATTCGCAGAGACCACGAAGAAGAAATATATATATAATAAATAAGTAAACTAGATCTACTAACTTATTTCTCAAGGCTATACCTTGGTCAGTCATCACATGATTAAGCACTACTCATCAACACTGTATTGTATTATCTGTATTTACCTCATACAATGCCCTTTCCAAATTGGAGAGTTTGAACCTGTCTGGACAACTTGAGAGTTTTATGGCATTACTTTGGAACTGAATTGACAAAGGCTTGAGTCATCATTGCCAAACACACCTTAGCTTTCAGGTATGTGACTCCGGCATCACAGCTTCCTGTCTAGTTCACACCTTCCTTTTTGGAACTCCTTTTATGCTGCTTCCAACTATATGTTAATAGGGGGAGGTTTCTTCCTCTATTGTACATAACTACTGGGCACATAAAAGTTCAGGCAGGTGTGTGTGCCAGGAAGGTGTGACCTTTTATTGACTGGCATTTGGCTTTGATGCCCTGGTTTACAAATGTATGACTAATTTGATTGAAATGTATGACTAAAATAAAATAATTTCAAAACAAGGAGAAACACTTTGTGCAAGCCCTGCAAAAATGCAGTAATGTCTTAACCCTTTTTTAATTTCCAAAATTACTTCACTTTAATGTTCTGTTCCCTTAAAAGAGAATTGTCATTTTGAAACAATCGATTTTGTAGGACACCAACACAGCATTACCTTGCAATAGAAAAACTACATTTACAGTCAGAAATGTTTTTTAAGAACGCCAGTTTTGACATAGCTTTACATCTGTCTGCCCATGTAAAAGTTAACAGCATCCTGATATAGAAGCATGAACAAGAAATAGAATCCAGGTTAAAGTTACACAGATGGAGCAGTGGGCTCATTTCTTTTTCAGAAGAAAACATCCTGGTAGACATTATACTTGAGGGGATGAATTGTTCAGTTACTCTGCTTTTGTTAATTATTCATTCAGTTCTTTCATTTGTTTTCATAACTAACTTGGATTTTGTTCATTTTATTCTTTACATTCAGCTTCATTGCCATACTGATTCAATGGCAAATCCAGCCAGTATTGTGAGGTTTTCTGTAACTGAGGTTTTCTGTCAAATGAGATTTCTTTTTCGGGCATTCTGTTCCCCCACCCTACCACCATTTCACCTCAGGTTTATACCTCCCATATCTCAGACAAATTGATCAAAAGCCGTTTATTTTATAGGCAATAAAAGGGTGTGTGTCCTATAACCTTGACACTGTTTCACTGAGAGAACCATCTGTTTCTCCTGCTTATCATCTGCAGAATCTCAAACACATGTTCCAAATCCTGAAATGTTACGACTTTATTTACATAGCTATAAACATTCCTTTCATCCATATAATGCGTGTAGTATCTGGGAGAGGCCATCCGTGCACATTATGGCAAGTAGTTCTTTTTCAGACCCCAGGGAAGATATAAGAAGTATAATAAAATGTCTTAGGACAGCTTGATCCCTCATGGACTGAACATGATAAAGCACTAATTTTTAATAGAAAGTTTGAATATACAACAAATTAGTAAGTGTGAGGTATGTGTATTTTCTCATGTATGTGTGATGGGCAATTGATGGGGAAGCAAATACAGAAGTATAATGAGAAATGGTGGCAGGGCTGTGGCTGAGTGTTGGTTCTGCCAGTTTTGTTACACTTATTTTTCCGGGGAGAAGGGGAATTAGTACTGCATGACAAACAGTGCAAGATACAGTAGTGTTATCCCGTTTTCTGGTTTATTTTTATTTGGGGTAAGCTGTGGAGTACAGTATAATGTTCTGCTAGCATGTTCCCTCCACTCTAGCACAACCTGCCTGCTCCATGCTGAATCATGCCTATGTGACCAGTTAGTGACTGGAAAGCACGGGAAATCATAGATCATAGAATTGGAACAGACCACAAGGGTCATCCAGTCCACCCCCCTTCTGCCATGCTGGAACTCACAATCAAAGCACTCCCAACAAATGGCTATCCAGCCTCTGTTTAAAGACTCCAAAGAAGGAGACTCCACCACTCTCCGAGGGAGAGTGTTCCATTGTTGAACAGTCGTTACTGTCAGGAAGTTTTCCCTACAGTTTAGGTGGAATCTCTTTTACTACCGTATAGCTTGCATCCATTGTTGCGGGTCCTATTCTCTGGAGCAGCAAAAAACAAGCTTGCTCCACCCTCAATGTGATACCAAATACTTAAACAGGGCTATCATATCACCTCTTAACCTTCTCTTCTCCAGGCTAAACATACCTAGCTCCCAAAGTCTCTCCTCGTAGGGCATGGTTTCCAGATGCTTTACCATTTTGGTCATGCTCTGGACACGCTTCCAGCGTCTCAACATCCTTTTTGAATGGTGGAGTCTAGTCCCACACATCAAATAGCTTAAGAAGCACTTCATTTTCACATTTCAGTTCTCTCCTGCTTCATTGTTTGCAGCTTTCCTCCAGCATATGTATGTCAACTTGATAATAATGCTTCTGATAATAATTCTTCTGACGGACGGCCCAAACAGACAGGCTAAAATAAAGCTGCTTTGGGTCACTTTGGAGGTATGGTGTTTGAATGACACACATATCTTAAGAGGCCAGAAGCTGCACTAAAGCTGCGCTCTAGTCCTTAATGACATAATAGATGTGTTAGTCTTTTAGATACCACAAGATTCTTTCAAATATACTGGTATCAATAGCTTTGGAAGAAAGGGAACTGGCATATGGACTACATTCTGTAATTGTTGGTGGTAATTGATGGTGGAGGATATGTACTTATTTGGCCTGTTAATCATCTGCATCATTTGTGATTGTTCTGTTTTAAATTTAGGTATGTAATAGCTTGTTCTGTTAGTCTTTAAGATGATTTTACGATATAATTCACTCTCTTAAATTCTTTCATATCATCTTAAACAGCAGGCTTTTCTAGCCCTTCATCTTTGTTGCGATTATGTGATTGTTCACTGCTTTTCTAGTTTTATTATTCTCTTCTCTGGAATACTTTTGATTTAAAAGCAGATGGTTAATTGTCTGAATAAACTAATTTTCCTCAGATCATGGGATACTTTAGAATATTCTGTTGCTCTGAAAAGAGTTTACTGAAGTATCTTATCCATTTAGCTGCAGCTATGTGGGCAGTTTAAAGCATTTTGATGATGGCAGCAATCCACAACCACATAGAGCCACCATAACATCACACAGTTCCTGTCCACCACCTTACCATAGAGCAGGAGTATTACTCCCCCTGCCCAGTCAAGTGTGCCCAGCTATATCTCAAGATATAATGATCACTTTCTTAAAGAGTGTTCACACACAGTGTCCAAGGAATGGCAAAAATGAGAAGTGTCAACTTCAGAAATTCAGAAACTTTAGGCCAGACATTTTTTTTTTGAGACAGTGTCACAAGACACTTTACATCACAGGTTTTTATTAAAGGGAGTTGTATCATGCTTAAGGATTCCAAGCCTCCATAGATGAAGGCGTCTGAGGATGAGACGTAACAGGCTGACACTTCAAAATGTGATGCCAGTGCTTAAGAGGAGCATCTTCAGAAAAGAACGCTGCTTTTTCTGTTTAGCTCTGGAGATGCAGGATGCCGACATGCCATCTTTGGACCAGACAGTGGAGCAGTCTGCTGGTACATGAAACCTGTAACTAAAACTGGCTAGTCTGTCCATATTGTCATGTTTGCAAAGTACAGCACACCTCATAAATTTTTCAGAGACCATTTTAGGGAAGATATGGTGCGAATTCCTTCCAGTATGTAAGCCTTGAATTCCCAGATATTGCTGAACTACAAACTTCAAACCCTTGATAGAACCGGAAGGGGTTTCTAGGAGCTGAAATCCAAAAATATCTAGCAACCCATGTTTAGGAACTATTGATTCATGCTCTCATCTATAAAAGCATCCCTTTGCCTTTGCATATTCCAGACTATCTATATCTTTGTCTCTGGAATCTATAAAGAGCAGGTGTAACAAAAGCTTAATTTGTGATAGTAATGGCTAGGTGTTCATTGGCAATAGACCTGTAAACATAGCGATGGTATTAATGCTTATCAGTGTCCCACCCGAGCAAGAATCAAGAATCAAGCACTCTCCTGTCTGATTCAGTATACAGAAACAACATAATAGATGCATGCAACACAGACTCCTGTTAGGAAATGGTGCACTTTGGTTTTAGATGCTAGTCATTGTGGGAATTCTGACTCATGGGTGTTTCCTCTTTGTGTGGAATTCCTGCAGAATGACTTGCTTTGATCTCTTTTCTGTATGCTTGTTTGAGTGGCAGCCAATTATGGATTTTATTAGGTAAATTGCTTTGATGATCGAATGGCAGTCAGAAATATGGTAGCTACGGGATATTATCTGACTTACGGTCTTGTGCAAATTGTGAGCCACAAAACTCATCACAGCCCACCAACCATGTATGGCAACATCCCAGAAGCTCTCGTTTGGAACATCTTTAGCCTTGCCACAAGTTGTTCAGGGCCAACTAAGCCACAGACCATTCATATTCTGGGAGGGAATTAATAAGCAGTCTAACCAGGCAACCTACATTTTCTACTGCAGCAGCTGGTTGAAAGCTGAGAGTTCTCCTTTCCAGGATGTGATGGTGGTTTCATCATAGACCTTGGAACTACACTTTTCAGACTGGGCTGATTTCTGTTCAGACTGTCTTGGAGAGTTGAAAGTGACCATGAATTTTCATGTTATTGATTCATCACAGTGAACTGTTTGTCAAGCTTGTCATAAATTTTGGACTTACTGTATTAGCATGAACATTACCTACAGTCACTCGTTGCCCATTCAGAGCTAGGAGATTAGCTTGCTTTCCCCAGGTAGGCTTCACCCATGAGGTATTGATGTCACTGACCTTGTATAAAGTTATTGGTCCTAATGTGGTTATTTCCTCGCAAAAAATTTCTATGAATTTCTTTATTATCATAAGTAAATTCATTCAGAAGTGTCGGGGGGCTTTCCCACTTGGCTAAACAATATTTCTGTGTCTTTTGGGTGGCATGGTTGAAAAGACTGTTACTCTTGCTACTAATGTGAGCTGTTTCCTTAAAAGTACAATGTGATTGCTCCGCTACTTTGATCGCCACTCACTTTTCTGGTCAGCACAAGTGATGGACAAAGGAAGTCCACTGGGACCTGGAGGACCTTTTCTTCTAGGGAGCAGTTAAATCCTGTGTTGATTTTGCTCTTGCTGTACCTTTTCTGATTTGGAGAAGGAAAATGGACTCAGCTGCAGCTCTTCTACTTGAAGTCAGGCCCGATGGTGTTGCTAGGCCTCTCCTTTCACTACCCTCCTAGGCCAGAGAGTGTTGTCATGGAGGGAGGGCCGTTCAACTTGAGGCCAGGTCCGATGGTGTTGCTAGGCCTGTCCTTTCACTCCCTTCTAGGCCAGGTGCTGTTGTCATGGAAGGAGGGCTCTTCAACTTGAAGCTATTGGCTATCTGGACCTTGTTAGGCCAAGGAGATGCCTTTAAAAAAAAAATAAAAAGAAAAAGAAATCAAGAAAGAAGAAGCAAACCAGAAGTGACTTTCAGGTCACTTCATGTTGCAATAAACAAAAGGGTCTCCTAGCCTTAAAATGGCCCAGTGGAGACTAACAACATGGCAAAAATGCTCCCCTTAAAGGGAATTGAGGGCGAAAATCGCATTTTAATTATTTTTGCAGTAGGAGTGCAGTAAGAAGTGCTGCCCTCCAAGATATATGCCCCCTAACCAATGCAGCCACTAAATCTTTGACAGTTGGCAGCCCCTGGATTTCTTCAACTATTGAAGAGATCCAGAAAGGGTGAGGAAAGAGGAAGAGGAGGAGAAAGACGAAGGTCCTATTTTATGTTGGGAAGTTACTGGATACCCAGTATATTAAAACCTCTACATGCAGTTTGTTTCATACAAAAAAAGGAGGAAAAATTGTTTTATGGAGACATGTCTGTCTTGGCCTTGGCCTTGTCTGCCCATAATTGTCCTGCCTTTTGTGCCTTTTGCACTTTTGAGAGCAGATGTACAAATGAGAAGAAATTTGGCCAAATATTTTGAGGCACCAAGGATTAAATGTCAAAGATGTCAAATCCCAACTGTGGCACCTTATATTTGGAATTATGTCATCAGAAATGTTTTTTTTTTTTTAATTAAGAGGTTCCTTTAATGTTTTGATATTGTTTTACCTTATTGGATTGGGCTTCAAATGATTTTAACACAGGTGCTGTCACTAATGCCCTGTGGCAAGGCTGGGCGACTGTGGTGAATCCATGGGCAAATTTCCTGACCCCTCCTGAGATCTTCCACTGGCCACACGGACTACCCAAAATGTCCAAAAAACAGGTATCTCTGGAAGTCACCTTTAAGTTTGGAAAAACTGTTGCTGTTTTTAAATTAAAAAGTTAAATAATGTAGGAGGGAGTTGCATCATATCTGAAAAGGTGAATTGCTGTCCTGGTGGCTTTCAGTTAAGTAGGACATGCTGTTGCTACAATGAAAACTGCTTTGTGAATCTCAAGTTCTCTGTTGCTCTTTGCCATCCCACTCTTTTCCCGCTCCCCTCCTACACACAGCCCATGCCATGCCATGCCACCTGGTAACAGTCTGTATCGGTGTCTGTGAGTAAGCGTTTGCTGTGCTAGCAGAGAAAATAAGTCAGCAGTGAGGTGTACAGATCTGTGTAAACCATCTCCTTTGTCCTTGGCTTCCAGAGCAGAAATACTTTGCTGATGTGTCAAGCAACCTCACTTTTACTCAGTTGTAGTACTGCTTAAGGATGCTTGAGTCAAAATGACAATAGACAGTGGATATCATTTAGCTTAGAAGAATTCAAGTTAATCATGTATAGAGCGGTGTAAAAACATGGTTACTCTTCCCTTGGGGGATTTTATATTAATAGAATTTTATTATTTTAATAGTAATTGCTATATTAAGAATGATATTTTGATATATGTATGTTTGCGGGGGAGGCAGATATTTTGCAAGGAAGATTTCTGTACTCTGGAATGTGTATGTGTTTGCCAGAGAGAGAGAGAGAGGTGTCCTTTGATAGTGCTGGGCTCATAGAGTCATAGAGCTGCGGGGCTCTGCAAGAACCATCTACTCCAACCCCTTTTCATGAAGGAATACACAACTAAAGCAGTCATGAGAGATGGCCATGTAACTTCTGTTTATACTTATGTCAATTGATGGTGGTGGTGGCATTGTTGGTGGTGGTGATAATCATTGCTGATGATCATGATGATGATAAAAATAAAGGAGGATGTGCTTAGCCCTGTCCTTCTCGCTCTGCTTTGAAGAGAATGAATAGCTGAGCACTCTCTCTTCTATCTAGCAAGGTGAGAACTGAGCATCCACTGCCCTTTGTCCTTTCACACAGAAAAATATAGAGGAGAGTGGAGTTGCTCCTCACATTTGTTCTTTACACCATGGGTCACGTTGGACCAGGTAGCCTTATTGAATATCTAAAAGGGCTAACACATCTGTCAGAATCTGCTTAACTCATACACACATCAGAATTTGCACAGCTTTATCTTTTTTACTGATGTTAAAACTTTTTTTCTTCGCTTTGTAGCTGAAGTGAGTATGCCCACCCACTTTTCATAAATGAATTAGCCTCTTTTGGCCATTAAAAAAAGTCCTCTGGTATTTGACAAACTAACATCCCTGTGAAGTCATGTCACATAAGTGTATATTCTTGAAGTTGTTTTATTTTTTCATTTGTCTCTTATTACGGTGATAAATGCAAAGTAGAATTAGAGTTCAGTTGTCATAGCTATGTCTGATGATACAGGAAGTCAGCCTGTGTGTTTCGATTCCAATGCCACTAGTGAACTCAAACGCTGTTGCTTCTTCTGCAGAAGGGCTTCAGAAATCCTGCAGATCAGGGTGCTGGGAAATGACAGCTTCAGAGCTCTCCTAGTTATGGGGAGTGTTGAGACAGACAACTGGAGAGACCCCTTGGGTCTTCCTGCAGCTGCACACTCCTCAACTAGAAGAGCGCTGCAGTTGTCATTTTGTAATACCTCAGTAACCCTTACATTGTGGTGCTGCCTGGCTTAAGAGGTAGGCTGTTGGGGTCATATTTGATCATTAATGACAATACGGCATCGTACTTCCTGCTTACAATCTTGTAAATACAGAACAAAATGACATCCACAGTATTGTCCAGGGGTACATTTCATGGTGTTACCTCTATCTTAGCAGAAGACAGTTTCAGTTGTTATAGTTCCAGAACTAGATCCCAACTCATATTCCTCTAACCTTCAGTGTGTGTTCTCCCCCGTCTCCCTCTTTTGTCTTTCAGCAGAGAAAGTCATACCTGGAGCGGAGTGTAAAGGAAGCCGAAGATAATATTCGGGAGATGCTGATGGCAAGAAGAGCACAATAAGAGCTACATGTTCAACTGGGCCTGCTCTTTGCATTTAGACTGAACAGCTGAAAGCAGAGAATGCTAGAAGTCTTGACCAATAGACTCCTGCATGTTGAAAATATATGGAGGTTGGCTTATCCTAGCCATGTCATGTGAAAACAAATAAATTCTACCTGGACCTGGCCTAGGTTTGTTTCAACATTGGTGGTTGGTTCTTTGGTTTCTTCTATTTTCCTCCAGGAAGACGGCTCCTGTCAGAATCTCCAAACTTCCAAATACTTTTATCTTGAAAACATAAGAGTAAGTGGAATATAGAGCGGCAGGGCACACCTTTTGCATATTCTGGCTTTCTACCACCATCAGCATTGAGCGGGATTTAGGCAAAGATGTTTTGTTTCTTCTTCAAAATGGCATGCATTAAAATTGATCTTGGGATTGCCTCATTCAGGGCCAGCTCCATAGATCGTGGGGCTTCTGCATTGGGTAAGGAGAGGTAGGATTCCTACTTTTACCTTGTCTCTTCTTGTAGCTGAGGGTGGGAGGATTCCCTCAGAAAAACAAGGGCCAAAGTTGAATTTACACACACACACACACACACACACACACTGGGGGGAAGTATTGCATGTGCACAGGGTGGATTTTAGTTTTTAAGGATATTTAGTTTTGAAGTGATAAAGGATTAAGCAGGATAATGGGTTCTACACTAGAGATAATTTAGTAGGATGGGAGCTCCAGACAACTTGCTGTAGTGAAAACTGCCAGTCTCTGCACAAAATATTGCAAAATTCGTACCATACCCTTGGTCATTGAAGAATAACAGGAAACTGTAATGTTGCTGCCACCTTGTGACTGATATTTGTATTTCCATTTTCTACCATTCCACCTCTGAGAAGCTCAGAGCATTGTGCTCATGAGTTTTTCCCTTTTATTTTATCTTTTATCTGTTACGAAAAGGAAAGGCAGAAAATATAAATATATAGTAAATTTTTAAAAAAGCTCTAAAATTCATACTGGAACAATACCTATATTAGGCCAGCACAAATGTCACAACTTGTTGTACTAGCTTTTGGGCTCATTCCCACTGGCAAGATGAATTGCTTCCTAATTCACCTCTGCCCCGTTTTGGAAAGCGAATCCAAAAGGCCCCCAGTTCCTACTATGAAGGGGATCTTTTCCTTACCTCAGTCCAGGTGATTTAATTTGGCATGATTCTAGTTCTCACTGGCTGAGTACTGTTTCAGAATCCCCTGTCAATCATCCATTACGTAGGCGGCGGCCTGGCTTGGTAATGGAGGGGAGGGGGCTGAGAGAGTGTGACCAGAGACTAACAGAGTGTGACCCAAGCCACTGTTTCATTTCTTGATCTTAGACCAAGTCTTCCTACAATCTTTGATTCTGCTCTGTTTCCTACTTTTTCAATCACCTATGATTAACCACAAATCCAGTTTTGGTGTGTGATCAATTTCTTCCTGGAGTCCAACACAGAATCTTTCAGTTTTTTCCCCTTCTGCTCCTGTAGTTGGAGCATAAATTTGGATTATGGTTATACTGATGAGTTTTCCTTGATTTCTTTCCTCTTATTCAGTCAGACTTTGCGTTATATCCCCTGACTGTTTTTGCTACATTTCTCCTCACTATCAATTCCACCCTAATTCTTAGATTTTAATTTCCTGAGTGAAACACTGTGGAATTAGTTGACTCAAATGACCCATTTCTATCCATTTTGGTTCACTCACCCTGAGTGTTGCAATGTTTACATGTTCTGTTTCTTGTTTCTTTAATGTCTAGCCTCTAGTTCATGTATCTCACATTACATGTCCCTGTAATATGTTGTGCAACTTTGGACTTTCCTTTCACCTCTGAGCACATCAACAGCCAAATGTTCTTTCTGCTTGAATCTAGTTGTGTTATTAGCCACAACACTATTCATACTTGCCCTCTGTTCTTCCCCAGTAGCCGTAAGATCTACTAGAGCATACCAAAGGTATTGTCTTGTTTTGTTACTTCTTGGCCTGTATTTGGATATGTAATTTTTCTAAGTTTTTTTGCTCATTGTTGAGAACGAGAAAAATACTCTCAGCTACCAGCTACAGGCTGACCCAGACCTGTTTCTTATGTATAACCTTGCAGAAAGTGTGATGAGCTCTAAGCAGTATGTACCCTTTAGGCCAGTGGTTCTCAAACATTTTACTCTTTGTATTTATATGTGGATGCCACACACCCCTTAACATAGTATAAGATCAGGGTAGAGTTGGTAGCATAGGGCAGTGGTGGGCTCTGCTGTCGTGGTTCCCAGGATCGATACACTTGCACTGGTCCTCCTTGACCAGATGGTCCAATGTGCATTTGTTCGGCGGGTAGAACCACAGAAGCCACTTCTTCCCTGCCTCCAAGGCCAAGCCAGAAGCAGGCGCCCAAGCTGGTGGCACTGCCAACCTCTCCACCGTTGTATTACAATTGGGATTCTTGAGTCAGGCTGCCTTTTGGTTCCTTCTTTGCAAGAACTGGACCCTCTCTGCTACAAAAGAAAACTGAACAGAAATATTAGTATAATAAGATACTCTGATGCTGCCATCTGCTGGTGAAAATCCATTGTCTTAATTCAGTTACGAGGCGTTTGGTTATTCTGTCAGTATTTCCCAAGTCTATACATAAATGCACTGACTCGGGATTCTTTTAGACAATGCAGTCTATGATGTGGAGGATCAGAAATAGGATCAGAAAGGCTTGTGTGTGTGTTCATTTCTTATCTTTCCCCAGCGTATGAAGGACAGCTAAAAAGATTTTGCTTCCAAATTCTTCCATGATTTGCTCAAAGGTGACATAACAAACTATGGCTTGTGACAGGGTGGTAGTACTAGTTTCTCCTCCTAGTGAAGTGAGGGGAAGGTGGGAGTAAAGGAGTCACAACGTTCTCTGGTACTCATCCTCATAATGGCTTGTTGTGGTTTGGTGGCTTGTCTGAATCCACAAGGTTTTTAAAAATGGGTAATAACTGATACCACACAGAGGACCTCGTGTATTTATTTTTTGGATCTGGATCAGTATTCTAATTCTTTCGTATTACTGGGGTATCAAAGGAGTTGACAACAAATAATTGGTATTGTTGTTGGAAAACGGCAGTTAAAATGTATTTTATTTTATTTTTTAGTTAAGGTATTTCTAAATCACCTCCCAGCTCACAAGGACTCCTGGGCTGTTTGTGTGCATTTTAGATCAGCTAAATTGGAAGCATAAGACTGTGATGAAAGAGACATGGTAGTATTCTTTTAGTTAAGGTGGGCTGCAGGGAAGCAGTTCTGCCAGTATAAGCAAATTTCTACCTGGTAAAAAGTTACCTGTTGTCCTGGTAAGATAACATGTAACAGGTTGAGGTCTACGGTTGTATTTCAGCCACCAAATCATCTGTTTTTGTTTTGTTTCTCGGCAGAAGTGTACCCCAACCACTCTTAAATCCTCCAACCTTTTTCTTAAAGACACTGGAGTGTTGGAAGCTGTCACACAGCAGTATTTCAATGAGTAATTGTTAATAATTATGCTATTCTGTGAAATATTTTTCCAGTTAATGGAATGCACTCTGACAGGGTGAAACCTCCAAGAACATAGGTGCACTTTGGTGTGTGTGTGTGTGTGTTGAGATCCACAATATATGGACATTGTACTTAGACTATATGCATGATGAATACTATATGTAAATAATGGTTACAGATTAATTTGCAGGTATGCCTTCATTAACAAAGTAAAAGTGTTCCTGGGCAATACTTCTTTAACATAAAATTAGGTGCCAGAGATAGAAATAACATGATGAGAATAGGAATAGTTTCTTATTCCATAAAAAAAGAGGAGCACTTCAGCAAGTTTCAGTCAATGTTTTATTCAAAACTACACTCGTCCCTCCACATTCACTGAGGTTAGGGGCACAGGACCCATGTGAATGTGGAAAAACTGCAAATAACAAAAACACTGTTTTTACCTAAGAGACCACCTCTCTAGGAATCTCTAGGTCCTCCAGTGCAACTCTGCGGTCAACATCTGCCAGACATTGACCATAGGATTGCGGTGGAGGAGCTACAAAGGCCTAGTGGAGTGTTCTTTCTAGGTCCTTCAATGTGACTTTTGGTTAAAGTTGACCATAGAGTTGCACTGGAGGACCTACATTTTCCTAGAGGGAACATATTAAGAAAATAATCAAATCCACAAAAGTCAAAGCCGCAAAGGTGGAGGGACAAGTGTAACATGAACACATGAAATGAAACAGCCAGATCAGGAAAGTGGTGCAAATTTCTTTTGAACCTTTTAGAGACCAGTCGAAGACTTCTTCCAAAATGCATTAGGCACCAAAAACTAAAAGCTCCAAAAGAAGCCATTCTTCCTCAACGGGATTTTGCAGACCTTGGAGAAAAGTGTGCCAAGTCTCCACAAGAAGTTGGGAAATACACCAATTTGGGGTAAGACTAAATTGCTTAAATATTTATATTTTAGTGAATTTATAGTTGTATGCCCTGGCCCCTTTCCTTTTAAAAGGTGCTTTTGTTTGTGGTCATGATAGGGTGGGACAACATTGCTAGACCAAGACAATCTAGCCTCTCTATTTGGATTTGGACTTGAAAGGCAAAGAAATATTGTGAATGCAAGGAGGATAGCATGTTAACAAACAAATGTAACATAGCACATCATCCTTCCTGGGCATTTCAGATATAAGCCTGAGTTTCTAATGTGTAAGAGCTTGAATTTGGGCTTAAACCCATGGGGTTTGTTCAAAATTTTGAATATTTGGTTGGAACGGACTTACTCCCCATTCTCCCCCCACCCTTCAGAGTTGAGAAATATGAATGAATTGGAGCTAAATCCAAATGTGAAATGGTTTGGCTAGCCTAGTTTGGCTTTATTTGGCTATATCCGGTAGAATATAATCTGTGTACAAAGCTTGCCAAAGGTTAATGAGTCCTTTAATTTGGACTGGCACTAAATTGTGCATTATCATTAGATTTGTTAAATCATTTTGGCCAATATGGTAGAAGGGCTAGTTTATTAGAAAAGGACCAGGGGGACCTTCTTTCAAGTCATATGTAGCGATGACGGAACAGCTAGAGACAGTCTAGCTTATTGTGGAGACTCTTAACAGGATGAAATTGGGGAGAACCATGTCTGCAGCCCGGAGCTTCTTAAGAAGATGGGTGGGATAAAAATATAATCAAACTATTTTGGTAAAACCAGGTAAAATGTTAAGTCCCCCTGCCCCTGGCCCCGTGTTCTCGAACAGGGAAAGTCATGTTTCTTACAGCAGACAGTGGAACACATGTAACTACTATCTGTATCAAGGATAAGGAATAATTTTATTTGTTTGGACGATTTTTATGTCCCTTTTCGGCAACAACAAAATAGTTCTCTGAGTGGTTTTCAAAACAGAAGGGGGGCAATTCTTAAATCGTAAGTCTAATATTGCCTGTGGGGATACATCTGTGGTGTTCCTTGAGTTTCCTAGATTAAATGGCAGCGGCAGCTTTTGTTAGAGAGGGATGTTGGCGGTGCTGGACGTCACGCATACAATGCATTCCACTGAATGCCTGCCTGATAAGTGACAAAGTCGTTTACTTGAACGCAAGTTTACTGTTCGGAGAAACGAAGAGAAGCAGAAAAACCTGTGTATAGTATGTCATATTGGCAGTGGTGTAATGGAGTTTGTGCTCATATGGTCAAAATGCTAGCAAGAGTGTGTCATCTGACATCCCTCCCACAGCTTCCTTGTTTCCACTGAAAATTGCCACAGTAAATGGGAAGAAATTTGATTTCACCAATAAATTATAGTGAACTTTCCCTTTGGGGAAGGCGAACAATCCACGAGAGGCATGATCTCCTTAAGACCCAGTGGATGTACAAAAGATCCGGTGGAAATGAAAACTGGCAGAACTGGTTGACTTTGACCTATTGCTCTTTTGCTGCTTGGAAACATATTGAGGCCCTCTTTCCATTTCTTGCGTTATCTCTGGTCTGTTCAGCCAAAGTTCAGCATGCTAGCTACTGTCATGGCCTTTGCCTGGCTTGACTGTCAGCTTATCCCAATGAATTGGGAATTATGGTATGAAGTGCTGCTCCTTGGGGTGCGTGTATGATGCTTGAGCAGTCCCACATCTCTTTGGAGACATAGCTGTGGGGACTTGAATTATGTGTGCTTGCAACTCAGGATTTATTATGGGGACAGCAGCATCCCACTCCCAGGGTAATAGCAAGGTTTTTTTTTTGGGGGGGGGGGGAGTATTAGTCCAAGGAAAAAAGAAGTGATCCCTTAGAAGGGACCCAGTCTTGCAGAGTGGGGAATAGATGACTTTTTGGAGTGGGGAATGGATGACTTCTCCTGCTGAGGATATACCGTCAAGGTATGGGGGCTACTGGAACCTAAGAGCCTTGCCAGTGTTCACAGGGCTGCACTTACAATTTATTGGGGAGAAGAAAGAAAGAGGAAGAGCAGCAGACGGAGGGTGTTTTAACTTTGAGGTCAACCTCCACAGATGCCTCTGTTGTACATTTCTCATGCGAATGGGCCTGGCCTGCCTTGAAACTCAGTTAGTTCCAGCATTTTAATGTATTTTGCTCACTGGAGAATTTATCCTGCCTTTTGAATTCTGAAAGCAAAGGTTGGAAGTGGGAGTAAAATTCATGAGTGTATGGGGAAAAAAACAATAGCAGAGAAACAGTAAAATAACAATAACAATCACCATTATTGTCGTCTAGTGCATTCCTTTAGCATGAATTGGGAACTTCAGCTGGTGAAGGGACTGCATTCTTCGACTCTCTGAATCCACTGTGGCTTGCACTTCTTCCTGCAACCAAATCTGTAGATGAATTTGATTCTGCAGGAGCAGCAGAGGAAAAAACACACACCCAGGATCTGCATTTAAATCAAGGCATCGGTAACCAAACCTTGCTTTTAAGACAAATTGTGCTTCTGTGTTCTCCCTACGACTTTGTAGTAGTCAAATCATATATTTTGGGGGCAGAGTAGCAGGAAATCCAGGCGTATATGTGGGTTCATGTGTGAGTGCTTACCTCTGCTTTAATGCACTGGATTAATCCTGAACTGCAGTGAATTGCTAAAATTCAGATTATAAACTCTTGATAGCCTCCCCAAGAGTTAGCTGGGGCAGGGAGCTTGTGAGAAACATTTTTGTGCTTCTAAAGATTTATTCTGTATAAAAGTGCCCAGATGCATTGTAGTGAGAAGTTCAAAATGGCAAAAATGTATCCAGACCTCAAACCTAAGGAGTGATCTTGAGGTCGGTAGGTTTCCAAACCTGAAGTGCCATCCTCTGTCTCGGCACTCTTCTCAGAAGAAAGTCCAAAATGACTTTATCTTGCTTCAGATGTTTATATTCTGCCCACTTTACCATCGTACACGATCTACAAAGCAGCTCAGTACTAGTTTAATCACTACAAATAAGATGGCTGTGATTTCACATTTCCAAGTTCCTCTTCCTCCTCCTATGGCTTCAGGCCACGCTGCTGCCTTTTTGTCTAACAAAACATATGCCTGCTCTAAAATAGATTGGTACACAGAAACACAGCCTTGCACAACATCTCAGAGCAAACACCGAGCAGATGGATAAACCTGACAAGTTAAATGTTAATCCTCTTGGCCAAAATTAGTTTGGATGCTCAAATTATCTGTCAACTAGCAAATTGTAACTTTAGATAACGTTAACAGCATCATTAGTGTCCATTAAAATAATGTATATTGTCACAAAATGATGAAATGTTTCCAGAAACCTGAAAACCACTTTTTTGGGCGTGTGGAGGGGGTGATGTTTTGTAAGGAGGGGTTGATAGATTTCTTAGCAAACCTAAACTTACTTCATGCTTTTACAACATACAATTCATCAGTTATAGTTTACAGTGCACCTGCACCATACGCAGGCTCACCATATGCGGACTAAAGGTCATATAACAATTTTTTTTGGTACATTTCTAACAGATACATAATGGTGCATGCGTTGTGGAATGCATGGAATCACGCTGCCATTAAAATCAATGGGATTTGAGGTACCTCAGTATTTCCCTTAAGCAGGGGGGTTTGGAACGGATCCCCCAAGTAAAGCAAGGGCCCACTGTACTATGTAACTGTTGATGCTATACAAAGGAAAAAGATTCTATATCTCTTACTGTAGCTTACTATTCAACTGTTCTCTATAACAGTTATATTGTTAGGAATATTTTAAAAATTTATAGAGCAAATGTATTTAGATGAAAGAGCCATATTTTTAGTGGAGCCCAAGGATTAATGGTGTTGCACCATGAAAAGTCAAAGGGCCTTGGCATTGTGCAAGAAGAGCAACAAGTATGCTCTGTGTGGGAAGGAGTGGCCAATGGTTTTGCCCTATGCTGCCCAAGGACATGCGTCTTGGTATTTGCCATCTGAGAAGCAGGAAAAAAATAGAAGTTGAAAATAGAACTCACTAGCTCATAGGTCACCATAAGGCTTCTTAGATTTGTGTGTTCTGTCTCTTTATGCTATTTGATGGAATTATTATTTCCTTCTGAGTCTCACATAAAATTCTTACTCATTTCGAGTGAGGAAGGCCTTCATTTAAAGCATTTAATTAATTTCAAAAGTGAAAATATTTCAGAGCCAGCATGGTGTAGTGGTTTGAGTGTTGGACTATGACACCAGACATCTTGAAGTTCCCTGACAAAATCATTGAATAACTAGTGCTATCTCAAACTTCTACTTCAAAGACTTTTGCTATATATGAAATGAGAATTCCAGATGTTCCAGCTGGATTCAAGAAAGGAAGATGCACTAAGGAAAAGGTAGCTTACAGTTGTAAACCTCTTAGACACTGCTTAAGCGGTATGAAGTGGTATATAAAGCTGTTTGTTTGGGATCATATTACAAGCATACATTGGATAACAGAGTGCACCAAAGAATAAGGAGAAAATCTGCCTGTGCCATGGTCTTTCATGACCGCACAACTGCAGCCCACAACTTGGCGGGGTTTTCCTTCTCTGTTGATCTTACAGAGACCTACACGCTCAGCCACCTTCTTGTTGTCACCAACCTTTATCAGGTTGATATGATATTGAGCACAAAGGGCTTCAACCAGTTTGACACACATGAGCTCATCATGTATTTACTGATTATATAGCTCATGAAAAACTATGGATTACTCTATACCCCCCAAGAGAGTTCCAGGATTCTACTGTACGTAACACTTTTAAAGATGATTGAGCCTAAAGCAATAGCAACAAGAAGTACATTTCTATACCACTTGTCAGTGAACTAGCACTTCCTAAATGGTCTACAATCTGTAAGCTCTCATTTTACCAACCTACAAAAGGGTGGAAGGCTGAGTGGACCTTGGAGCCTTGCCTGCGATCAACTCACAACTTTGTGCCTGCAACACTGGCATATAGCCACTGTCTAGCCTAGCCTTGTACAAAAAGCACTTTGCCAGCTACTTTAATAGGCACACCTTCAGGAACAACTTAACCAATCTGGTACTGTACTGCCATCATTGCCCATGGTATGCCAATCAACTTTCCTGCTCTTTCCTTCAACAGCTCTTGCTTTATTTAACTTGTTTCCAATGAAGTGGTTTGCCTTTCTATTTTACAAAAAGGATACTTCTTTGATTTTTAAGCAATTTATCACAAGTAACCAGCAATCAATAATTATTCATTTAGGAATGTAGTGTTTACTAGAGAAGAGGTCCACAATAAAACAGGGGAAAAAAGCTTTCAAACAAAAGCAAATTGTTTGAAATTTGGCAGTGGGGGAGAATATTCTGTGTTGTTGGCTACACATTAAAAAAAACTGACTTGTTTTGAGTCCACATCTTTATTGGACGAAATTTATTAAACCTGAAGTGGAAGCAAGTAAGAAAAACAGAAATGATTGGCTTAAATTATTGCATATTATTCCATTTCTAAAAATGGTAAAAATTATAAATACATAATTTGTAGTAAAAGCATTTTTGCAAAACCAAAAAAAGGAAGAGGAAAAAAGAAAAAGGATTTAGCACATTCTTTAGAGCACAACCACAAAGTCTTAGAAACATATGCTATAAAGGTGAAATTTCCCTCCATTGAAACTAAAAAGTGCATAACCAACATCACGGTGCTATTTCTATGGCAGACATATTTCTGTCGCCTGTGCAAAGCTGATCATTTATTACAGTACTAAAAAGCTGTCGAAGAGAAGGAAGAGGAGAAGAAGAATGCATAGCACTCTGAATTAGAGGTATCAAGAGGCTTGGCTTCTCAGGGCACTCAGGTCAGCATGTCCCAAAGGCAGCAGCAGCACAGCGCGGTCCAACATGCCGTCAGGCAGGCACTTTCGCCCGTGTCATCCCTTCGCCGCTCTTCCACAACATACACTGAAAGAAGAAAAATCCATGTCAGAAGAGTTGCAGCCATGTGAGATCTCTCACACAGCCACATTTGCCCATTACCAAAAAGGCCTGCATCTGTTTGGTCAGCATTAATTCAGCAGGATTTGGGCAGTGGTTACCTTGGAAGGGGTGGATGAACAGAAGCTTCTCCTTCTCATCTTTTGGCATAGGTGTAAAAGAACTTTCTAAACACCACAATGTCAGGCTTTTCCTAATCCATCCCATCTTACATATTTATTTCACTCTTTTCACTCTACTAATGGAAACAGCACTTTGTTGTTGTGTGTGTTCAAGTACTTTCCAACTTAAGACAAACCTAAGACATTTTATCATGGGGTTTTCTTGAAAAGATTTGTTCAAAGGAGGTTTGCCTTTATGTTCCTCTAAGTCTGAGAAGGTATGGCTTGCCCAAGGGCATCCAAGCGTTTCCATGGCTGAGTGGGGATTTGAACCCTGGTCTCCAGAGTCATAGTCCTAACACCCATACAACTACACCATGCTGGCCCTTAGGAAGTAAAACGTCTTCCCAATAAAAACTAGAGACATTAATGGGATGACTGAACCACATGGGTACTTATAAACAGTTTTGCTGAAACTGAAGACATTACCTAAAAATAAAAATTTAAATATTAACTTAAACGCTCAGGTTCCCATTCACAGATCCCCCCCCCCCCCCCCCCCCGTGTTGACTCTGATGCTGTCTTTAGAGCATCTATTTGGATCACTCTCCAAATAGCCTTTCCGTGCCAGTTTCAGCTTCCTGAATTCAGCCAATGGCTGGACCAAAGCAGACTGAAACCAACTGAACAGGTTTGTCTTGAAATCTATCTGGGTCTTCTTTTGTGTCTCCCTAGGCTGAATGAAGGAAGAGAGTCTAGCAAATACCACTTCTGTTTGTCTGCACACAGAGGACACATTGTTTTTCCTAGACTGCACCATCAGCTGGCTTGACAGCAGCTCCATTTCACACTAGCCCTGCATCCTGGCTGGCATAGCCCTCAACAGCTCAGAGTCACTCTACGATAGCCTTCTCCAGCATGGTGGCCTCTAGATGTGATGGACATGGACATGTTTACATACTGTATGGGCCTGCAAATGTAACTCCTACTGTTCCTTGGATCCACATCACATTAAGGCTTGGTGCAGTGTTTGTAATGGCAAGAAAAGTTTCAGCAGAGGCCTCATGCAATACTAGTTGCTTGCAATGAATGTCCCTCTCATTCTGTAAGATATGTAGCCTGGCTAACTCCCAACTTCATAGCTCAAGAGGTGGATGAGTATCATCTAAGTAACTGGCTAGTTACACCCCTGCATCTTACCAGCTCCAAAGCTGGGGTGAATGGTAGAAACAGGTTGGCACCTAAAGGGGCTTCCCAGACAGCCCAAAAGGATGCCACGGTGAAGCTGCGCAGCAAAAAAGGAGCGGGCAAACCGTGCTTTTTTTTGCGCCACAGCTGCAGCACGATTTTCTAAAGAGGTGCCATTTGGTGCTTTTGTGCTGCCACAACTGCGGAGCTCCATGCGGAAGCTACACAGTTGCCCAGGCACTGTTACGTACGTTGTCTAAACGGCGTTACACAATGGCGCCGGCGCCATTACGTGCTAGGGTTTGTGAGTGTGCGAATGCTGTGCGCTCACAAACCCTAATGGCGCCGCCCAGGCGCCTCTTAGTGCCCGTCTAGATTGGGCCAAAGAGCTTTAGTCTTGCAGAGCCAAGAAATCACTGCCCCTCACCTCTCCATGCTTGCCCTTCATCTCTGAAGTATGTTGGCTGCATATGGACTTTTGGACACTATTATCTGACAGAGCTTTGAGACAACAGCATCCCAGGCGGGCATGTCCACACCTGCCCTCTCCCAAAAAGCTGGATTGCAGGGGTAATAGAAAAGGACAAGTTGCTTACCTGTAGCTGTAGTTCTTTTAGTGGTCATCTGCGAATCCACACAATCCTGCCCATCCTCCCCTCTCTCGTGTCCTGCCCTCTACTTTGTCTGCTTCACGGCGGACATTTTTTGTAACTGAGAATGGGCGGGAAGATACCAAGCCTACATAGAGGGTGGGCAGAGCTACCGCCAAAAAGTCTTCCCTAGCGATTCCAGTAGGATTCGGATTTGCTGCGCAGGTGCAGAATAACCCATTTGTGTGCTTTGCAGAGACCAAGAAGAAAAAGGTACAGTATCTAACTATTCCATGGGGAGACCAATTGAAAATGGGATGGGGGGGGGATATGGGATGGGGGAAAAACCCAAGAAGATAGTGAACCTGCTGTCCCCAGTACCCCCACTCGCAAGTAGAGAAAAGCAGGTATACTGAGGGATACAATCATTTTCTCCTCTGTCATGTCCACTTTGGCATTCAGGCCTAACTTGGAGAGCTCTTTTAGCCAGCTAAACTGGCTAAAAAAGTGGGACAAAAATCCTCTTAAGTTTTTAGAGAGGGCAGTGTGAAATGATTTCAAGAAAGTGGGATAGCATTTCTTCCATGGATCCCCAAACAATGAAAAGGTAAATAGACAAGTAGTTTACAGGCCCTGGAAATGCTGGCTGGGGGATTTTGACTGTTGCAGTCCAAATGCAACTTTTCTAAGCACTGTTAGTTTATGTAATAGCATGTATTTATTTACATGATTTAAAAAGTGACATCCTTGTTAAGTCTCCACCCGTTTGGAAGGCCCACAATCCTCAAAGTTGCTCAGCCTCTTAAATTTTGGCAAGTGAAAAATGAATAAATGAAGGTCTTGCACAGTATTTGGGGCAGTGCTCCTTTAATAGGAGTTCCTTTATCCATGTTCCCAAAATAAGCAGGCACATCAAAGACACATGCAGTCCCTCTTGGTCCGATGGGAGTGGGATGGGTGTGGGCTAGGGATTAAAAAGAGTTTCTAAATCTGATCTTCAACACAGTTTGAAACTACTCTGCTTAGAAACAAAGGAGCATTCCAGATTGAAATAAAACACTAGGTGTGTTTGCAGAACTAGGTGGGTTTGGAGCTTGCACAGTGGAAAGAGCGGGGATGTGTGCATGTGAGAGGTGATAAAGAGATGCAAGCATCCAGGTATAGGACGACGGCTGGGCTGGGCGAAAGATCCCCAGCTACTACTACTGGTAGTAGCAAAATGGACATTGGCTCTTACCCGTGATGTGTCCATTCCCAGTAGATAAGAGCCCCACATCCTGTAGTTTGAGTTATGCTCCTCCCACTCACTTCAATAGGCAGACAGAATCTTGAGACCTTCTGGTGACCCCACGTGGGTGGAACTAACCCTGGAAGGCCAGTCGTACAACAGCCAAATATTCCAGAAAAACAAACAATTTATTTGCATATCAAACTATACAGAATTGGACAGCCACAGAGGCAGCCTGTGAGCAATCTCACTTGTTCCCCATAGGACCAAACTATGTGGATTATGAGACATCCCTATGCCAGTACCCCTGAGGGTGGGCCAGGATGTGGGGCTCTTATCTACTGAAAATGGACATAGAATCATAGAGTTGGAAGAGACCACAAGGGCCATCCAGTCCAACCCCCTGCCATGCAGGAACTCCCAATCAAAGCATTCCCGACAGATGGCCATCTAGCCTCTGCTTAAAGACCTCCAAAGAAGGAGACTCTACCACTCTCCGAGGGAGTGTGTTCCACTGTCAAACAGCCCTTACTGTCAGGAAGTTTCTTCTAATGTTGAGGTGGAATCTCTTTTCCTGGAGCTTGCATCCATTGTTCCAGGTCCTAGTCTCTGGAGCAGCAGAAAACAAGTTTGCTCCCTCCTCAATATGACATCCCTTCAAATATTTAAACAAAGCTATCATATCACCTCTTAGCCTTCTTTTCTCCAGGCTAAACATCCCCAGCTCCCTAAGTCATTCCTCATAGGGCATGGTTTCCAGACCCTTCACCATCTTAGTCGCCCTCCTTTGGACATGCTCCAGTTTCTCCACATCCTTTTAAAATTGTGGTGCCCCAGTACTGGACACAATATTCCTGACCAAAGCAGTATAGAGTGGCACTATTATTTCCCTTGATCTAGACACTATACTTCTATTGATGCAGCCTAAAATTGCATTGGCTTTTTTAGCTGCTGCATCGCACTGTTGACTCATGTTCAACTTGTGGTCTACTTGGACTCCTAGATCCCTTTCACATGTGGTCTCATTCAACCAGGTGTCTCCCATCCTATATCTGTGCATTTCATTTTTCCTCCCTAAGTGCAGAACCTTACATCATGGGTAAAAGCCAGTGTCCATTTCCCCAGTAGATAAGACCCCCACATCCTGTAGTTTGGGATTTACCAAAGCCAATCTAACCAGGGTGGGTGGTGCTGGCCCGTCAGTGACATAGGTCTGAGCACCTGCTGCAAGACCCTGCAGTCTCAGCCAAGCCAAGCTATCAAGCTAGTGATGCCTAACAAGTGTGTATGATGGTTTCCATGTGGCCACCCTGATGGTCTTTGCTATAGGACCTATGCTGGATAGCAGTGCTAATGCACCTGCACTCTTTGGTATGAGTGACTTGGTTTCTAGTGGTAACCTCCCAAGGATTCATGGGCGGGAGTAATGCAGGGCCTGATCCACTTGCTAGGCATGGAGGCTGATGCCTTCTTGCCCATAGAATAGGGCTCAAGGAAACAAAGTGGGGTGCCAGAGGAACAAATGCTGTTTTTCCTCTATGGGTGGCTGGCTCCCCAGCATGGTGTATATTTTATATTCTTTCCAATGACTGGGAGAATAAAGGAGAAGGCGGAGGAAATATGATTCTGAACCCTGAGGAGGTTAGAGCTATTATTATTATTATTATTATTATCATTATCATTATCATTATTATTATTATTATTCTATATTTATGTAGCACTGTAAATTTACATAGAACTGTACATAAAATCTTGATAATTAGAGCTCACCCTAAGGGTGGGGTCTGTACCTGGGTCTGAGTCTGGCTGAATTGCCATCGAGTCAGTTCTGATAACATTTAGCTGCTAGGCTTTTATGGCTAGCCCCCTCCCTGTAGAATTTGTTTCCAGGCACATGGGGGGATGACCAGAAACAAGCCAGCTCTGAGAAGGGAAAATATAGCTGCATATGGCCTGTAGTATAGCCCTGATATCCACAAGGCATTATTTTATTTATTTATTTATTTTTGAAACAGCCCTTCCTTCAAGATGGGGTTTAGACTCTTAGCCCTTTCAGTCTCAGGTAGGCTTTATAGTAACCTGGCTCCATTATAGAGGCTGGCTTGTTCCTCAACTCCCTTCCCATTTTCCTAGGTGAACTGGGAAGGGCACAGAGGGGGCTTGGCCCTGTTTCAGGCTGACCAGACATGAATCAGAGAAACTCTTTCACATGGCTGGCTTGTCCTCTGAACCCTGGCCCTAAACGGGTTGGGCAGAGATGCTGAGAAGGGAAATTTCCATAACTTCTGGCCAGCTGCCTCCCTGATCCCTGGCCCTAAAAGGGCTGGGCAGAGGTGATGTGGAGAAACAGAGACATGGAGGGGAAACCCTCACTATCTGTTCCCACGGCTCCCATGTGCTGTAAAGCTGTTTGCAGAAATCTCCTGTGCTCCCACCATGAAAGGAGGCAGCTTTGGAGGAGAGAGAGTCATTGGCAAAGCCAAGACTTTTCTCCAATTCTGGCAGCCCTTGCCATATTAAGTCTTTTCATGCTTCCAAGGCACCAAGGAACAGGATTGAAGCGGCTGTAGTGAAGAAGTTGCAGAGCAACAGCAAACACATCCTACTGGAGTGATGGGCAGGACAACAAGACTGGCCTTCCACCCATGTGGGGTCACCAGAAGGTCTCAAGAGTCTGCCTGCCCATTGGAATGAGTGGGAGGAACATAACCCAAACTACAGGATGTGGGAGTCTTATCTACTGGGAAACTATCCTTGTGGAACCCTAGCTAACAGCTCTGTTGTACCTGGCGGGCTTTTTGCAAGATTTCTCCGCTGGCATTTTGTACCAAGTGAAAACAGAGGGGGGAACTGGCAGTTCTTTCTCCTCCTCTGAGCAAAATGATAAGGTACGTGAACCAGGAAGCATGAGGGCCAAGCTAGAAGATGGTGTGATATCTGCAACCCCGCTTCTAGCCATTTGCTGATCATATGCACAGTTGTTAGGGCAGAGAAGAGAAGAAACTAACAGGAGAGGAGGGGGGTTCATTCTCAGTCCATTGTTTTCACATTCTAAATTAAGAACCTTAACGCTGTTTGCTCCACGGCATTTTGGAGGGTTATACAGGTACTGAACTTCTACCTGGGTGTCTTGTAGGAATTTTGTTATTGCAGTTGTTCTTCAATGGGACATCATTTAAGAAAGATAATATGACATAAATGGGAGGAAACCCATAGTCACACTGAAAAGCTGTCTCCTGTGCAAATTGTCTCGTGCAAACCTCCTCTCCCTATTTCTAGCTCCAACTTGCTTAGTCAGTCAACCACTTGCATGCTACAGTAACTGACTATTTCCAAATGTGTATGAGTGCCCCTATTTTGCTCCTTTAAACAAAGTTAGTAGACATCAAGCTTGCTTAAGAAAGTGTCCATGCGCTGTTATTCCCGAGAGAAAGACATTAAATATTCACCGAGAAAACAGCTTGGCCATTCTAACAGAAGTAGATGCTCTCTATCTCCCTCAAATTTATTTATTATAGAGCTTTTTACCCTGGTTTTCAAAACTGACCTAGTTTTCCTTAGGGGCTAGCAGCTATGTTTTGATCAAACAACAATATCTGAACTACTTTCAAAGGCAATCCATTATCATACCCTAGTCTGGAGGTTACCCAAGCACAGATAACTAAATGAAGCTGTGTCCAAATAATCACAGTTGATATTTCAACCTTAGGCTGATGACAGGTGTCCCATGACATAAAGCTACATATGACTTCAGTGACAAACCTGAAACAAGGAGCAACGCTGGACTACAAGCATGCTGTTGTGTGGGGAGAACAATCCTATATAGATCAGAGTGACCACAACTATCCTGGATGGACAAATCATTCACCAGTAGCATGTCTGAAACGTAATCCAGACATTATGAGTCAATTTCTATTTCACATTTCAGTTCTCACAAGAGTTGCTAAGATCATTTACAGCCACAAGCACACAAAATTGTACTGATCCTCAGAGAGCCAGCATGGTACAGTGGTTTGAACGTTGGACTATGACTCTGGAAACCCTGCTTGGTCATGGAAACATACTGTCCAGGTATTGGTGGGGTGGCACAGTGGTTCCCTGGTGGCGCAGTGGTTAAATGCCTGTACTGCAGCCACTCACTCAAAACCATAAGGTGGTGAGTTCAAGACCAGCAATGGGCTGAAGCTCGACTCAGGCTTGCATCCTTCCGAGGTCGCTAAAATGAGTACCCAGATTGTTGGGGGGCAAATAGCTTACAATTGTAAACCGCTTAGACACTCCTTAAGGGTATGAAGCGGTATATAAATGAAGCTGTTTGTTTGTTTATGTAGGCTACAGTAAATTCAATGAATCATTTGGACTTACCAACATGTTGACTCAGCACTCAATAATCTAATGAACAGGTCTAATGTAGCTGGAGTGGGATTCCAGCCCAATAGCGTGTGCCAGGGAACCCCCTTCCCCGCAACTTGATGATGGATGGGAGAGCTCTCATTATGGACTGACCTGGTATTAAATAACAGCACCAGCCAACACAAAGGAAGTTGGCAGAGCAGCTGAGGTCACCGCAGCTGATGAGATGGATCACCAATGTTCCCTCCCTCCCTGTTATGGGGAACTCTTCCTGTACACATATCCCAGGTATATCATGTTGCCAAACCAGAGCAAGATAATAAGTTTAGCAAGCCACAAAGGCACTAAGAAGTTGTTTTAAATGCACACACAAAAGACCTGAGAGCAGACTTATACAAGTTGAATTTTGTTAAGAGAATCCACAAAGCGCATTCCTTGCAACTTCTATTTTCGCCCGTTAGAAACTCTATACACTTGCTGGACCCCAGAAATAAACATACGGAGTGGGCATGTGTGCAGCATAGTTCCCGGAGCTGGCAGCAAAGGTAATGTGAGCCTGTGCCAATAACTTTTGTAACAAGATCTGTACCTTGCATGTTCCAAAACAACCCGAGAGAAAGGCTTCCCTTTTTGCAGGAAGAAAATGCTATTTCCAATGCTATTTCCAATCATATTTCTCTTAAGAACCATAACCTGTCATCTTGATTTATGTGCAATTTTCTTACCTAATGTCAGAATCTGTTTGTTTAGACATAACTGAACAAACCATGCACTGGACTATAAACTTAAGTGGCTTCCAGCCTTCAAGGTTTCTTAATCTGGGTGATGAGGAAAGGAAGAGGACCAAAATATTACTGGGGTGTACTCATGGCATTCATGAGTCCAAAGAGAAAGGACAGTGGTTTTGCTGTTGGCAGGCAGAGAAATGAAGCAAGCATCCTTCAGAGATTATGTCAAAACCAAAGAGCTTGCCAAAAGCAATACTGTAGTTCTTTAATTGCCCAAATGTCTTCTGATGTTTGCTGTATTTTGCTGAGAAAAGAATTTGGAGAACACTGTTATCTTCTAAGTGAAAATAAGGGGCCACTAATTCTAGGCCAAACAAAGAGGATCAAATCCAGATCTCCCAGATCAAATCCACCTGCCTGATTTTTGGATCTTTCCCCACCAGGCACAAGGAAGGCACTGGCTTGCAAGATGATCCAACAAGCAAACATTGCTATGTTCTTTATCTAGCACTGGCTGTCTAGTTCTGTTCAAGCACTGGGATGTATCTGTGACTGCTAAGCATGGGATGAGCAAGCCAACCCCCCTCCATATAGTGCCTCACTTGCTATCCCTGTCTGTTCCAGTCCCTGCATTCATGTGTTTAACCTTATGTTTGGTAAAAAACAGAAGGGAGGAAGTTGACAGAACACAATTTAGCAACCATTTTACAGTGGATTCAAATTTTGTTCCTGACTAAGCTACTAGTACAATTGGCATAAATGTAGTAATCTCACTTACTGCTTGTGGAATAGAATCACACAAGAATTGTGAATTTCAGCTCGCAACCTTCCCATCACATCACCACCACACTGTTGTTGGTTTTTCTTTGGGACCATGTCCAAGGCAAAGGCAGTCACTGTGCAAGATGGGAGACATTTTTCTCTAACCGCCCCCCCTTCCCCCATGCTTTTCCAGTTTTTGTCACTCATGAGAATCTCTTTATCTCCAGGACAACACCAACATTCACATGCTTTATAGGCTTTCAACTGTTTCCTGAGATCACAGACTGTTCTCTGTGAACACACTGTACAAGCTTCCCCATCCTCTCTGGGCAGCAGCAGGAGTCCTTAGGAGAAGCACCTACACAGATGGATAGTCCCACTATTTATTCTTCAGAAGCAAAACATCCAGAATCTTCAAAAGAAAAAACCTGAGGTACCACCACCTTGGGATCTTGTTATCCCATGTACTGCAGGTCAAGGAGAACACTGTTTTATCACCTATGGGTGTGGATGCTGACGCCAAGTACCAACCCGTACAGTGCAAATAACAGGCAAAGGCTTCATTTTAAAAGGAAATGCATTACCTTTGTCTTACTACAGTCGCCTTTATCTTAGGTATGCACATTTGGTTTCTGCCCGTGTAGATAATTAGTTACTGATTAACTTTATGGAAAAAATGGATTGCTGCGGTCTTTTACTTTTAACTGTAAAAAGTTACATTAATGCATATAGGAAGATGGACCATCTTAAACCATCATAGGGAGCTCTTGGATCAAAGTCAGGTGCTTGCCTAAAACGGAGAGGAATCATTTATCAAAAATCATCATCAGTTCTGTGGCAAGCCTCAGTATAGGACTGGCATGAACATCTTTTTCTTCATCTATATCGTCTTTTTTGGATGACAACTCCCCAAATCCCACAACCATGCAAGCTAGAAGATGCCAAGAGTTGCTATCCAAAAAAGGGAACATTTCCTAATTCTGATATAAAGAAAATATTATAAATATTGGTCAGACTTCTAAGGCCTTTCAGAACTGTTCTTACATGCAGCATCAAGCCATCTTATTCAATAGGCAACCAATGTTTTCATGTAGTGAACATAAAATGGCATTTGAAAGAAAGCTCAGTGACTCCTCTATTCAAGGGGTGTGTGTTTTCACTGCTAACCTGTACCACTATTTAAATTTAGATAATGCAAGTGGTACAATAATATTTAAATAGATAAAATTTACAAGCAGTCATAGTCAAGGCCTTATCAGAGTGTGATGGGCAGATGCACCCAAGACTGCCAAGTCTTTGATTTCCAGGCTTTTCTAGCTTGACATCTCTAAGAATCGACTAATTTATTTTGGTTTCAAAGCTTTTGGTAGCATAAGTACTTTTCATCCTATTACAGTCAGCCTTCCGTATCCACAGATTCAAGTATCCATAGTTTGAACATATTCAAAAAATATATAAATTCAAAAAAGAAAACCTTGATTTTAACATTTTATATAAGGGACATCATTTTACTATCACTGTATTTAATAGGACTTAAACTTCCACAGATTTTGGTATCCACAAGGAGTCTTGGAACAAATCTCTGAGGATGCCAAAGGCCCATTGCACCACATCAGTTTAACTTGTTTAGCAACAGGTCCACATAAAAATTCACACTTTCTTATAGATTTCCTTTTATATATATATAATAGGGAAAATATGTACAGAGGTTCATACAGTGGTGAAAATGTGAATTTCGCAGTGTATGCACACTTGTACGTATTTGTACGCATGTTTTTGTATGCATGCTAATACATGCATTCTTTATTATTACAGAATTGCACTGCAAAATTTGGAGAAGTGAAAAACAGAAGGAGAGTTACATAGTTTTTCATTTATTCGGCTGAGGAATATGCATGCCGCTGGTGAATTTTCAAACAGGAATGCATCATCTGTAGCCATAATCCGTGCAGATCCACCCCTAACAAACCATAGGAGCTGCCTTTTGAGCCAAAATGGTTCTTCACCTTTGTAATGAAATCCGACACAGATTTCATCCTTATCTATAAAATCTCATGAAGCAAAAGAGACACATATATTTCAAACATTTCTACTGTTTTCCATTTAGAACAGTCAATAAGGTAATAACAGTACCATAATACAGGATATAAATGATCACTATAACACAATAAAACTGTTTTTAGGCATGAATCTTTTTCCCTATCCACAACACAGGGAAGCATGAGTGTGTGAAAGACTGACACACTCTAAATGTAAGGGAATCATTCCCTCACCTCCAGCACCCCTGAATTATTTGGGGAGCAGTAATTTCCTATGAACGCCAAGTTTCCGCACTCCCCTGACATTTTTCTGGCATTTTCTGGATATGCTGCAAGGATGTCAAATTCAATTCAATTATTACAGCCAATAGCCAGCAATATTGCAAGGATGACATCAGGAGAGAGTTTACCCACAGCATGTCCATGTACAAGACAACAGCAGGATGCATGGCCACTTGAACAACACAAAAATGTCTGTGTTAGGGAGACTGCACTGCTTAGGAGGAGAATGATATACTTCTCCTGATGCAGGATCTCCACTTATGTTTCTAAATGTTAAAAGGCTTCTAATTTCAAACACTATTACAAGAAGTTGTTGTGCTAATATATTCTTGATATATCAAACAACAACTCAAAAAAGCCACCAGCTGTGCCTAAGGTTGGACTTCCTCTACTAACTGGAACAGTGACAAACACAGGAGAGGGGAGCAAAGTCCACTGTTTCTTTAGCACTTTCTGCAGGTGTACATGACTGCCTGTTCATAACAAGAATTATTTGGGTTGCTCTCTGTGAAGCTCTGTGCCCAAACAACTTGAACTCCTCTGTCCAGGGCTCGCTCACAATGTCACGTTCATATTTTGTCTCAGCAGAATCTGTGAATGCCATTCACTATGAAGTTGGAAGTGATACGAAAGTACACCAGAGCTCTGTGTTCTGACTTGTATGAGATCACACTGTGATTTACACATGCAGATCAGCACCTGATGATGCAGTCATAAAGGAGGGAACATGTACAATTATATGTAAGTTGACCAGCATACCGATGTGTTAGCTTCCCCTGGGCTCCTTATATCATTCTCCTACAATTCTATATAATTATTTTGTTTGGTCACCTGTGGAAAGCAGCGAGTTGCTCATATCACGATAGCTACAAGAACACTGTCATTCTCTCTGTTTTAAAAAGCCAGCTTGGTCTTATGGTTCAAAGAGAAGAAAAGAGATCCAGGCTCACAGCATCACTAGCACCACTTGGTTTAAACAAAGGATTGCTCCTTGGTGGGTTACTCCTTTCAGATGCAGAACATGAAGAGGTCAGAGTCCACAACCATAGGCTTTGATGTTGCAAATGAACATTCCCCCAGAAGGAGAATGGGTGCTGGCTATTGACAATCACAGTAGGTTGGTGACACTGGATGTTATGTTGTCCCAGAAGAACTGTGTTGGGACATGGAGAATTGAAAGATTGGTTTGAAGGGGAGAGGAGGATTTTGCTCTTGGGGATTGAAAGAATGTTTTGTTCAGAGTGAAATTTTTCTTTCAAACAGTGCTTGGTTTTATATGTTATGCACCAGTTGCAAAGAGGAATGTTTAAGGCAGGTGAAGAAACCAAAAGTTTAATTTAAAATGAAGAAGTCAGAGAAAGTGTGGTAAATGGGTTATAAATTCTGGCTAGTATGTGCTAATGGATACATCATGTAAGTTTTACTGTATTTTAAACTTTGTGGTAGCCACCCCAAAACTTTCTACACAGTTTTGCATTCGGTCCACTGTGCAAGCATGATTTGAATGTACTGAATGACAATATTCTAAATCATTTTTCAGCTGTATTGTCTGACCAGGTCTTCAGATGTTGCTGAAGTAATGCCATTAAGTACCTCTATCCAGATATAAATGTAAAAAGGAGGCTATTATGATTGCCATGCCCTCAGTTACGCTGTGCCAAGAGGTCCCTCTCCCATGTGCTGACATACTAGATTTTGACTGAACAGAAGAGTTAGAAGACAGTGGCAAGGATAGTAGTGGTAAATATTTTTCACATCCATGAGAAAGTGCACTTACACAGACCCAGGCATGGAGATCAAGGGTTAAGATATCTGAATTTTAAAATGAAATCTGAGTTTTAAAAGAGAAGATAGTGAATCACACACACAATTGGGCAAAGAGCAGACACTGATCGCGGCTGAGGAATGAAAGTCAAGAGCATGGATCTATCAGGATGGGAAAGACTAAAAAACAGGCTTAACGGTCTTTGTGTTGGGCACTGTCAGTGCAGGGATTGAAAGCAAGCCCTCATATAGTCTGTATTTAGAGAAGTGATTTGGGGTGAAGTTGAGAGAGACTCAGGTGTGACAGGAAGGCCAGAAAGACTGTTGTCATGTTCCTCGATAAGAGGAGAGGCCAATAGCTGGGAGACAATGACTGGCAACTGTCTGGATGTGGGAAGCAAAGGAAAGAGGATGGAGGAAAAATAAAGCCTTCACAGATAGGATGATCATATCATCATCAATGAAAGCAAGGAGTAAAAGACAAATGACTTGCACCTCAAACTTGAATAGACTTAGACAGTGAGGAGACAACCCAAACATGCATTTCAGATGGGCACTTAGACTGGGCATTGAATAAAACTGCCTGCGTTACAAAAGTAGAGATTTGATGTCTTGGCTCATAAAATGATAGGAACTGCCACCAGCAATGTTTCAAGAGCGAAAGCTCCACTTTCAGTTATATTCACCCATTTTTGAGCCATCTACCATTTAGTCTAACACACACACACATGCATGCTCTTGTGGGATACAGTGACAGAAACATTCAAGTGGAGCCAGTGGCATCATAGCCCCTCCAAACCTGCCTTACAAAAGGCCACAAAAGGATGTACCTCTGCAGACAGAAAGATATGGCAACCACCCTTTCCCCCTTCATACCTGCCCACAAAGAATCATTTATGGCCCCATGGAATTCAAAACAGGAGAGTCACTGTTTCCTTACGAACAAAAGATCTCCAGATGAGGGGCCTGTAGGTACAATCCAGGAGGTTCCATTATTATGCAACCAGCATACTTCAGGTGAGCCTTGTGTAAAACAGGCAAACAACCTGAACAAACTGACATGTTGCCTAATTTTCATATGTTCATTTACAGAAGATGAGACTTCATAATCTATTTGAGATTAATCAGACTCCTCCCGCACCCCACTTTTAAAAAATATCCACAGGAAAATCTCAACACACGAGTAATACTGCCTACGGATTAATTAACTCTTTAACTTTTCAGCTCATGCATTGTGGCCATTTAGGGAGTAAACTAGGGACAAAAGCTGCTGGACAATTTAGGTGTTGTTTTTTATTTGTTTGTTTTTACTGTTCTGCAATGGAATAGACACTGCAAACCAGAAGTAGCTCTGAGGAGTTCCCGTTCACCCTTCATACTTTTAAGAAACATGGAACTTATAACTAAAGGCCACAATGACAAAAATGTTTTTTAGAACCTGAAAGAACTTTGATTTTACTCTAAAAGCAACCTGCACTTTATCATTTGCATTTTCTACCCTCTTAAGCCACTAGAGATAATACAGTATGTAAATCTGAGAGCCTGAAGGGGGTAATGGCATCTAAGCCACATCACAGCTTAGATATGTAGTTTTACATTTAAATGATGCATACAATTTTTTAACAGCAACCTATTACTGTTACATCAAGATCAATAAAGAGGAGAGTTGGAAGAAAATGAAGAATAAATGTAATTTATTATCTTCATCCAAATCTACAAAACTAGGCCTATGTTGGGCAGTTCGATTGAAAGGATTCACTATAAAGCTTAGGAAGTCTCTGAAGAACATATAACAGCTAAGCAATGTATGTGAGGAAAACAGTGCAGGATGTGTCGTAGTTGTTAAAACTGGGGACAAACCTTTTGCCTGCAGTTTTTGTGAGATCCATTTCAGCAAGGGCAGAATATTATTTTGAGCTGAAAGTGTTTATTTTGCGGCTTTTCCACTCTTCTTGCTGAACTATCCAGTTCAGTGAGAATTGACAAAATAGCCAAGTTAAAGAACAGGTAAAATAACAAAGACTCAATGTGGTGTCATGTATTGACTGCTGGAACAGGACTCCAGGAGACCAGGATTATGGAAACCTATTGAGTGCCCTTGGGCAAGTGACAGTCTCTCAGCCTCAGAGGAAGGAAATGGCAAACTGTTGAACAAATCGTGCCAAGAAAACACTAGAATAGGGTCACCAAAGGTTGGAATCAGCTTGGAATAATTAAATGAGGTCTCTATATGCCTAATAGGAAAATGGATAGCCTTCCTGGCATGGTAAGCCTCCAGATTTCAATAAATCCCAGGCAAGAGACCTGCAATGAGTCTGTCCCCTCTCCCTGGTGTCACTCCTCCTGACTGCAAAGCTGTGTCTTATGTTCGTGCCTCCCTGCAGCAAGGGAGCTGGCAGTGCTGGCTGGAGACTCACTCAATAGAGTCTCACTCTGCAGCAAGGAGAGGACAGGCAGCACCAGAGGAAGAAGAAAAAGGCTGGGAATGTTTGTAATCCATTCACATTTCTCACTGTTTTGAATCTCATCTTATTAACATAAGACTTTCATTGTAGTCATTTCTGAGTAGTAATTTTTTAAAAGATACAAAAATGAATTTAACACCCCCCCCCAATAATCCCTTTCCAACACCAACATTTTAAGAGTAAAAGGTAAACAATATTTGTTACATTTAAAAGGGATTAAAAAGTTATAAAGTTATGAAGTCATTACGTTATTATGGATAACATTATGTTACTTGTTTCTAAAGAAAGCAGAGAACAGATAGCTGATTCTCTTTCCTTCATTGGCTGTTCCCCAGGACATGTCTATCTGCCTCTCTCTCCTAGGGCACAGGCCAGTGGTCTCTCCCACTATATTTTTTCAGATGCCGGGCATCTTCTTCTGTGCCTGGGGCATGTTGGATGTAGCTTGTTCCTCTCTACCTCCAGGCAAGTGCCTGGAAGGTGATTTAATCTCCCTTTTACCAGCTCCACTTTCTGCTCTTCAGAGCTTTCAGCCATCAAGGGTTTCAGGTGACTTTCTTGGTGATGGATCATGACAGACAGTTCAGACAGCCCATCAGAGACATGTCCCTATCTAGCCACTGTTGCTAAAAGAACCATTCTGCTATTAGAATCAATTTAACCTTTCTTCTCATAAAGCCTAAAAAGGTAATCTATCAGGACACAGCATTCTGCTGTAAAACTAAACATAACTGAGCATCATTTCACTAGAATCTAAGTCAGTGGTTCTCAATCTTTGGCCCTCCAAATGTTTTGGACCCCAACTCCTAGAAACCCCATCCACTGGATATGCTGGTTCAGAACAACCGATCTCAGTTATCTAGATATTCTAAGACAAACCATTTTGAAGAACTTTGAAGAACTGACAATTTTGAAATAGGTAGTGGCCTTAATATAAAATATTTGTTCTAAAAATATGAGAAGAAAATTGGGGGGAAAGATGCCATGACAATTCAGATAGATAGATAATACACACATATGAAAATAAAATTATATGATCAACAAACTGTTATGCCAGAATAATAGTGGAAAGCCATTCAAATGTTTCCCCAAAAGACATGTTTTTTTTTAAGGCTGAAATTTAATTTACAGTATAGGAATATGCAGTTCCTATATTAGTTCCTACTACAGCAAGCTCCTATATTAGAAAGATAACTTTTCTTAAACTAAAAAAAAATATTTCAAATGGGCTGCAAAACGCCAGAGAGGAGAACTTGCATACTAGAAATTTCCTCTGCATTCAAAAGGACTGGCAGCACAAATAAAAGTATAGGAAGTATGAGGAGTGCCTTCTCAGGTTGTTACTAGGTTCTCTTCTATGGAGTGTTTGGGGCAGATTTAAGAATACATATTATTCAGTCCTATAACAGAAGGGAAGGTCATAAACCCAGCACAGTTACACAAACACATTAGACATTACCTGTATTTTTAGGTCCATCTGCGTAGACTGGTCCTGGAGGTGGAGGAGCATTTTGCCAGCCATACTGTGGATAGCCTTGGTAGCCTGGCCCTGGGCCCCCCGGTGGTCCTGGTGGGTAGCCAGGGTATGCGCCAGGACCCGGTGGTCCAACTGGTTGCTGGGCATATGGTGGGTATGGGGCAGCTGGATGTGGGCCAGGATAGGGTGGAGGATTTTCGTAGCTCATGTAGAATGTCAAGTGTTTCCTAAGAATACAGAAATGGGTGTTATTTTGACTTTTTTTGCCAGAAACAAAGAAAATGCATTATTATTCATTTCTATACCATCTTTCGCATATGGATTGCTTAAATCTTGATCCCTCTTGGAGCTGCTCAGGACAAACAGCTAGTGGAAAAATTAAAGGACTCTGTACTAGGGGATAAATGTGGACTGGACAGCCCTTCAAAGAGAGGACCTCTCTAAACAGAATTCTGCCCAGTGCAAAGTAGGGCAAAATGAAACAGCTTTTAAGCCCATTTAAGAATTCTCATAGAGATGAGATATACTCATCTTGCATGAGGGAATGCTCATCTGTATGAGAGAAATGCTACCAAAATGTTTAAAAATTTGGGAAGGGATCCTACATGCACAGCTATTAGAAAAAGAGTCCAGTCTTCAAATATGGTTATAGTGCAAGCCCAGTGGCAATGATTTTCAAATGTGGGGTGGGAATGGATTGAATCTCTTTTTCTGGAGGGCAAGATCAAGGTGCTCTCATTCCAACAACTATTATTTACAAGTAATTAAAAAGACTGAAAATTTGAAATTTAAAAACTGAATTAAAAATGACATTTGTAATTTATGTATAATCTCATAGAATACTATGACCAGATTCCTGTGGCATAATTACAAACTGTTACACATTCTTGGTCCCTACAGAGCCCCTAGGAACCATGAGAATTCCGCAATCCGTATTTACTGGGCATCAGCCCGCTGCTGCGATTAATGGGGGTCTGTTCTGCTATCGCTCAGGAAGCAGCTGGTTGCCATTCCCACCCACACTCATGCAACCATGAAAGGAAATGGCTAGACCAGTGATGGTGAACCTTTGAGAGACCGAGTGCCCAAAATGAAAGGCGTTCCTGCACCGGGTCTTACCCGGTGCCGGAGGGGATTTCCCTAAAGATAGTTAACGGCATGGGAGAGCAGGGAAGAGGAAGAGCAGGCATGCGCCTGTTCCTCCTCTTCCCCCACCCGTCTGTCTCTCCGCATGCCGAAGGAGATGTTTTTGAGTGCCAGAGAGAGTATGCGTGCCATAGGTTCACCACCACAGGGCTAGAGGAATCCTGTTCCTGCCTGTCACAGTGGAGATCACTGCTTCCTGAGCAACAGGGGAAGACTCCTCCCATTTATTACAGATGGAGATTGGGGGGGGGGTTGTGCTTGGATTCATTGTGTAGCCCCGAAACTATAATGCTTACTTATTTGTAAAGACCTTAGAGGATTCCAGCCCATTGGTACAAACACACACACACACACTAAAATACATAATGACCACACCAAAAAAATTGTGCACAACTACCTTTTAAGATGCACCCTTTCAATCTTCAACTCCTGAATTTACATCGTAATAATCTGCTTTGACAAATTTAAGCATCCTTTCCTCAGAAACTCATTAAAGAGAATTCACTTTCCCCCAATTATGATACCTCCAAGGTACACTACTGTTTGCAATCTGTCATAAAGTCTTCAATTAATGGCTGAATTTTAAACAAGTGATTTATATCAGTTACTATATGTATGACCGGTCTCTTGGCTCACTTCTGTGCTAGCTGTACTTGATGCTGAAAAATAAATGGAGGGAAAAGATCTGTGTTGCTGTGTCTCAAAAACATTGCTCTTTTCAAAAAATATTGAAGTAGTAATAGGATCTGTGATGTATTTTACTTTTATATAGTGTTAGAACAAGATATCAACTGAACTTTTAAAAATGGGTTGTATTAAAATCTTTCCCAAATCCCTTTCCCAATCAACCAAATTGGAAATAGGCGGAACATAAAAACAAAAGTCTACATTTATAATCTTTTTTAAATGCCTATAATCTCTTGACCATTGTATTGAGCTAAAGGGAATGCTCTTTTTAAAAAAATAACCACCATGGGCAAAATATTTGATCTGAGATTAAGTATTATAAATGAAGCAGGGAGTAATGCATTGTGTATATTTTTTTTCCTACTAGACTGAGGGATTTAAAAAGGCACAGAAAGTGCCATATATCACCAGGATCATCCAGGCAGTGCCCAATGGTGACCTTATGACCTCTAACTACCCAAGTTCCACAATGTGTCCATTTCTCACATTATATACTCTACAACAGGCTACAAGAGCAGTTACGGTATTTTCTATCTTCTGAAGAAACACTGTTTTACAAGCCACTGCACCTGGAAAATTCTGGACACATACAACCTGATCTTCTGTTTACCCCAAACTAAAATCTTCTTGGTTTAACAGGCTTACTTACAAGTGCATATACAAGGGATTGTAACGTTAGCCTTCAGGCGATCTTACTGTATCTTTTCCAGTAAACAAAGCCAATTCCATCTCATGTCTTTAAACAAATGGAATTCCCCAAAATGCATGGACTTTATGCCAAAAGGTTCTGGATTATGCTCCTAGGCAGTACAGTCAGATGTCCATATCCACAGATTCTGCATCCACTGATTCAACCCTCCATGGCTTGAATATTTTTTTAAAAATAAAAAACAAACCTTGAAATTATCATTTTGTATAAGGGACACCATTTTACTACACTATTGTATATAATGAGACATGAGCATCCATGGATTTTGGTATCTACAGAGCATGCTGGAACCAGACCCCAGAAGACACCACGGGCTCACTGTATTAACCACTTCTTCTTATGTAAACCAGTAAATTTTGTGATGACAGCAAGCATGGTGTAGTGGTTTGAATGTTGTACTACAACTCTGGAGACCAGAGTTTGGATCTATGCTCAGCTGTGAGCAAGCCAAACTCTCTCAGCCTGAGAAGAAAGCAAAGGTAAACCTCCTCTGAACAAATGTTGCCAAGAAAGCCTTGTGATCGGGTTTCTTTAGGGTTGTCGTAAGTCGGCAATGATGACTTGAAGGCACATAACAACAACTTTTATCATAACCCCTAGTTCCTTTTCCTTTTTCTAACCCTGCTACAATAATAATACAGTGGTACCCCAGGTTACAAATCCCCCGGGGTACGAAAACCCTGGGGTACGAAAGAGCCGGGGCCGCAAAAACGGCCCCGGCTTACAAAAAAACCCCGGGGTACGAAGAAAAAAACCGTGCGGCCCCTTTTAATTTGCCGCGCTGTCCGGCAAACAAAGCAGTCCCCCGGGTTGCGAATATTTCCGGGTTACGAAAGGTAATCCAGAACGGATTACTTTCGTAACCCGGGGGACCACAATAATAATAATAATAATAATAATAATAATAAGAAGAAGAAGAAGAAGAAGAAGAAGAAGAAGAAGTTTATTTATATACTGCCCTTCCAATGATCAGGGAAAGGAGAGAGGTTGTTTTGGGTTCAAGTCTCTTCTGGCTCCCTAAATTACAGGGCTGAGAGTATGTGACTCACCCAAGGTCACCCAGTAGGTTGAGTGGGCAATTGGGCAATTGAACCCTGATCTCCAGAGTCTACACTACAGTGGCTCTCCCTTCCCCTTTAAACTAGTTTAAATGAACTTGAACAGGCTACTGTTGTTTTGGTCTGCAATTTACAGCTTATACCGTAAAGGGCAAGCTGCTTTAAAGGCAGAAACTGGCAAAAACAAATTTTTGTGGTGTCTTCTTCCAGCTATCTTGCTGCATTCCTCCAATGGGAAAGTCAGTTGCCTGACTTAGGGACAACTCCAGTGGAGCAGGGACACATCTGTCACATCATTAAATAAAATCCACTTCAAGCCACAGTTTCAGGTTCTAGATGGTTTTAACTGCAGATAATCTCTAGGCTGTAAATTCCTTGACAGCAATTGAGGGAGGAGGAAGGATCCAACAGCGATTATGTATTAAAAACCAGAACAACAACACTGCACATCCTGCAGCCTCAAGCCCTTGGGTACAAGTGTCAGTCCACCTAGCTACTAGTGTGCTGTGTCATCCTTAAGAAGACAAAAGAGGTCATTCATGTTGCTCTATTACACTTTATCTAAAGTACCTTGCATAGCCACATGGCTCCAGTTAGTCCTTTTCTATCTGTTAAAAGTGAAGGAAACATGTAGCATAAAGTGGGTGCAGGGAGTATGGACTGTGTGACACCTCAGAGGGGGGTGAATACCCAGTGGGGTGGACACTCAGCATCTGCCCCAAGACACCCCCCTCCACCAGCCAGGGTGCCTCTGCCATTCACCTACTGCAGTGGCTGCTGCGATACTGCTACCATCTGGGAGCTCCTTTCAGGTCTGGCAAGGCAGCAGTGGTGGCCACAGATTCCTCCCCTTCCCCAGAAAGAAAGGCCAGCCTACTGTCTTTGCTTTCCTTTCCCACCCATCCAGTAGCCCTGACAGAGCTGGGTAGCAGCAGCCTTCCAACCCCACCCCCAAGAACTGCCTTGACCTCCCTTTTTAACCACTGCTTTGCCCTTCTCTCCCAGTCCCAGAGGGAAACACAGGGAAAATAGTGGGAGGGAAGGGAGGGCAAGGTGGGCAGCAGTGTGCTGGGCATTTGGGAAAAGGTGCCAAGCCCCTTCTGGCTGCTGGCCAGAGCAGGAAAGAGAGGTGATGGCAGCAAAGGAGGTCACTCCTGGCAGCACATACTCCTGGCACCATCATCCTTTCCTGGCCTGGCCAACAGCCTTGTCAGACCCAGAAGGGGCTGCTGTGAGGCAGAAGCACCCCACCCCCAAAAGCACCTGAAATGGGTGGAGGGTAGAGGCTCCCTGGCTGGGGGAGGGGGGTGGCGGGGGGGGTGCGCCAGGCGGTTTGGCTGGGACAGGAAGGGAGGGCAAGGCAGTCAAAAGGGGGAGATTGGATAGTGAATGCCCCTGCCTCCCTGCTGCTCCCGTTTCTCCTACTGCAGCCCTCTCTCTTCTTCTTCTCACCCCACCTAACAATGTTTGCAAGAGTGTTTTGTGTGTGTGTGTCATCAGACCCTATTGGAACAGCAGCAGCAATGACACCCTCCTCCTCTTCCATACCCCTATCTCCCCCCCATCTCCGTGGATGAGGGAGGCAACCAAGACCAATCCCTTCCCTCTGCTGGCAGCTCCCACTCACCAGAGCTGTGGGGTGACTGGTTGGCTGGCTGCCTTGGGAGTGACAACATGATTTACCACGCTGAGATGACATGAATCCTAGTGACACCTCTGCTGCCAAATCTGACCCTCACTTTGTTAGCTGTAAGTACCCTAGCAAGGAACCAGCTTCATGGCTGCAATAGCTCATTTTAGCTCATTTCTGCTGAATGCTACCAATGAAAAAAACAAATGGGAAGGCAAGTTTCTAGCCCTTTAGGTCAAAAGCCCCTTAGTCTAAATCCCAGTTTAAGGTACAGAACAAGCTGGAAAAAAGGAACTGAAAGGCGAAACATTGGAACCAAGGAGAACAAGGCTTCAGGGGCCCTCTCCCCATTCCCTCTCAACTTGTAACAGTGAACAGGCCTTTCCATTTCTACTCCCAGCTCCCTTTTGCCTAGTAGCAGGCAATGGACATTATGATACCTCTCATAAGCAATGGAGAATTTTTCATGGTTAGTGCCAGGCTCTTTTTATATTATCATCTCAAGAGGAAGAGTGCATGTCATTTCCCCAAGGTACAATTCTCTGCTTATTTACCAGATACCCTTGGTTAGCTATTCATCAGCGTGAGGTGATTTTTCCATGCTTTGTCTGCTTCTGCTGCCTCCACAAATGGGACTTTACCTTTGTTCTGCTTATTTGATTTGATTTGCTCACTCTGAAGAAACTGCCACACCCCAAAGAACCATTATTTGCACATGGCAATTTGGTAAGTGCTGTGCAATGCAGTAAAAGAAGTTGTACATTAAAACCGTATTCCCAATGCTACAGGCTGACCAATGGAGTCGTGATTTGCATCAAAATTAAATAAAACAGAAGGGTCACAACGTTAAACAAGAGAAGCAGCTGCTGTTCGCTTGTACACTGACAAAACAGGGGGAAATACATATTTGATCCATTTAATACAGTAAAATGTATTCAGGACACTTAACAACATCTAAAACCAATGTAACCGCCATCACTGTCCTGATGCCTTCTGACAAGATGCTGAGATGTAAATGACTATAGGCCTTTACAGACCGCCCAAAAGGTCTGTAGCCGCTCCTTTGAGCAGCGGTTTGGGGCCAGGGCAGCCTCACCGCCTGCCCCAGAGGCTCAAATCCGCTGCTTATCCAGGCAGCAGAAAAAGGGCAAAACGCCTCTTCTCCGTGGCCTGGAAAGGGCTGTCCTCGGGGCATGAAGGCCCAAGGACAGCACGACCTGCGGAGGCAAGGGAGAAAGGGGCCCCCTTCTCCCTTGCTTTGTTCCTGCAGCAATCTAGTTACCGCGGGAATGATGCGCTTAAGGGAAAGGAGTTCTATTTCGGAGCTCCTTTCAGCACTGCTGAAAGGGCGCTCTAGGTGCCCTCCAGCGGCGCCATGGCATCAGGAATGAACCTCTCCATCTGGACGCGGCACATGCCAAGACATCAAAGTGCGCCCATATGGACGGTGCCATTTAAAAATGGCGCTGTCCATACATGTTAGGGCTGGGGAGCATGCGAATGCTGCGCGATCTCCCGCCCTAATCACGGTGCGGGGACAGCCCTTTTGGGCCGTCTGTACTGCACCTATGTTTGGTGCTTCCCTGCTCCACATCACTGGCTCTGACAGGGAAACAAGGCATTTTTATGTTAATGCTACAAGGAGAGGAAAAATTTGACAGAAACCTGCTGTCCCCATATGGAGAGTTACATCTACGTTCTCCCTCTGGGATTTTATATACTCCCCCCCCCCCACGCCGCCTCATTTGAGTAGTGGCTTGACTAAGAACTAGGTAGAAAATTCACAGCAGGGTAAAATTAGACCAGTGGATTTCCCCAACTCACACTTATCCACTAGTTTGCAAAGATCATTTTACCTTACAATGTAATTGATCTTGAAGTCTTGCCGTTTTAAGCTTGTCTTAGATGACTGAGTGCTAAAGCCAAAACTAAAACTACTTTGTCATCATGAGAAAGACTAACGGGGATTATCAGGAACTTAGCTTTTACTATTGGGAGCACCATCTTAGGTTTCTAAAGTTCTCCCCAGTTAAGTCAGGTCACTAAATGGCAGCTGTGGGAGAGTATAAATGGGGCACTGCTTTGACTACACCAATCACGAAAAGGTATGGAACGTTCCCAAAGACATGGGAGTCCCACTGCATTTGATAGTTCTGATGAGAAATCTGTACTCAGGACAAGAGTCACCGTAAGAACAGAATATAAAGAAACTGAATGGTTCCCAGTTAGCAAAGGGGTCAGACAAGGTTACATCTTATCACTCTACTTGTTCATCTTGTATGCAGAGATCATCATATGAAGAGCAGGTTTAGACTCAGAAGGAAAAGGAGTGAAAATAGAAGAAAGAATTCTCAACAATCTTAGATATGTGGATGACACCATACTACTATTGGAAAACATCACAGACTTGGAACAATTAATAAGGATGGTCAAAGAAGAGAGTGCAAAGTGAGACTTCTTACTAAACATAAAAGACCCAAAAATAGTACTATGGAGGACCTACACAACTTCACCCTAAACAATGGGGAAATTGAAATAGTTAAAGATTTCTCGTACCTTGAATCAAAACTTGATTGGCCAATAAATAAGAAAAGGATGAAGAATGGGAAGAGCAGTGAGGAAAGAATTAGACAAGATCCTAAAGAGCAAAGATATACAATTGATCACTAAAGGTAGAATCATCCAAGCCATGGTATTCCCCATCACTATTGTACGAACATGGGAGCTGGACAGTGAAGAAAGCAGGTAAAAAGAATACCAACACAGTTGAGATGTGGTGCTGGAGAGGAGTGATGAGGATACTGTGGACAGCCAAAAAGACAAGCAAATGGGTCCTTGAACAGATCAAGCTTGAAATACCCCTAAAAACCAAGATGATCAAATTGAGGCTGTTGTGCTTTGGCCAACATGAGAAGGCATGTCTCATTAGAAAAGACAGTAATGCTAGGAAAGGTGGAGGGTAGTAGAAAGAGGGGAAGACTGCATGCCAGATGGCTAGATTCAATTAGGGAGGCTATGGGCACGAATCTATAAGACTGAAGCAGAGCAGTGGAAGACAGAAAGTCTTGGAAGTCTCACCCACACAGCTGCCATGAGTTGAGGTCGACTCAAAGGCAGTTAACAACAACAAAAACTGCTCTACTCTTATCAGAAATGGAGAGGAACAGTGGAGAAAGCATTCCCGCAGCAGATCACAGACTAGCTTTTTGGCAAAGCATCTGGACCTTTGCCAGAAATGTAGGAACTGGCTATAGCTATAGGCTAGGATATGCATTGCCCATGCTGTGCCTACCTCCAAGGCTGGAAGGTGTCCAGTAACATGTCAGAATTGCACAAATTTATATTCTCTCCATTACATTTAAAGAACTGTGCTTACTTTTAAGGGTTTTATATCATAGATGGGGATAAAGCATCTCTATACACATATGGAACAGATTGTGGAATTAATTCTGGAAGCTCTAATCCACTCTATAGTTTTGAAAGGGCAAATCTGTGAAAGATGCCCATGACTGTAATGTTATTTCTTGACATTTATTGATGTCAGCATGACATCATTTAGAACAGAATGCCCTGATCAATAAAAGTCAACACAGGTTTCTCAAAAACAAGTCATGCCAGACAAATTTCTCTCTCCCTCTCTTTGACAGAGTCACAAGCTTGGATAGATGAAGGTAATGCTGTGGATATAGCATATCTTGATTTCAGTAAAGTCTTTGACAAGGTCCTGGTTCCCAAACTTTTGTCATTATGTTTCCTCCCTAGAAACCCATCAGCTTGGCCAACTGATAGTAATTCTAGGAACTGAAGTCCAAACATCTAGAAGATCAAAGTTTGGGAATCACTGTTCTACAAGCTAGTAAAATGTGGGTTAGACAATGTTAGGTGACTGTTAGGTGGATTTGTAATTGGCTGAATGAACCCAAAGGGGGCTCACCAATGGCTCCTTCTGGACAGAAGTGACTAGTGCCACAGGGTTCTGTTCTGGGCCCAGTGGTATCAATGATTAGGATGATGAAATAGAGGGCAGGCTTATTAAATTTGTAGATGCCATCAAATTAGGAGGGGCAGCTAATATCCAAAGGACAGGGTCATAATTCAAAATAGCAATAGCAAGTACATTTCTATACCGCTTATCAGTGCACTTAAGCACTCCCTAAGTGGTTTACAATGTGTAAGCTAATTGCTCCCAGCAAGTTTGGTACTCATTTTAGCGACCTCAGAAGGATGCCAGGCTGAGTTGACCCTGAGCCCCTGGCTGGCATTGAACTCATAACCTTATGGTTTGTGAGTGAGTGGCTGCAGTACAGGCATTTAACCACTGCACCACCAGGGACCTTGATAAAGAGCTGGGCCAAAACTAACAAAATGAATTTCAACAGGGAGAAATGGAAACTATACTTAGGCAAAAATTAAAATAATATAAAATAAAATAAATGCAGATATAGGATGGGTGACACCTGGCTTGAAAATAATACATGTGAAAAGGATCTAGGAGTGTGATGCACCAGCTAAAAAGGCCAGTATAACCCCCCAAAAGGCCAGTATGACCCTATGCTGAATCAATGAAAATAATAGTGCCACTCCATTCTGCTTTGGCCAAATCTCATTTGGAATACTTTGTACAGTTTTGGGCACCACAATTGAAGGAGGATACTGACAAGCTGGACTGTATCCAGAGGAGGGTGACCAAACTGGTGAAAGATCTGGAAACCATGCCTTATGAAGAGAGGCTTAGGGATCTGGGTACACTTAGTGTGGGGAAGAGAAGGTTAACAGGTGACATAAGAGCCATGTTTAAATATTTGAAAAGGTGTCATATTGAAGACAAAAAGCCTCCTGGTGTGAGAAATCCCAGAGGGTCTAGCTGGGTTCAGGAAAGGAATTAGGGATCACACTGTAAACGTACAATGGATAATGGAGAGCACAAGAGAATTTTGCAGTTCCAAACTCTAGCTAACAGAAAGCAACAAAATGAGTGAATACATCTGTCCACGTTTCAGGACCAACCCTCAATCAACACTTCATTGGGCCAGTTGGTTTTCTGATATTGGACCGCCAAAGACTTGCCAAACAAAGAGTGTGTCTGCCAGGCAGTTAACAGGAAATTCTATAACACAGTCTTCCTTCACAGAATCAGACTTGGAAGAGACCACAGGGGCTACCCAGTCCAACCCCCGCCCTGTAGAAACAATCAAAAACACTCAACAGACGGCCATCCAGCTTCTCTTTAAAAACCCTTAAAGGAGGAGGCTCAACCACACTGCGAGGAAGCATTTTCCATCACTGAACAGCTCTTACTATTAGGAAGTTCTTCCTAATGTTGAGCTAGAATCACTTTTCCTGTATTGTGAATCCATTGTTCCATGTCTTGGTCTCTGGAGCAACAGAAAACAAGTTCACTCCATCCGCAACATGGCATCCCTTCAAATACTTAATCAGGACTATCATATCATCTCTTAACCTTCTCTTCCCCAAGCTAAACATACCCAGCTCCCTAAGTTTCTCCTGACAGGACATGGTTTCCAGACCCGTCACTATTTTGGTCACTCTCCTCTGGACACATTCCACCTTATCAACATCCTTTTTGAATTCATATGATCCAGCAACCCAATACGAGGTCTCAGATGATAGTGGCTCCCTAAGCTGGTCTTCTCCAAAGAAACTGGGCAGGGTGGAAGAGAAGGAATGGCAGCATTTTAAATTACCTTTTATTGGATCAGCCTTGGACTACTGAATATAAATTCATGAAAGTTAGTCAAAGAAGTGCACTGAAATGCTGTTAAGTTTTTTGTAAAATGCATTTGCAAAAATTAGAGAGATATTTTGAATGTTAAAAGTGCTTCATAAAATATGTAGATCTATTTTAGCTATCTAAAAGTCCATTATCATCATTGCTATCTAAACATGCCCAATAAGAAGATGTGAAACAGAAATGCTCATGCATTTAAGCAGAACTGGTTTGCTGAATTAATTTTTAATCTATTTCGTACATTGTACACTTTCCAAGCAACTAATGCCCATTTTAACACAGAGCAGAATTATGAGCAGACAATGTATATACAAAGATAAATTCACTCTTATCTTGGAGTAATCCACTATCCTTATTTCAGTAACTACAGAGAAATAACTTGTTTCAGTAATTGTCTGTGGGTAATTTCCAATGGGGAGAATGTAGTGTTGTGTCTGGGACTGTACTGTTGTTCCTGTTTAAATTCACTCCCATTCCAGGCACCTTTTCCTTAGTATGATAAAGGTGCCAATTTAATTTTTTTTTTTAACTGAAATTACTGTGAGAGTGTTTCATTATACCATGAGGATGGACTGCTATTTATTTCCCCACCTGAACCTCACTCCCCACTGACAACACTCTGGCCTTGTTAGCAAAGTCTTGCCTCTTCTCATTTGCTCACATTATCAGCTAGATTTTTTTGGCTGAATTCTTCTGTTGTTGTATGTTCCAGAAAAAACTTGTGTGGTCCCTTTTCCTCAGGCCTTGTTTCCTGACTCCAGGGATGAGCTGAGGGAATGGAAGGTTTGTGTGTGTTAGAATAAAGCACATTTATTTCTAAATGTTCCAGTCCTTGAACACCTTCTTGCTGCTTGCTGAGATACAAAATTGAGATCATCTTTGTTTTTGTGTGTTGTTGTTTTTTCCTCTCCTTCTCTTCCTTAGTTTCCCAGAGCAGAAACACTGTTTCCCCCCTCAGGGCTGTGGGAACTACCTCTCTGGGGACTTGCTTGAAGTTTCTGGTGGCTTTCCAGAAGGTAAAATAGGAAAGCTGAGCAAGTGGGGAAGGGAGACATGTAGGCAAGCACTTCTTTAGCTGTCTGCTGGAAGAGATGTGAGCTCCTTTCCAGAACCGGAGAGAGAAGTGGGTTCCTCAATAAAAATGTTTTGGAGCTGAGAGAGGGAGAGCCTCTCCTTTTTGTTTCTCGGGGTGGAAGAACAGAAAAAGATGGGAGGTCTAGCCAGCCGGAGTACCCAACTGTGCCCCTTATCTCTGTTGAAACAAAATGATGAGTAAGCTGAAACACACACACTTTTCCTTCTTATCTCACTAGAATTAGAGTAGTCAAAATGCCAGTGAGGTTTAACACAGAGGTTACGCAAAGGAAGTTTCAATTCTGAATGGAGAGGATTACATCAGGCTAATAAGTATCATACGGTGTGGGCATCATGATGATTTGTTGGAGGAAGAGACAGACAATGTTGATAGTGGTATAGGATTATTCATGCTCTTAACCACACCCAGGTCGACAAGGTCAAAACATCTGGAAGAGCATATGAAAGATCAAAAGTAGTACATGGAAGGGATAAAGAGGACATTTCTGAAAAGTAATGTTTATAGCTACATTGATTTAGTGTGATTTTTTTTAAAATCTGGTGCATTTGTAACTATGAGAAATATGTGCAGATTCAAGGCCTCAAATACTATCTCCTGAAATGGTTAAGTCTCAATAGTTGTTTTCTTTCAGATCCACTTCCTTGTATTCTGTATTCTTGTATTTTTGAAGGACTGCAAGACGTACTCACCTTTACTCTCTCCTCTTCCTACAAATGACTGCCAGTTCATCTGAAACTACTAGGTTACCTTGCCATGTCAACAGAAGCTTCTTAAACACACTGCCCTAGTTCTCTATACATGTGGCAAGTGAGTAGCTTAAGGGTATCAATTTAATTACTCACTCACTGATTTGTGGGTATTAATGAGCTGGCAGACTCTGTTAACACACACAGCTCAGGAGCAAGTGTCCTCCTTAGGTCACGTTTTTTAAAATTACCTGACGGGAATTCCGGTTACTGGTAACAACGCTGGGCCTATACTCTGCTACATAATCAGGCATCAATGTAACACAGTTTTGCTTGCTGTATTTGCACCGTGTCATTTCAACTGAACTTAAAGTAAACATGCTTTATGCAATGCTGACATGCTAATTAATGCATTGTAGCAACCAAAAGTTCACATACTGAATTTGACTCACCCAGAGGACACAAGTTAGACCTACTTTAATCCCTGAATAAGTTGATAAGGCATTCGAGCAATCAATTTGTGGAAGCTAGGAAGGGTGTATGTGCATGAAATCACACACACCCCTCTGAATTTGCAGCTTTGGTATTTACAGATTTGATTATTCACAGATTTGATTAATATGTTCTCTCTAGGAATCTCTAGGTCCTCCAGTGAAACTCTGTGGTCAACTTTAACTAAAAGTTGCACTGAAAGACCTAGAGATTCCTAGAGAGAATACTCTACTAAGCATTTGTAGCTCCTCCAGTGCAGTTCTATGGTCAGGGTCTGTTGGACGTTGACCACAGAGTCGCACTGGAGGAACTAGAGATTCCCAGAGAGGTGTCCTCTCAGGTAAAAAGATGGTGTTTTTGTTATTTGTGGTTTTTCCATACTCACGGGGGTCTTGTGCCCCTAACCCTAGCAAACATAGAGGGACAAATGTACATGCATGCATGAATGGAGTATGTATGAGAAAAGGAGACTATACCACTTTAGTTTTTGGCCACTCCCTCTGCTGGCATTAGCCTCCCCCAAACAGGTTTTCAAGTAGGATTGCCAGAGTGAAAACTGGAAAGGATTCCCTACCTTTAATGGTTGTACAGAAGAGGGGCTTTCAGCATGTGTTGTCTGTTACCTGATTGTGTGACAAGCAACACCTGAAATTCCTCCTCCTACACAATCATTAAAACTACAGGAGCTGTCTCCAGTTTTCAATATGACAGCCCTATTTCCAAGACAGCAATCCAGACCTCAGGCCAAAAAGACCCACCTCATTCTACATATATCGCTTCAAGTCAAAAACTAGTTTTGTCAACACTACACTATCTCCTCTTAAAGGACAAACCAAGATCTGAAAGGCCTACCTCAGCCCACTTACTTCATCAGTACTGCCATTCTCTTTCCAACTTTAAGATGACAAAGAATGGACCAAGAATCACATTTCAGAGCCAGATTTGGGACATTTAGTGATCATTAATATCCACAGGACCCACAAGATGTGGCTAAGTTTGGTAGTCAACTATGGTATTCGGTCGTCATTGACCTTCTTCCTTTCCTTGCTTCACATGCTTGTCACAAGCCAGTCCCATTGAAAACATCCCAGAAAACCATAATTACGTATCTCAAGACAAGCCAACTTTTGTCAGGAGACTATGCAAATGCAGAAATGACATCAGGCCTTTCAGCTCAGTTTTCCACTCCATCTTCCAGGGAAAGTGCCCTGCTAATGTATCTTAACCACAAGCTAGAATCATGGGCAACTTCAAAGGCAGTTGCCCCCAATATGCATCCTCACTTTGTATTAAAGCTTGAAAGGAAAAGGCCGTGGCAGGATAATTGCTTATACCTAAACACAAGCAGAGTGAATTCCCCTTGGCACTTGGTAACCATAACACAACGGTTCCCAGATGTCTTAATTGTTCCATGAGCAAGAGAAAAATCCTGTATTAGCAGAAGCAAATTAAAGAAGTTTCATGCAGCATAAAATTAAGGTTGAAATCCCATGCACACTTACTTATGTACATGTTCTGCTAAACCTCATGGGAGTTTCTTCCAAGTAATAGTACACACAATTTAGCTATAGGAGGGGAAGGAGTATGTGGCAAAGGGGTCAGATTTAGGCCTGAAGCAGACAGGCCAAAAGCCCTGGTTTTGGACTGCATTGGGGAGCATGGCATTTGCACGGCACACACCCCAAATGCGACTGGAAGCCACCCTAACCCTGCCTCAACCCAGAAGAGCCTGCATTAAAAAGAGCAGCAAAAAGTTACTCCTTGCAAGCGGCTGGGTTGAGGACTTTATTGGTAGCCTGGATTGGGCTGGGAGCATGCAGTTGGCACGGCCCTGCCGTGATCAGTGGTGGTGCAGCCATGCACCGCTCTTTCACCCCCATCTTTATGACCCCAAGATTGTATTCTATCACTCTACTTGTTCAACTTGTATGCCAAAAATATCATATGCAGAACAGATTTAGACTCAGAGAAAGGTGGAGTGAAAATCAGAGGAAGGAATATCAGCAATCTAAGACACGCAGATGACACCATATGGCTAGCAGAAAACAACAAAGATTCGGAACAATTACTTTTTAAAAAGGAAAGCACTAAGGCGGGCTTAATGTTGAACATTAAAATAAATAATGACTATGGACAATTCACAGAAATTTAATTTAGATGACCAAGAAATAGAAATAGTAAAAGAGTTCCCCTAACAGGGATAAATCATTAATCAGAACAAATTTTGCAGTCAAGAAAGCAGAAGAGGATTAGGACTGGAGAGGGCAGCTATACAAGATCCTAAAGTGCAAAGAAAAACAACAACTGAACACTAAAGTTAGGATAATCCAGACAATTGTATTCCTCATCACCATGTACGGATGTGAGAGCTGGACGGTAAAGAAGGCTGACAGAAGGAAAATCGACTCATTTGAAATATGGTGCTGGAGATAAGTGCTGAGGACACCATGGATGGCCAAAAAGACAATCAAATGGGTCCTAGAACAGATCAGGCCTGAACTCTCACTGGAAGCCAAGATGACTAAATGCCATACTTCAGACACATCATGAGATGGAATGACTCACTAGAAAAATCAATAATGCTAGGAACGGTGGAAGGTAGTAGAAAGAGAGGAAGACCACATGCCAGATGGATGGACTGAATCAAGGAAGCCATAGCCCTGGGACTGCAGGACCTGAGCAGAGCGGTTGAAGACAGGTGAGCTTGGAGATTCCTCACTCATGAGGTCACCATGAGAAGTTGACTTGAAGACAGTTAACAACAACAACAACAAGAGATAACAGGCATGGAAGCAATGAATAACAAAACTGAGAAAAGACAACCAAGACAGTTACGCAACCAACAATATCTCATAAGAAATGGCTGCAAAGCTACACACATGTATATTTTCTTCAGAACAAATATGCAGAACAAACAAAATGCTGCAGTTGTGAAGTCTCAATACATGGTTAATTCCACAGACTTACAGCTATCTTTTGTTTCAGGGAGGGAGGGGGGAGATAGGGAAGAGACAGTCTTGCACAGTGACTTCAAATTCCTGGATTTCTCCACTGTTTTCCAGAGGCAGCTCTCATTTTTGCTCATGGTTGGGTTGGGTAAACTCTAAAAGAACCAGTAGCTGGATAGACTGTGTGACAATCATATCCATGGGTAGCCATGTTGGCCATGTAGCACAGTAGAATAACATTCAAAATCCACAAAACAGTGATACCTTTATTGAACCAACCAAAACATACAAATACATGTCACACACTTCAAAGCTCCACTAGCTTCTTCATCAGGCAAAAGTGTTAAAAAATCATACAGAATTTTTGTTGTTGTTGTTGATGATGTTAGTCACAGGCCTGCATTTTGTCAAGATGTTACTGGTGTTGTACAGAGTTAAAATGGTACGAAGAGATATTTGAAAGTCCAGGAAATAAAATTTAAATTTCATCAGCAACACAAAAAGGTATTTCCAATGCAATTATGTTATGATGCATAGATATCCCTCCATACCATTTTAACTCCAAACACCAACAACATCTTGACAAAATGCAGGCCTGTGACTAACAGCATCAATTTTTGTTTCCTCCTGTTTGATTTTTAAGACCATTGCCTGATGAAGAAGCCAATGGAGCTTTGAAAGCTTGTGACGTGCATTTTGGTTGGTCCAATAAATATATCACTGTTTTGTGGATTTTGGATGTGTGACAATCAGTTACAGTCTGTGACTTGGAGTGGTTGAGATATGACCTTAAAGATGCCAGTTGAAAAGAAACTCTTTTAAAAAGGAAAATGGGAGGGGGAGAGAAGAAAGTGATCTGCTTCTCAGGTCTATAATAGCTTGTCTGGCTGTAACAGTCTGGAGGGGAGGGATCTGAGAGACGAATCAAAGCTTTCCCTCCCTCTGCAACACATGAATGCTTCAAAAATGATGCAAAGATTAAGAAAGTGGAGGAAATGCAACACTGCTTCTATGTAGGCTCAAGGAGCCCCAGACCCAAATCTATTGGCTTGGGCAGGGGAAGTAATGCATTCCCCCAACAGAATCTATTGGTAGAAAAAAATTATTGGCTGGATTGTTATACAGAATAGTTTTCAAGAAGGGCTGAAGGCAAAAAGGGGAGGGTTAACTGACTCTCCCCCTTTAAGGTCTATGGGGAGGGTATCTCCATGGCAATAAAGCTGAGAAAAAAACCTCCACTGCTGCCAATGGAAACTTTTTAGCTGAACTTAAGGTAGGAGACATCATTTACTTTCAAGCAGTAAAGAAAGGAGGGAGAGAAAAGGGGGGGGGGGTTTACAATCCCCACCAAATGAAGACATAATTCCAGAAACATCTGAGTGGAGAAAGGCAGAGAGCCCCCCTTCCACCATTTGCTCCCTCAGCCACCTCTTCTCCTTTCCATCTCTCTTGTGTTGACCTGTCATCCCTTCACCCTTCTGCGCCTGACCAAGCCTAACATTTCCCTTTTTTCAGCAGTGGGAAGGCAGGATAAGTATTGGGGGGGAGGGGGGTGTACCTTTCTCCCCACCTTGAATTCCAGAAATGCTACACAGCCCAATCTATGAGGACTCTTTACAGACCAGAATTTGGAGAGTATTCCCTGTCCTCCAGCAGCTATTTGGTCCAAGTGGAAAATACATATACCCTTTTTTCCTTTCTCTTTCATGCAGGTCAACAGCAAGCAGCTTTTGGTGAGAAAACTGACTTATATTGAAAGAGTGGTGAAACCTCCTCTCTCAATGACACAGGCCTCTCAGCTGTTTGTAATAGATAGTTTCCAGGGACAAATGGAATGCATCAGCACTGTAAATTACAGCCAGGGGTTCTACCTGCCATTTTCAATTCTTGTAGCAATAGAAGGCAACCTTTTCTCTATTAAAGAGGAAAAGAAACATTAACATATCCTACATAATGGCAGTGAGGAAGAGTGTGCCTGTTCCTCCCAAGCAGCCACAAAGAGTCTCTCAAGATCTACTTAAAGGTAAAGTCACCCACTTTCCAACAGCCACAAGAGAGTCTATAGACCTATTCAGATGAATAGGTGAGTGAGTGGATAGGTGAGAAAATCAATAGTTTTTTATTATGTATGCAACTATGTACATAATAGCAACATTTGAGTGAACATTTGTTGTTGCTGTGTGTCAAGTCATTTCTGACTTATGGCAACCCTAACGGTAATCCTATCATGGGGTTTTCTTGGCAAGATTTGTTCAGAGGTTTGCCATTGCCTTCCCTTGAGACTGTGAGCATGTGACTTGCCCAAGGTCACCCAGTGGGTTTCATGGCTGAGCTGAAAATCAAACCCTGTCTCCAAAATTTTAGTCCAATACTAACCCACTAGCCACACTAGCTCTATACATTACCTTTTTATTATGTATGAAACTATATACATAATCGCAAAATTATGTTATGCATTTCAGAATACATTCAGTTAAGGTCATTTCAGATGGCTATTTTCCTTAAAGAATGGGGGGGGGGGGGGGAAGAGAGACCCAACCATTTTATACATTGTGTTAGGAAACATACAAGGACACAGTCCAAGGCATGTAATCTGGCAAACTCAGTGATCTTAAACCTTAGCTAGCGTTCATGTTGATTTCTGCTAGTCCACATGGGGAAGTAATATATAGCCATATTTATTGTCCCACCATGATTTGGATCAGACGTAACAAGAAATCCTAGTTTCCTATACACAGGATGAATCTCGGCACATACAGTCTTCTCTTTGTGCTCTAAAGGACCAAAGGTTTGTAGTTTGTTTGAATGCATTTAGGTAAAAACAAACCAACAGGATCTGAAGTCAGCATTCGAACACAGCTGAAGCTCAACCTTTCCTTAGGCTGTCACTAGGTCACCCCTCCAGCATGACTCTCAGACTGCCTGTGATTGAAACAGGCTTTGGGAGGCCTCTGTGATCCAGATCATGGTGAGCTTTGTTCTTCTAAGTTGCCAGGGACCCACCCTAGCCCTATCAAGAGACAGCTAGAACACTCCTGTCATACCTTATGGCAACAATATTCAGCTCCTGCAAGAATATTTAGCCCTATTGCAGAAAAAAACTGCCCTGTAATAGGATCTGCATGTATGTGTGTGTATCTTAAGATGGGGGAGGTGGAGCCAAGGCTTTTTGTTTTTAACATGCTCCAAAGCTGAATTTTCCTGTCTATGCCTAAATCCATTTGTCAGTCCCAACTAAAGAAGACCCATTCAACCAATGGAGGTTACCTAATGGATGACTTAGCAAGTTCCTATTGATTCCTCTAGTTAGGAACAGCAATTAATTTTAAACTTTGAAATCTTAGTTGAACAGGCACTTCTTCGTTAAACAGTTTTAATACCGCTCTACAGCAATTGCAATACATGGCTGCAATATTCCATTTTGAAGGCAAGAGGAGATTTGAGTTCGTCAGAGTTTTCCTGGAGGCCAGCTGTCTTCACTTGTTTGTGTTAACCTGATCTGACAGTTGGAGCTCCATCACAACAGTCTTAATGAGAGCAGGCTTAACAAGGAACCAAGTGAAATTGTGAAATATCTAGTTATATGGAAATCATACTGCTATTATATAAGCATGTCTAAATACTTCAGGTCATTAGGGTCAACAGAAAACATTTTTGTGTCCAAGGTAAAAATTCCAAATGGCACTCTCTCAGCACAAAAGATGAGGGTATTTCCTGTTTGCCATCAGGTTGACTTTTGGCATATACCAATCCTATGAATGGGAGACCTCCATGAACCTTGCACATCAACAGTCCTTCTCAGGTCTTGCAAATGCAGGGCTGTAACCTCCTTAACTGAATCAATCCTTCTGTAATATAGCCTTCCACTTCTGCTACAGCCTTCTACTTTTTCCCAGAACTAGGTTGAAACAAATAAATGAACAAATAATATTGGTATAACCAACCAAGTCCTGCACAAACTATATAAAATAAGTAAGAGAACACAACAAATGGGGAAGGCAAAGAGGAAGAAGAGAGCAGCAGTATAGTATCACTACTGTGGCAGACTATAATGTGAACCAGAAATGTAATTGCCACATCTTTGCTGAACTACTGTACGCTCATAAAATTTCAGAGTGGCTCTCTATAAATAAGGCTTTAACTGGGTTAAGAGAGGCAGTAGAAGACCTGACATAGATTACTCACCCAATTGCTTCAATTCATGAAAGCACCTATACTATATTTAACAAATGAGCATCTTCCTAATCATCTAAAAGTAGAACAGGATGTGGTATGGGGTTTGTATTTTATTGCAATGTGAAACAGATGAAAGGTAGAAACCTGAAGGAAAGGAGGAAGTGGGATCTGGCCATGGAACAAGTTGCAGAGGAATCCAGGAAGTGAGATTGACCAAGAGCTAAGTACTGAGAGAGTGTCAGTAGGGCCATTCTTATTCAGAAACTTTACACACTTCAAGTGGGGTCAAGACCAGGAAGATTACCTACTACCAGATAAGGAATGGCTGCAAAGAAGCACTCTCATGATACCTTTGTGGAGGAAGGGCATAGTAAAAGCATTGTTAATAATAAATACTGTAACAGTTAAAGTCTCCTTCTTTGGAGGTTTTTAAACAGAGGCTAGATACCTATCTGTTGGGAGTACTTTGATTGTATATTCCTACATGGCCGGGGGTTGGACTGGATGGCCCTTGAGGTCTCTTCCATGATTCTATGAAACAGACACAAAGCATTCAAAATAATGCCAAAACGCATGAACCTACACCTGTTCCATGCACTTCCATATATTTTTATATACTTACAAGATTTATGGTAATAAAATTGAATCCAGACTTTGCAGTGGATTTTACCTATCATTTTGTAATATTTCCTCAACATGAAAAACTACAAACTGCTTTCCTGTATCTGCTCAGCTGGATGGACATTAATACACAGCCATTGCAGGGATCATTTGATTAGCGTCTGATTCATTTTGATCCCACTCTGAGGGCAGCACATAATTCACTCCCCACCCACACCCAGTTTTATCTCTGTGACAGCCTTGTGGGAGAAGTTAGGCCAGGATAGGATGACTGGACCAAGGTGACCCAGGGAGCTTCATGGCAGAGGAGAAATGTAGGGAGTAGTTTTGTCGTCAGTACTCAGACCCACAAAAAAAAAGGGGGGGGGGGGAGAGACAGGCTGGAGATTGCTAGTCAACATTTTGAATTTTAGCCTTTTGACTAAATAACTACCAACTGTGTGTCGTGTGTCTTCAAGTCCTTTCCGACTTATGGGGCCTTCTTGGCACGATTTGCTCAGAGAAGGTTTGCCATTGCCTTCCCCTGAGGCTGAGAGCAAGGCCACCTAGTGGGTTTCATGCCCGAGCTGGGAATCTAACCCTGATCTTCATTACTACTCAGAGCAGCAAAAAACGAAGGGGGAAAAAAAGGTAAGTGGGAGATTGCTGGTCAACATTTTACATTTTTAGCCTTTCACCCAAAGAGCTACCAACCCTGTTTTGAAGTGCCTCACCTGTTTTTGCCTCTTCAGCTAACAAGCAACAACCCGAATCCCTCCAAACCCATCGCACCACCCTTTATAACAGGGATTTTTGTACAGTGGGATCCCAGAGCTGGTACCACCCGGAGATGATGGAAACTATCCAACAACTTGTGTAAACCCAAACAGTACTGTCTGGAGGAGGAAGAGGAGGTGCAGGGGACAAGCCGAAGAGGCCGTCCTCAAGTCCTGCTGTGGCGTCCGTATTAGAACAAAAGAGAAACGAAAGAGTAGCTTTGTGAGGAAGAGGACCAGGTTGAATGTTGTTGTTAAGTGCGCTTGAGTCTGTCCTGACTCATGGCAACCCTGTAGGATGAGATACCTCCAAGACTCCCTGTTCTCCATTGCTCTAATTCCTGTAAATTCAGACCTATATCCTCCTCAACAGAGTCCATCCATCTAGAATTCGGTCTCCCTCTCTACTTCCCTCTACCTTTCCTTGCATTATTGTCTTTACCAATGCGTTGTGCCTTCTTATGATGTGGGCAAAGGACAGCAGCCTCAAATTGGATCCATCTTGGCTTCCAGGGAGATTTCTTGCTTGGTTTGGTCTAGGACCCACGGTAGGACCCTCGGCACTCTTCTCCAGACCCACATCTCAAATGGATTTATTTTCTTTCCATCCTTTTTCTTCACTGTGTCCAGCTCTCATATCCAAGCATGGAAGCACCATCACTGGGGGTGTGGCGTGTCTGTGTGTGTGGACTGCACCGGCGACACCTATACTGTTCCTCGTACACCTATACTTTTTGACAGAAATGGCCCGCGGCATTCACCTGCTTTCCTTTAAAAGGCTTTAAAAAATGGTGGGAGTGGGATAAAACTCAGTGGGAGGCGAAAAGGGACTCCCCAGAATTTTTTTTTAATTCAAATTTCAAATTTATAATTTTTTAAAATATTTTTTTTTCTTTAAAAACATCCCATTTTAACCAAATCAGTGGTATATGGGATGGAGGCAATACGTGGTTTGTATGATTCTAGGGCTGTGTCCACAATGGAGAAATAACCCAGTTTGGCACCGCTTTAAGTGCCCTGGCTCAAGGCTATGGAATTCTGGGAGTTGGAGTTTGTTGTGGGGCCCACAACAAACTCCAACTCCCAGAATTCCATAGCCTTGAGCCAGGGTACTTAAAGCGGTGCCAAACTGGGTTATTCCTCCAGTGTGGATCCAGTCTAACTTTAATAGTTGTATCTCTTTCCCTTTTACAGTGGTTCCCCCAGACTGTGCCCTTTAAGGGAATTTTGGACTACAGCTCCCAGAATCCTATGCTACTGGCCACCATGGCTGAGGCTTCTGGGAAATGAAGTCCAACAAAAAAAAAATCTCTTGTTTGGGGGGGAACCACTGCTTCAGGCTCTTGCTGCCTTCTTCCCCATCCCTACCTTTCTTCTCATTTCTCCTTCCAGGACCCCCAGGTACCACCCATCATCCTTCCATCCATCATCATCCCTATTCCCATCGCCTTACCTCTCTGCCTCTCAGCACAGCTCCTTCTCCTTCGCAGCCTCAGAGACACTGAACTAGTGTTTCCCCGCAGGAGCCGCAGAAAAGCTCACCCTCCCGTGACGTCACTGGCGAGTGGCCCAACAAGAGACGGACGGCCAAAGAAGGCTCTTGTCTTGCTGCCGATTGCAATTGCGCACAGAGCAGCACACCGCGGCGTTTTGTGAGCATGCGCGGTACATAGATCCATACAACATGCCGCGTGAGGGAGGATTCGTCCCCGCCCCTTTCTTCGATTTCTTCTAAATCCAACCTTCTTAAGGTGGAAGAGAGCCCAGGGCAGCCACTGTGGCGCAGTGGTTTGAGCGTTGGACTCAGGGCCCTTTGAGACCCGGGTTCGAATCCCGCCTTCGCCACTCTAGAGTCGCAATTTAAATAAAACTAAAATATAAAAATTAGAATAAGTAAAATTAATAATAAATATTACTTAAATAAAATGATAATAGTAAAATAATAATAGGTAAATAAAAGCTTTAGGGTTGCCCTAAATTGTAAAGGACACTGGAAAGCACAAAACAAGGCAGAGGTGGTGTTGTGTGTACATGCCTCTGGACTGTGGAAATAATCCAGTTTGATACCGGTTTAACTGCCACGGCTCCAGGTTTATGGAATCCCTGTGGTTTTGTCACACAAGCACAGTTCCCATCTAGCCATGGCAGTTAAAGGCATTCAATTCTAAGAAACAAAATGTAGGACATGGCCACATAGAAGCTGGAAACATTCATACAAATGTAAATCCATGCTTTCTTAGTCATGCTCAAAATGGAGGACGTCTTGACATTCCTCTTGGGCAAGAGGGTGAAAGGGAGGACCTCTGGTCAGCCTCTTGGAGGGGATGAGCAGGGTGACCAAAGGCGTCCTCATTTTTCCAGGACGTGACCTCCATTTCAGCCTAGTTCTGTCCAGCAAGAATGTCAAAATGTCCTCCATGACAGCATGATATTGATATGTTTTTAGCTATTCATTTGGTTATCCCATTTGTCCTTCATGTCTTCCATTGTGAGCATGACTGAGAAGCATGGATGTACTGTACATTTCTCTGTTTTCACCTTTTCTTTGGTTATGTCCTCCATTTTCTTTGAACGTCCTCCATTCTGAGCATGACTAAGGAGCATGAATTGATATTAATGAATATTTTCAGCTTTTCCTTTGGTCCTGTCCTCCATTTTCCTTGAATGTCCTCCATTTTGAGCATGAATTGATATTAATGTTTTCAGTTTTTTTCCTTTGGTCCTGTCCTCCATTTTCCTTGAATGTCCTCCATTTTGAGCATGACTAAGAAGGATATGTTTTTAGCTTTTCATTTTGTCATGCCCCCCTCCCCTCCCCAATTTGTCTTTCATGTCCTCCATTTTGAGCATGACGCATGGGTTTTTTACATTTCTATGAGTGTTTTTCCTTTGGTCCTGCCCTCAATGTTTCTTGAGTGTCCTCTATTTCGAGGGGCCTTGTCCTCCTTTGGGATTATTAGGGCATTTGGTCACGGGGGGGGCTCTTTAATTGCTTCCACTTGTTTACAGTCTTATCAATAGGGCCATAAATAAATAATAACATCAATAATAAAAGGCTCCTCCCCTCCTCCTATTAACTAAAGGGATTTCTCCTTGTGTTATTACCTCAGACTCAGGCGCCTGTCGTTCGCCCTCTAGTGGCCACAGTGGGTCCCACACTCCATACCATCAAAAAAGGCGGGAAATCATGCAGAGTTGGTTATTAGATTTCTCTGTAAAGCACAGTTATATATGTACTTTGCAGGGAAATTTATTATTACTTATTGGTTTTATTTAAACAAACCTTGTCCTCCAGAGTCCTACCCCACCACTTAAATCACATCACCATACTGGCTTTGTCCAAAACACACTAGTGTGCAGAAATAATAATCCAGTTTGAGACCACTTCAGTGCTAGGGAATCCTGGGGGTTGTAGTTTGCTGTGGCACTAGAGCTCTCTGACAGTGAAGGCTAAATGTCTCACAGAACTACAGCTCCCAGAATTCCCTAGCATCGAGCCAGAGGCAGAGCAGTTAAAGCAGTCTCAAACTGGATTCTTTCTATAGTGGAGTTTATCACACGGGAGGAATTTCTCCCAATTTCGAATGGAGCCAATTCGAATTCACATAAATTTGCTAGTTTAGCAAATTTACGTGAATTTTAATTGCGTTCGGAATGCGTTCAGAATGTCTTCCCATTTCCTGAAAATGACTTCCCATTGCCCAAAATTGCGTGAGATACTTTAATACGCAATTATGTGAAACCCCATGATTGCGTTCGGAATGAATTCCCATTGCCCGAAATTGTGTGAGATACTTCAATACATAATAACGTGAAACCCCATGATGTCGTTCAGATTCCCATTGCATTATACCCCCAAATTCCGTCATATGATAAACTGTAGTGTGTTTTGGATCTTTTCACACTTACCACTTCTCCTTTCCAAAACATGGAACATGAAAACACACGCACACACAATACTTTCGGTCCCACAGGTCCAAAACACACTGCAGAAGTCTCAAACTGGATTATTTCTGCAGTGTGTTTCGGACCATAAAGTCATAAGCACGTAATGACCGCAAGAACCATTTAAGGAATTAATTATCTTCACACTAGTTTCCCCGTGGCCAATGCACACTTTTGCTCGCCATTGTAGCCTCATCCTTGGTGGCTCCAATGTCTCTGCTCAGCTGACTCATTGGAAGAATTGACATACAAATTTGAAGCTCAGGCTCTGGATGTATAGGATTATTAATCTGGATTTCCATACTCTCATCTTTTAAATTGTATTTGTTATGCAAGTCCTGTGACATCTTGGCTGTCTAGCCTGAAATCAGACATGTGCAGTTTGGCTTGCTGTTAGGATTAAAAGCTTTTGATGTACCTTGTCTATGGAGTTTATCATATGACGGAATTTGGGGGTATAATGCAATGGCAATCCGAACACAATCATGGGGTTTCACGTTATTGCAAATGAGTGTATCTCACGCAATTTCGGGCAATGGGAAGTCATTCCGAACGCAATCATGGGGTTTCACATAATTGCGTACTGTATTAGAGTATCTCACGCAATTTCAGGCAATGGGGGGTCATTTTCAGAAAATAAGTAGTCATTCTGAACGCATTCTGAATGCAATCAGATTTCACATAAATTCGCTAAACTAGCAAATTCACGTAATTGCGAATTGGCTCCATTTGCAATTGAGCAGGGTTTCCCAACCTTTTTGACTTGCGGAGCCCTTATTTTGATGATGGAGCCCCTAAGTGGCCTCTCCTATGTCTTACAAGGTAATGGTGTTTAGGAGTATATTAAACAATATATTCTTATTTTTAAATTTCATTCAATTTTTATTTCTTTCATTTTCCTGGCGTGCCCGCAGAGCACCTGGTAAGTGCAAGTGGAGTCCAAAGAGCTCCACGGAGCACAGATTATTGGGAGCCCCTTCTCTAAAAGGTGCTTTAAGAAGGCAAGAGAACATAAGGTTGTTGTTATTTTTGGCCATAAGCTTGGAATATAAATATAAATATAAAGAGAAACTGTTCTTAGTGGTGATGGTGATGGTGTGCATGTGCGCTCACTGTTACTGTGCACAGTTGTACACTGGCCTAAAAGCAGATCCTCACCAATCGCTCTTTGTTGTTCATCATAATTTGCATTGGGTCAGCTAAAGTAGCTCACACATTTCCCTGCCCTTACAGTCGGCAACAATGAAAGTCTTGCTCAGAATTCCAGCTAATCCTAATGATAGCTAAATCCCCTCTAGAAATATAAAATTTCCAAAAGTATGGAAGCTGTGGGGAAAAACTAATCCCCATCCATTAATTTTTTTGGGGGGGGGGGGAATGAATATTTTGACAAAATTGCAGATACTGAATTAGAACCATTTGCAGTTTTTTAGGAAGAAGAATCATAGAATAAACATAATTAGAAGAGAACCTCAAGGGCCATCCAGCCCAACCCCATACTGCCATGCAGGAACTCGCAATCAAAGCACCCCCAAGAGATGGCCATCCAACCTCTGCTTAAAGACCTTCAAAGATGGAGACCCCACTACTCTCCAAGGGAATGCACTCCACTGTCGAACAGCCCTTACCGTCAGGAAGTTCCTCCTAAAGTTGAGGTGGAATCTCTTTTCCTGTAGCTTGCATCCATTGCTCCGTATTTAGGTTACCAATGGATTTGCAAGTTCTTGAACTAAAGAGAACACCTAGACTTTGTGGTTTTATTTATGACTGAGGAGGAAAAGGAAAAAAGAAAAGAAAGCATCAGCATTAGCAAAACAAGACAGGGATTATACCCTGAGTGGGAATAAACTCAAAGAAAACTATTTTATTTCTTCCAATCTTCCATAGAGTTAAGCAGACATAAAGCACTCATTTCCATAAAACTGAAAGGAAAACCAAGACCAGGAATTGCGATATGATTATCACACTAGGTCAATTCCAGAACCATTCTACAATCATCCCACTACCATCCTACAATTATCCCATTGCCAATAATGGGATATTCATTGCCAATAATAGGATGATGGCGGGATGGTTCTGGAATTGACCCTATTGTGATATTCTCAATAGTATACATAAAAATCTTTCTGTTACATAGCTTTTAGAAATATTTTGGGGGAACATTTTATCTTAAAACAGTTTATTTATCATCCTAAATTATTCGTTTCCCCCAATTTTTCCATGAAAAAAGGCTTTAGGAAAAAAGACCATCCGTCCCGCAATATTCCCATCCTCCCCAGGCCTTTGCATTGCTAAGTACACTCTCTATCCTTGGTCAGATAGTCAGAGCTGATATGTTTCCACCTGACTTACCTTTATCTATTCAAGAGGCAACTAGATCTTCCACAGCATCCCACCGTCTAAATTACAGAGTGGAATGGTCAGATCCCAGGTTTACAAGATGCTGATGGTTTTATCTGCTCCTGTGGGTAATGGCTTCATCAAACAAAGCAAGTGACCATAGGAAATGAATGTGACACACATTGCTTCTTTTAAAGAAAATGCTGCCTATAAAGGGTCGGGGATGGGTGGGAATCCAGATCCATAAGATGTTACGGAAAGCATGTTGCTGGCTGGGAAATAGTGAGAGGGGCTGGCAGTAGGGAGACTTATCAGTGTTGAAATCACTGGTGTCTTCATCTATTCATCAAAGCTGTCTCGCCCCATTTCCTTCAATCTCTATTAATAATGGAAAACATTATTAATTTAGATCTTAGAGGTTCAAATGCTCTGCCCTGCACTCTGTCCTCATGGGAAAATAAGAGTTTCCTTTGTTCAAAAAAGACCCCTAAAATAGCAAGTGGGGATTCTGCATTTTTGATGCAGACAGAGATAACTGTGACTTAATTCTATGCTTAAGGCATGTTTTGAACAGGCCCACTGAGGTCAGTGGGTTTATTTATCCGTTAAAAACTCTGGATCCAACCTCATGCCTTTATTTCATTTCTTTACTCAAGAAAGCTTATAAACTATGAAACAGTATAAAGTCTGCAGAGTCACATGTGTTGACAGAACAAAGTCATTAATATGTTATTCCAGAGAGCTGTAAAAACACCACCCTGTTGTGATCCAAAGACTTTTTAAATGTACTTTGGGCTTCTTTCTGAATAATAAAAGGAAACTGCATTAGTTCAGCTAGTGCTGCCAACCAAGCAGGAGCAAAAACAGTCTCATCATGGCCTACACTTCTGCCTTCCATAGCAGCTGGCAGAAACAGCAGCATGAAGATCAATGCAATTGCCTGCTAATGGCTGGCAAGCAGCATATCAAGGGGTTGCTAGAGGGATGGCTAAAAGGCCCCATTCGGTATTTGGCAGCTGGAAGTTAACTGGTAGCTAACACAAGTGCACAAAATCAAACCCATGTTTCCCCCCAGAATCAATGAAGTATCCTAAGTAATTGGTAGAAGACCTGGGTCTTGAGAATGAAAGCTGGGGTAATGATCTTGCAAAGCTGAGTCACTGGGCAGGTTCTTTGACTGCATCTTCCAGAATCAGCCAGGCATCCATCGATCCTTTGGTTATGAAATCTTGGGAGATATAGTCCAAAAACTGGAATGCTTTCAAGGTATGATTCTGAGTGAGGAGTCTCCTCTGAGAAGGTTAACTGCTACTCCCATGAATGACACAAGTCTCAAGAGCTGCCAGGATTTTCAAGAAGCTGCTCCTCCATTTTTTTGGTCTAGATTCAGGTTTAATCTGTTGTCCTAAATCCACGAAGGACTTTATCAGACGTTGGAAATTGGAAGTATAATCTAAGGCAATCCAAACGCAATAATGGGGTTTCACATTATTGCCAATTAAAGTATCTCACGCAATTTTGGGCAAAAGGGAAGTCATTCCAAACGCAATCATGGGTTTTACGTTATTGCAATCTCATGCAATTTTGGGCAATGGGGGGTCATTTTCGGGTAATGGGAAGTCATTTTGAACGCATTCCGAATGCAATTGGAATTCATGTAAATTCGCTAAACTAGTGAACTCATGTGAATTCGAATTGGCTCCAATTGGTTCCATTCGAAATAAAGAGAAATTCCTCCCGTCTGATAAGGTCATGAGTTCCAGGGCTTGATTTATTTTATTTTCTACATGACAGGAAGAAATCAGAATGTAAGGCTTTTCTCGAGTTCAGTATGGATATACAGTAATGGGGAAAAGTAATCAGATGACCTGTCTGTATTAAGCCCTTTTAACAAAAGACTGGCCTAATTAATGGTTGGATTATCCCAAGTCTTTCATTTTCTAAAGATGTGAAAACCAAAGACATGGAACAATTCAAGATGACTTTGTTAGGTCAGCCTGTTGTGAAAGGGCAAGCAAGAGAAACAAAGTTTTTGCACTTTTTTGATTGCATTGTTCTGAGTTTGTGCAATAAAAGAAAAAAGCTGATTTGTCCCACGTTATTGTTTCACTTCAACTGCCATGGCTGCTTTCTTCTGGAATTCTGGGAACTGCAAATTTTTTGGACCAGAGGAACTCTCTTGCTGAGGATTCTATATGCCCTTCCATAAATTGCAAATTCCATGATTCCATAAGATGCAACCATGGCGGTTACAGTTGAAACATAGTACTATAATTGTGTAAGCTGGAGGAGTTGATTTTAAAAAAATTATTTACCTGCTGTTTCTTTTTCTTTATTAATTGCTGTTTGGTTTATTTGTATGTTTCAGCTGAGATTTTGCTTTTATTTGTATTTTGTTAGCCACCTTGAGACCCATTTAAAGGCAGGGTCTCAAATTAACTTCAAACCCCAATAAATATTGTATGATCATTATTTCACACATGAGTGTATGGAAGTGTCTTACAGTGAGGCAGCACACTAGTCCATCTAATCCGGTATTGTCTGCTGTCACTGGCAGTGCCGTTTCGGAATATCAGCACAACCACTATCAGATTAAAAGGACATGATACATCCAGAAACCCTTGAAGGGGAAGACATTCTTTTACTGTGCCGGTTTAGAAATCCACCACAACTTCCATTGCATGTGAAGTGCTTTGAACTGGGTTGAAAATGCTACATAAACTCTTTAAGTGTTACTGAATTCAAAGATATAGTCGTGTTAGTCTCTAGAATCAGTATGTAGACCCTTCGAGACTGAAAGAAAGAAGTTCGCAGCAGGAGCTTTCCTAGACTAAAGTCTACTTCCTCAGATGCATATGGAAGTAGACTTTAGTCTAGGAAAGCTCATGTGGCCAAGCTTCTTTCTTTCAGCCTCAAAGGTGCTACAAGATCTCTCTACATGCAGTACTAAGTGTTGCTATTACTACAGTGTAAAGCAGAATGCTGAAATCTGAACTTTTCTTAAGTGCCTTTTCCTCCACAAGTTGCAGATGGAGGGACAGAAGTACCACAGATAAGCAGTGTTCTCTCAGTTTCTCCTGTACTATACAGTATTAATAAAGGGGTGGATTTTTAATCTATTTAATCTATTTTAATTTATTTATTTCCAGGATTTATATCCTGCCTTTCTCCCACAGTGGGATTTCAAGGCGTGCAATTTAATAAAAGGGTGATCAGCACGATTGAGCACCAGTTAGCAGACCTTAATTCTTATTTACATATCCTCCCACCTTGAGGACTACCATTAGCAACAGAACAATACATTTGCAAATTACTCCTTCCTTCCCAGGGTCACACAGGATATATATATCCAATCCTTTTCCAAGCTATCATTCTCTGAAGATGCCAGCCACAGATGCTGGCGAAACGTCAGAAAGGAACTCTTCTAGAACATGGCCACATAGCCCAAAAGCTCCACAAAAAACTATGGATGCCGGCCATGAAAACCTTCGACTCCACGATTGATTCTGATCAATAATATGGTGAGTTTCTAAACAATAAAAGGTTGATCAGTAAGGTGGATTATTTATGTCATTTTCTAAAACAGAAGGAGAAATTGTTGTGGAATACAGTATTTCACTCGATCATGTTGAGTTTTAATGATGATGGCATTCCTTTCTAAGTGCTTACCGACTGTCTGCTTAATGATCTGCTCTAGAATCTTTCCTAGTATTGATGTCAGGCTAACTGGGTGGTAATTGTTTGGGTCCTTCCTCCCCCCCCCTTTTTTTTTTGACGATGGGGACAACAATTTTCATCCTCCAATCCACTGGGACTTCTCCTGTTCTCCAGGAATCCTCCAAGAGTATTGTCAGTGGTTCTGAGATTATTTCTGCTAGTCATTTTAATACCCTTGGAGGTAGTTCATTTGGCCCTGGAGACTTGAAGTTTTGGTAGTGAAGCACAAAACACCTTTAAGCTGTCTGCAAACATTTCAAAGCTGAGAAAGGATGTTCACACACGGCTGTAGACAAACCCCCATAAACAGCAATTAGTCTTTATGAAAGGTAAGAGCCTTTATGAAAGGCTCTGTAAGGTAGAATGTGTGAGCAGTGAGTATTCTAGTTGTGTTCATTTCTACTAAAGTCCAACTGCCTCACAAATATAAGTTCTCTCACAACTGTGGTTCCCCTGATTCTCAGAACCAAAGAACTGCCCATACCTTATCCTTTGCAATGGCAGAAAAAACATTTTCATAGATCATAGAATCATAGGACCTTATCAGACAGGAGGAATTTCTCTTTATTGCAAATGGAGCCAATTCGAATTCACGTGAATTCACTAGTTTAGCAATATTTACATGAATTCCAATAGCGTTTGGGATGCATTCAGAATGACTTCCCATTACACAAAAATGACCCCCCATTGCCCGAAATTGCGTGAGATGCTTTAATTCGCAATAACGTGAAACCCCATGATTGCATTCAGATTGCCACTGGATTATACTTCCAATTTCTGATGTCTGATAAGGTCCATAGAGTTGGAAGAGACCACAAGGGCCGTCCAGTCCAACCCCCTGCTATGCAAGAACTCCCAATCAAAGCATCCCCTTTATTTTTAAGGAGTTTCAGTCTAAAAAGAATTAAGGACTATGAACATCACTCTGCAGATCCTGGAATTAACTGTGCAAGGACATACAGTCTCTGTTATGTGGGAAGAACTTGGGTGAGCCAGCGAACATTGTTCACAAATAGCTCCTCAATCAAATCGCACACACCCTGTTTTGGGAGTATATCTATTTCCATGAGAAAAGATAAATAAGGTGAATTATTTATGACCATTTGCATGATGGGGAGGAAGTTTAAAGCTATCACTAATAAGACTGTTGAGACAGTGCAGTTTCCCAAACCATTTTGAAATGGGACTGTCTTGCAAGGATTCTGGGGACTCTAGCTCTGTCCAAGTGGGCTGGGAATGTTCAGCTCTAGCTCGGCCAGTGTCCAGGATTATTTCAAACTGGTTTAACTTCATAACTATTGAGAAGCATGTGATGTGGGGGCTGGAGTCTGTGTGTCAGCAGCACTGTGAAGCATTCTTGTGCATCAAAAAAAACCAACAACTCTGTGTTCGTATTTATTCATGCTGTTTTATTTATACTGTTTCCTTTTTATCATTCAGTCCGAGTCATTAATAAATACAAGACACAACAAAATAAATTATAAAGAAGAAAGAATAAGGACTTAGTGAGAACTGTCACTGTGCTTTTTTAAAAATTAAATTTTATTCCAAAAAAACCAAAGGAGATAACGTGTGTGTGTGTGACAAAAGTCAAAGCTAAATACTACAACTGAATGTTTTACTAAACATTTTTTTTTTTTTACCAATCTGAATATGGCAGGACATAAACATTTAAAATGTTGTCACTGTGCTGTTAATTCACTGACCAGGGTGGACCTGCTGTGTCTTGCAGGACTTTATCACACAGGGGGAAATTGGAAGATTCAACAGGCATTATTCAGGGAAAGTCTTGCGATCGCGGCTAAGATTATCCCATGATGTCACAATTAAGGAGGATTTATCCCGGGAATAACCAGGGAATCACCAGAAACAAATCATTCATGGGAAAATCCCGTGAATGATTGTTGCTGGTTATTCCAGGGATAAGCCCTCTCTTATTGCAATGTCTGTTGTAATCTTAGCCACAATCGTGCAACTTTCCCTGGATAATACTTTTGAATTCCCCCTGTGATAAAGTCCCTAGAACATCCATCTGTAGCATTTCTTGTCGGCTTTGAAAGTGCTCAAGAAACTTTCAAAACATATAATAATCGGGTTATGAGAAGCTCTTGGGCTTTCAGCACTAGAATAAAGACCAATTTGATCCGTGTTTGTCCCTCCAGCCCATTCTTGAGGGATGTTACAGTTACTTCTTTCAAATCATTCTTCTGACATAGACCCTTGTTTTGAAGAAACTATCTTGGGTGGTTTACAGTTTTCAGTGGACTATGGTAAATTATCAAAACAGACAAGTTGAAAGAAATGCATTTTTGGTAGCTTTTGGAACCTACTGGAGGAAAAAAAAGAGAATTTTACAAAGCGCCAACGTTTTGGTTTTCAGTACTTTTGTACCATACTTTGGCCCTTTTGCAAGCTCCAGATAAGCTCCTGTCATAGATCCTTCCTCAAAGTTTGGTTCATCCATGTTCACAAAGTCTGACCATATGTGTGGTAGTGAGCATTTTGCTGGAAAAACAGCCGGCAGAAAGTCATTTCTAACACCTTGCTCAGTACATGTTATCTGTACATTTTATTGACAGCTTGTGCTGTACACAAATGGTCCCTTTCCACTGGTGGAGAAGGGAAATTATAGTTCACACCAGTGATAATGAGGCATAATGAGTATATGTTTAATTTTTATATGTTCACCGCCCTGATCGCAGGAAGGGCGGTATACAAATAAATTATTATTATTATTATTATTATTATTATTATTATTATTATCTCAGATGTGCTCTGATCTAGTCTACAGTATGACCCGCATATCCCCAAGTTCAGTATTTGTCATTTCACTTACCCACATCTGAAAAAAATATGTTCTCTCTAGGCATTTCTAGGTACTCCAATGCAATTGTGCGATCAACTTCCAGCTCAAACATACCATAGAATCATGCTGGAGGACCTAGAAATGCCTAGAGAAGTGTTCTCACTAGGCATTAGTAGGTCTTCCAGTATCTATGGTATGCTTGGGCTGGAAATCATTCATCTCATTGAAAATAATAGGATTCCCTATATTCCATGGTTCCAGGTATCCACATGGGGTCTTGGAACATAACTCCAACAGATAAGGGAGTCATACTACATAGTGCGGATATTGGTGAAAGTGCAGACATTGTAGTGAATGAGTATAATAAAACTGGCCTTATTGAGCGCTTTTAAAAGATACTTGCTCCAAAGTTTTGCTTCTTACTTTACTTACACAGCTTTTTAAAAAGTAAATTAGGAGGCACTTTATTCAAAGAATTGTTCTTATTTTATTTGATACATCTGGATTATCAAAAAGCCAATGAATTAATACAGACATTTTGCAGTTTTAAAGATCAACTTTTTAAGCTGGATTTATTTTTATTTTTTTATTACTGTAGTACAGTCTCTAATGTGATTTGGGGAGAATGATTTATATTAATGGTAACAAACATAAAAATAAAATAGGACTAAATTTCCACCTGAAAGTTCCCAGCCATTGCCAGCTCCCAGTAAAGTTGGGGAATGAACAATTCTAAGTGAAATGGAACGAAAGCTGAAAGGTTGCTCTGTACCTTTAACTTGGGACAGCTAAGTGAAAAGGCAGTTTGATTCAAAGTCCACAGATGTGGGAGGAGGCACAGTATAGTATAGCGCCATGCGCACCAAACTCTATTATTTGTTTTGTTCTGTATCTGACAGACCATTTGGACTTTGGCATGACAATTCACCTTGGAAGCAGGAGGAAAATGAGCCAAATGGCAATCATTAGAATGGTGTTCAGGTGCATATGTGTGCTTGTTTTCATCAGCCACAAAATATTTGCCCTTCCTTTCTTCTTTCTTTCCTTCCTCTTCACTTCCACAGGGATGGTGACAGTTTAATTCTGTTCAGGAGTTGAGGAACACTTGCAGCTAGTGCAAATCAGCAGCTCTCTTGGAAGAGAAGGCCAGTTTACAACAGCTATATGTTGAGTCTCTTCAGTGCATCATAGAACATGACTACTTCCTGGATAGAACCACAGAGTGAATTGATCTTACAGAAACAACAGGGAGAAACTACCAAGGAAAATATAGAGGCTATAATAGCGTGGAATGTCACTGTCAGGAGCAGACTATACAGAAGGGATCCAGAACCTCCTCGTCTTCTTACATCTTCATGAAGATAGCAGCAGTGAAGATGTTCAAACAGGAAACCAGCCACAGTGGATACTGCCTGCCAAGAAAGGAGTTAAGGTGACCACCAACCACAACCAGGAAAGATGCTGTTGGTTGGGGACTCATTGATCAGAGGTATAGTGGCTGAAAAGATGAATTGGGAAATGTGCTGTCTTCCTGGTACATGTATCTGGAACACAAGAACACAGATCAAAAGCCCTTTCTCCTTATTCATATGGACACCAATGACATTGTCAAGAACACCTGTGAGCAGATCACCTCTGATTAGGAAGCTTTGGGCTGGAAGCTGAAGGGGTTTGAGGTACAGGTGGCATTCTTGTCAATTCTGCCAATGAAGAGAAGATACTAAAAGTGAATGACTGCTTATGTAGATGGTGTAGACAGGATTGGTTTGGCTTCTGGGACCATGGTCTTGACTTCATAGACAGAGAACCACTGGCTACTGATAGGCCGCACCTCATGAAGACTGGGAAAACTGTCTTTGGTAGTAGCATGGCAAGTCTGATCAAGACGGCTTTAAACTAAATACTTAGGAGACTGGAGATAATTGTTCAAATATCAGTCCAAAGGCAAAGGCAAATTCACAAGGATGTGAATTCTAAAGAAGAAGCTGAGGGACAGAATGGTATCCACAGAAAAACTGACAGTAATTTAAGAGATGAGAATGAACAAAGCTTTAAATGTCTATACAATAATGCACAAAGTTTGGGAAAGAAACAAGATGAGTTTGAAGTCCTAGTGCAAGAAGGTAAATCTGACTTTATAGACATAATGGAGACCTGGTGAGATAACTCCCATGATTGGAATGTTAAAATTGAAGGCTATAACCATTAAAAAATTAAGATATGATAGAAAAGGAGTAGTAGGAGGAGCCCTGGTGGCGCAGTGGTTAAATGCCTGTGCTGCAGCCACTCACTCAAAACCATAAGGTTGGGAGTTCAAGAGCAAAAGGGCTCAAGCTTGACTCAGGCTTGCATCCTTCCAAGGTTGCTAAAATGAGTACCCAGATCGTTGGGGGCAAGTAGCTTACAGTTGTAAACTGCTTAGACACTCCTTAGGCAGTATGAAGCGATATATATATGAAGCTGTTTGTTTGTTGTTTTTGTAATTGTCTTATATAACAAAGACAAATTCATTTGTACAGAAATCCATGAGAATTATCAGAGTGGATAATTTGAGAACATTTGAATAAAATAAATGGAGAAATAAATAAATGAACATAGTTTACTGCAGGCCACCAAACCAAGAAGAGGTAAAGGATGATGCTTTTTGGAAACTAATCTCCAAAATCTTAAAGATGTAAGATTTAATAGTTATGTGGGACTTCAGTTACCCTGATATCTGTTGGGAGACTAATTCTGCTAAGCATAGCCTCTCCAAAAATTCCTGAGGTGCCTTGCAGATAATTTCTTATTTCAAAAGGTAGACAAAGGAACAAGAGAATCAGCAATCCTGGAGTTGATAGAAGGAGTTTGTCACTGCAGTCAAAGCAGAATTCGAAAACATAGCCATGTTAGAGTGGAAAATCACGATGCTAAGGAATCTTGTAGCACCTTTGAGATTAACTGAAAGAAAGAAGTTGGTAGCATGAGCTTTCATGGATTTGAGCATAATTCCTCAGATGCATGAGGTGGAGTGAAGAGACCAGAAACAGACCTATGTAAACCAATTGGTGCAGGAGAATGTCAATTGAAATTCAAAACTTTGTGGTTTTGAAAAGAAACTGCCAACTAGTCAGCCTGACCTGAATAGCAAAAGAAATTATATTAAAATGGATTTTATGGAAGTTTGTCTGCAAGTATCTTGATGACAATGCAGTGATCAGTAGAAGCCAGTATTAGTGTCAGAAACAAATTCTGCCAAACTAAACTTACATCTGTTTTCAATCATGTCACTAGTTTAGTAGATAATGAGAATGCCATGGATGTCATTTATCTGGATTTCAGCAAAGCATTTGATAAGGTCCTCCCTAATATTTTTATTATTAAACTGATTAAATGTGGAATAGATGGGAACACTGTCAGAGGCATCCATCATGGGTTGAAAAACCATGGTCAAAGAGTTGTCATCAAAGCTGCACTTCAAACTGGAAGGAGATCTTTAATGGAGTGCCTTAGGGCTCTATCCTAAGGCTATCACTCTTTTAACATTTTTATCAATGACAGTATCTGGAGGGAAACCTTATCTGGTTTGCAGATGACATAAAACTGGGAGCAGAGTTTCCAAGTTAAGGGAAGTAATAGTCCCATTATATTCTGTGCTGATCGGGCCTCATTAAAGTACTGCATTCAGTTACAGGCACTTCACTTTAAAAAGGATATAGACAAAGTTGGAACAGTTTTAGAGAAGGGCAATGAGAATTATAAGGGGTATGGAGAAGAAAACATGGAAAGAAAGGTTGAAGGAACTGGGCATGTTCAGCTTGGTGAAGAGAAGATGGAGAGAGACATGAATGGCACTCTTCAAATATCTCAAAAGCTGTCACAGAGATGAGAGAGCCGACTTATTCTTTGCTGCCCCAGAAAGTAGGAGCAGGTTCAATGGTTTTAAGTTACAGTTGGGGTCAAGCAGACCAGCAGCTTGGAGCAGCCTCTAGGCACTCTGGCCCCAGTCACTCCCCATTCAGCACGGGGCTGTGGCTACCAGATCCCATGGTCCCAAGGCCAGCTGACACCGCAGTCCTGAACGGGCCACCTGCAAAGAGCACATGTTTTGTACTTCTTTGGCCAGTGGGCTGCCTTAGGCAGCTGTGGTATGGCTTTTGCTTGCTTTGGGGGTGTGCATCATCTGTACACAATGCCCCCAGATTGGCCCATATACTTTTGGCCTGTGTGTTTTGGGCTAGTGGTTGGAGATCTTGCATTGAGCCGGGAGTTAATCAGATGGCCCATGAGGCCCCTTCCAACTCTGTGATTCTATGACCTTGTTGAGTATGTGATTATTTAACAGAAACCCCATAATGTTTTTTTAAAGGAGTGGGGAATGTTCAGCCTGTGGACTTCATCTGTCCCCAAGACCATTTTGAGGGCTCCAGGCCCTCAAACATCACCCCAGTATTTTTAATTTTAAAAATGGCAAAAATACCCCACTGTAGATTTTTATTTGACTTCTTCCTTAAGAGAAAGCCTCTCCCAGACCTAAAACAGCGAAAGAGGTTAAAAATGGTGTAACCTCTCCCGAACAAAAAAATTGGCGACTATTTTTATCCTCTCTGTTGAAATTTTAAGCCAAAAATAAGGCATGGTAGGGTGATGGCACAACCTTTGATAGTTGATTGGAGGGCCAAAGAGCCCCTAAACCATCTCTCTTTAAAAGGGTTCTCTATGGACTGTTTCATATTATACAGTTTTTGTACCACTGTTCATTTGCTTGAGCATGTACTTTGCATGCTTTTACTCAGCATAATTTTTCAAATGCTTAGCTAAGTAGCCAAGGGGCTCAAAAAATGTTAGTGAAATGCAAAGATGCACATTGGGATGGCAGTAAGGGTGTACAATAGGCATCAAGAATGGTGCACATCAGTGCACAATGTGACCTCAAGTGGCTATGGATATTACAAAACTGACCAAATCTAATTCTCATGCAGGTAAGTCCACTTACAAAGACCTAACTCCCTTACAGGATTCTGGCAAATATTTTCACCACCTACAATCCAACATGAAATGTGAACTAAACATAACCTTGACCACTGGGCAGAAACTCAGTGTATACCAGTATCATGGGCACCTGTTTTCCAGTCTTTGAAATATTATTAATCTATCCCATAGTTTATTTCCTTCAAACCTGGCAATATTTAATGTCTGTTTTAAATATTTATTTTCTTTTTAGTACAGTTTTTCTAATGTAATTTCTCTTTTCATAACTCTCTTGTTGTCCCATGGACAACAAAAAGGACTACAAATTGCCAGTTCCCCTCCTGTTTCCTGCTATCATATTTTGTGGCTCATAATTTTTTGGGTAAAAGATTTCTGTCATTCCTCCCCTCTTTTAAGAGAAAACTTATGCAAATGTTGGCCCTTCACATTTGCAGCTTTGATTATTTGCAGATTTGATTATTTGCGGTTTTGCTCAATACGTTTGCTAGGAATCCCTAGGTCCTCCAGCGCAAGTCTTCCAAAAGTTGACCACAGAACTGTGCTAGAGAACCTAGAAGTTCCTAAAGAAAACACTTCTCTGTAGGTCCTCTAGCATGATTTATGATCAACTTCTGGCAGACGTTGACCACAGAGTTGCACTGGAGGACCTGAAGATTCCTAGGGAGGTGTTTTTTCAGGTAAAAAGAAGAGTTTTTTTTTTTAATTTGCAGTTTTTCCATTTCACAAGGGTCTATCATCCCTCAGCGAATGTGGAGGGACCACTATAATGAGCATGACCCCAAAACAAAGCTCAAGGAACAACCCTGTGGCTCTTCATGTAGTACAGTCATCCACCCTCTGCAGCATCTCCTTTAATCACGGTGTGAGAGACAAGAGGAAAACCACTTTTAGTGCTGGATTGGGGCTCATGTAGACCCTTTTTTTTTTTTTTAAGTGCATCTGCTCAAAATTAAAGCTCCAACTCCCTGGATTCTGGGACAGAACACAGATTTTGCCTTTGGAGGCAGACAGTTTCCTTCGATGAGGGACTCACTGCAAGGGTTATGATTTATTTTAAAGAACAAAACAGTGAATGAATTAAACCATGGCTAGGATGATTAGCTGAACAATCCTAGCAAGTCAGAGACACGGAATGGCATGAAGCATGGAGGAAGAGAAACCTTTGAGCGCTTCCAGATGAGGTGAATATGTAAGGACTGGGAGAAGGTGTCATTTGTTGCTATGTATTCCATTTAAAAAAAGAGAGATCAAAACAACATTTTACCAATCGCGTAATGTTTCGGGTTATTTCCCCTCCTTTTCTGCACTTTTCCAAAATATTTGGTTCCTACTCAAAAGGTGGGTTCTTAAAACCTGATACATATTGAAGCTTATCGCATGCATGTTAATTTGACTTACCTCTATCCAGTTTAAAATTTATTTTGGGTGACATCCTGATGTTATCAGACAGCTTTTACTACTGAATTTGGCACCCGAATACAGCCCGGGTCCATCCCTGCTTCCAGAGCCGCTCCTCTTTTTAGATCTAGGAGTTTTCTGAGTTAAGAAAATAGCTGCTGATGGACCTGGGCTATATTTGGGCAGCAAATTCGGCGGTAAAAACCGTCTGATAACTCCAGGATGCTGCTAGAATTAAATTTTAAACTGGATAGTGGTATGCATGCAATAAGCTTCTTGGTTTCATGTGAACTGTAGCAATCAAGTAGGAATTTCAGATCTCTTACCTTAGAGTGTGTGACTTGCCCAAGCTCACCAATAAATGTAAAAAGCAACACGAAACAGTGCAATCTAAATTGGCCCAAAGCACTAATCTGGATGAGTTGGTCTGAGGTTAGCTTTTGTGAAGCAACTGAAATTATGGAAAATACAATAGCATCAGAGAATGCCACTAGAGGGCACTTGTGCCAGCTTTGTGGAAGAGAATTTTTTTAAAAATTAATGTTGGAAGGGGGAAAACTGATTCTAAACACCCTGCAGAAGTCTAACTGATTGTTGGCACAGCTCTCAGCTTGAACTCAAAAGGGGTTTCCTACTTAGAAAGATTACTTCAGGATTGTTTGATCTGATGAACAGTAACCATGGGGCAGACCAATGGTTCCATTGGCATGTTCACTTTAGCAGAGGGACTTCCAGATTTACCGATAACAAATGCAAATGCAAGGTACAGGACACCCATCCCTGTTCTTCTGTTTAGTACTTCAGTATGCTTAGGATGCATCTGTGCTTCAGAAATAACCCATCTTGACAATGCTCAATGTTATGGAATTAATTGTAGTTTTATGAGACATTTAGCCTTCGCTCTCAGAGAGCTCTGGTGCTACAACAAACTACAAATCCCAGGATTCCATAGCAGTGAGTCATGGCAGTTAAAGTGGTGTCAGACTGGGTTCTTTCTCCAGTACGGATGGAGCCTAAATGTATTTTAGGCACTCGCACTGGGGGCACAGTTACTTGCTCTAGCCTGTTAAGTCTGAGAGATTTGACAGTGGCAATGGCAACTCTTTTCCCAGTCAGCACTGAATGTTACAGCATTTTCACAGTCACTGCTTCTCCTCTTGTTCAGAATCTTGGAAAGTCACTTCTAGCATGTAAGAGCACTGCAGCATAGCTATGGGTGGTAAGATTGCAGCAGCTTTCTTCCTTGGCTCCCAAAGGTTTGGAGCAGTGGTTGTGATAACAACCCTGGATCCATTCCTCAGCCCAGGAGCGACAACAACAACAAAAAAACACTTGCAATTTCAGGCCTAGAAGAGAAGAGTGTCCCTCCATTCCTTCTAGCCAAGGAGATAAATCATCCAGTGTTTTAGCGTCATTCAAGTTTTCAGTTTCATTCCCAGTTGCACCAATAAAAATCCATTAACATTTCCCCCAACCCTGAGCCAGTTTGGTTCTAGTTCACAAGGCCAACTTTTATTCCTTTTCCTTGTCATTTCGTCTCATTCTGGAAATGTGAAGTATGCAGTTTGTGACTTGATAAGTATCATTAACTGAAACAATCCATCTTCTGCTAAATAAGGGAAGAGCCTGGAGCAGGGGCTGAGTTATTACTGTAAATTGGTACCTGGGAAGGAGTGTATGGTTCCAATGTGAAGCTTCACAGAATTCCACTTCCTCAAACAAATAGCTAATGAACTATATTATTGCATGGATATGCTGTTTTGCAACTATTTTTTTTAAAAAGTAGTCCACGAGTAAAAACAAAAATCATAGTTAGATAACACCTTTATTAAAAGGCCAGCAAAATGCTATAAAGTGTGTGAATGTTCATGTTCTCCAGAAGTCTTTGGAGATTATCACATTCTCTTTAAAGCATCTTATCCCTATAATAAAAAAATTATAAAATGACAATATTAGTCATAGACCCACATTTATTTGAGGTGGAGGGATATCTATGCAGGTAGGCCCCTCCTTCCTTCTGGCAACAATTATATTTCTTGCAAGGTGGACAAGCTTAGATTATGATGGAATTTCAAATATCTTCCCTTAAAAGTGATAATATTCATTCCAGCTCATCTTCACAAAACTGCCAATTAAAAAGAAAAAACTCAGGGCTACACAGTGATTATGAAAAATGTAAGTATGTAAACTAGCTCATAAAGTGTCTCCTCTTAATACTAGATTCCTCCTCCTCTGCCATCATCAGCACTAGTGCTCTCCTTTATCCTTTGGATATGGGAAACACAGAAAATATATAAAATTAGATATCTGCTCAATAGTCTCAAAATCATATAAGCAACATTCTGGACAAGATGAAGAAATTAGTCAAAACTAGTTTCAGAAATCTGTAGAACATAGCAGTGTCCCAACAAACTACATATCCACTCACCAAGTGTGGCAGGTTATGGAGCTGAGTATTAGGCCCCTTGTGTCACAAAGGTTGCCCACCTCTGTCCGACAGTGATAATAATTTCCAGTCACTTAACATGTTGTAGTAAGGAGCTGTTTATAGACTAACAAATTTGTTAGGGTGTATTTTTCATTTCAAAGTGGTACATGAAGCCGAAAGATGTGTGTGTGTGTGTGTGTGTGTGTGAGAAAGTAGGAAAAAAAGTGATGTTAACATTGAAGTGAAAGGCAGAGCACAAATTCCCTTCCTACTAATCCTGATCTTTTCAGGTTGAAGGCTATGGAGGCATTGGCCCAATACAGACGGGCAGTAAGAGGTGCCATTGCGGCACAATTAGGGTTAGGGAGGGCGCAGCATCTTCACCCTCCCTAATCCTAGCATGTATAGACGCTGCCATTTTAAAATAGTGGCGTCCATACAAGCGCACCATCAAAACGTCATGGTGCGTGCAGCGTTTAGATAACGCTGCACGCGCCTTATGTAATAGTGCGGCAGGAGGGTGCCTAAGGCGCCCTTTCCACAGTGCCAAAAGGAGCCGCGCCAAGGACCCCAAGGGGAATGGGGCCATGGCGGCGGCCCCTTTCTCCCCTCGGAACCGCCGTTGGTTGCAGGGTGCAGCGGGCGCCCTGGGCGCCCGCTGCACCCTGTTTTCAGGTTGCAGAGAAGCAGCAGTTCGCTGTTTCTCTGTGGCATGGAGAAGTGGTGGAATGGGGCCTCTGGGGCTGTCAGTGAGGCAGCCCTGGCCCCATCCTGCTGCTTCTCTGGGCAGTTACAGACCAGTCTGCACTGCCCCATTGTGTCTCTTCTTAATACTCGTTTCCTCCTCCTCCTCCTCCTTTTACCTGTGGGGTCCCTCAGGGTTCTGTGTTGTCCCCTATGCTGTTTAACATATACATGAAACTGCTGGGAGAGGTGGTCTGGAGTTTTGGGGTGCGGTGTTATCAATATGCATATGACACTCAACTCTACTACTCCTTCCCACCTCAATCCAAGACGGCTTTCCTGGTCCTAAACCAGTGTCTGTCTTCAGTAATGGACTGGATGAGGGCAAACAAGTTGAAACTTAATCCAGACAAGACAGAGGCAAATCAGGGAATAGGGATCCAGCCTGTGTTAGATGGAGACACACTCCCCCTGAAGACACAGGTTCATAGTTTGGGGGGTACTCTTGGACTCAGCTTTCAATCTGGAGGCCCAGGTCTCTGCTGTGATCAGGAGTGCTTTCACACATTTAAAACTTGTCCGCCAGCTGCGCCCGTTCCTTGAGAAGCCAGATCTGGCCACGGTGGTACATGCCTTGGTTACATCCCGTTTGGACTACTGTAATGGGCTCTACATGGGGCTGCCTTTGAAAGGTGTTCGGAAAATTCAGCTGGTTCAAAGAGCTGTTGCCAGGCTGTTAACAGGAGCAGATTATAGAGACCATACAATGCCCCTGTTGAAACAGCTTCATTGGCTGCCAGTTTGTTTCTGGGCACAATTCATGGTGCTAGTTATTACTTATAAAGCTCTACATGGCTCAGGTCCACACTATTTGGCAGACCGTTTCTCCTGGTATGAACCGGCCCGGACTCTGAGTCCCAATTCCATCACAAACACGGTTGGTGGGGACATGAGAGCGGGCTTTCTCGGTGGCTGCCCCTAGACTCTGGAACTCCCTGCCCAGGGAGATCAGAATGGCTCCCTCCCTGATGGTCTTCTGCCGATAGGTGAAGACCTACCTGTTCACACAGGCATTTAAGGAATTGGTATAAGGACAGGCTGGGATGTTGGACTGATTTAAAAATTTGATACAATTTTGTTCTCTATATATAGTTTTATCTTTTTAAAATGTGTTTTATTCTTTTAATAACTATCTGTTTTAATACCGTAATAATTTAATTGCTTTTTAATGTACTTTTAAAAAATGTTTTCAATTGTACTGTTTTTAATGCTGTGAAGCCGCTCTGAGTCTCAGTCCTGGGAAGACAGCGGGATACAATTAATAATAATAATAATAATAATAATAATAATTCAAATATTAGGGCAATCATTAAGTGAAATAACTGTACCCTAAGTGGTACAAGCAAATGCATAAAAATTGTCATAAATGATACTGTAATGTCTGTATATCACACAGTAGCTACAAACCTCAGCAAAACATGATTGCCTCATTTACATGTAGCTCCAGACACATGGGGTCATGTCACAGGACTGCAGCATCCATGTGGCTGGGAGCCTGGTCGCACCTTAAGGGTATCTGTACAAGAGCATTGTTGGTGCAGTGGTTAAGTGCTGGTACTGCAGGCACAAGGTTGTGAGTTCGATCCCAGGCAGGGCCCACTCAGCCTTCCATCCTTTCTTAGGTTGGTAAAAAGAGTACCCAGCTTGTTGGGGGCAATTGGCTTACAGATTGTAAACTGCTTAAAGAGTGTTGAGTTCACTGATAAGCAGTACTGTATAGAAATGTAAATGCTATAATGCTATTATACAGAGACTTGAAGTTGGATAGTAGGAGACAGTTGGTTATGGGCCCAGTTGCCGTAAGGCTTTTGAGGTAATTTTAAGAAAAACAATGACAAGCCTACTTTATTTCATAAAGAACATGTACTACTAAAAATGGTGTGCTTCATTAGGAGCCCACACATCTAACCCCACAGAGGCTTTCAGGGAAGTGTATCTACAATTGCTGAGGAAGCCAGATATACATCTTTAAGGTTCTTTGAAACACAGCCAAGAAACCATGTATCTAGAGGATATGGCTTGGTTGCTGCAAGGCAAACTCCCTTTCCACTTTACATGTATTCACACACTGATTTTTAAAAGGCTATTTGATGCATGCTGCTTCTTTTGGATTACATCAACCACCGTTAGCAATATACATTTTAAACCATTCCCTTGTGTTGCACGTCATGTGTTTTCTAAGGAACAGTACTAATCCAATCTACTGCTAATTTGCTTCTGCTTTGTTGCATATTTATTCACCTCTTAGTGCCTTTGCTAGACTTGGTCTTTGCTTAAATTATACATATATATACACACAAAGCATCTTAAGCATCTCATTGTTTCAGTGGTCTTTGGCCAGAAATCTTTGGGCCGCCACATTTCTACTTTCAGTTTCTGGTACCTGAAACTGCATTTGTTGAAAGTTGGTTCATATCATGGCTGCTTCATTATCCTGGCCCTTCCCTGGGGACAGTGGCTGGTGGCAGACTTGGTCCCTTCTTTCCACGAGGCTACTTGTCTAGGCACTGGCAGGGAGCAGAGCTGTGCCTTTTCTAGATGTGCCAAACTTGGCAGAAAAGGACAATTTAGTCAGAATCTGAGGAGCATACTACATGGCACTTGTTATTCTGTAATTGTACTGTGTTAGTCCAGCCCTCCCCTGAACCTCAGCACTCACTCACTATTGGGTCATTTGGAAACTGATTCTTTTCCTACTGGAAATAATTCTATTATTGTGAAGTCAAAGGCTTTCATGGCCAGCCTGACATTTCACCAGCCACAGATGCTGACAAAATGTCAGGAATAAACTCTTCTAGAACATGGCCACATAGCCCAAAAAGCCCATAAAAAACTAATCCTGCTATTGTTTAGTAATCACTTTGGATGTGGATTGCTCATTCCACTTCACTGAGGACTCTTTCATACGAGGCTAAATTGGAAGTATAATTTAAAGTCAATTTGAATGCAATCATGGGTTTTACATTATTGCGAATTAAAGCTTCGCATGCAAATTCGGGCAGGAGGGGGTTATTTTCGGGTAATGGGAAGTAATTCCGTTCGGGAAGTAATTCCGAACGGAGCAGGGGTTCTTCCGAACGGAGCAGGGGTTCATGTAAATTCGCTAAACAAGCGAATTTACATGAATCCGCATTGGCTCCATTCGAAGTTGGGAGAAATTCCTCCCGTTTGAAAGAGTCCTGAGATACTGGAAGCATAGTGAGCACCTTGTGGTTGTGGTTTCGTTGTTTTTTTCTTGGGGATTCCCTGGGGATCCACCAGGGAAACCCCAGACTGTTTCCAGCAGGTGGGCTGGGAAGATACCAGAATTCCCAAGAGAACAGCTCTAGGTTAGATCTCCACTCTCTGGCATGTTTTTCTTTAAATTAAAATTACAGGTTTTTTAAAAAATATGAGGAAAAGCACAATAGTGTGATTCTGATGTAATCCTATCAAGAATTAATACCCAGAGAAACTACAATGTTCAGGAAAAGCCTAAAGAGTAAGTTAAGAGTAAATTTATAAAAGTTTAAAGAGTAATATACAAAAGCAGAACCAGGCAAGTGGTGTGCAGCAGGAGAAAAGTATAGGGGGGAAATTGTGGCAGTGATGCAGTGTGTATTCATCTTCCCAATCTGGGTAGGCAATGTGGAGGATCCATAATAACACCATTATGTAATTTTACAATTGTGCAATTGCATCTTCTTATTTTGCCTTTTAAAAAAACAAACATAGATCAGGAGGCAGAGGAAACAGGGTGGCGTAAATGGTATTCTTGCATTTCTCAAGTGTGACAAACTGCTGTTAAAGCAGAATCTCAGTGATGGTGTTAAAGAGGGCATTTCCATTTTGCTACTTTTCCGTGTACAGAAGAAATTGTTTTCAAGAAGAATGACTGATTAGTGTGATAAGTACCTGAGTAAAGGGAAATGCCTTTCCTTCTTATTTCAGGATTCAACTGGGAATAGAAAGAGAGATCAAGTACGGGAATGAAGAGGCTATGATTGACTCACCTACGAGCAAACCAAACATGGGAAGGGACTATGGGAAACACTAGCCAATTTTTATCACAACTCCTAAGAACAGACTACTTTCTGAGGGTCAAATTAGATTGGATTAAAAACTATACTTTTGAACACCATTCTTGGTGTGCTGTCTCTTTTTTTAAAGCAATACCAGCTATGACAGAGCTAGTTCAGACTGGGACGATGACACAGGAGGAGATTTTTAATCTTTTCTTCTGTATTCCATTTTTTCATTGAAACCTGCCCTCCTGCTACCCCAGTACTTGTTTGAGAGCAGATATAGCTATACCTACAGGAACTAGATTTAACAAGGCTGATCAAAACTGAAAGTCTGAAGCAGGAGATTTAAAAAAAATGTTAACATGACACCAAATTAGAACTTGAGAGACTGGCTGGAAGAAAGGCTTCATTCCCCAAAGGGTGAGGAAACTCAGCAGTCTTCATAACTTTTGTTTTCCTGCCATCTTGCAGGCTGCCCACTGAATTTTTATTCAGAGCCATCCCTAGGATTAATAACACCCTTCCCTCATCATTTTATAGCTTCTATTTTTTCCACAGAGGTTTATAGCAACCGGAGTGCTTATAGTATTAGGAAAAGTCACATTCTGACAGTTCTTCTCTAGAGTGAAGAAATCGGAAGTATGTGTGTGATAATTTAAACCTAACAGATGGAAGTAACCTAGTAATCTAGGTTCCAAACTAGAACTTAGAAAAGTCAAAAAGCTGCCCCCCTCCATAACCCAGTCTAATATAGTCAGAGACATAAAAATATAATTGAGCATCCCCTTCAGCTACAGTAGGTGCCCTGTGAAAGTACCAGACTCACCCAATTCTAAAACCAGGCCTTGCCTTTACTTGCAGTTCCCCTGTGGAGATACTGAGCAAGCCAACATACACCCACACACCACTATTAAAAGATACTGAAGATCTACTGTCCAGGCAAAGGTCTTCAGCATCACATTTAAAAAAGTCTTTAAGAAAAAAAAGCATAGGTACCGCTCTCACAAGTGCCCTGAGGCTCCAGTGCATTATCCTACAGCAATCATAGTTCTTCACGGGAATCTTTATTCGTCCAATTTTGTTTCTTCTTTCCAACTGATTGAACTTGGTATTTGTTCCTGCTTCAGAAATGACTATTGCTTCTGTGAGTGGGAATAATGAAATAGAAAATAAAAGCAAACTCTGCATCTAAAATGTGAGTCTGTGAGTGACAGGGTTACCCCACTGTGTTTGGAGCAGGTGTCAATAATCGTCTCGTTTTTAAAGCTTCCTAGCAGCTGGTTATGGCATCTGCAATTAAATATTGTCTTTGTGCATTCATTTTGGATTTTGAGTATCCCTAATAAGTGGTTGCTATGCTTATCCTTCAGTGCTAGGAATCTTCTCATCACATGTCAATAGGCAAAAATCAGGGATTTTTTTTTCATGATTGGCCATTTCAAGGTTGACTGCTTAACAATGTTCTAGGCTTTTCCTCAGTGTCAATATCAGGTTGATGGGCTTGTAATGTTTTGGTTCCACCGTTCCCCATCTTTAAAAGAAATCAGGAACCTCTTGATATTGCCAGTCTTCTAGAACCTTATAGAATATAGTTGGGAAATAAAGTCTTCAGGTCCTTTTCTAGGATGTAACTACTAATTGGACACAGTTAGACCACTTCTAGCTATTGACTAGCCTAACCTGAGCCTAAATCCAATTATTAGTCCCAGACCAAGTAGACTGATGGAATCAATGGGATTTTCATAAGGGATGTCTTATTTAGTAATTGATTCAGTGGGTTACTCTGATGGAGAGTAACTATTGGCTTTATCCCCTGGGCTGCAAGACTGACATATTGTTTTTAAAAACTTTTCCAAGCTCAAATTAACCTTGAAGTATAATAGAGAAATTGAGTAGCTCCACTTTCTGTCAGTCTGTCATCAATGCTTCTGCTATGCTTCCTGCTCTCTTTGTTCGTCTTGTTCCAGAAATGGACAAAGAAGAAGACCTTTTTGTTGATTTTATAGCATCCCTTGCAAGTCACATCTTATACTGCAATTTAGCCTTCCTGACATGCCAGGTTTGGACAATTCCATTTTTCTCCTTCTTTTATATATGTCTTTTTAAACTCTTGCCAGAGAACTACCTTTTTATATTTTTTTATATTATATTTTTAAGTCTGTCATTATTCTATTTTAAACAAATATAATTTTGGACAATTTACCACCACCATCCCAGTTTCAACCCATGAATACAAGTGATCAGAGGACAATTATATTATACTCATGGTATTGTTCTTATCCTCCCATATTAAATTCTATTACTGTACTTTAAATCAGGGGTAAGTAACCTTTTAGGTGCTGATGGCCACATCAGGTGTTGACTGGGAGCATCTCGCTGTTCTCCCACCTTTTTTCCAGCGTGTTAAACTCCTAAGAGAGGATAGGTGGATAAGATATAGGGAGATTTTAGCTCACTATAAACCTAATTAACCTGATCACTTTGTTGTCTCTAACACATATTTAACTCTTTAAACACTGTTTGTTGCATTTCCAGCACCTCTTTCTCAATAATGCACACACAAAAGTCCACAATATTAATTTTCTCATGCAGGGCTTAGTACTGGTGTCTGGGCAATGGTTTGTTAAGGACATCAGCAATCATGTCTTCAGTTGGGAGTATCACAGTTCAATAAGCTATTGTTCATATGTATCTTTTATGAAATGATTTTTTCCCCCTAACACGCTTAAGCTGAGGAGCAATGTTCTCTGTCTGAGAGATCTTTATGCATCCTTGGTTGTCTTATCTGGGTTGGTGTAGGATTTTCTGTTTCAAAATCCAACAGTAAAATGTGTAGCCACTTTAATGGTTGACATGCTTCTGAAGCAGAGACATATTCAGCTACAGTAGAGGAGGTTGAAACAATCTTTTGATTCTGGGTAGTACAATAATTCCATCTCCACAAAAGAACACATATCCATTTGTAGATTCCGTTAGTGGCATCATTGGCCCAATCTCCATCTACTAAACTTAAGGTTGTGGTTGCATAGGGTTATCCATTCTTGAATCCATAATAGACATGCTGCTTTATAATATAATTTTAATTTGGTACTCCCATCCCTCCCTTCTCTCTTATATCTTTTATGATTTTCATTTTGACCCTTGGTTTTTTGCCAGCCCAGATATATTTCGAGATTTTTGGAAGGCGGTGGTCCTCCATCCTAGAAACGTGCCCTGCCCAGCACAGCTGCGTTTTCAATAGCATGGCCTCAATGCTGGTGATCCCTGCTTGCTCCAGGACAGCAACATTCGTCACATAGTCAGTCCAGTGTATATTTAGGATTGTGCGTAGACAGCGCTGATGAAAGCGTTCAAGGAGTCGTAGATGTTGGCAATAGGTGACCCATGTTTCAGATCCATAGAGGAGAATGGACAGTACAATGGCTCTGTACGCACTGATTTTTGTGCTTCGCGTCAGGTGTTTGTTACTCCAGACTGTTTTGTGAAACCTTCCAAATGCCTTTGATCGATCTCTTTATCAATCTTGGCATCTGAGGAGATGATACGTCCCAGGTAGGTGAACTGCTGGACGGACTTAAGCACAGATTTGCCTATGGTGACGTGGGGATGATAGTGCTCTTCCTGTGGTGCAAGCTAGTAGAGAACTTCCGTTTTCTTCAGGCTGACTTCCAGCCTCAGTCAACCCAAAATGTTTTTGGAGTTCCAACATCTTTTATTTTTGGTATCAGAGCTCTCTGGCAGAGAAGGCTAAATGTTTCACAAATCTACAGTCTCCAGAATTTCAAAGCACTGAGACATGGCAAACGAAGGCTGCGTTCACACTGGAGAAATAAACCGGTTTAAGTGCCATGGCTCAATGCTGTGAAATTCTGGGAATTGTAGTTTGTTGTGGGCCCAGAGCGAAACTGATGTCAAACTGGATTATTTTTGCAGAGCAGATGCAGCCTAAAAACCCTATTGCATCCGATTAAAACCCCAGTTTACCTTTTCTGAATCCAGTGCTAATTCGGGAGGCAGCCGGGGTCCTATCACACAGAAATAGCTGTTGAATCGCCGGCCGGGTGCGTCCCAGATGCAGGGCGGGTCCTGTAAGGCATTTCGGCAGCCATTTTTAGAAGTCAGAAACTTCTGAGTTCCAAAAATTGCTGCCAAAGCAGCTTACAGGACCTGAGCTGCATCCAGGACGGACCGGGGTGGTGAGTCAGCGGCGATTTCTGTTTGATAGGACCCAGCTGCCTCCCAAATTAGGAATGAATTCAGAAAAGGTAAGCCGGGGTTTTAACACCATGCGATAGGGTCCTTAGAAAGGTAAAGATAGTTGGATAAGACATAAGGAGATTTTATGTGACTGAAACACTTGTTAACCTTATCACTGCTGCTTTAACTCTTTGTTGCATTTCCCACATTCTTACCTCTCCCCCACACAGCAATTTTCAGAGTCTGGAAGTCAGCAAAAACTTGAAGTGTATTCTGATGGGTTGTCATACATGGCTGTTTTACTGTGTTCAATTTAGCAGGTCAAAAAGTTGTGCAAACCTTTTAGGTTTTTACATTCAACAGTGTTGCAATTCCTCAGATCTATTTTTACAAAGGGAGCTATGTTCTTCTCAGAGGACTCTTTCATACAAGGCTAAATTGGAAGTATAATTTAAGGTCAATTCGAATGCAATCATGGGTTTTATGTTATTGCAAATTAACTCTTCACATGCAAATTCGGGCAGGAGGGAAGCCAATTCGAATGCAATCATGGGTTTTACCTTATTGCGAATTAAAGCTTCGCATGCAAATTCGGGCAGGAGGGGGTTAATTTCGGGTAATGGGAAGTAATTCCGAACGGAGCAGGGGTTCATGTAAATTCGCTAAACAAGCGAATTTACATAAATCCGCATTGTCTCCATTCGGAGTTGGGAGAAATTCCTCCCCGTTTGAAAGAGTCCAAAGTCAAAACTAACCTCCCAGTAGCAATCAGACTAAAACATTACTTCACAAAAAATTACTTTTTGGAATACAAAGCCTGAAGGAGTGTAGAAGGAAAAGAATGAGAAGATCTCCACCCCTGCATGCCTTTGGTTGATTCAACATTTGCTTTCTGGAATTATTTTACCCTTGATATTTCTACCACATATGAATTTACCCTTTCACAAGTTTGCTGTATTAAAAATTGACATCTTGAGTTGTTAAAGCCCTGTGGCCAGCTATTTTTTCAAGTAAGCTGCAAGACATATACAAGCTCCTTCACTGCCATTTTCAAAGCATGCTTTCTCTCCCCACTTTTAAATTTTGGCAGGAGCCTTCAAAAAGTGGAGGATCTGCACATCACATAGCTCTAACAAAGGCTCATATCCTCCTCCAGTAACGTGTGATCTCCTGTTGGTTTTGCACTCTTCCACTAAGATAAAGAAGACACACAGAGAGGCCATTGCATCAGCAGACATCACTGTGGAAGAGTGCTTGGTTCACAACTATTTGGAAGAAAAATGGAAGAAAAGAGCATCATTATGTATAACTTGGGGCGTACTCTGCCTCACACTTCTGCCTTTCATCCTTCACTGATGTTGTTCACAATAAGGCTTCCTAGCACAAGTATGTAAAATATCATATAAAGTAAGGGACTTCTTCAGCTGGAATAATGTGTCAAGAGGTTGCAGTAATTGTTGTAGTTCTTTTTCCTTTTTTAAAAATTATTCAAACAACATTTCTATTTGTCCCAGGTTATACTGTGGCAATTCCTGGCATGAGCTATAATATTTTATTCCCACCCTCAAGGGAGTTTCTTTTTAATTCCAAGACTTGGGTCCAAAACACACTGAAGAAATAATCCAGTTCAAGACTGCTTTAACTGCCCTGGCTCAGTGCTAGGGAATACTGGGAATTGTAGTTGATTGTGACAACAAAGCTCTCTGACAGAGAAGACAAAAAGAGAAGACAAAAAACAGAGCCACAAAAATCTCTCACAAAAAGTTCCCAGAATTTCCTAGCATTGAGCCAGGGCAATTAAAGCGGTCTCAAACTGGATTAATTCTGCAGTGTGTTTTGGACCACAATGGAACAAAAAACATCTTGTCTCCATCTTGGGCCCATTCAGACTACGTTATAAACCGGTTAGCAAACCGGTTTAAAATCAAGAAGTTCACACTGAAACCGGATTTAACACTACTGAATCCGGATTTTGCACACCCGTAGCAGGGTAAATCCCCCATAACCCAGGTTTTCCCAAAGCGGGTTTTTTACCGTTTCTTTTGGGAAAGCCCGGTTTGCGGGGAATGTGAACTTGGCTCCGATCACGATCGGGTCAAGTTCAGGGGAGGGGAAAAGGCCAGGGGGAGGAACATGCCTCCTCTCCAGGCAAAATCGGGCACTCCAGCATTTTTAAAATATTTTTTTAACTGTATTTTTAAGTAATTATTTATTTTATTATTTTATTTATTTTAGAGTTATTTTATTTATTATTTATTTTATTTTATTTTATTGTATTTTATTTATTAGTAATTTAATTGCATTTAATTGTATTATATTTTAGTATTTTTTAAATATTTTTTAATTTCTTATTTTTTTATTATTTTTTTCAGTTTGACAGCTTATGCGCATTCTACGAGGCTCCGTTCCCATCGAATTTTATGAATGGGGAAAAAGGGAAACTCCTGTCCATATATGGATTGGGGTTTCCTTTCATGGGGCCCTTTAAAAATTGAAAGGGAACCCCAATCCATATATGGACAGGAGTTTCCCTTTTTCCCCAATCATAAAATTCGATGGGAACGGAGCCTCGTAGAATGCGCATAAGCTGTCAAACTGAAAAAAATAATAAAAAAATATATAAGAAATTAAAAAAAATATTTAAAAAAAATACTAAAATAAAATACAATAACTCAGGTCATGTTCAGGGGAGGGGAAAAAGCCGGGGGGGGGGGAACATGCCTCCTCTCCTGGCAAAATCGGGCACTCCTGATTTTTTAAAATATTTTTAATGTATTTTTTATTAATTATTTATTGTATTATTTTATTTTATTTTATAGTTATTTCATTTATTATTTATTTCATTGTATTTCATTGTACTTTAGTGTATTTTATTGCAGTTTATTTCTTAGTAATTTATTGGATTTTTAAATATTTTTTTGGTATTTTTTAAAATATATTTTTTTCTTTTTTCCCCCCATTGACAGCTGTCATTCGCATTGGCTGTTCTGTTTTTCCCCCCATTGACAGCTGTCAATGGGGGAAAAAAAGAAAAAAATATATTTTAAAAAATACCAAAAAAATACAAAAAAATCCAATAAATTACTAAGAAATAAAATGCAATAAAATACACTGAAATACAATAAAATACAATGAAATAAATAATAAATGAAATAACTATAAAATAAAATAATACAATAAAATATAATATAATATATAAATATATTATAATATAATATAATATATAAATATTATATTATATTATAAATATAATATAATAAAATATTTAATAAAATATTTTATTTAATAAAATATATATTAAATTAAAAAATAAAAAATAAAATATTAAAACAAATAATAATAATTTAAAAAGTACTGGGAGGAGGAGGAGGAGGAGGAGGAGAGGAAAGGATCGCCTCAATCCGCACCGCTCCCAGCCAAATGCTCCATGCGCATAAGCTGTCAAATATTAAAAAATATTTTAAAAAAAGCACAAGCATCTCGCGCGGCCAATGGCCGCATCAGACGTCACCATGACATCATTTGATTGACAACCAAGAGGCTCCATCTTTAATCGTTACTTTTGCGTGTATGAACTTCGTTGGGGTAAAATGCACCGGGAAGCCTCAATGGGGGCAAAAGATAGTATGAACTCCTCTCTGGATAGAATCGGTTTGCCATGATCGATCTCAATCTGGATCAAACCAGGGCAAATGGGCTAGTCTGGATGGGGCCCTTAAAGAAAATTATTAGAGTTGTAGCACATAAGCGAAATGGCACTTTTGTACTATATCAGTATAACTCTAGTAAAAATATTTATAAAAAAGAGGAAAATCTTCTGTCAAACGGTAAGATCATATGAGCATAGTGAATGCCCAGTTTTAAACAGCCATTGGAAGAGTCCTAGTGCAGATCCACAAAATAGCTGCAAACAACCCCAATAAAGAATGAAACAAGTGAACATGATGAGATAATGAGAAGAATCCAAGAAGATATATTGCATGAATTTGTGTTTCTTTAGTCTGAAAGAGTGATATGTTATAGAATTGTCATAATCTTTCTGTTCTCGTTCCTCATATTCCCATATGTTTCAACATTCTTTTCCTTTAGCTGACTCTCCTCATTTCATAACCTTAGCCACCCACTCAAAAATGATAATGGGAAGGGGGACCAATGTCCTCAGAAGCCTTTTGGAAACACTATCCTACATAAAAAGGACCTCAAATAGTTCGTGTGTCTGCCTGGATGTTGTTAAGGATGATTTGAGAAGGTGATTTTGACCTCAATCTATGCTTTGTAGATAGGTTTCCCTGGTCTTCTCCAAATATAAGGACTGTGCAGATGCATTTTTTGCCTACTGGCTTTGGATCTGCAGGAGATCATCTTGTATTTTCAGTCATCATGTTTCCACTTATAATATCATTCATTTGAACTGATTAGAGTATATGGAGTCTGAACCATACTCATTACCTTGACAGCTGCTTGGCTTGAATAGTCACTGCTTTTTTGGTGACATGCTCCTACCTTAGCCTATTATAAACAGAACAAACTGAAACAGAAACACTCACATTTATTCAGAAGTTTACAGTGATTAACTTAAAAAACGCGGAGCAGCTTTGAGCAGCCAGCTACCAACTAATATGTTCCACTACCTGCAAGGCCCCGCAGCCTCAATTCTGACTTGTAAATATGCCATGAATCTTCTCATGTTTTTAAGCAAAGAGGCAAGTCATAGTTTTAATGCATCTGTCATTCATTCTTTCTCATGAGGCAGTTTGGAAATCTTATTAGCTAGATGAATCATGACACATATACTTACTGTGATGTGCATTTACAACAGTCACTAATGGTGGATCCATGTACTTAAAACCTAAATATTCAGTGTACCTTTTTTCAAGATGAACCGACATCTCTGAATAAGAAAATGAATTTTTTTTTTTACTAAATGAAAGTTGCAACTAAAACCAAACCCACAATTAAAGCAGCAAGATATGTTACTGTATGACCCACATGAAGAGGTCAGGTTTAATAGTTTGTTTTGTGCATAGCACCTTCTAGTTTAGAAGGCCAAAACACTTCTTCCGAACAATTATTTGTTATCTGAAATAAATTCCTTCTCTACAGAATGTAGAAAGAGAGCTTTCCCCCTCTGAATGGCTAAGATGCATACTGCTGAAATGTGGAGGTTAGTACTAAGATCACTTGTAGGAATTATATTTGCAATTACGGTAGTTTGATAGGAATATCCACCCTTCTCTCCATAAGACAATGTCACAAATATTTTCTTTCATTACCAACCTCGTGCATTAGGGATCTAGATCAATGTTCTGTATCACCTCAGTTTTTCCCCATTTCTTTTCAGGATCTGTGCCACTTTTATCTGTTCATGTTATTTTCTTCTGAAGATCCATGCTGCCTCCCTGTCTCTTCTGAGAACACTGCCTCCTGGAACAAATGTTCCTGCTGTTTCAAATAATTGAAATAAAGAGAGAACTACATTTACTTAAAAATTATGATGTTAGGACAATACTTCTACAATTGTTACCAAAATTAAAAACCTTTAGATACCAGATACTCTTAACACCAGAACTATTTTTAAATCAAAAGTGGCTGTGGCTTTTTCAGAATCGCTACCTCCCAACATACCATGCCCCCATCTTTGTGCTATCATCCACTTCTGCTTATTTGACCAATTGTATTTGTAAGGCTTCTGTGTAGCAAAACTGTTACATGAAGCAGAACACTTAAAAATAGCACATGCAAATAACACCTGTTGCAGGACCTCATTTTTCCTAGAAGGCAGTAAGACAGTACAGTAAGACAGATATCCGATTTTAAGAGATATCTGTGGGAGTCTTGACTTTAGTGGTATGTATGTGTGTGTATATATATATACACACACACACACATTTTGTAAACCCTTTTGTCAACAGCTGGTTTTGCAGGTTTGTGAAACCATACAACTGGAAACCAAAATTTTTCCACAGGTGCAGGTGTTATAAGAAGTGCTTCCTTCTTCAAATAATCTTCAGTCCTCCAAAAAAGACTCACCTTCAGCTCATTGTTACCCATTTTCAGCTTAGTTGCTTTAGAGCAGACATGTATGATCAAGACAACTCATCTGACAATGGGCAATGTGGACTGTGATGATACATGATAATGTTTGGTTTAAGAATGTCATATAGGATAATGTCATACCGTGTATACTGTTCGCTTCTATGTAAAGATGGACACATTAATTATATCATAAATTTTTGTGGACACTGTCCATGGTTTCATCTGTCGGATACCCGTTGTCCAAAATGACTGTGCTGCAAGCTCCTCCTGAATAGGTAAACTCATGGACCAGCTGGCCAGATAATGAAGCATCTCTCAAGGAAAGTTGGGAGCAATACCTTATCCAGACTTGAGTTCTTCAGCTTCATTTAAAACAAAATCACAACCAAACAGCAACAGAAAATCATAATCCTTATTCAGAAGCCAGTAAAAACAGGAGGAAAATAAAAAATGGAAACCAGATGTTACTTCTGGGTTTTTCCCCCCCAACATGTTTTTGGCCAGTTTCGGATGGGTGGCTCTTGAGATAACACCACCCCATATCTATTAGATAAATGCATGAGATAGGATGTAGCTTGGTACAAAGTAGGCTTCTTCTTCTTCAGCAAGTTTTATTATTGATCACTTATATGACTGATAATTTTAGCTTGAACAATGTCTCGTTCCAATTTACCTTCATTAAGCTAATGGCCAGCAATTTTTTCAGTTTTCCCAAAATACTGTTTTAGAAATTAGTGTTACACTATCAGTATCTGCTTTCCAGCCCCCATCTAAAAAGGATAAATTTATGGACAGGTATCTAGTTTTTATTACCATTTTACATTTTTAACAACACTTGGGCAGGTCCCATGAAGAACTGGAAACTAAATTTTTAATGTGTCAGGAAAATAACACTATCTTACCAAACTTGTTCAGACTTTCTGACTGAAAGATCAGTTTAGGCATCACTATTTACCCTATAACACCTATATTGAAGACCCATGTCAGTACATCTGCTTATAAAGTTCTCACTATGAGATGTGATAGTGGAGGTGTAGCAGTATGTAGTGATAACCACACCATAGTCAAATAATAGTTCATATTTGGATTTCATATTTGGATTTCTTGGGGATAACAAAAACAATGTGAACACTGACAAAGTATTTAAGAGCATGAAATCCAACACTGACAAAGTATTTAAGAGCATGAAATCCAACTCACGTTGGATTTGTGACCATCCAGGGACAGAAGGGTGGCAAGGAGCTGTCTGCTTCGCATGTCTACTTCATCTTAATTCTTCCCTCTTTGTTGTTATTGTTAACTGCCCTGGAGTCAACCCTGACTCATGGCAACCCTGTGGATGAGCCATCTTCAAGACTCCCTGTCCTCCACTGATCTGCTTAGGTCTTGCAAATTCAGACCTGTGACTTTCCAATTGAGTCCATCCATCTAGCATATGTTCTTCCTCTCTTTTTATTGCCCTCTGTTTTTCCTAGAATTATTGTCTTTTCTAATGATGTGGCCAAAGTTCAACAGCCTTGATTTGATCATGTTGGTGTCTAGAGAGATTTCAGGCTTGATCTGTTCTAGGGCCCACTTGTTTGTCTTCTTGGCTGTCCACGGGATCCTCAGCACTCTTTTCCAGCACCACATCTCAAACGAATTGATTTTTTTCTCATTCACTTTCTTCACTGTCCAACTCTCACATCTGTACATGTTCAAAGGGAATGCAATGGCTCAGATGATTCTAACTTTAGTGCTCAGTTGTATATCTTTGCTCTTCAGGATCTTGCCTAGATCTTTCATAGCTGCTCTCCCTATTCCTGGACTTCTTTTGACTTGACTGCAGTCTCTGTTCTGATCAGTGTTTGATCCCAGGTAAGGGATCATTAACTATTTTGATTTCCAAATTGCCTAGGTTGAATTTATGTAGAGCCTCTGTAGTCGTTGTTTTTATTTTATTTATGTTTTACACTTTCTTCTTTGACCTTCCTTAATAATTGTTCCAAATCTGCGATGTTTTCTGCTAGTAGTATGGTGTCATCCACATATCTTAAACTGCTGATCCCGTTCTCCTATCTTGACTTCTTCTTCTGAATCTAAACCTGCTCTTCATATGATATTTTCTGCATACAAGTTGAACAAGCAGGGTGATAAAATGCAGCCTTGCCTGACTCCTTTGCTAAATGGGAACCATTTTGTTTCTCAATATTCTGTTTTAACAGTAGCCTCTTGTCTTGAGTACAGATTCCGCATCAGGACTGTCAGAAGTAGTGGCATTCCCATGTCTTTAAGGGCCATCCATCACTTTTCATGATCTATGCAGTCAAAGGCTTTGAAATAGTCTATAAAACACATGCTGATTTTCTCTTGGAATTCCCTGGTGCATTCCATTAGCCATTATATTTTTGCACTGTGATCTCTAGTGCCTCTTCCTTTCTTGAAACCTTCTTGCACCTCTGGGATTTTTGTTGCAGAATTTTGAGCCTGTTGCTTTTGTGCGAAATGAATGCTAGGATCCTATAGTTGCTGCAGTCTTTTGTGTCTCCTTTTTTGTGTGTGTGTGGATGGGGATGCATATCAAACACTTCCAGTCTCTTGGATACCATTTTGTTTCCCCTATTTGCTGACCTATATTAGTTAGCACTAGAGTTGTTTCTGTCTGCGTGGATTGTAGCAGCTCAAGTGGAATACCATTGGCTCTCTCCTAGGGGAGACAAAAAGTGCCTCTACTTTTGCAGTAGCTCTCTGGGCGGCACCACAGGGAGGACTGGTTTTACTGGGCCGGATTGTCACCATTGCCGCCCAGAGTGATGTGCGAATTGTGGGAGAGGGTGAGGTAGCTGCTCTTTTTTTAGTGCCAAGGGCAAAAAGCTCCTCTGCCCTGAGAAAAGGTGGCCATGCTGGCGCTTGTCCCCCTGCTTTTTCATTTATCCTAATAAAAATCCCACACTCCCGAAGTACATTTTCCTGGCGTCCCTCAATTTCCAGCATTGCAGAGAAGCATGGAAAATCGTCCCCAATCCAAAACCATTTGCTGTGTTGGTGTTTTCTTGCTAACTTTGCCTAGACTCTTTTTTTAAAAAAAAAATTTATTCAGAACAAAACCAAACATCAATCTCAACGTTTCAGACAACCTTTACACATCATTGCCTTTTAGTATGTTTCCAATTAGCAAATTTTGATCCCTTTTTGCATTTTCCAATATTTTTCTCTTCCCCTTTTTTGGTCATCCTCCTCATATATTCTTATAATTTTACATTTCCCCCCCCCCCCCTCTTAAATGTCCCTAACTTTCTTCCTTTCCTCTACTCTTTGTTTACAATCCTTCCTCCTATTCCTAGTTCTTTCCTTCTATATTGTCTTTCTACACTGGTCTTCAAACTGTGCCCTTTAAGGAAGCTTTTTTTTGGACTTCAGCTCCCAGAATCCCAGACTATTGGCCAACATGGCTGAGGCTTCTGGGAGATGAAGTCCAAAAAATAAAAACTCCCTTAAAGGGCACAGCTTGATATCTAGTACCTCTTCTTCCTCTTTTTAATGCTCCCTTTCCTTATTATCCCCAACATTCCTAGGCTCTGTTTCTGAAATGCTGAGAGGCTCAGACTAGTGACTGTAAAGCATGAAGGGCAATGCAGTAGTGGCTGAAGGAGAGCTGAATTCATACTAAATTCATACTAAGGCCGGCTCTTTAAGGGGTTAAAAAGGCGCCCTTTCCCTTCCAGGTCCTTTTCTGAGGGGAAAGGGTGTCCTCCTGGAGGAAGGAAAGGCAAAAGCAAAGCCTGGGGAGGCTGCCCTCTGCTGACAGGATCTGTCATGGAGGACTGACTGAGGAGGGAAAGGGAAAGACTAGAGCAGTAGCAGCTCTCTTTCTCTTCAGTCTCTGGGCTCAGTCCTCCTCCTGGCAGAGGCTGGAAAATGTCTGTGTGTGTGTATACACACAGACACATATACCCATCTGTATCTGTAAACACACACACACACATCTATATCTGTATATGCACACACATGCCTATATCTGTGTCTGTAGACACACACACACATATCTATATATGTGTAGATATATGTACACACACATCTCTATATCTGTAGACACACACATCTCTATATCTGTAGACACACACATCTCTGTACCTGTAGACACACACATAAACACACACCTGTCTCTTTCCCTCTCTCTATACACACACACACACGCATATATCTAGATCTGAAGATACACACACATATTAATATCTGTATCTGTACACATACATATATCTATATCTGTAGATACACACGCACACATCTATATCTGAAGATATATGCACACATATTTATATCTGTATCTGTAGACACGCACACACACACACATATATACGCACACATCTCTAGATCCGTAGTCATACACACACATCTATCTGAAGATATATGCACACACATATTATATCTGTATCTGTAGACACACACACACTTATCTATATCTGTATCTATCTATCTATCTATCTATGCACACACACATCTATATCTGTAGACACACACACAAACACACACACCTGTATCTGTAAATATATATATGTACGAGGGGGTATCCAAAAGTTTTAATGATCACCTTTTAAAAAATTTGACAGAAAGTTTGTTTCGATTTGTAGTTGTTAATTTTTCTCTATGTAGTCACTATCTAGATTTACACATTTTTCCCAGTGTATCTTGACCCTCCGAATACCTGATATTGTAGAAGTCTGCAGATTGCACCTGATGAGGATTTTACACTTTAGTCACTTCTGGCAGAGCCACTCACAAAAATAAAGGACGCAATGAGTTGATTTTCTCAGCAACGTTCACTTAGGGACCAATGATGACACTGACAAAATTTCATCAATATACCATTATAACTTCCGGGTGATAATTATTACTTTACGAAACCCCCTCGTAAGACACAATCTGCAGACTTCTACAATATCAGGTATTCGGAGGGTCAAGATACACTAGGAAAAATGTATAAATCTATATAGTGACTACATAGAGATAAGTTAACAACTACAAATCAAAACAAACTTTCTGTCAAATTTTTTTAAAGGTGATCATTAAAACTTTTGGATACCCCCCTCGTGTGTGTGTGTGTGTGTGTGTGTGTATACACACACACACATCTATATCTGAAAATATATGCACACACATATATCTATATCTGTAGTTATATATGCACATACACACATCTCTATATCTGTAGACACACACACAGACCTGTATCTATCGACACACACACACACAAAATCTATATTTATATATCTGTACACACACATCTATATCTGAAGATATATGCACACACATATTTATATCCATATCTGTATGTGTTGATACATATCTGTATCTTTAGATGCATCTAGATGTAAATGAGGAAGTAGACTGAAGTCTACAAAAGCTCATGCTGCCAATTTATTTCTTTCAGTTAGTCTTAAAGGTGCCACAAGATCTCTCCACACACACACACCCCTATATCTGTAGATAAATATACATACACACATATTTATATTTGTATCTGTAGACACATTCATGCACATATATCTATATCTGTATCTATCTATATATACATATAGTATATAAACACAGAGATATCTGTATCTCTCTGTCTATACACATACAACTATGTATCTGTAGACACACACAAACACATAACTGTCTGTAGATACATACACAATCTATATCTCAAGATATAAATACACATTTATATCTGCATCTGTAGACATAAACACACACATACATATCTATATCTGTATATATATATATATATATATATACACACACACACATACCCTATATATCTGTACACACATATCTATATCCGTAGAGAGAGAGAGAGAGAGACACCCCTCTATATCTGTACACACACACTCATCTGTATCTGTACACACAGACACTCATCTATATCTGTAGATATATATACACACACTCATCTATATTTGTAGATATACGTGCACACATATTTATATCTTTATCTGTAGACATGCAGACACCCACATACATCTATATCTGTAGGTATACACACACACACATATCTACATCTGTATCTGTAGATATATATATTTTCTGGAAGAGAGCTCTCTCTCAATGTGGCTTCCTCACCCTCTCCAAATTTTTGCCAGTATAGGCTCACATATCCCTTCTGATTCTTAAAGGAGGGCTTTTACTGTATTCATTTGTAACTATCCAGTTAAGAATTGTTTTTTGTTGCTTGCATTTGGGAAATGTTAAAATACTTGTGGAGAGGAAATTCGTAACTTGGACAAAACTACTTTATATAATGAACCTTTGAGGTTTGTGCAAGTTTCTGACCCAGAAGGTGGTGGATCTGGTTGTGTGCCTTTAAGTCATTTCCGACTTATGGCAACCCTAAGGCAAACCTGTCATGGAGTTGTCTGGACAAGATTTGTTTGCAGGTTTGCTTTTGCCTTCACCTGAGGTTGAGAGCACGTGACTTGGCCAAAGCTACCCAATGGGTTTCATGGCCGAACGGGGAACCAAACTCTGGTCTCCAGAACTGTAGTCCACTAGGCTAGAGTGAAAATTGGAGAGAGCTCCTTTACTTTTAATTGAAGAGGATAATTCAGTCATTTGTTACCTGGCTGCGTGAAGAGCAGCACCTGCTGAAATTCCTTCTGGGTGATCTTGAGCAAGTCACACTCTCTCAGCCTCGGTGAAGGCATGGGCAAACCTCCTCTGAACAAATCTTGCCAGGAAAGCCCATGATCACCTTAGAGTCACCTCAGAAAGGACTTGAAGGCACACAATACACACACACACACACACACACACACAGAGAAAGAGCATTAAAGATGCAGGAGCCTTCTCTGATTTTCAATCTGACAACCCTATAAGTGGCCCACAGTAGCAAAGATGACTAGTTAGCAAACCAAATGCTGTACTTTTAAACTAGGTTGCCTACATCTCACTATTCCTTCCCACTTGGTGGCTGGTGGCATTTCAGTGGGCAGTGAAATTTTTCGGGGTTTTAAGGTGAGCTTTAAAAGTCCTAACATGCAGAAAGGCAGCATCCCTTCTCTCTCTCTCTCTCTCTCTCTCTCTCTCTCTCTGAGGACCTTATCGGACGTCGGAAATTGGAAGTATAATCCCATGGCAATCCGAACGCAATCATGGGGTTTCACGTTATTGCCAATTAAAGTATCTCACACAATTTCGGGCCAAAGGGAAGTCATTCTGAACGCAATCATGGGTTTTACCTTATTGTGAGTTAAAGCATCTCAAGTAAATTCGGGCAATGGGGGATCATTTTCGAGTAATGGGAAGTCATTCTGAACGTATTCCAAACGCAATAGGAATTCATGTGAATTCGAATTGGCTCCATTTGCAGTAAAGAGAAATTCCTCCCATCTGATAAGGTCCTAAGTCATTTCAGGCCTTGTGTTATTGAGTCACTTGCTGAGAAAAGAAAGGAGCATGCTGCATGCACTGAGCACGTTTTGGAGTCCTGGGTTTGCCAGTAACTCTAAGAGACCTACCACTAAAGGCCTGGTTAGCAGATGCAGAAGAGAAGGGCTTTCTTAGATATTAGCAACAAAGGAAGACTTTGAAATGTAAAAAGAAAACAGAACTCAGGAGTTGGTTACCTGAAGCCCAGTTCACACCTGATCAAAATGTGGTATGGCAGGATATAAACACTTTGTTACTATTATCTAGCTGTTTTACAATGAGCCACTTCATTGATCCTGTTGAGCTTGGCCCTGTCTATGCCAATTGGCAGCAGCTCTCTAAGGTATCAGCTGGGTTCTATTTGAAATCTTTTAACTGGGACTACCAGTTAAACTAGGAACCCTTGGCAATGTCAAGCAAGGGAATTACAAGTGAACCGTTTCTCGCATGATTAATCTCACGTTGCTTTGGTAATGTATGAAGCTCACAAAGATATAAGACTACACTGAACATAATCTTTCTCAGCCCCTCAGAGTCCTCTTGATGCTGGCACGGAATCTCAATCCAACCGCCTTCGTGAACTGAACTGCTCAAATGTGACTAAAATGGTGAAAAATTGTTTAAATATTTAAACGCTCTTTTAGTTGGAATATTGCAGAAACAAAGGAGGGAGCAAGGAAGTGTTAACTATAAAATTCAAATTAGCTTATATTGTGAAATACTGAACTAACATTTTAAGCAACCACAATACATTATTATCTAGAATGTTGTGCGTATACAGATATAAGTCCAGAAGTTGGTCTTGGCTTTTGTCCCAGATTACTAGAAAAAGTTAGAAAATGTGATCAAAATGAAAATTAGACAAATAAACCACACCACTGCATACACAAATATTTCAGTGTTTATTACATTTTTATCTTGACATTTTTCTAAATAAATTGTAGCAGAAAAGCCTAAAATCTGTTTTGAAATGTGGTTATGGTAACAGGACATGACATGGGATGCCTCCTTTTAAATGAAGTGTATGTTCACATCTAAACTGCTGCAGCGGTGGAGGCAAAGGCCTTTGCAAAGCATAATGTACTGCAATACCATTTTGAAAGGCATGCCATTAGCCAGACAATGGCTCATTTCCCGCATGGAATTTATTAAAATCCTAGGCAAATATCTGACAAATTTCTGGTTACCGTAATTGGCTAACAACGTAGTCCTAGTATCTGAGATATTTTATATTGAGGATATCTTAGTAGTGTTATATTAAACTCCATACAAGCAATGCAATCCTATTCAGTTCTACTGATATGTAAGTCTAACTGAACTCAATGGGGCTTACTCCCAGATAAATGATTAAAGGATTACCGCCATGAATTTTTCTACTTTTTGCGAGGGGAAAAAATCTAAGAGCTCATTCAGATTGATTAAAAACCCTGAAAATCCCAGATCCACAAAACAATGATACCTTTATAGGTCCAACTAAAAGGCACGAAATACATAATGCAAGCCTTCGAAGCTTCACAGCCGTCTTCATCAGGCAAAGGTATTAAAATCATGTTTTGTGGATTTTGTCATGTTTTTGTGGCATGGCCACTGAGGAAGCAACAAACCAGGCCAACCCTGAATAAGTTTCCTGGGTTTGAAGATACCAAATTTAGTTGCAACAGGGAAGCCTTCAACAAGAAGGAGCTAATGGACTGGAACTTAACTGTTTGAGACATTTGAGGCTTGCTGTTTTATTAGCAGTCTTTTCCCTAATCATTCTTAATCACTGCATTTCACTTTCAGTATATGGCTTTTACTTTATTAGGGATAGTGAGAAGTCTTCCAGATTCCGTGGCTACAATGGGAATTGCAGTCTAACATCTGGAGTGTCACATATTCCTCGCCTGTACTTTACAAATACTCTAGCTTTCCAAAATAGACCCAACAGATGTAAACCTCCATTACTGTACAGCATGAAATTATTCTTACATTTGCACTTATAAATCTCATCTCATATTCTGCATACTTGGAACGATTCTTTTGGCTGTTCCCACAATATATAATTAATTTTTATCCTTAAAGTTGACTGACATCTCATATTTTTTAGTGGCAATCGTATTTTTGAAGGGCAGGATGGCACTGACAACCAATTTACCCTTGTATTAAGCAGAGTTAGAACCAGTATGGGGAAAATAATAAAGTGCTCTCTTTTATGTGAGCAGAAGCAGCAGAAATAAAATTTCCTACCTATTAAGCCCAGTGTATGCATGGCTGTAAAGGGGAAATAGGCCAACACCTCACTGAAAAATGAGAACTCGGTTACTCTGTATTTGCCAATGTACTCATTTGTGCTTGCTGAAGTGTAAGAATCTTCACTAGTTCAAGTTTCTTTTTCACAAAGAAGTCCTTATTCTTTTGTCATATGCTTCAAGGAAAAAACAAGAGCTACTAGTGGAATTTTTGTCAGTGATTTGACTGATGATCAGGTCTGTCTTTAAAACCTACATGTTTGCCCACACCTGTGATTCTCCTGTTCCCCATGGGATGAATTAGAAGGCAGCACCAATAATATCCAATGCTTGTGGGCCACTTCCGTGTCATTATTGGCCCATAAAATTAGAATGGAATGATCACACTGTTTGGAACTAAACAGGTTGGATGTCATGCGCATAAACCCTTGCTCTAGTATGACATCAGGCAGCCCTAGAGTAAAGCATAACCCTATTCTGAGTAAGGCTTGAATGTTGTGAAGTTATATTCTGCTCTCAGAATCTGAATCTAGTTTTTTGCAAATATATAGCACTGAACAAATAGTGTAAAAACCAAAAACAAAAAGCCTGTCTCTCCAATGTAATATTCTCTCATAACACTTATTCTTACACATCTGGTTATACTATGAAATAGTATATGGCTGATATGCAAATAAAAGTAAACCTCTGCATAAAATTTAAGTATCCTGGATCTTGAAATCCTAAAATCCCAGCAGAAGCCAAGCTTGTGAGATTATATGCTGCATTTAATGATATCTATAAGGATTTCTGTCAAGAATTAATTAAGAACCACAGAGGTCAATGCTTATCAGTCTTGTCATGTGCTCTTGTATCATTGTTCAAGACATGGGTCATACAAGTTTCACAGTAGATTACACAGAAATAAATACATGCTTATACCTTCTCAGTGGGCACCTGACCTTCCCAGTGCCCTCCGGTCATCTCTAAGATGACGCTGCAGCTGGCAGATATCAATCCCTGCCATGTATAAATAGTATAACTAACCTTTTATAACTGCCCTTTATTATATGGACTAGTAGCCTGCTGGGTCACAATTAAATTAAGCAGGTCAAAATTAAATGAGATCTTTGTTCACAGAAACTGACCCAGCAAACACTACTGCCCTTCTTGGTATGTTCATCTAGAAGAAAACCAAGTAGACCATGTGGTAGTTAACAGCATTCCAGTTTCTTCCTGAAAGAATACAAGGGATGTTGGCAAACAGAACTAATGGGATTTACTTTTGTCTTTACTCATCATTCAACATTAATTCAATGGGTCTAGTCTGGTTGGGACTACTCAGTAGGATTCAGGTCAAGATGTTCTGTGCACTCTTGCGCTCCTAATGTGAACTATGAAACAGCCTCTATCTTCTAGTCAGTTAACCTTTGACCCAGGAATGTAACCCAATGAATGGATTGATGAATAACTGAATTTGTGCACCTTCCTCCCACCCCACACTTATCTTTTCCTTCTCTCTTTTGTTTTCCTAATTGTCTATTTTCCATGTAAACTTCTTTTGAGCGGGTGCCTGGTGTTTAGGAAATGTTATCAAGTAATAGTTGGGTGTTATTTAAAAACTGCAATACTATGCATCACTACAGTACCTTAAAAGTGTTTTAGCTGTATTGAAATATCTATTTAAACAAACAAATTCACTAATTTTTATTTGAACACAACGCCATTTTTGTATGTCTTGCATTCTATTTCACTATTTTTTTTATAAACCTGTAAGAGGAACTGTGAAGTTATGGATCTCCTTGGGGACGGGAATGTTGTTGCATTTATCAAATAAAGTAAGGTACAACATGGTTATGTATGCACTGTGTACTATACTGATTTCCAAACTACAGTCCTCCAGGTGTTTTGAACCTCAGATCTCCCAGAAGCTCCAGCCAACTTGGCCAACATTCATGAATTTTGGAAGCTAAAGTCCAAAACATCTGGAGGACCAAAATTGGGAACCACTGGGGTAGTAGACGTCCAGAAGGGGTGAGAGAATGGAATGTGGGAAGTGAGTGGTGACTGGCAAAATTTCTGAGGGGATTTTTGAAAAGGCTGGTGAATGACAATTGGTCAGAGAGTTAGAGTGGAATCGATCAAGATGAGGGATTAGTTAGTGAGGTTTAAGAGTCTGAGTGGTTAGGAGAGTTAGTTAGGGTCAGAGATAGAGGAGAGTTAGAGTCAGGTATAAGTTAGTTAGGATATGAAAGAAAGTGAATTAGAGATGTAAGTTAGTGTCAGTCAGGATTCATATGTATTAAATAAGTACTGTAATCTAAACAAGTAATCTTTGATGTTATGTTTCATTTTCTGTTATTTTTTTATTATTGTATGTACTTCAACCTCTGAGACTACTACATACTGAAAAGCTTGAATTCAGACACAATGTCTCGGGTGACAGCAGTTAATATAAGGTGCTGGTGCCCAGTTGGGAGGTAAGTCTCACACAGGAACCACGAGGACATCTAGGAGGTCCCCACAGTTGGTGGCCACAGTGATGGGACAGCAGGAATTCCACACATTGGTAGCAAAAGTGAGGATCAGTTAAACTTTCACAGTTGGTAGCAGTAGAAGGATTACTGGAAAACCTCAGAGTTGGAGGCAATGTATGTATTAGTGAAAGCACAGGAATAGAGTACTGCAAACTTTTAGATGCTAGAAAGTATATGAATATCTTTGCTTCACTGTCCTCCCTAAGCAACAGATGGGAGATTAGTGCAACAGCTTTCATTCCTGTGCTAGATGCGGGATATAAACTCACAGGATTGTATTGCACAGCTCCGTCCACGGGCAGTATTCATCCTGTATCAGATCTGGGCTTCTCCCGTACCTTTTAAAGAACAGGAAAATCCTGTTCTTTAAAAGGTCTGGAAGAAGCCTGGATCAGGTATGGGATGAGTACTGCCCAGGGACAGAACTGTGCAATATAATCTGTCCTCATGAGTTTACATACCATGCCTAGGGTGGCAATGAAACCTGATGCATTAATCTCCACAGCCAACAAAAAGAAAAAGAAAAACAAACAATCCCCCCCCCCCCCAAAAAAAAAACCACACCTACTGTCATTTTTAGTTTCATTGCCAAGTTTGAGCTCATTTGGGACCTTTGCTTTCTTGACACCATTCTTACCAGTTTGGACAACTTGACTACAGTATGCTGCTCCTCGGTTATATGTCCCTACATACATGTCCTTACTCTCAGCAAAACAGAACAGTCCCTGTACAGTCACACTGCCTTCTTTAAATATTTCCCATTTTTCTTCTAATATCCTCAGAATCACCTTTGAATACAGAACAAAAGAAAAAGTGGTTTAAACCCAGGTATTGTTCAACTAAAATCAGTAATAAGGAACAAATCATGCAATGTTAATTAGTAGGTAAGAGGTTTTCAAATATGGAAAATGGGGTTGGGTGGGTGGGCATAAATACAATGATTTGGTTAAAAACTGTCAGATATTGACAAGACATGATAGCATAGAAAAACAGGTGTTTGGAATACCCCTTATTTCTAATATCTACAGATAAGAAATTTTCTATGAGACAACCAAGCCTTATTTATTAAGTGAATTAATTGCAAGAGTAGATTTATTCCCAAACATGACAGTCCAAGGTACTCCTGGATGAAACAAAACCAGTTATGTTTTGTAATCCTGACACAAAAAGGCATAAATATAAGTTCTGTGCGATTATGTCAGTTACAAGATTGATGAAATATCTTCATTGTCATCCTGCTACCATTTCAGACTGAGCAAAGCAGGATCCCTCTGTAGTCAGTGCTAGAATTTGGGGAATAAGATGCACAGCCAAATCAGCCACATTGAAAAGGTTAATGCAGCAGTGAGATACAGTGCAAACAAGCTATCACAACTATAGTTCTGTAACTGGGACAGCTCAAAATCTATCATAATCAAGCAAAAGTAATCTGTTCTATTCCTGACTGCTCTGTAAAGAAGCCATTAGGTGACTGACAATTTTCAGTCTTCATCAATGTACTGGGGCTCAAGTTTGTTTAGAATTCAAGAGCTCTGGACTACCACACTTTACCTGAACCCCATCAGTCAGAGGACATATGTGGGTTATTCACCAGCAAGGAAATGGCACTCTGTTACTATTTGACATAATCCAGGATTATGAGCCCTGGCAATGAAAACAGAAACCAGAGGTTATTTCTGGCTCAAATGAAGGTCTTAACAAAAATGCAAACTATAGCTTTGTTAAACACAAGAGATCATTTCCAAAATTACTTGTATTGGTCTGATGGAATACTTTTCATACCATAAGGTACCTGAGGAAGTGAGGGAACCAATCATCAATTGTCCTTTGATAATCACCAGTTTTCAAGGCTAACTAACAGAATATCAAAAGTAGAAGTTATCAACGGCAGGCTCCTGTATGGGAACAAAGATGTTAATAATTCATTGCTACTAATGCTGGATCTGGAAACTTCATGCAAAATCCGGTAAAGAGTTGGAAGTTGAACAGTTTTAAACTTCACCGCCCTGAGAATGTCAACTGCAATTCGCAGATGAATATATTGACTTCCTTTAGTAAGCAAGACTTCAGTATGATCATGATCAAGAATAGTATTGTCAGTCATCCATAGAAAAATTATTAGTACAGATTTAAAGTATACAAAGATTACATATAGAGGACTCATTGTGGTTACAAAAAGAGCTAATAGCTCTTTAGGGTAAAATATAGAAGAGAAGGTGATCCATAAGGAGAACTCTCCAAATCTAAGACTGTACTGTATGGGTTATTGATTTCTTTGTTAATGACTGTTATGTCATATAAAGTTCTCTAGGTGAGAAATTATAATAAACTGTTGTACAAATAACGTAAACACAAATTTGAGACATAAAGTCAAAATAGCATAAATGCAGCAGACGAGCCTGAGCAACATCGCAAAGATTTTAAAGCTCAGAGCCATCCTTAGATGCAAAGTTACTCTGAACGCCATCCATGCTTGATAGATGAACAGTTTGCTGAGTTGTTACACAAAGTCAGATGGCAAGGCCCAGGCCACAAGGCTTTAATTCTGTTGGGGGAACAACAATGTTCAATCCCTATATGAAAAATACAAAAATACTTCTCGCTCCATGTCTCACACTAGCACCAATCAGTATGTTTGTAACATATGCATTATGCTTGGCAGTCCAGGAGTAGAGACAGCGGTGGTTGTGGTCCTTCCTCCTCCTCTATCAACTCTCTAGGTTTCCATTATGTAGAAAAGAGGTGGGGTCTCCTTTTCTGTTTGCATCAGTACCCATACCTTAGCTTTAGTGTACAATTCCAGGTTCTCATTTACTTGTCTTGTACCATACTAATTATATTTCCTGTTTTGAGTGTTCTTCATATCATCCATAATCTGACTATCATTAATAAACACACACACACACACAGAGAGGCTTGTTTTTTCTGTGCAATTTAAATGGAAACAGAAGAAACTATTAATAGAAAAAGGACAGCAGTTAAGCATTTGGTGCATTAAACCTACTAAATAGGATGGTGACCAGTACTCTTAATCATACATGATCTAGTTAGATTGAACACTTTAATCCCCCATGGCTATATTTTCTTCACCATTTAAATTTGAAAGACAGATGTTTTTTGACACTGTCACCTGAAGAACTGTAAACATCATCCCCAAGTTTCAGCCACTTGCCACATGCACATTTTAATCCCCCCCCACAAAAAAAACAAAAACAAAACCCTGCTGGGGGGGCAAAAATTGACCTCACAAATTTATTGCATTTTGTCACTGAGACTCTTTTTTGTATCAGACAATGTTCCATAGTATTTTGTGATCAAAACAGGATGCAGTGTGGTATTAAGTACTTGGATGAGAAAAAAACTTTGCCTCCTGACCAAGCACAGAGAAGGTGGAAGATAACTGCAAACCCAATGCTAATGAATAACTTATTGTTTACTAAGATAATTAACTGTCTTGCTTGCAAAGACAAAAATATGCTATCTGTTGCTTTGTAGGCAGGACAGTACTTGCATTCAGGATTCCTGGGAGAGACAGGTTTTCTTTTTTCTAAACTGCATCCTGAATGAGGTGGCTGGGAGTAGTAAATACAAATCCACATTTCTATTCTTCCATGGGAGGTGGGGGTTCATGGTGAAGAATAGTAATTTGGTATACTTGGCCATTGCTGTTTTCGGGTTTCAGGTTCTGCAGTCTATAAGTACAATGAAACAAAAATGTACTTCACAGGAAGCTCTGCAACAGCTTTTCCAGTGTGTCTCTGAGAGTGGTTATTGCACATCTGAAGCTCTGAAACCAGCTCACAACCTGACAACATGCACTTCAAGCATTTGCCAGCTATACGAACAGTTGAGGAAAAACCTTTGGAAATGCCTCCAGGTCCATGTGGCACCCAGTCTGCCAGTGCACTGCCAGTTCAGAGCAACAATGAGCCTGAAAATATTTTGTGACTTCACAAGAAACATGAGGTTTTACAAGAAGAGAACAAAAACAATTTGCTACCATTTTGGGCAAATGGACATGACTGAGATCCATGGGGTGGGTCTCAGGACTTCTGTAATCATCATTCACCTGGCTATGGGGATGCAGCCAGATGTTTTTCCAACCCTGTATTCTTGTTCTGAAGCATGGAATGGCCATGTGGGGTAGTCAAAGGTTTTTAAATTAGTTGGTGGGGGCTTTGGAAAGGATAAGAGAATACCAACCCTGCAGCTTGTGAAAAAAGAAATCCCATATATGTAAGGGAAAATTATTCATCCAGATGTCCCTAACAGAATTCGGGCCTATGCATGTTGAGTAGTAAGGGAAGTTGTACTCACTAGGGATAGTTCTAACCATTGATGAGCAGCTGCTCATGGGAACAGGTATGTTCATTCCAGCAGTGTGTGCCATGTAGTTGGTGTGATGGTTCTGGGATGCTAAGATATCCTATCCCTTGGAGGGAGAGATCTACCTGAGCTTGTAGGTTGACATGCCACGGGAGTACATCTTGGTTACAGTTTGGTGACAACACTGATTGAATCATATTTTCACACTGGATGACATGTGGTGGGGCCCATTTTTTTTACCAGCTTAGAACTGGTAGAAGGTCTGCTAACTGAAGACCAAAGTACATAGGCACAACTCAAAGGAACAGTAAAGATTTTCTATTCAGAAAGACCTTTGACATCTGTCTGTCTGCTATAGCCAAGCTTTTAAGCAGATGTGTTGAACTTTTAATTGTAACTATTATTACTAAAGTAGTTTAAATCTATTTTTATCTTTGTTGTTGTTGTTGTGTGCTGTTATAATTTCTAATGGTTTAACTGTATTTTAGTATTTAGAACATTCTGTACTGTATTTTTATTGGTTCTTGCTTCTTAATTGCATTATAAGGCACCTTGGATTGTGGATAGAAGAGAAAGGCGGGATATAAAATTATATGAATAAATAATAAATAAGCATAGAGCAGATAAGAAAACGAGGAACGAGGGCACAATCTGTGGGATATCTGATTGTAAGTAGCACTGCAGCATCTAATGACTTGTTTGGATCATCTGTAGCATGCTTTAGATCATTAGTTCCCAACCTTTTTCACTTGCATACCCCTTGGCAGCCCATTTCCATAAACTGCACCCTTCATATCAGCAAACTATTTGTAATTAATGCAGTTGCTGTTATTTCAAATATATATGTTGTAATTGTAAATAAACAGCCCAATGATGGGATAAAAAAGCAATGGAATAATAAGGTAACAGACAGTGCCTAAAAACGCACAACAAATATTTTACACACAACAAATGTTCAGTGAAATTCTTGAGCTTGTTTTGAGGCACATAGTTTTTTTGAAATCAGGTTCAACTGATGTAAAGTACGGTCTTAAATCTGGAACTACATTCAGTTTACTATATAAAAGTGGAAGAAGCGAAAGCCCTCTCCACCAGCTCTGTATTTGTAAATGGCAACAGAAACTTTTAAGCACCTTATCAGAAAGCTTTGCTGATGTCTGTCCAAAAGTTAAAAAGGGAATTTTCTTAGAATTCAGATTTTAAAATATTATCAGTTGAAAGTTTAAACAACTTCTCTTTTTTGTTTGATTGATAATTTGGTAGCTCAGAAGTATTTTTCTTCAAAGGGATTTGTTCTCCTCTCCAGTTATTGAGAAGTACTTCTCAAAAGATGGTTTTAACCCTTTTAAGTGTTGTTGTTTTCTCACTCATTTCCTGGGAGAGCTGCAGCTTTCTCAGAGAGGAAACTGTTTAAAGTTCATATACCTCAGGTTGTTCCTTTCCAATACATGCCCTTCAATTTTATTTGAAAGTTTGAAGATCATTATCAAACTATCTGAAGTGCCAAATTTAGACTGTTTGTTTGTAGAAAAATATCTGTTAAGTATCCATGAGTCTGAAGCTAACCACAGTCGTATAACTTAGAAGCAAGTTGGAAAGGAGGGTCATTTTTAAAAACCTAGACCCTCATGTCTACGTTTGAACAGCCAGGTAAGGATCTTACCATGAGAGAGCCACTTTACTAAGAATCATGGAATCATAGACTTGGAAGAGACCACAAGGGACATCCAGTCCAACCCCGTGCCATGCAGGAATACACAATCAAAGCAGATTGCCCAACAGGTGGCCAAGCCATCCAGCCTCTATTTAAAAACCTCCAAAGAAGGAGACTCCACTACTCTCTGAGACAGAATGTTTCACTATCAAACAACTCTTACAGTCAGGAAGGTCTTCCTAACATTTATATGGAATCTCTTTTCCTGTAACATGAATCCATTGCTCCGTGTCCTAATCTCTGGAGCACCAGAAAAAAAGCTTGCTTCACACTCAATATGACATACCTTCAAATATTTAAACTTGGCTATCATGTCATCCCTTAACCTTTTCCAGACGTACAATTTTTTTTAAAAAAAATTCTTAATGATTGGTAAATATCCACATTATGTTTCAACTTTTTTACTGTGCCAGTTTTCAATCACTGATCCATATCTGAAAATACATGAATTGAAAAATTAATTTAAAACTTAAAGTGGTGACAAAGAGAAGAGATGTCGAGAAGATCTGGAAGAACACACTCACTGTGGAGCACTTGCAGCTTATTGTTCATGACAGGGGAGGGATGAGGGCAGGGAGAGAATCACTTATAGCTGCTGGGTATGTCTCAGAGGGTCCCATTCTGTGATGCCAACCTTGCTTCCGCTGCTCACAGCTTGCCCCAGGACTGAAGCTTTGGGGAGGCTATGGTGGGAAGCACTGGGTGGCAGACATACATTCTTCCTGCTAGGAGTGCACCATCTGCCATTCTGTCTTCATGGAATCATACAGCTGGAAGAGACAACTAAGGCTATCCAGTCCAACCCCCTGCCATGCAGGAAAAAACATTCGAAGCACTCCTGACAGATGGCCTTCCAGCCTCTGCTTAGAAACCTCCAAAGAAGTAGACTCCACCAAATTCCAAGGCAGTATATTCCACTATCAAACAGCTCTTACCATCAAGAAGTTCTTCCTAATGCTGAAGTGGAATCTCTTTTCCTGTAGTTTAAATCCAGTGCACTGCGACCAGAAAACAAGTTTGCTCCATTTTCAGTATGACACCCAAATATCTCCATTTTCAGTATGACGCCCAAATATCTAAACATGGCTATCACATCAGTTCGTAACTTTCTTTTCGCCAGGCTAAACATACCCAGCTCTCTGAGCTGCTCAGAGTATGGTTTCCAGATTTTTCATTTTGGCTCATTTCCTCCAGAAACGCTCCAGCTTGTCAACATCCTTTTTGAATTGAGTTGCCCCAAACAGTACACAGCATTCTAAATAAGGTCTGACCAAAGCAGAATAGAGTGGCACTATTACTTCTCTTGATATAGACACTATTGATTCAGCCTAGGGTTATGCAGTACAGGCCTTTTTAACTGCTGCATCACACTGTTGACTCATGTTCAACTTATATTCTACTAAGACTCCCTAGATCCCTTTCACGTGTACTGTTGTCAAGTCAGGTGTCTCCATCCCATATCTGAGTCTTTCATATTTTTTTCTCCCTAAGTATAGTACTGCTGAAATTTATTTTGTTAGTTCTGGCCCAACTCTCTAATCTGTTAAAGTCATTTTGAATCAGATCCTGTCTTCTGGGGTATTAGCTACCCATCCTAATTTGGTGTCATCTGCAAATTTGTTAAGTGTGCCCCTATTCTATCATCCAAGTCATTGATAAACATGTTGAATAGCACTGGGCCCAGGACAGAAGCCTGGGGCACTAGTCACATCTCTCCAGGATGAAGAGGAACCATTGTTGAGTACCCTTTGGGTTCAGTCGATCAACCAATTACAAACCCACCTAACAGTCACATCGTCTAGTCAACATTTTACTAGCCTTTTGCAAGAATATCATGGGGGACTCTGTCAACAGGCCTTACTGAAATCAAGATATGCTATATTCGCAGTATTCGCCTCATTTACCAGCCCTGTAACTCTTATCAAAGAAAGAGGTAAGTTTACTCTGCAATGACTTGTTTTTTGAGAAACCCATGTTGACTTTTAGTGATCACAGCATTCCTTTCTAAGTGCTTACAGACTGTTTGCTTTATAATCTGCTCTAGAATCTCTCCAGGTATTGATGTCAGAATAATTGGGTGGTAATTTTTTGGATTCCCCCCCCCCTCCTTTTTTAAAGATGGGGACAACAATTGCCATCCTCCAGTCTGTTGAGATTTCTCCTGTTCTCCAAGAATTCTCAAAGATTATCACCAGTGGCTCTGAGATTACTTCTGCCAGTTCTTTTAATGCATTTGGATGTAGTTCATCTAGTCCTGGAGACTTAAATTAATTTAGATTAACCAGGTATTCCTGTACTACCTCTTTACTTATTATGTGCTGAATTTCCCCTATTGTGTCCTGTGCACCATTTTTAACTTAACAGGCCTGAGCTCGTTCTGTGGTTTAGCTTTTCTGACTGTCTCCCTACACATGCTGGCTATTCATTTGATTTCCTCTTTGCGATTTCCCCCCTTTTCCATTTATTGTACATGTACCTTTTAAATCTTGCTCGGTTGAAAGTTCTTTAGACACCTCCCATTTTGAATATTCCACTTTTAATAAACTCACATCCCTCACAGCCTACCTTTTATTTTAGAATTCCTGACCATAGGATCACCCCCAGTATTTCTTTGATTGAAATCAGCTTTTTTAAAGTTTAGAATGTGTGTCTGACTACACCTGGCTTCCCCTTTCGACTACATAACAAACCCCAGAGAACATGGTGACTTTCAGCTAAGGATCCCACCACTTCCACCCCATTAGATTTCTGCAACATGCGCTACATGGGGCTACCTTTGTACCAAGTTCGGAAACTTCCATTGATCCAAAATGCAGCAGCCAGATTGGTTACAGGGGTATCTAAAATGGATCACATCACCCCAATATTAAGATCTTTGCATTGGCTGCCGATCAGCTTCCGGGTGCAATACAAAGTGTTGGTTATTACCTTTAAAGCCCTGTATGGCTTGGGCCCAAGTTACTTGAGGGAACGCCTCTCCCTACACAATCCACCCCGCACTCTCAGAATTTGAGGGAATAAATTATTGGATTGTATTAATAGGAGATTGAGCATGACTTCTCATAGGGCATTCTCAGCCGCGGCCCCTAAATTATGGAACATGGAATTATGGAACTTACTGGAAGAGATCCGTCTTATCACTACCTTAGAGGCCTTTAAGAAGACACTCAAGACAGATCTCTTCTGGCGAGCCTATCCACCCAACCTATTATAATTGATCTCAATTAATATCTTCACTCCTGTATGTTAATATTGGAATACAATGTTGGTCGTCCCAATGATTGGTAGATTATTGATGTATTAGGTTGGGTAGTCATGATAAGCTATATTGTATTGTAATTTTATAAGATACTGTTTTATATAGCTGTTTTAAATTTGTTAGTTGTTTTAAAATTTGTTGGAATCCCGCCTCGATCTGGAGGGAGAGGCGGGAAATATAAATAAAAATGTATTATTATTATTATTAACCAGGTTATGACTATTGGTTAGGATCAGATCTAAAACAGCTGATCCTCTTGTTGCCTCTTCCACCTTCTGCACAATGAAATTGTTTACATTCAAGGCTACTAGTATTGGTTGGATTTTATATTCTTGCAGAGTGACTTCCAACAAATATTAGGATAGTTGAAATCCCTCAATACTACTATATTTCTCCTTTCTGAATGTCTGGTCATCTGTTCCAGGAAGGCATCATCCAGATCCTCAGTCTGGCTTGGGGGTCTGTAGTAGACCCCTACAACGGCATCCTTGTTTCTTTCCCCTCCTTCATTTTTACCCAGATGCACTCAACCTGGCTTCTGGATTTAAGTCACAGGTGTAAGCCTCTTTGACATATAATGTTATTCCTCCTCTCCCCTGTTTGGTCTATTTCTCTGAAAATAGGCTATACCCTTCTATTACTACATTCTAATCATGAGACTCATCCCACCAGATTTCAGTGATGTCTATTATATCATACTTGCTTTGTTGTGTTAAGAGGTCAAGTTTTTTTTTTCCTTATGCTGTGTCCATTAGTATCTAAGATCATGGGCCATTCTCCCTAGTTGCCCATTTAAGGTTTTATTTCCTCCTGCTATTGTGTTCTTGCACTATTTTCCTTGCTCTGTGTATAACATTTGGACTATTATCTCCAGCACTTGATGAATGCCTGCCCTCAAGAATCCTGTTTCCCTCCCACACATAACTGTGGTAATGTTGTCTTGCCTTACGCTGTCAAAGTATATGCTTTTTTTTCTTGTCATTACTCAATTTTTTCCCACATACCCTTAAACATTCTGGTTCGTATCCCTGGGGGGGATGTGTACCCCAGATCCATACTACCCTTCAGTGGCTATCAGAAGAGCTAGGAAAATATGTGCACACCAAGTTTGGCTAAAGCACACACATCAGAATGACATCAAATACACCATGTCACAGCTTAAAGGCAGTGAATGGACATATTATGTGCATTAGAAGAAAATCCAACACCAAACAGAAAATACAGAACATCTGAATTTAGTATTATTGAAAGATAATACATCATACATTGATAATGTTAACATGCACTTTCAAGATGAAAAGAGCCTTGCCTTAAAAAACACACTTAAATTACAATATGTCAGGTATCCAGGTACAGGGTCCAATTGTGACACTATGCTTAAAGGTAAAGGTAGTCCCTTGACATGAGCGTCTAGTTATAACCAACTGTAGGTTGTGGTACTCCTCTCCGTTTCTAAGCCACAGAGCCAGTGTTGTCCGAGGACTGCTCTGGTGGTCATGTGGCCAGCATGACTGCACTGAACACTGTTACCTTCCTACTTAAGTGGTACCTATCTACAGTGGTCCCCCGGGTTACGAAATTAATTCGTTCTGGCTACTTTTTCGTAAGCCGAAAATTTCGTAACCCGGGGCCTATTTCCCATAGGAAATAGGTAATCCGTTCCCCGGGCCTGGCGGGGGCCTCCTGGCTGAGGAAAGGAAGGTCCGATCCGGCGGATCGGGCCTTCTTTTCGTCAGCCGCGGGGGCCTCCTGGCTGGGGAAGGGAAGGTCCGATCCGGCGGATTGGGCCTTCCTTTCCTCAGCCGCGGAGGCCCAGCCTGGCTGGGGAAGGGAAGGTTCCCTTCCCCAGCCAGGCTGGGCCTCCGGGCCTGACGCGAAAGGGAGGCCCGATCCGGCGGATCGGGACTTCCTTTCGTTGGGCGCGGAGGCCCAGGCTGGCTTCCCAAGCCAGGCTGGGCCTCCGCGCCTGACGCGAAAGGAAGGCCCGATCCGGCCTTTCCGTCCCTTGTCCCCCGAAGCCTGGCCTCGGAGGAAAAGGGATGGGAGTCTGTCCCTTTTCCTCCGAAGCCTGGCCTCGGAGGAAAAGGGACGACCCTTTTTTTCGGATCCCGGGGGATAATTTTTGGTCCCGCCGGTTTCGGATCCCGGGGTTTTCTTAACCCGGGGGATTCGTATCCCGGGGGACCACTGTACTTGCATTTGCATGCTTTTGAACTGCTAGTTTGGCAGAAGCTAGGACTAGTGATGGGAGCTGACCCTATCATGCAGCACTTGGGCCTTGAATTACTAACCTCAGAATTGGCGTCTTAACCACCAAGCCACCCTATGCTACATTATACTTACACAACCCTAATTCACACAAGGAGATATCTAGTACCTCCTTTTGGAAGTGATTCTTCTAGTTGGGCCTAGCTCTGTTTCCCACTCCTACTAGCTAAGACAGTCACTGATAGACTTGTTGTATGTGCAAGGAGATTCCCACTTGGGTGCTGTAACTATTTGCTACACCACTGCCATGATGGCTGCCACACACCCTTCCTTGGTCCACCAGTACTACCAGAAAAGTACAGCAGCAGGGCTTTTCATTTCACCAAAAATGAAAGAAGATCTAGCCCAACATAGAAAAGGCTATTCAAAAAAGTAAGATTTTTGATTCAAGGTGAGGCAATAGATTTGGGCTGGGCAAAGTGCAGCCCTTCAGGGCTCAAAATTTGTTTTGTTTCAAAATGACCTCTGGGGTGTGGAGGGTATTTACTCCATGTCTGGATTCCCTTGAACCCCCAAGGGGTCAAAACATTTTTGTTGCAAAATTTTGCAAAAAACAAAACAGAAATGTTTTGCCCGAAAATGACCCAAAATACGCTCTAGGAAACCATAAGGCACAAAAACATGGTGAGAATGTTCCCATGTCATTTGGACATCTTTTGAGGGCAGAACAATTTATTATTATCATTATCATTATCATCATTATTATTAGGAATGGATGCAGTGAACACTGCAGCTCTCCAAGGTTTCCTAAATTTTACAGTTGCTCACCCCTGCAATATTCAAATTTTCTGGGGTATTTTCAGAAATTATTAAGAACATATTCTCACCTGGACTGTTTCAGCTGCACATATTGATGAGATAATTTACACAGTGTTCCATTTTAGTGAATAAATATATGTATTATAATTTTTTTTGTTTTAAAATTCTTTAAGTACTAATAATATCTTAAACATCTCTGGATAATTCTTAACATTTTAGTACATGGGAAGAACAAACCAGGCCAGCATCCTCTTCCCACAGTAGCCATCCAAATGCTTCTGAGAAGTCCAGAAGCAGAATTGTGCAATAGCCCTGTCATTTGCCAGTAATGATATGCTGCCCTTCAAAATCATGATATCTAATATATAGCTGATAGCTTTATTTTCCATGAATTTTGCCATTAGATAAAAGCTAGGATCCAGATTAGAGTCTATCAAGCAGTAAGCATGCTGCTATGGAACAACTATCTCTAATGATAATCTAATGATTCAATAAAGTTACTATGATGCCATGTAAACCAACAGAATTGTGATATATACAAATTGTTTTCTCAGGCCTGCTTCATATATCAAATTCTAGAACACAGTAGGGATTAAAAATATTTGCAAATTTTCCCATCCTCAACAAGAAATTGTTATCTCCAAAGTTGAAACACTCGATTGAAACAACTGTCAACTGCTGCAAGATTTTTCATCATTCAGCAAGAGTGAAAAGACTCTTTCCCCACATATACTTATTTTTGATAGCTTTTGCATAAAAAGCATTGTCCTTTATGAGAAATACAAGGTTGTCTGCTCAGTAGTATGTGCATCAAATAAAGCTTTTACAAAGAAGTCCCAAAATATGAAAAATTGCTGGAAAATCCACAAAAAAATCCTGTTATCTCACCCAGTAGAGAAAATTTGAAATTTTACATCCTTCCATACAAGAACAAAATGAGCAAAGATTTACATTCCAGTGCAGAGCAGATGCTCTACACTAGTAGAACTCCAAATCCATTGTGTGTGTGTGTGTAAGGAACTTGTTAGAGGATATTGCCATGCTGCAACATCTGTACTGTGGAATATTATAATCTGACTGATAATGAAGTTCACATGCTTCTAGAAGCTGTGTCTTCCTGCTACAGAAGCAGTAATATGAATTTATAAAGACTTGAACAAAAGATTTGAATAAAGCAATCAAGATGCTGACTTCTCTTTAGCATTCTACGTTGCAGGTTGTCCAAAATGAGATTCCTATATAACCCACACATTCTCCTGCATCACTTGGGTCTGCTTCACTTCGTGAGGATCTGACCTTACAAAAACAAAATTTGTCTCACTCTCAATGTAATGGAAACACAACAATAAAAAACAACAGTCTCCATTAAAGCATGTTTACCTTGCAAGTGAACTGTTTTCATAAAACAATTTGCAGAAAGGTAGTCGTATTAGTTATTAGTTTCCAGGACCTGAACAAAGATGTTGAAGACAGGCTGTCCTGGAGGTTTCTCATTTATAGGGATACCATAAATTGAAATCAACTTATTAGTCTTTTGCAGTAAAAGCAAAATTGTCTCCACCTATCTTAAACATTAATGTATCATGGCACATGTTTTAAGTACTATAGTCTGATGGATAAAACCTTATCCCCAGATTAACAGGTATGTTACAAATGGCTGTGAAAATTCAAAATTCAAAAATGCATCCTGATAATTAAAGATATTCAAAATAAGCAAAGACACAATTCAGAGAAGCAGTAACTGATGGCAGAATGAATGTGTCAAATTAGCACTTATGTCAAGCGTCATTGTGCATATACTTCAGTTTTTAACTTGCCACAGACTGTTGTCACACTTTCTTTTGTATTTAACCTCAGTGTTAACATTTCCCTCCTCATCATAAGTGCACCTGTCAATTTCAGGGGACACTTCATGCATCTGATGAAGTGGACCTTAATCCACAGAAGCTTATGCTGTAATAACATTGTTAGCTGGGAAAAAACTTTCCTAAAGTTCCATGTTAATTCACATTTGGCTCATATTTCTGAGCAGTTGTTTCTTAAATGGAACACCAGTTTGTATCTAGAGGCAATTGGGAGAAAGTTGGAGATGCCCAGATGTGAGTTTTTGCTTCTGTTTTTCCCCCAGGATCTTTTACTATTAATTGTTAGATCTGGTGAAAGTTAAACAAATGTATACTTCTACTTTGTCTGTATTTAGTTCTATTTACAGAAAATAATTTGTGCAACCACAAAAATGGAAATAAAACATATCTTGCTGCTTTTCTCCATTTGATAAACTACACCTGTTCTAATTTTTTAAAAAGAAGGGCAACATGATATCATTCACATATCTCATTTGAATAATGGAGAGTGGGCAAGGACAGTAGCTCTGAATATGTGTTTGTACCAAATAAGTTTGTTTGCTCTGGAAGGAATAAACCCTGGTACAATATGTAGTATCATGACATTGTGCTTGAATTAGTTCCCATACCATATGAGTCAGGTATATGCTACAAAATGGATATGGCCGAGTTGGTTGGATGCACTGAAAACATCTTAAGTTTCTACTAATCTACCATGAATGTTCTATAGCAGGTATATTTACATATGTGGAACAAATCCACTACAAACATTAAGACTCATTGCCAATTACATGCATTTAGCACTGTGGTGTCAGGCCATACACATCTAGCCCCAAAGATACATGAAAAAGTTATTTGGCCATATCCATTTTAAACTACAGCATTGTTTTAAGGTACTGAAGTAAAGCTGCAGCACACTTTTTGTAGATACTGTCATATTTAGCAATCTGAATTACATCTTTTCTTATTCAAAGTGTGCATGTGGTAGATAATGTTATATGTAGTAATACTCTGGAGATCTGGAAGAAGTGTATGCTTTGTGCCTTCCTCCGAACTGTCAACAAATGGATGCATTTAAAGTCACTGCTTCAAAAGATATGAAAAACATTATGAACTGAGTGGAAATAGATGTTCTCAATGGTTGTACTTGAAAATCACCACTAAGATCCATCTTAAATCAAATAATTTATTAAGTAATTACATGTAAACACTTTATATTGACTAGCAAATACATTGCCAGAGTACTCCCCTTCCCGCAACAAAGGAAAATACCCTCTTTAGAAACATACTGACTAATGATATACATTCTACTTTACAGTGAATGTATATACAATTGACACCTTGATTTTCCTTGTGTTTTATTCATTTAAAGTGCAAATGAGATAAATTTGATCAGCATTGCAAGACAGTGTCAATGGTAACTTTGGTCTATCAAGTGAAAACTAGATAAAATCCTCACCCACCCCACCCCAGTATTTTTTTTAAAAAGCAGAAAAACCACATCTTGCATGACAATCTTAAAAAAATAAATAAATTCATTTTCTCATATAACTGAAAATATTTTTAGACAGGAGAGATAATACTCTGAATAAATGGAACAAGCATGTTTCTTACTTACAATTTAGAGTTAGTAGTTACATACAAACAATTTCACAAATACATAAGCCACAGAATGTCTGAACATTGTCCATTATGTCAAAAATACAACAGTTGTGAGATGGTAGGCAGGTTTCTTAAAACAAAAGAATAGTAGTTATTTACATAAATAAAAACAAATATTTTTGCCTTGTTCAACATTCCAATCTTCTAATAAGTGTGTACTCTTACAGTATATGCTTGTATGATAATTAAAAAGTTACAGAAAAACATAACCACCAAGAGATACTAGCACATCTACTAAAGATTAACTAGTAACAAAAATTATGCAGAGATTGAGAGATATTTCTATTCTTTCCTTGAGAGATTTTTTTCCTGTTCTTTCCAGAAAACTCACATGTGAAAAACACACTACAGATTTTTAACTTCAAATCTGGAAATGAAAAAAAGTAGGATGCAATCATATATGGAGAACAATTAGCAGAAACTATGATCATGGCTGCACTTTCCCCACCAGTTATGATCCTAGATTTTGCTACAGATTCTCCATATGATTGCCCATAGCTTCTCTTCACCCTGACATCTATCTGTTTACGTGCCTGCAGGGCGAACTGGTTCATAGTGATTAACCCATGAATCAAAATGGTTAAAAATACTTTTGCTGACAGTTTTTTTTTTAAAAAAAAAATGGTTATAAAATTAACAGTATCCTACATTAAAGCACGAAGATGTTATATTTCAAAGAAGTAGCCGTGTAAGTCTCTTGCAGCATAAATAGAAGGCCGTGAGGAGGAGGGGGGAAAAGAATTATGGCGACATCTTTAAGATTGATTTGCATTTTAACATGAGCTTTTGTAGATATAAACTCTCTTCTTCGGATGAAGTACCACTCGGTATTGCCACATTTCTTTTTTGCCCCTTCCCCTCCCTTCCTCTTGTTTAATCTGTATACAATTAATGCAATTATGAAATCTTGGACTTCTATGATTATGTAGGCAGGTATATGATCTTGCAAAGAATGAGTTAATACTGTTTCCAGAGAAGTCAACAGAATATTTGCCATCCATCTGCAATTTTTAAGAATGGTCTTTCAATTTAATCGATAAGGAACGAAGGCTTTGTTGCTTACTTCCTTTGCTCTTATGCACTAAGAAACAAATCTGAAATATTTTGTTTGTGCACAGGATGCTGAAGCCTCACTGACACAAGTGCAACATTCATTGTAAAAAAGATATTCTACTGGAAAAAGATATGGGATATCTTAGAATATTGTAAAATAATTTAAACTACCTGTTGTTGGACTTTTCAAAAAGGAAAACATTTCAACTTCTGTTTAAAGTCAGACAAAGGCTTATTCTTTTATTTTCTTTTTTTACTATCTTTCCCATCTAATACTTATATATTTGCTATTTTGCTGCCCATGTATAAACATAATGTGCTGCCAAAATTCTGTCTTAATAAAGCACCATGTGAATGCAGGCAAACTGTTTCCCATGTTTTCACTTCTCTCTTTTGTCAGTGTGAAAACAAGAAGCTAGCACTTAAACATCTATTACATTACATACAAACTGAGACTTATGATTAAGCACTCCCAAACAAGCCAGGATTAGGCCACCTTTAAACAAGGATTTTGAAGTTGGCTGTAAAGCCCTGACTTGTTTGGACTCACACAGGTCCCAGTTCCATAATGAGAAGTTTTGTTTCAGTGCTAAATCCTGACTTCATTTTATACTTACAGAGTGGAGAAGCCAACCAGAAGGGGGCCATGCGTGGTGCTACTTCTGCATATCCACTTTCTTATGCTAGGACTAGCATGGACTCTGAACCAGGTCATTTTGCCAGATACGATTTCAGACAGGCTTGTTATCAGCCATTTGGTTTCAAAGAAATGGCACAGCTACAGAGTTTTACTAATGTGGCTTCAGAATTCCAAATATTTAAATAAATGTCTTACGTAGCCTCATGAGAACAGAATGAACTACTTTTTTTTTCTTTCTAAGAAGAAAGCCTTGTACTGGAATAATACTGACTGCAGCACAGCATTGAAATGTGGAGCACCTTGGAATAAAATTTAATTTACATATATTTTCCATGTTAAACAACTGAATTAAATATTCACATTATTACAAAATTACAATATTGACTGTAAAAACAACCAAGAGTGATATGCACCATTAAAGAATCTTTTTTTCTGAATCTGAAATTGTAAATAAATTGCTTATATAGGAAAGGCTATATATATATTACAATATTTTGGACCAATTTCAGTTGCTTGTATTATATTGTAATTTATCAGTGCCGAAGACAATTTATCTTTAAACTTTAGATGAGTGATATTACACGATGTATACACATTCGTGTTCCAGAGTGGCAACAGAAGTTCTCCTCACACCTTCTGAATGCTTCAAAGAAGGGCCAGCATCAACTGTTCATATTAAGGTTGTTGCAACTATATTGCACAACCAGGGCCACAAAAAGGGAGGCTGCACAAGGGGAGGAAAAGTAGTTTTCAGTTGAGATAACACACAGTGAAGATCCAAGAACATTAAGGATCTCATCTAAAGAGGAAGAAACTTTTATTTGTTCTACCACGCGAATACTAGAGAACTCATCACTAAAGGCCTGTTCACACATTCACAGAACTGGGCAAACAACATATGGTGAGGCAGTAGGATCATGCCTCCTTTGGCAGCACCTCACCTCACCTCCAGTATTGGATACAATTTATAAATGATGCAGATGTGCACAGAATCCTAAGCAGAACTAACAATATGTGAGATTTTCCCCACATACATAGGAGTCTTGGCACACACACAGCATTTAGGAACGAAATGAAGTGCACGGAGGTGGTGGCGCCTGATCTCACATCCCCACTGGCTGTGGAGGTTACCTTGTTTTGCAAATAACAGGTCATAGGATGACATTGATAGATGGTACTGAAAGTTCTAAAAAAAGAAAAAGATACAGTCAAGACTTCAAAAGACAGAAAGGGCAGTGGTATTAACACAACTGGAGGAAATTGAAATTAAAAGATGTCAACTATGACGTTACTATGGCTATTTGACACTTTTATGTGTTGCCAGTGTCTCTAATACTAAGTTTCAAATCATAATGTTGTTTAACATTGGCCATAAGCACTTCAGAACAAGTCTAGTTTATTAACAACCCATTTATATGTGATTATTTTCATTCTGTGATACTAGTTTGAATCTATATTGAAAACAAATAAGCTTGTTTTGAGTTCAATACTTCACTCTTACAATTTTCATATATATATATTTTGCAAGCTTTTAAGATGTCGTGTCTAATGTTAAATATTCCACTTCTGTCCACAACTTCTGTTAAATGAATCGTTTGTTCACTTTCTAGTGCAGCCTTTCGTTTATGAAGATCTAGAGCAGGGCACAGAATACTTTGGCCCCAAGGGCTGTATCCAGTGTTGACAGAGGTGTTGGGGAACCACATGTGTGTGCACACACACAGTCCCTTCCTCCACAAAATATCTCAGCATGCAGGGATACAACAGGTTAAATATTTCCCTTCCTTTCCTGCTGAGATATAGGAAGAGTTGTGTTTGCGCGTGTAAGCTTCCAGATCCCAGATATCTTCGCTGGGATGGGGTTTTTGTTGTTGTTGTTGCTATTACTAGCAGTAGGAAAACCATGATCTCGGAGCCTGTTGTGAACAGCGGCTTCTTTACTTGTAGCAAAAACTGGATAGGGTCCTGTCAGCTTCAGGGGCAGCAGCTGAATACTTTCAATTTAAAAGATCTAAATTAGAGGTGGGAATTGTATGCTCCTCATATGATACTGAATTGTAACTCCTAGCATTTCTCCCCACTATCTATGATAGCTAGGGATGCTGAGAGTGGAACTCCAGTAATCTGGGATGATTCCCACCCCCGATCTAAACAGAAATAGCTGCAGTTTTGAACAATGTTATGTTTTAGTTCTTTAGCATTGTTTTCTGGATTAGAAATTTCTAAAAATGTTGCCTTAAAACTTTATAATTTCAGCCACAATTTAAGCCCACAAAGCTAGCAAAGTTCACTTTTTAAAAAGTGTTGTAAAAAAGGGAAAACAAAAAGAATACTCCATACTTTCCATTATCTGAAGACAACAGAATTTGTAAATAGATGGGGAAGGACAGAAACAGGAAATGAAGACTGACCTTATAAACAAAGATATGTTTAGGGCTTCTGGTTTCAGGAATAAACCGATATTTACTGGTAAAAGTCTGCCAAAAAACAAAAATAGAAACACAAGATTACTGGTAAATATTGGTTTATATGGAAAAGAAAAGCTCTCACTGAATCCCCCATTATCCACATAGTATTCCATTTTAACTGTCATTCTACTTATTTTTTTAAATGTCAAAGGGATTGGGGGAAGATTGAATCTGAACAAAAAGTACTATGCCAGAATTTCATTTAGAAAATAACTGCCCCAAAACCAGAAGCCATGTGCCACCTGTAAAAATTAAAAATTTATAGTATACACCTTACATTTTCCAGATATCTTCAAACAAAGCTTAACTATTCTGACTGATACGTTAGACAAAGGAAATTTATTTCTGTCTCAGCACCAGTTTTTGCAGGATGTGTAACAACCCCTAAAGAATCATTTTTATAAAGAATAACATGGAATCATAGAGTTGAAAGAGACCACAAGGGCCATCCAGTCCTACCCCCTGCCATGCAGGGGTCCAACATATTTAAACTTACATATAAAGAAGACAACCTAAATGGATGCTCTATAAGAAAATTCTAAAATCTATTCTCAGGTGACAGCTTCACTGGCATGAGACAAACATGCCTAAATTTCTTTGTACGTTTTCAAGCTCTCCAGCAATCTTCATAAGCCATGATGTAGCAACTAATTTATGAAGAGACTTGGAGATCCCCAAAGCTTACCCAAACCATAACTGGTTAGTCATAGTAAAGGAATGGGCTGCTGATAGATTATGGCTTTTATAAACTAATTTCTTTTAAACACCATAACACATGAACTATATTATTTATGTAGAAAATTATTTACGTGGATTTATGTAGAAAATGGTTCATAGCAGGGAAAGCAAAAAACAGCAAACAGAATTTTAGATATTCGCCTAAATACAAAATTCTAAAATGTGTCCACAATGCACATTAAGGTACAAAATTCAAAATGCAGGTGTTCTAGACTACTTTTTGGAAATATTAGGAGAGAACACCTAACATTTACACAAACACCATGCAAGTTGCAATATTAAATATTTAAAACACATTAAATCATTCAGATAAAACTAAACATTTTGATTTTGCTAACATTTCCCCCTTGTCTTTATTGAAAATTAAAAAGACACTGAGGATTCAATTTTTGTATCTTGAATTCTACTTATATTTAACTGTTGAACTAAGCTTTGCAGCTTCATTGGAGGCAGACGGCTAAAAAATTTACTTGTTTTAAAAATGTTAAAAGTTACAAGAATTCTTTTAGCTGAGCTGAATTATGGAATTATAAGAAAAATTGTAGTTTATACATTTTATGCTGCTCCTGAGGAGCTATAACATTAATGGAAGCAAAACACTTTGTTAGGCACAAAGATTGTACATCCTAACAACACCCATAATTTTCAACCTTTAGAACAAATGGGTTCCTCAAAAGAAAGAAACTGAGAGAAAATAATATTCACCAGTTTTGAGAGAACAGTGGCTACAAGAAATTGTGTTTTTAATAATAATAATATGTATATATATATATATCCCGCCTCTCTGTGCAACACAGCCTTCTCATATAGACCACATAGGTATACAAGGCCATATAGCCTTATAATAAATAAAATTTCTGGCTATTAGGAAGCAAACTTCTTTTGTTGGCTTGAGGAGGTTCAAGGTCCTCCCTCAAACATCCAGTACATTAAGAAGCATACATCTCCCACAGGAAGTTTCTGCCCAGTTCCCCTGTAGCATTCCCTTAGCATCTTCCTCCCAGACATGATGGTCCACATAAAGAGTATGTAAATAATCTATTTCTCTATTTGGTTGAGATCCTCTATGCTTTCAGTGCAGCATAAATATACACCAACCTAGTTACTCATGTATAAGAAGCACAGTGGTCTTGAGTTCATCTACTGCGCAATGACTGATTTAACTCCCTCGCCCATCATGTCAAAAGTGAGACACATGGCTGGGTGTAAGCTTGTAAACTGATTAGCTACAGTAAGAATTGAACGTAGACAACCTTGAGAAAGTACAACCCCCTGGGCAACCCCTTGTGTCCCTAAAAGATTCCAAACTGTTCTCAACTCATTCCATCATCTCACCAACATACACAACATTGACAGACACTCAGTTCTTCATTACTGAGGTTCTTTGTTGGCAGAGTCAGGTTGAACATCCATTTCCAACTTATGGCCACCCTAAGGCCATAAAGGCTGTATTTTTCTGGGACTGAGAGTGTGTGTCTCATCCAAGATCACCCATTGGGTTACTATGTTTGACCAGGGAATCGAATCCTGATTTCCAGAGTCAAAGTGTAATGCTCAAACCAATACTCAAATCTTCTCCTTCAACTCTGACATCAACCTTTTCCCTGCTGGCAAGAAACTAAAATAGCTTTCCCCCAACTCAGTGTTGGTCTATAATTCCCATTTCCCAAGGCAATAGACATGGTAGCTAGGCATGCTGCGAATTCTAACCCAACACACTGAGATGGCACCAGGTTGGGGAAGGACATCCTTCAGTGTAGCGTAACATGTTCCAAAAATACAGGACCTATCTCCAGAGATCCATCCAAAAATACAAGCCCCCTCTCTCCCATAACACACTCCGACAATCGTGATGAGTCTTTCACTAGTCTATACACATACACACAAGAACCCATGGTCAGGGGTTAATGATTCTTTTGGTGGAAAGGGAGGGTCTGTCCCTGCACTGCCAGAAGGATTGTGTGAGTCATACACCAGTCTAATTCCCCTTTGGTATCCATTTGGCAGTGAAGAACTGAACTCCCATTCACCACTGGAAAGTAGTGCTGTTACCTGGCAACTCCAGGGAACTGGCAGGCAAGAGAATCCTAGCCTGCTCAGAGATTTTCCTGCCCAGGGTTTCTTAAACATAAAGAAACCCAAAAACTAAGGAAAGCAAGCATGCAGAATCCTTGCTGGGGGCAAGTCTGGAGGAGAGATGGGGGAAAATAATATTGCGGTGGGCAGGAGGACCTGCTCATCAGCCTTAGGTGGCCCAATCACAACTAACACAAAAGGCAGAATATGAACTATCGCCACGCACCCTCTAGCATGATGAAAAACATACCTATGAAAGTGAGGCCTGGTTCTCTTTTGTAGGGCAAAACTAACAAGATTCCAACAGGCATTCAGTTGATTTAAAGAAAAAATCTTTTGCATATTAACCAGCATAATCCCTTTCCCCAAGGATGCCCTCGAATGCAACCTGGAAGTATTCCATATCTTTCTTCCATTCATTCTTAAAAGAATGTAACATGTGCTACCCTTGGGGACCACTGTGTGATGGGGAAAAACCTGTCCACCACTGACACTGCTTGCACAGTGTGAAGTCGAAGGCTTTCGTAGTTTTTTTGTGGGTTATTTGGGCTATGAGGCTGTGTTCTAGAATTATTCCTGACATTTCACCAGCAGCTGTAGCAAGCATCTTCAGAGAATGCTGGCATGGAAGAGAGTGGGGTATATATACTGTTCGTTGAAAGAAATGCAAATGAAAACTACCCAGGGTCGGGTGGGGGGGGAGGTGGTTTCCCAGCAGACAATGGATCATTAATTAAATAGCCACCCTCAGGCCTTTCCATTCAACAACAGAACAATACACAGATTAACATGTAAATCGCTTCCTCTCAACCAACAGTGCATATACCCCACTGTCTTCCATGCCAGCATTCTCTGAAGATGCCAGCCACAGCTGCTGGCAAAATGTCAGGAATAAACTCGTCTAGAACATGGCCTCATAGCCTGAAAAACCCACAAAAATATGCTCCTGGCTGGAGGAAGGGTAAGGCATCAACAATGCAGAGTATTGACCTCCCTACTCCAGACACAACTTCTGGGTTGGCCCATGGAAGGGGAGGGGAAGACAGCATCCTTAACTCTCAGGTTCTGGAGGAGGCAGGAGGCAGGATCAGGATTAGAAAAGGATGGGAAATAGGGGGCAGGAGGAAAGACCTGAATTCTCCAGGATTCAGTATTGACAAATATGTGGATTACAATTCTCACTATGATGGCACCTTCTGCTACCCCCCAGTTCCAAAAGAAAAGCACAGTTATTTTTAAAACAAGCAAGTCTCATTAGAATAGGAAGTGAAATGCAATTGCCCAAATTTAAATGTCAGTTCCAACTAGAGTAGATGCACTGAAACAATGGGAAATTGAGGTATCAACACTCATATAAATTCCACTCAGTTCCAATGAATAGCTGAGCAAAGCTCTAGGTAGAACAAATAAATGTATTTAGGTTATAATTATTATGGCATAAAATCACAATGTAACAAATGTCTTAGATTCAAGGTTCAAGACAGTATGATGTTCATGATAGCATTGGTATTGTGTCTACCAATTGATCCTGGAAAAGTACTATAATTTCAGATGTTGCAGAATAAAAAATATATTCAGGCATCTGATGCAGGAGTACAGTCTGGAAGTCCTCTAGGCGCAGGACTCCTGAAATAAGATGGTGAAGGTTTTATTCTACATGGTTATACTCCTCTTGCTTTTCACTTAACAGCTTTCCAGTGAAATGATCTGATGTAGACTGGGACAGCTAGAAAAATCAGCAGTAGCAGAACATGTTATAAACCATCCTGGGCATAAAATGCTGTTTGAAAACACTGAAATCCTGGACCACGCCAACAACTATCAGATCAGAGTGCACAGGGAAGCCATTGAAATCCACAAACACTTGGACAACTTCAACAGGAAAGAAGAAATCCTTAAAGTGAACAAAGTTTGGCTACCAGTCTTGCAAAATAGCAAAATCAGGACTCGGCAAATGCAAATGAGAAACCACTCAGGGTCAGGAGCTTTCCCAGCAGACAATGATCACTAATTAAGCCCTGCCATCTACAACTGAACAATACATAGATTAACATGGATATCACTCCTCCCTGCCCAGGGTCACACAGTAGATATATACCCAACTCTCTTCCAGGCCAGCATTCTCTGAAAATACCAGTCACAGATGCTGGTGAAACGTCAGGAATAAACTCTTCTAGAACATGGCCACATAGCCCGAAAGCTCCACAAAAAACTATGGAAGCCGGACATGAAAGCCTTCGACTTCACAAACCTGATGAAGGTTTGAAAATTCATACATCTAATCAAGGAGAAAGCATGCAGAAGTTGAAAAGCCTGTTTCCTTCCATGCAAACCTTCTGTTTTATACAACTCAAAGGGAAAGCAGGGAATCAGAAATTAAAGGTGAAATCTGTTCAAACATTAAATGTGTGAACACATTTGTTTTAATTGCAACTTTGGGGAGAGGGGAATCCTTCCCTGAATTGAGGCCACACTTAAAGCTATTTTAACTGTCATTTCATCTATACAATATTCACAGCAAATAACATCTTCCAAACGTCCACCTATGTCCATACCAGTTTTCTTCCTGGGCCTCTCTGGGCTGGAGGATAAGATTTTTGCTTAAAACATGGTCCAACATAGATGATTACAATTTGTCCCATGGGAAGTTAAATAAGCATAAACAATCAAGTTAATATGTCACTCAATCTATGGTAAATTGTTTAATAAAATTTTATGTGTTTTTTCCTGTTGAAAAAAGAAATAAAATATTTTTTTTAAAGAAAAATTGTAATTTCAGAGCTGGCCATTTTTAGGCCACCAGCAGAGTCTGCTGCCATTGCTGATTCTGTGCCAAAACTCAATGGTACATCAGTGAAACAAGTGTCACTTTCATGCCTTCCATGTACCATGTTTGAACAAAAAAGTGGCACTCGTAAAATTCCACATAATTTCTTTGGTGGTAAAATCAGAAGCAACACGGTGGGCTACCCCCATCTTTGGGGAAGAGGCAATGGCCTTTGGATCTACCCAACATGTCCACACCCGGGTTAAGCCATTCCCAAGCCAATACCAAATTCATGGCGCAAGTCTGATCCCGCACCAGGGATGCTTTCAGAAAAGTGGGTGGGGTGGGGAGAGATACAACTGCAGATTTAACAGTGTGACATATTTCTTTTAGACATTTAAGATATTAGCAAGGTCAGTTTGTATTATGCTATATTTTCAAGGATATATACTTAAAAGAATGGAGCATGCTACAAGTAAAATAAAACAAATATTGCTTCAAGATGTTTGTTCAGTTACTGTATTAATGGCTACTTAATCATATGCATGCTCATTCCCAAATAACTGAATCCCAGACTTTAGTTCCTGCATGTGGCTAATATGCAATTTAAAAGTTTTATATTAAAAGTTTGACAGAAAATATGAATTTCTTTTCTAAAAGGTTTCAAACTGAGTTTCTGGCTGAGTATACATACTGTTCATAAGCTTAGAAAAGGAAAACTTTTTGCTTACTATACTACATTGACGGTTTCTAATTTCAATTTTTTTCACTCCAAAAAATCTAAAATAAGATATACTTGGGTTTGTTGTTGTTGCTGTATGCCTTCAAGTCTTTTCTGATTTATGGCAATCCTAAGGTGAACCTATCATGGTTCTTGGCACAATTTGTTCAGAGCAGGTCAGCCTTTACCTTCCTTTGAGCTGAATGTGACTTGCCCAAACTCATCCTGTGGGTTTCCATGCCTGAGTGGAGATTTGAACTCTGGTCTCCAAAGTCGTAGTCCCATGCTCAAACCTCTATTAGCCTAATAATCAACCAGTTTGCATACTGACTGCTAACATTAGTATATTTCTTATTATTGTTTAAATAAAATGAAGCATCTGCATTTTAATTTTTTTAGAAATATCAATAGGTGGGAGAAAGACTTGATGCAGAAGAAGTGCTCAGGGCCAGGCTTTCCTCCAATCAATACTCCATCCCAGATGATGTTAGCCCAATAATTCTTTGGGTATATGTTTGATGAGTATTTCAGGATGCTTCCAGATATTCCTTCTTTTTCTCCTTTACAGATTTTTTTTTTCTTGTAAGAAAACAGAGAACTCAAGAAAATGCTGAAGAGTTACGAACGGAAGGCAATAGTATCCTGATCATCAATAAAAGTGTGTTTGAAGGAGGGGCAATTACAGAATAAAACCCTCATTTGGAAGCACCTTCCATGTCTAGGGAGTTTATCACACGGGAGGAATTTCTCTCCATTTCGAATGGAGCCAATATGAATTCACGTAAATTTGCTAGTTTAGTGAGATGCTTTAATACTCAATTACGTGAGACCCCATGATTGTGTTCGGATTGCCATTGCATTATAGCCCCAAATTCTGTTGTATGATAAACTCCTAGGTGATAGTTTGGCTTTTCCCTTGTTGCTTCAATACTCTGGGATTCTGATAACCTAACCACTGGGAATGAAGTTGCTTAGCTGATCAAGAATTATGCTGATAAGGACATTATACTAGCTATTCTACCCATCTGGATGTCTGCATATGCAAAATTAGTGCTGCATCAAATAATTCTCTAGGACCAAAATCTGGCATGGAAAAAGAGAAGGGTGTGTAGTTGCTTTAGCTGTTTCATTCAGAAATTCACTACTGCTCTGAACTGCTGCTTTAGTGTTTTTAAAAACTGTACTTTTTCTATAACCAGTGAGAGCATCCCAGAATCAATGTCACTGAGACTAAAGGAAACATCTACTTATTTTAGGTCAATAGATGGCCAATTCACAACATTTTGCCACATTGCAAAGGGACCAAACAGAATCCCTAAAGGCTCTGTGTAGGTATGAGCAAATTTAATTCTCAGTAGCATTTTTTATTTTCCCTGGGAGCCCAGCAGATACTCTTAGTTGTAATGAGAGTTTTATTTACTCTGCTAGAATTTATGTTGTACTTTATGCTGTTAATTATATAATATATGTTCAAGCAAATATATCAGCTTTATATATATTCAAGACATTTATCTGTATCTATAATACACACACACACCTGCCATTTATTCCTGTGAGGAAAAGTAAAGAGCTGCTTTTAGTATAGTTTTGTATGCAGGTGAAAGGTCTGCAGATGAAACCATACTTCTAGCAGAAATAGCAAAGACCTGGACTGATCACTGAAGAAAGTCAAGGAAGAAAGTGCAAAGGCAGGTTTACAGTTGAACATTAAGAAAAAATAATGACCACAGAAAATTTACATAACTTTAAAGTGGATGATGAAAACATGGAGACTGCAGTCAAGAAATCAGAAGACCAGGGCTTGGAAGGGTAGTTATGAAGGAATTTAAAAGATCCTGAAGTATCAAGATATCTCATCAAAGTTAGGATTGTCCATGCCATTTTCCATTTCTATGTATGGTTATGAAAGCTGGACAGTGAAGTAAGCTGATAGGAAGAAAATCAACTCATTTGACATGTGGTGCTGCAGAAGACTTACGCAGATGCTACGGACTGCTAAAAAGACAAATAAATAGGTCCTAGAGCAAAGCAAGCTTGAATTTTTCCTAGAAGCCAAGATGACTAAACTAAGACTGTTGTACTTTGGCCATATCATGAGAAGGCATGACTCACTAGAAAAGACAATAATACTTGGTAAGGAAGACGGCAGAAGGAAAAAAAGATTGCATTCCAGATATATAGACGTGATCTGTCAAGGAAGCCACAGGTCTGAGACCACAAAACATGAGCAGAACTATTGTTGATAGGGTGGACTTGGAGGTTACCATAAGACAAAGTCAGCTTGAGATCAGTGAACAACAAATCTGTTTGGATAAAAGGAAAAGGGGCATTATCTGCTTGGGAATTAATCTGGTTCCTGACCCAAGCCTCTCAACCCTGACTTTGAATATTCAAGATCATTTAACACATCACTAAGTCGACTTTTTCCAGTATGACAATATTTTTGACTAGATTCCATCACAAGTAGCACCTTATCATGAACTTGTAGCAGGGATGCTTTCAGGGTAGTAATAATAAGATTAAAAACAAATGTTAGATATTGCCATGGCAATTACTACTAAAATCCATTTATCTTTGAAAGCATGTTGTTTTGGTCAGGCATGTAGTCCTCATTAGCTTCCCTGTTCAAAAGACATTTCATCTGATAGCAACCTTTTAAAAAGTTTCTTGCTTCAAGCTTAACTTAACTTTATTTTCTCTATTATCATTAGCTTATAATGTTGGATATCTATCATTATTGTAGAGATCAAAATCCACCTGCTAAACTCTGATAAACAGTAGTGTTTTAATATCTATATTGCCAATAAGACTTATAAAGAATGTGAGTGGTGCACCCCAATCCCCTAAACAGAGAATTGTTTTATATAATTCCCAGTCTCTTGCTCAGCATTTTAGTTCTTCCATCTTGTTTTTCTAGGACTTTTCATAATAAAAAGGATGATCTGTCACTTTCATAAGCTTCCTGAACAGAGATTTATCTTAAATAAGGTGCATTGCCTTCTATCTACCCACACAAACTTAGAGATAACTTTTTCAAAACTGGAACTGGATGTCCAAGCACTTCTTGTTTCATGTTATGGTCATTTGTACACACTGGACATTTCAGGGGCAGACAACTGGACCCTGGATCTTCCAAAACTGCTTATCCCTGTCTTTGAAGGTGTGAAATAGCCCATGAGACATGTTGGATAGCAATTCCCATTACACCCCAGCAAATATGACCAATGGGTGATGGGACATGCATTGCAACATATCTTGAGAACCCATGATTGAGGAAGGTTAAATCTGATCCATTTTTTGTAAAACATAATCTCCAAGCGAAAACAGCCACAGATTAAGCATCACCTGCAAACTGTTGTCCCATCTGGTTCCCTAGAATCATAACGTCTGTTTTTCATTTATCACTTTCACTAAAATCCACGAGACAGACTTTGACTGTGCATATTTTGAAACATAAATGTTGACCAGAGTCAGGGAGTAAACTTTCAGGGGGTGAAACCAATTTTCACATTACTTTTCATGTTCATACAATGTATGAAACCAGCCTCTGAAAACAACTGTCCATTCGTGACTCCAACAGGGAGCAATAAGATCAAGAACCCAAACTATCACATAAAGTATCATATGAAAACAATAGGAAAAAAGCATTAAAAGATTAAAATCTTACTGTTAAAGAAATAAGGGCCAAACCCTTTAAAAAGTAGCAGGTCACTATCTTTCCCAAAGAAACATTACTACAAGCACATGAATGAAGCCTGAGCAAGCAACAGGAATATCTTCTATGTCTTTATTTGACCTGCTGGCAGTAAACTGGATCACGGTTTCAAAAAGCAGCTGAAAATATGTTACGCTTGCATGTTTGGGATCTTAGCATAGCCTGTTTATGGATGGCCCTTCTTAGTCTATGCCATTTATGGAGAGAAGATTGGCTTTTCAATTCTTATGTTAAAATTGTGTTTTGAGCACAAAGATTTTGCTTCCAAAGCACTGAATACTATCTGTTCTACTTCTGTGACTCTATAACAGCAACCTCAGCAATACACCATACTTATTCAGGATCCAATTTTAGTAGAAAACTGAGCATCTCAATTGTGATTTTAACCATAAGACAAAACAGTGGTACACTGGCCCCATATTCCTTGGCATGCAATTCTACATGTACTTTCCAGGGAGAAAGTCTCACTGAGCTGAGCAGGGCTGACATCTTAGTAGACCTTGAACATATCTTCAATAACACCAAAGTCAAACTAGCTCGGTCTCAAATTAAAAAAAACCCCCAGTATAAGTCAAAACAGTCTCATTATTGCTGCATTAGGAATTACATGTTCACATTACAGCCAAGAATATCAAATGATAGTCATGAAAGTTTGATTTGTCACCAGAAAATAAAATAAATTCAGTCTCATTTTTGATTTTGGAGGAATTCAGATTTTCAGATAAAGGTTACTCAACTTGAACTGACATCTAAGACAGGCCATATCCAAAGTCTGTGTCCGTGTGTGTGTGCGCACACGTGCACCCTCTAATCATCTGTTGGCTTATGGCAACTCTATGGATTTCATATGGTTTTCTTTAGACAAGGAATGCTCAGAGGTGTTTTTGATAGTTTCTTCCTCTGAAATACAGCGTACAGCAGCCAGTATTCATTGGCAGTCTATCAACCAAGCCTGACCCTTCTTAGCTTCCAAGATCAGAAAGGATCCAGTGCCTTTAGGGTACTTAGGCCAATAAACATGCTTGCTGGAGGAAAACTGCTAGGAAAAAAAAAGAAATGAAGTTAGGGATTATGAAATATTGCTCAATCTATGAAAATTAATATTTATATGAATATTTATATTAATGTATATATGTTGATAAAAACTCTCAAATCAACCAAAGAATACAATCAAATAAGTTGAACTGTCCAAAGAATATACAATAAAAAGAAACAAGGTGCTGTTGGGAGACCTCTAGTCTCTAGAAATGCAACAATCTTCTTGAAGGTCAAAGATTAATCAGTCTCAAATGGGTCCTTCAGAAGACAACCGACTCTAGTATGAAATCTGATTGGGAAGAATAGAATCCATTCGTATCTGTTATTCACAGTCCATCAATAGTTTCAGAGAAATGTGTTTTGACAAACAGTCTTCATCAGCGGCTGAAATGCATGTTTGAATTTCCACAAACGAATCAATCTATATATAGAATTGCCAACAATTATTCTCCTGCTTTTCCAAAGTTTTTCCCCCCCAAATTGTATATTATTTGGACAGTCCATGCTATACATTGATATAAATTCTCATAGATTGAGCAATATTTTATAACCCCAGCTTCATCTCCCCCCTTTTGTATTGGTTAGATAAACTGCTAAGAAGACACGGGACCAATGAGTGCTTACTTTACACAGGCTCTGAAGCAGCTCTGACCTCTATACCACCAACAGGTAGATCTACCATTTAAGAAGCTGCTCCTGGCCAAGGCTGAACCCAGACACACCTGAGCTGCCCCATGAAAATGGGTTCTGAGAAAGACTGATAGACCATGGTGAATTTTCAATCTGTTCATAATTACTTTCCTTTGAACTACTCTTCAACTACTCATAGTGGAATTCACACTTAACTTCATATAATGAATGGATAGCTTTAAAAAATAATCAACATTATTTTTAATGGAAGCTCCCCCCCCCCACATGATGTTTCTCATTTGCATTATAGTGTTTTTCACCTCTGCTTAGCTTTTATTTTCTATATTCACTTCTCTTTATCAGACTTACAATTAAAACACCTAACCATGCACAAAAGCTTGATCTATGTATGTATGCATATGTAAACATGAACAAACAAGAATTTATATTCTGCTCTTTTGGCGATTACCAACCACTCACCATACCGAATAGCAATTAAAATCAATAAAAGCTAATAAAATGACCACACAAAATCATGATAAAAACAGAAATGTACAGCTGATAAAAGACTGACCAGAAATCATAAAACAAATGTCTTCCTAAAGATCGGCTAAGATCTGATTTCCTTATACCATCTTCCATGGAGAAAATGACATGCACTGGCACAAATACTAATACTCGATTCTTGATCTTCACATTGACTTTATGGCACAATATCCTCCTCACCTAATTTCAACCTGTACTACCTGCAGCAGTCCACCTACTCCACTGCCTCCCCACCAGGTGACACCAACTCAAGGGATCCCACTGGAAGAATAACTGAATATGACTGCACTGAATTGGTCTGAGAGCCACTTTTCTGCATCTGGGACCCTCAGCGGACCCCATGGACTGCTGAAACAAGACACAACAAAGAACAAAAACGATCTAGAAATGGTCTGTACTCCATTGAAACAGTGCAGTCTCTCCCATCCGCCAAAATCTATTTAAAAGATGAATATAGAAGCTCCTGGGTGAGGCATTAACCCCTTTTTTGGCCAGCAAAAGGGTGGTCTGGAGGTTTTGGAGGTATGAAGGGGGCAAAACGAGCCTTGGAGGCCATATATGGCCCCAGGACCACCCTTTCCCCACTTCAGTGTACAACAACAAGAAGCTTTTATCCCACCTCTAAGGTTTAAGAGCTTGAGAGCTTTGAAATCTTAGAAAGGTTTGATTTCCCCCAAACTAGAGAAGAGGAAATCCATCCACTGTCCTTGAACATCCAACATAATTGAAACTGCTAAAAAGATAAGCCTCAGAAGAACACAAAAGTGCCAGAAAAAGATGCTCTCTCTACGTCAAAGCAAAATTGTAGAACTGCCATTAATTTGTGTTTCCTTGATTTTTTTTCCCCCTTGAAATCTTTACTTCACCAGAAAGACTCATAATGCCAAATTTGATGTTAAGAGTACAACTGTGTTGATTTTATGATGATCATGCTAGAAATAGCACAAAAAAATTCCATTCACCCCATCTTCTGTGTTATGAACTGTGCAACAAGACAGGCAAATACAGAACGTTAGCCACAGGTTTGCAGTCTACCAAAGTAATATGCAAATGTTTGCAATTTCTACAATATTAACTGGTGATTACAACCATAAAATTCCTGACATTTGTACATTCGGAGGCTATTGCATTTTTGTAATTAACTAGTAAACGTCCGAAGATTACATTCATTAGTGTTCTTCTGAGTGGGCGACAAGCAGCGACTGACAAAAGCGGATACAAACAACTCTAGTATTTACCATCTGAAGAAGAACTGCAGAAGTTTCTCATGGGTACAACTAAGCTAACAAATAAACAGAAATAACATAAAATATTTGAAAAACATTGCTTTGCCTTCAGATGATGTGCAAAATCAACTGTTTTAGAACACATAGTAGGTTTAAGGGCAGGGCAATTCCTGGAGCATAGAAAGCGTATGCCCACTCGAGGAGGTCCCAAGTGCCTCACACTATATCTCTGTGGGAAAATCAAAACTGGCTGGTCAATAGGATAGACAGATAGTTCTCTAGCATAAGTGTTCAATTCTCACCTATTACTGGTATTCAGAAAAGGAGTTTCAGATGTAGAACAGGGCAGCAATATTGTGTTTAATATTTTAGGCAAACGGGACCAATATGAACATGAAAACATGACCCAATGTAAAATGTGTGCCAGCCTACAATCCAATCAAGCTGAATATTCTTCTCAAAGTCGTATTTGATCCAGCATGCATCCAAATATGGATCAAATAAGATAAAGCCACCAAGAAAACTAAATTTATATATAATTACGTCATTATGGTGGCTACCACACTGCAGAATTAAGGCAGTTTGACACCAATTTAACTGCTGGGCTCAGTGTTATAGGATCCTGGGATTTATGATTTATTGTGGCACCACAACTTTGACGGAGGCTAAATATCTCACAAAACTACAATTCCCCAGAATTCCATAGCATTGTGTAATAGCAGTGAAATAAGTGTCAAACTGCATAAATTCTGACATGAAGATGCAGCTTTGTATTGTACATAACGCTTTTATGCCTAGCAAGATAGGGCCCAAACAGACAGGCCAAAATGAAGCTGTTTCGTGTCACTTTAGGGGTATGCTGTTTAAAAAATGCATACATCCTAAGAGGCCAGAAGCCGTGCCAAAGCCATGCTCCAGTCCTAAGCATGACCTGAAGCAGCTTCATTTTGGCCTCTCTGTTCAGGCCCATAGTTAGGTAATCGATCCATCTTGTTTAGATATATGTAGTCCAGTTAAAACCAACACCTGAAATTACAGACATTTTCACTTGAACTCTCTTTTGACAACTGCTTTACATGTGCCTTCAGTTACTTTACATGAGGATGAAATGATGAACATTCCTATTTCTTTAAGACAAAAATCCTTACAATGTCTGACGTCAAATATGGGATAAAAGTAATACCCAGAAAAAGATGGCGTGCAGTACATGGTTGTAATAAAACACTCACGGGATAATTTAAAAGTCATTAATGCTCATTCTACTTAAGAAAAACATTGTAATTGTAAATGACACAATAACATGGCTCTCAAAAAGGGGGCTGTTTATTGGGCTATGAGTAACGTTTTGAGTAACTTAATAAAAAGTCTTGTCACGTTGCTAGGATGAACTTTGGCAATCTAATAAAAATCAAGACTAAACTAATTTTAAGGAGTAGTTATTGCATGAAGCTACATTTAATTTCAGTGACAAGACTATTTAAAGCACTTATGTATGCTGCCATTTCAGCATTCAAAACAGCTTACAAATAATGACGAGAATTCAATGGAGTTGTTTCATTTACCTAACTGCTTCTGCCAGTGGAACTAGAAAGAGGTTGAGTCCATGTTCCTCCTGTAACTCTCTTTGCACTCTCAAAATCTGTATACTCATAGCAGCAGGTTTCTGGATGATGGGAAGAGCTGCAGAGAGGAGGAAATAAAGTCCCACTGGGCTAGTGATCACTGGATACAGGTCAAATGAAAGCACATTCAGAAGTCACCACATTTTCTTCCCAGTGAGGTATGCCAAAAAATGAATATAGTTGGTCCTCCACATTTGCGGCTTTGACTTTTGCAGATGCTCTCTTTAGAAATCTCTAGGTCCTCCAGTGCAGCTTTGCCAGAAGTTGACCACAGAGTTGTGCTGGAGAACTTAGAATCTGCCAGGGGGAAAAAAACACTCCTCTAGGCATTTGTAGGTCCTCCGGCATGTTCTATGATCAGCCTCTGGCAGATGTTGACCATAGAGTTGCACTGGAGGACCTGGAGTTTTCCAGAGATATGTTCTTTCCGTAAAAAAAAGAATAGTGCTTTTTTATTTGCAGTTTTTCCCCATTCACGGGAGTCCTTCACCCGTAACCCCAACGAATGTGGAGGGACCACTGTAATTAAAGAAAATTGAACAGCCACTGAAAGACTGACACAAATCAAAATCTGCTATGATACATACGAGGGGGTATCCAAACGTTTTAATGATCACCTTTAAAAAATTTTGGCAGAAAGTTTGTTTTGATTTGTAGTTGTTAACTTATCTCTATGTAGTCACTATCTAGATTTATACATTTTTCTCCAGCATATCTTGACCCTCCGAATACCTGATATTGTAGAAGCCTGCAGATTGTGCCTGACAAGGGTTTTACACTTTAGTCACTTCTGGCAGAGCCAGTCACAAAAATAAAGGACGCAATGAGTTGATTTTCTCAGCAAGGTGCACTTAGGGACCAATGATGACACTGACAAAATTTCATCAATATGCCATTATAACTTCCAGGTGATAATTATTACTTTACGAAACCCCCTCGTAAAACCCAATCTGCAGACTTCTACAATATCAGGTACTGAGGGTCAAGATACGCTGGGAAAAATGTATAAATCCAGATAGTGACTACATAGAGATAGGTTAACAACTACAAATCAAAACAAACTTTCTGTCAAATGTTTTAAAAGGTGATCATTAAAACGTTTGGATGCCCCCTTGTACAGCCAGTTATGTCAAATGAAAGATGAAACACACAGAACCATCTTTTCTAGAAAACAAGGACAGAAAAGCACCCTTTAATGGGGCAGTCACAGCATAAGACCCTGCTGTTGATCAGCAGCCAATGTGCTGATTAAACAAAATGAGAATTTCACAGAGACAGAGGTATTCCGTTCAACAAAAGAAATGTGGAGGCCGATAAAGAGTGTGGCAATCCCCTGCCATAGGTTCGCCTTAGGGTTGCCATTAGTCATAAAGGACTAGAAGACATACAGCAGCAGCAGCAGCAACAACAATTCTTATGTTCTGCAGGTTTCAGAACGAGAAAGGTTTTAAAAGCCAACTCTCATGACCTTTAATACGACCTGGAAGAAAACAGGTAACGTACTGATTCTGAAAGTAGAAAACCAGCTTAATGTATGTTCGTTTCCTAAACATCCATCAATAATGAAGCAACAGCATTCTGGATAAAGAGTGTGCTATAGCTAACACCAACATTTACTACTAAAGTGGTCAGAGAAATTTAATACAAATAAATAAATAAAACCGAACACTGGAACCACGAGGGATCTTCCCCAAAATCCAATACCGTGATGCACTTTCACCAAAATTATCAGCCCTCTTCATTTTGCTTCAGATGGATTCAAACACATCTCCCAGAAAATGTATTTGGAAGAAGGACTTAATTCTATGGTCACTTCTCATCCAAACCTCAACCTCTCTAGATTTATTTTCACAAAAATCTGTAAAGACTATAACGTACCCTTCCAAAGTGTCAGTTTTTTATACCAAACCAACAAATGCAAACTGAAACAGCCATGCATCAGAACACAGAACAAAAAATTTAACGCATTTGAACTTTTAGAAGAGGACTAAAACTTGTTATCAAGAATTAATCTCCAATAGAATTAGTAAAGAAGCTTATCTGGTATCCAGTATCAGGTAATTTATGTTTAGCACAGACCCACCCAACCATGTGGTGCCCTAAAAAGTAAAAACCAAACCCTCTTAAAGCTGCAGTGAATTTGTAACACTGACTCAGCTTTGTACTTCACGATAGGACAATGCACTGAAGCTTTATGAACAAAGATGGATATTTCGTATGCTATTTTCTGTTATTTTTAAAATCCCACGAAGGGTTTGTGAAACATGTACACCTTTAATACTGTTCATGAACCACGTTTGCATTGTCCCTTCACTACACTAGGATTTATGCTATATACGTTAGGATTTATGCTATATTTATGTCTTTGACAGTGGAGGAACCTTTTTAGGAACCAAGGGAGCAATACTGTAAACATTTGGGGGATAAACTTTATTAAAATTTGCAGGATTTAATTCCCGGTAAACATGCACAGATCAGCATTATTTTTAACTGTTCTCTCATACATGGACAGATCTGGTTGTACTCCTCAAAATTTAAAACAGTTTTCAAGCCGTATAGTCAAAGATGATTCCACGTGGCCTGAAAACTTTTTTTGATACTGAGGAAATATTAGTCACCAATTCAAATGTGACATGGGGGCCTATGATTCAGGGTTTTTTAAAAAGCCAAAGATCCTTCCGTGCAGATCTAAAGGAGTTGTTTGGACGCCAACCAACTTGTAAAATTGCGAGACCTTATGAGTTCATGGGCAAAAACAATTATTGTATTCAAATAAACTGATCTCTGCATTTCGTCTATCAATATTATAGCCTCTACTTTCAGCCTTCATAATTTTAAACAAGTCAGACATGCAACACGTCAATCAAAGCTTAGGATTTCTAATGAATTTGCAACCTGAAAAGCTTAACAAGTGTAATTGCTTGTTGTTGAGCTACAACGTACAAAAGTCCTTTACTCCTAAATTAAAACGAAGCAAAAACTATGATATTAATAAAAAAAATCCCATGCCTATTGCCTCAAAAATAAGATTAGTATTTAGTCTAAGGTAAATGTGAAGAATTACAACTGAAAGAACTTTTGTAGAAGAGAAATATCTAAAGAAGAAGCATGTCACTAGAGTGCATAAGAGCTTGTCAGAAAGAGGAGAAGGAAAGACGATGAGATTCCAAAAGATATTTGAATTTTGCAAATTTCAATGCGCATTTTTTTTTTAAAAAAAAAGATAGTAAGCAGGATACTATCAGGAAAAAAAATGAATTACTTCAAATTAATGCAAATATTAATTATTGGCCAGTAGTATGGTTTTATAACAAGAATCTAATTTATAACCACTAACTCAAGTCAGATGAGCCTTGCAAGTTTTGATGCGAGTATTAAAAAAAAGACCTGGAGTTTACCTGTTCCTTTTGAACTACAAAGGCTGCATCCACACGGCAGAAATGATTCAGTTAGACACCACTTATCTGCCATGGCTCAATGCTATGGAACTCTGGGAGTTGTTTTGCGAGACACTGAGCCAGAATTCCATAGCAATGAACCACGGCAATTAAAATGGTGTCAAACTGGACTATTTCTGCAGTGCAAATGCAGCCATACTGATTCCTCCCACCGTTTCTGGATTTCTTCTGCCCATGGCCTACTAGGACATCCAAGTCGGGCTAAGGCTCATGCTAACCTCCAAATCATGGTTTGAAAGAGGCCTGAAAGCCATAATAGTGAGATAAAGCCCCAACGACAGTTGCGCAGTTGATGTGGTGGCCTGTAGTTAGAAGGAATCCACAAATGGAGGGAGGAAAAATGTGACATGTTACAAATACTTCCAACAATGACTTGGGTGACTCGAACAAGAGATCTCAGCCCAGCCACTTTTTACTGATGGAGATAACTCGGATAAAAATAACAAATCTTAATTTGTAAAGTTAATATTTACTTTTCTAATCCTACTATCCCTCCTATTACCTGTCTATGATTTCTCCGGAAACATAAACGTAAAACATCATGGTACCAGAAGACACATTGTATGTCATACAAGAAATGACAACAGCGAGTACAACCGAAACGGATCCATTGATTTTTTTTTTTATTACAAAGGTACTTGATCAGTTGGTTTCAAAAAGATATATCCATAACCTATTTATGCCAGTACAAAGTAGTAACTGTTTTACAAGTTAAAACGAAAACTGACAAAATAGTACTTTAATGGAAAACAGTTATAAAATATCATACTCCCACTGCAGGAAGATATTTTACTCTTTTCAAACTACCAGACAACAGGATGTATAAAGTTTACCCAACCAGAACAGGTAAATTTGTAATACTTTGCTGTCAGCACTTAAAATTCACACTAATAACTATAAGGATATATACTCATTAGTGTACAAATGCCATCCATTTTTTTAACTGACCACAATATATACAGCGGTTTGCATAGCTTAAAAGGGACATGGCTGATCAAAGAAATTGCTACAAGGTTGTTTCAAAAATTAAAAAAAAGGAAACTCTTCTCAAGAAAGTTACTGGCCTACTGTAGGCACTCGTGTTTTCTTCGTTGCCTGGCATGGTAGTTCTTTGTCTGCACAGTAGACAGATAAGACTACGTTTTTACAAAGTTCGGTGCGTGTGGTCCTGTTTCGTGGTACTTTCCGAGGACAGCTACAACCGAGCTCCGCGAGGGATACTTTAAAAAAAAAAAGTGACACTGTCAAGTATTTTGGGTTAAGCGTTTACATGTTTTACAAGTTCTCTACCATCTGTAGACCTGGCTTGGCCATGGACTTGAAAATACCCCTTTCCTCCACCCTGGATGATTTGTTTGGTAAATGCTGAATTCCCTGTTTTCCCTCCTCCCTGCTAATTCCTCTGGCACATTGTCAAATTCTACAATTTCAGCACTACACAGATTATTATTTTTTAAAGTTATTTTAGCTCCCCCTCTGGCTGAAAACTGCACTTCACAGCATAAAACAATAAAGAGGCATGAATCAACAGTGTCTAATTTTTTGAGCTTGTTTATTTAATTTCTCAGACAGAGCAATTTTTTTTTTGTAAAAAAAAAGAAAAGAAAAGAAAGAACCGAACAAAAATTGAAAACCAAAAACAAGTGGGACTTAACCTGAGGACATTTGCCATGCTGTAATAACCCAAAAAGGGAGGTCGTGTTTTTGACTGTAAGTTACTTGACAGTGTCCTTTTTCACTTACAAAACAAAAAAATAATCAAGAGACCATGTGTTTGTATTGCAGTGGATTTCAAGTTTTCTTGCACTTTCATATATAAAGTAGCATTATAACTCGGATCAGGACAACGGAAACACATTAAGGGAAATAAGGCATGTTTTCCAAAAGGTGGGTTGCTTGGCACATTTGAGCATACTGTTTTCAGAACACCAAATATACCGTGACCTTTTATTCTCCTGGCCTTAAAACAAGGTTCTCCCACTGATGCTATGTTTTAGCAGTGAGTTACAGAACTTTGGTAAAGTACCGAGCGCCTAAATTGGGGGGGGGGGGGGGAGGTGATATTCAAAGCAATATATCGCCAGCGTAAAAAGTTATCATTACCACTGGTCAGTCCCAGAATATCTGCTACGTGTCCATAAACGGAGATATTCTCGGACTCAGAACTTTGCTAGAACTGCGGTAAGTTGTGGAACTGGACATCTTGAGGCGCTCCAAGTGGGCGACGTTTGGGGAAAAAATTTGGGTCGAGACAAGGTTCCCTTTTGCGAAGTTCAATTTTCAGAAAAAGAAAATGCGCAAAATGCTAATTCTTTTGACTTTTTGTCTCTAGGCCAGTCGAAATACAGGCTCAGACAGTAGCTTTTCAGAGAGTCAAAGGTGGTGTGAAAGTGGAAAACGACTGCCTGTGTCCATCCTACAACCAAATACGGATTTTGATCTTCAATAAAGTTGAAATTAACTCAAAGGGAACAACAAAGACACTTCACTTGCGCGCTGACCCATATAAAGTTATTGCTTAAAAAAAAAAAAAAACACTGGCCAATTTACATTACTGCAACTTTTAAAACGATAATGCGTAGTAAGTAGGACCAAGACGACCAAGCAGCCAAATCCAAACTTCCCTAACTATGTGTAGCATGGAGAAATCCAGTCCTTTCCACATCACAGTTCAAATACAGCATGAAACTGCACAACAAGCCCTCCGATTTAAAAACAAAAAACAAAAAACAAAGTGGGCATACCGCTAAATGTTTACAATGTGGTCAAAAAGCATCTAAGTTATCACATTACACACTATGGAAGCTTATTATTATTATTATTATTTCGTCTTCTATGTTGGAAAGTGCATCTTAAGAAAATAACGTCATAAATTCCAGTGATTCTTCGAACAAAAAACTACGAACAACGACAACATTATTGCACATTCGGTGCTCAGCGGACACCGGTAGCCATCTTGTTTGACTGGAAATGGACGATACAAGAGAAAACAGGTTTTATACTGACACGTACAGTACATATCCAAAAAATAAGAAATAATAAAAGGAATTAGGCTTTAATGCAAACAGAAGGTAATTTCTTTTGAACAATCTTTGTCCTTCCTAGACCCAACCTCTTACAATCAAAGAGAAGCATAGAAAATATCTGTTCCTACAGGTGGCATCTTCGACATAACAGCAGTTTAAAATCTACATTGTTAATTTTTTTTGTTTTTGTTTCAAGGATGTCAAGAAAAGGACGAGTACACCCCAAAACTCAAGAATCAGATTTCTTATTTTGTCAACTTTTTTTTCCCTACACAAACTCCCAACTCAAGTTTCCTAGTGTTTTTAAGGCATCGTTTATATAACATATCGTTTTCACTTGCAATGATGATAGTCATGCAGCAGTTTAATGATTAAAAAATATATTAATATATTTTTTTACTATACAGCAGCAAGGAGTTAGTCGATTAAAAGCGCACAAAACATTTTTAAAGGGAGGAAAAAAAATATATTCTCGAAAGTATGTTACTACAAAGAACCGAAATTTGGAGAACGCCGCCTGACAGATCGGCGTTCTGATAGACCGTCTTTTTTTTTTTAAAATACCCTACAAGTTTTAATATATCACACGAATTACGTACTTTTTACACTTGCGCGGGGGGTCACTACTACATATATAAAGTATGTAGCCAGTAATAACTAGCACCACAGCTACATGGGGAATTTCGTTACAACACACCAACTTGGCTTTTTACTTTTAAAGGAGACTCAAAAAAACCCATGGCTCAGTAGGATTACACTATAGTCATGTTGCACCGACTTCTATGAGACAGGCTTACATAAGTTAGCACTAGCACAAACTGGAGTTCAGATTCAAACTTAAAACAGGGTTCAAGGGGGTAGTGCTAGTGGCCACACACAAAAGACCCTCGACCGCCTGCCGTTCGGAAACAGGTTTACTGGAAATTGCTGCACATCGAAGTACTTTTTAAGTACACATCATAAAAATATATATATATATATATATTATGAACAATACAGGTACATCTCATATACACAATAAGGACAATCTACCTACTTAGTTGTAAACCAAACAGGTGCAGAAAAATATGGGAGATCATTTCTCAATCTCTCTCTCTTTCTTTTTCTTTCTCTCTCTTTTTTTTTTTAAACTATTTGAATAACTTTGGTTCAAACCGTAAAAATCACAAGTTAGCGAATTTCATTTAAATGCCTTTTTAATAATTTTTTTTTCTTCATGTTCACAGAAGTTTCACTGACCATTTTATATGTTTTAAGGTCCAGATGCAATGCATATTGTATAAAAGAGAGCACTTATTGTTTACCTTGCATGAATTAAACCTACGTACCTTTTAACTCTACAGACTTCTGCATAACATTTAGACAAAGCTCAGACACACAGCATGCCTAGCCCTCAATATATATATATACACATCTCTAATCACAGGTATATAGGGTGTCAAATATACTATAATAACCTCCATGAAAGGTTTTTCTCTCTCTCTCTTTTTTTTTTGAAATTTGGTAACAAAATGAGAAGAAAAAACTAAAAATATTATTATTTTTTTTACGTGTTCTAAAATATCTCTTCTTCTTTTTTTTAATTATTTTTGTGCTAAAGTCAAATGTTAGCTCGACACGAAAAGGACATTTTTTTCCCTCTCTCTCTCTCTGTATTTTTTTTTAATATAATTCAGCAATATTTTTTTTAAAATCTCGACCATTTTTGCAAACACTTTTTTTTTTAATAATAATAATAATAATAGCTTAAACGTGTACAAAAGTTCTCGGTTAATTAGGGAAATAAACACTCAGTTCTTTATATTTTCTTTCTTTTTTTTTTTTTAATCAAGTAGGAAACAACAGTTCGTCATATATATAACGTTATTACTTTTTTTTGTAATTTTTTTGTGGGTTTTTTTTGTTTTGTGTTGTTTTTTTGTTTTAATAGCAGCTGCTTACTGTTTTATACGATGGGCAAGAGTGGAAGGAACAATCCGGGCGATGGGCGGAGAGAAAGAAGTAGCAGTAGTAGTAGTAGTAGTAGTAGAAGTAGTAGTAGAAGGTGGTGGCTTGCTTTAGCTTGGCTTTGCTGTCAGTTTTGGTGGTGAGTTGTTGGTGGGTTGGTGTTGTCCAGGTGTGGGTTGGGTGCTCCCCTTTGGAGTCATCACAACAACAGGTACAAGATTATTGTTACTATTATTATTATTATCGTCGTCATCATTGGGCTGCTATTGGTTTTGGTGGGTGTAGTTTTTCTGTTTCTTTCTTTCTCTCTCTCTCTCTTACAGTATAGTCTCTCTCTGTGTTGTTGTCGTTATGATCATGATCATCATCATTATTATTATTACAAGTGTCTCTGTGCAGCAGGGCAAGGAGGAGGAGGAGGAGGAAAAGGAGGAGGCAGCCAAGTGGAGGATAGAGAGAGGAAGAAGAAGAAGAAGAAGAAGAAGAAGAAGAAGGGAAGGATCCAGGGAAGGAGGGAGGAAGGAGGAGGAGGCGATCAATCCTCCTCGGGCTCCTCGGCCTGCAGCAAGGCCCCTCCAGGGCTGGGGCCTCCAGAGGCGGAGGGGCTGGTGCTCCTCCTCCCTTCGGTGGTCTCCGGTTGTTGCTCGGAGGAGGACGAGGAGCCAGGGCCGGCGGAGGCGGGGGTGGCCGGGGAGGAGGCGGAGGCGGCGGCAGAGGCGGCCCTCTTGTCCCTCTGCTTCTCCTGGATCTTCTTCATCTCCTCGGAGTACTTGCAGAAGGTGTGCCCGAACTTGGCCCAGACCTTGTAAGGGACGGTGATGGAGTTGCGGTAGGTGGGCTTGACCTCGCTGACCCTCATGAAGACGCCGTACTTGTTGGAGCCCACGTCGAAGAAGAAGCGCTTGTTGTCCACCGTCAGCGAGGTCCCTTCGGGGAGCTCGGCCGGCTCCTCCTCCACCCCGTAGTCGTCGATCAGCTTGGCCAAGGCGTCGCGGAACTCGATCAGGCCTTGGGCCGGCAGGGCGATGGTCTGGCCCTGCGTCGAGCCCAAGCCGGGGCCTCGGTTCACCGTCTGCCGGATGCGGAGGAACCTCCCCCGCTGGTTCTCCTTCAGATCCATGTAGTACTTGCGGTTCTCCCGGACTAAGAACTCGCTCTTCAAGGCCCGGCGGGGCTCGTCGGCGGCCTGGGCCAGCTCCGGGGGTTGGCTGGGCCCCAGCTGGGCGTAGTGCTCGATGAAGTCGCCCAGGTAGTCGCGGAACTCCACCGCCACCGACATCGACAGCGTCAGGCGGCTCTTGCTCCCGCCGGCGCCCACCTCCGCGATCTTCAGGAAGCGGCCCTTCGCGTTCTGCTTCACGTCCAGGTAGAAGCGCTTGTTCTGGATGTCCACCCGCTTCGAGGCCAGCTCCTGCGTCTCGTGCTGCAGGCCCACCCCGCCGCCACCGCCACCGCCGCCGCCGGGCCCTCCGCCGGGCCCTGAACCCGGAGCCCCTCCGCCGCCGCCGCCGCCGCCGCCGCCCTGCTCGCTGCCGCTGTCTCTGTCCGCCATGATGCTGCCCTCCCGCCCGGCCGCCTCCTCCTCCTCCCTCCGCCGCCTCCCTCCCTCCTTCCTCCTCCGCCGCCGCTACTGCTCCTCCTGCTGCTTCCTCCGCCGCCGCCGCTCCGGCCCCCTCCTCCTCCGCAGCCACCACCACCAGCAGCCGGCCGCTCTCGCGAGATCTGGGATGAGACAGAAAGAGAGAGAGAGGCTAACAACATGGCAGAACTACAGAGAGAGAGGGAGAGGGAGGGAGTCTCTCTTTCTCTCTCTGTCAGGGAGGGAGCCGAAAGGAGGGAGGAAATGATAAGGGTGCCCCCTCTCTCCCTCCCCGAGCCGGGCGAGGCCGGGCCCAGCCAGGCGCCCTTCTACTTCTTCTTCTTCTTCCTCCTCCTTGGCACCGAGGCCCCACCCACCTCCCTCAGAGGCCTCTAAGGCTCTCTCACTCACAGACTCTCGCGCCCGCCGCTTCCTCGTCGTCGTCGTCTTCTTTCTCCTCACTCAGTTCGTCGTCGTCGTCGACACTCGCTGCCTCCAGTCTCGGCCTTTCTCACACACTGTTCCTTCTCACAGAACATATATGTGTATATACATAGACATATATACGTACATATAATCACCCCCGCCCTCAACTTTTTTATTATTATTATTATTATTATTATTATTATTGTCTCGCTCTTCCTCACACAGTTTCCTCACAGTATACACACACGCACACATATATCGCCCCACTCATCTTTACTTATATTATAGGCTCCCTCTTTTTCACAATTTCCCCACATAGTATATATATATATATATACACACACACATATAATCTATCTATCTATCTGTCTATCTATCTATCTATCACCCCCCTCAACATTATTATTATTATTATTATTATTATTGGTTCCCTCTTTCTCACAGTTTCCCTACACAGTGTGTGTACAGTGACAAAGAGGGATCCTATAATAATAAGTTGAGGGGGGTGATATATATGTGTGTGTGTGTATACTGTGTGGGGAAACTGAGAAAGAGGGAGCCAATAATAATAATAATAATAATAAAGTTGAGGGGTGTATATATATATATATATGTATATATATGTGTGTGTGTATATATATATATATATATATATATAACACACACATACATATATATATCACCCCCTCAACTTTATTATTATTATAAGATCCCTCTTTCTCACAGTTTCCCCACACAGTATACACACACACGCGCATATATATGTACACACACATAGATATATATCGCACCCCTCAACTTTATTATAGTCTCGCTCTTTCTGTTTCCTCACACTATAGAGATATAGATACATATATACATATATATCAGCCCCCCAACTTTATTATTCTTATAGTCTCGCTCTTTCTCAGTTTCCTCGCACAACCCCCTCAACTTTATCATTCTTCTTACTCTTTCTCACAGTTTCATCACACAATGTACATGTCACCCCCCTCAACTTTATTATTATAGTCTCGCTTTTTCTCTCTCTCTCTCACACACACATATATATCACCCCCTCAATTTTATTATTATTAGTCTCGCTCTTTCTCACAAACTGTTACCTCACACCAATATATATATATAGTGTGTGTGGAATATATATATAGTGTGATGAAACTGTGTGTGAGAAAGAACGAGACTATAATAACAATAATAATAAACTTGAGGGACTGATGTGTGTGTGTGTATATATATATATACTGTGAGGTAACTGTCAGTGTGAGAAAAAGCGAGACTATAATAATAATAAAGTTGAGGGGGTAATATATGTATATCTATGTGTGACTGCGTATGTATACTGTGAGGTAACTGAGAAAGAGCTAAATAATAATAATAATAAATAATAATAATAATAATGATAATAATAAACCTGAGGGATGTGTGTGTGTGTGAAGAGGGAGAGAAGGGCCCGACTCTGAGGAGAAAGAGGCGCCAAAATAGCCCACAACAAGAAGAGCCACCTCTTCTTATTTCCCCAAACCCTTCAGACGACAACGGCCCTCTCTTTTTCCCTCAGTTCGGACACACCTCACCCAAATTTTTACCTCAGAGTTATCATAACGGAATATGTGGGGGACGACGACGATTTCCCCTCACGCAGACAGTTCCCCGCCGTGTCTCTCTCTTTTACCTCTAAAAATGTCCCGCCGCCCTTCATTTTGGGACTCCACTAGTCCCTCCATTAATTTAACGGTTAAAATTGTTTATATTGTAGGGTTGCATCCACACTGGAGCAATAACCCGGTTTGGCACCGCTTTAAACTCTTTTTCTGGGTCAAGGCTATGGAATTCTGGGAGTTGGAGTATGTTGTGGGGCCCAGAGCGGAGCGGAGCTCCGCTCTGGGCCCCACAACATACTCCAACTCCCAGAATTCCATAGCCTTGACCCAGAAAAAGTTTGTCACTCTTTGACTTTATCAATAAAGTTAAAATAAAATAAAAAGGCCCTCAGGATGGAACCAAAAATGGCTTCATGAGGAGAGCAGGGCCAGGGGAAGCTCTCCTTATTCACCAACGTTGTGGCACCTCATAACACTTTCCTGAATGGCCTAAAGAGCAATAAATAGTCACTTTTTCAAAGATATAATAGCCCTTTTAGTCTGTAGAAACCATTAGTATGTAGTATGTAGTAGAGATGTAGTTAGTATGTAGTATGTAGTAGAGAGATCTTGTAGTAGTACCTTTGAGACAGACTGAAAGAGCTTTCCTAGACTTGAGTCTACTTCCTCAGATGCATTTATGCCATGCAATGTCCAAATATATGTAGAGAGAGGCCTTGAAGCCTCTTTGAGACTGACTGAAAAGAAAGAGGTTGGCAGCAGCATGAGCTTTTGTAAACTAAAGTCTACTTCCTCAGATGTGGAAGCGTCTGAGGAATGCAAATGCACCTGAGGAAGTGGACCGAAGTCTAGGAAAGCTCATGCTGCCAACTTTTTTCTTTCAATCAGTCTCAAAGGGGCTACAAGATCTCTCTAAATAGTCAATTTCGTCAGCCACCATGAGTCTTTTCGCCCTAGTCTCAAGGGAACAATATACAGTATGTTACCTCAGACTTTATCTGGCGATGCTTCTGTTATTTCTTATCTGAGGGGGGGGAAAACCCCACCATGATTCTCACAGTCAGTGGTTTCCAATCTTTGGTCCTCCAGAGGTTTTGGACCAGTTTGGCCAAACAGTGAGGGATTCGGGGAGACATCTGGAGGACCAAAGTTTTGGGAATCACTGAGTTACAGGGTTTAAACAGTAGATATAGAGAGATCTTGTAGCCCCTTTGAGACTAACAGAAAGAAAGAACTTGGCAGCAGAAGCTTTCCTAGACTTGAGTCTACTCTGGCATGGTTTAAGAAATAAGAAGGGCCTTTTCCATCTTTCAACCCCAAATTTGAACCCACTCCAGCCTCCCATTTCCAAAAGCGGTCTGACGTTGATGTTGATAGATGGGCCACTTCCAATCTTGTTTTGTTTCTCACTGAAAACGAGAAACTGTGTGTGTGTGTGTGTGTTTTGTCTTGTGTTGTGTGCCTTCAAGTCCTTTCCGACTTATGGCAGTTCTAAGGCACACAACTATCCCAGGGTTTTCTTGGCAAGATTTGTTCAGAAAGGGTTTGCCATTGCCTTCCCCTGAGGCTGAGAGAGTGTGTCTTGCCCAAAGTGGGGTTTTCATGTCACTGCCCTTTCATTGTAAGGCTTAGGACAAACCTCTCCTCTTAGATTTCTCTTTCATCACTTTGTATTTGATATAAAAGGTTTATCTCCATCCCTTTCTAATGATAACATCTTAAGCATAATTAGGAAGTATGCTTGATTTTTAAAGGTAGATGGGATGCTTTTATTGCAGATCCATTGCGGTATCCAAGTCAATTCAATCTGTTAAACATTTTTGCCTTCTTCCTTTTGTCAGTCCTGAAACTAACACCAATCAATTGCAATAATACCAACAATAGTAAAAGGACAAGAGCTGGGAAAATGCAAGCTTTCCCTGCTGCTCAATGTTTAGTCCATTTCTATTCCTTATGGTTTGAAGATATATATATATATATATATATATATATATATTACTCCATTACTTGCTTTCCTCATAGGCCTCCTTCACCTGCAGCCTCTCTTGCTGGCAAGTTATGAGATAAAGAAGATTGAAACCTAAAATGCAAAGATATAGCCGTGTTAGTCTGTGGAATCAGTACATAGAGAGATCTTGTAGCACCTTTGAGACGCATCTGTGGAAGGAGACTGAAGTCTACCAAAGCTCATGCTGCCAATTTCTTTCATTTAGTCTCAAAGGATCCCTGTGTGATTGAAACCTTTGAGCCATGTATTTCCCAAATGTGTCCCTAAAACTGAATTTGGTCATTGACCAGTATAAAAAAAAATAAGTAAAATAATAATAATAATAATAATTAATAATAATAATTGTACAGTACAATTCTTAGGAGGAGGGATGTCAGCTCAATGGAAACACATCCCAGGGTAAACCAGGCCAAGAGAGGAAAACACTGTCTCCATTTCCCATTTCATACCCAAATATATTGGCCTAGATACAATCCTATTGTTAGCCCAAACTAAAGTAGAGCCATTAAATAAACTGGATTTACCAAAACACACTGCAGAAATAATCCAGTTTGGGACCAAGTTAAATGCCCTGCCTCTATGCTAGACAATTATGAAAACTGTACTTTTGTGTGAGATGGAACCTTCTCTTTCAGAGAGAGCTCTGGTGCCACAATAAAGTACAAGTCCCAGGATCCCCTAGCACTGAGCCAGGGCAGTTAAAGCGGTCTCAAAGTGGATTATTTCTGCAGTCTGTTTTGGACCTGTGTCAAAACTACATTCAAGTCAAGCAGCAGCCTTACAGAAGGAGTCAATAAAAAGGAAAGAAGCAGACCTGCACACAGTGGGACTAAGAGATAGGAAAAGGAGGCTTTGGCTGCATCCACACTGGGGAAATAACCCGGTTTGGCACCGCTTTAATGGCTTTGGCTCAAGGCTCTGGAATTCTGGGAGTTGGAGTTTGTTGTGGGGTCCATCACAGCGGTGCCAAACCGGGTTATTTCCCCAGTGTGGATGCAGCTTTTATTTCCCCTAGAGAGTAGTTTCATGAAACCACGACTCATTCTTCTGATCCTTTGAAAGAGAGGGTCCAGGCGGCTTCCTCCTGGAAAGAAGGGCATCATCATCATCATCCCCATCACTAAAATCATCACCATCACCATCACCATCATCTCAATTTTGAAAGCGGGGCATGCATCATCACCCTTTTTATACCCTACAAAAGTGTGCATCCCTCTTCAGGGTTTTGTAGGGAAAGTATCTATCTTATGAATCTTTGGTCTTGTCAGCCCTCTTGGGTCCCTTTCTGGGAGAAAGGCGGCATTATTTAAAAAAAAAAAAAAGGCCACGAAGAAATAAAGGTCCCAAATACATCGGAGGGAAAATAATCCGCTTTTTTTCACCGTCCTGGTTTGGTGCTAGGGAATTTTTTAGGGTTTTTGTGAGAAAGGCTCACAAATAAACCACAGTTCCCAGGATCCCCTAGCATTGAGCCAGGGCAGTTAAAGCGGTCTCAAACTGGATTGTTTGGGACCAAACCCCTCAGCCGTTCATCGTCGCCTTTGCCAGGCTCCTGAAAAGTTGGGAAGGAAGTTTCCTCGCCCTTAAAATAATCCGGGTTGACCCCGCGGTGCCACAACAAACTACACCTCCCAGAATTCCATAGCCTTGAGCCATGGCAGTTCAAGCGGTGTCAAACCGGATTATTTCTGCAGTTCAGATGCGACCACGACCACTCTGTAGAGAGATCTTGCAGCCCCCTTTGAGACTCACTGAAAGAAAGAAGTGGGCAGCAGGAGCTTTCCTACATTAAAGTCTACTTCCTCAGATGTATTTGGTTGACAGAGGAAGTAGACTGAAGCCTAGGAAAGCTCCTCCTGGCCACTTCTTTCTTTCAGTGAATGAGTCTCAAAGGGGCCACAAGATCTCTCTCCACACACTCTCAGCCTCAGAAGAAGGCAAAGGCCAACCTATTTTGAACAAATCTTGCCAAGAAAACCCTGTGATAAACCTTAAGTCTGAAAAGACAACTGCCCTCAACACTAAAGTGCTCCTTTGGTTTTTATTGAAATGTAATTTGTGACATGTAGTTCCCACATAGCCAATGGCTTCTATTTTAGAAGAAGCGTGGAATTTAAACAATTTGATATTGGTTTGATCATGTGGAAGACACAGAAAAGCTGTGTGTTGTGTGAGAGAGAATTAATAGATATTATTATGGTTGTAATGTTGTTATCAAATAGCTGAACAAAAAGTACCTACATTTTTGAATTTTCTAAGTCCTCCCTCAATTGAAGAGTAAAAAAAGATTAAACTATATCCTATAGTCAACATACACAGAGCAAATTTTAAAAAGCCGTGCAACAATCACCTTTAAGACTAACCAGTTTTTGTTTCAGCTTGAAATTTTCTGGGCATAAACCCACATTTTCAGACTGTAAAATAAAAACCAGTTAAATCTTAAAATTACTCCTCCATTCCTTCTCCTCAGTCCCTTTCTTCTTTTTATTCTGCAGGACACTAAATGATTACTTCTTTGAAAAGCAAATTTAAACAATCTTGGATGAACCAACTTGAAATAACTAGGTTTTGGGGTTTCACATCGTAAACATTCAGACACATGACAAATATCCTAATAATATCGCAAATATATTTAAATCTGTGCAAGACCTTTGAACCAGTAGCAAATTTTAAACACCTTAGATTTTACTTTAACTATTTTTTATTTAATCACCACCTTAAAAATAAAGCTGAGAACTTTTAAAATAAGGGAAACAGAAAAATATTCCATTTAGTTGTTTACTAATAAGGGAAAGCATAATGTAAAAAGTGTTCAAATATAGTGTATGAATTTTACAAAATCATGAGTGTATTAAATAAAATGACAAAGTGGATGGTGGGTCTTTTAAAAGTATCCTGAACTGTGTTACATTAAACTCAATGGAAATCTAGTTTTTAAAAATTCTTTTCTTTTTTCTGTTTAGAAAAATTTAGTTGTGCATATTACTGAATTTACTTAAATGAGTTACAACAGATCTTCAGCAAAATACTTATAGGATAGATATATACAAGGTAGGACCTGATGGTTCCTATCTTTATGCTTTTAGCATAAGAGGAACAATTTTAAAAACAACAAGAAACACTATTAATAGTCTAGGTTTTTATTTTTTTAAAAAAATTCTTGTAACAAAATCATAATTTAATGACTAAACCCAAGAGACACTGCTATTATTTAAAAAGAACAAATTTCTCTACAATTATGCTTCCTGTGAAAACATGTTATAAGAAAAATCTCACTTTACCCAAAACAGGAGCAGTTTCCTTTGATTTTTGCAAATCAGCAAAAATTAATGGAAAAGGAAGGTCTGATTTCTAATTGCTGTTGAACTAAATCTTTGCAAGGCAGAATGGAAATAATAAAGCATACACAAGCAATGACTGGGATGTGTTTATTTAACAAATATGTTATAAAACAATAGAATCCAAGATGAAACTCATCTCAGAAGAATCATTTAAGAATGCGCAATAATTTTAGCACCTGAGTGACTTTGTACCATAATTAAAACACTTGGACTTAAGTCTAGCAACATAATAACATTGGAAGAGCTTACACTTAGTTTCGAAGTTTAAACGAAAATTATATTTCCTAAAGGGACTTTGTGCCATTTCAAACCATCCCTTGTACGCTTGAAAGGAAATTTGATCTAGTTTTGTAGAAATACAAATAAAAAGCAAAGGTACCTGTGTTGAATTACAAGACACTGACAACTGGAATAATGCTTATTTCACAGACAAAATTGTCCACTGTAGTCGGAACAAAAGAAATATATACTGTTTTTGACTTGCATGTTTGCAGCTTTGCTAAAAACACAATGCCTAATAGAACCATGATATAAAAAGTTACTGACATATTAAGCACAATCATGAACTAGGCTTGATTTTTAAAGGTATCTGGGAGAAACTGTAGCCACGTTTTAGAAATAGCTGCCATTAATTTTGTTTTTTTGTCACTGCAAAAGCATCCAACATACAAAATATTTAAGTGTACTTAGACTTCCCCCCCATCTTTTTTCCTTCTTTTATTTATTTCAGTTTTTTTTACCAGAAATGTAAAAGAATTCAATACAAGCCTGAATCCCGTAGATACTTGAGAACGTTTCTCAACTGAAATATAAAATTATTTAGTTCCAGGAAGACAGAGCTGTCATTTGAAAGACTTCAGTTGCAGTTTAGTGCTGGATAGTCACTAACTATTGTAGATGTCTGCTTTCGTGGATCTGATACATATTTAAAAGACAATTTGTTGTGGTGACACTAAATGTGGATTTCAGTTTTAAACAGAAAGGCCTACAACGAGAGGATGCAGATTTTTTTTGTTTACTAAACATGATTATAAATTAATTTAAAAGACAATTTGTTGTTGTGACACTAAGGTGGATTTCAGTTTAAAACTGAAAGGTCTACAACAGAGGATGCGGAAAGTTTTTACTAAACATGATTATAAATTAATTTGAAAGACAATTTGTTGTCGCGACATTAAGGTGGATTTCGGTTTAAAACAGAAAGGCCTACAAGAGAGAGGGTGAAGATTTTTTTTTTACTGAACATGATTATGAATTAAGATAATCATGTCATGTCGTTATATCATTTACTTTTAAACACGATTCTTGTAATAAAGGGGAAAGAAGGATGATATAGTGGGCAGAGGAAAACGAAAATGCTTGCCCTTGTGCAACTATATTTTGACATAAGATGCAGGGAGATGTAGGCAAAGTTTGCTCAAAAATAAATTCCACTGTGATAAACGTGGTGACATGGATAAACATACCTAGGACTAGGTGGTTAGAGGGAGTATATTTTAATACTAAGTTCTGCATCTGAATCTGACCAATTCAATGACCAATAAGTATTACAGATACATTAGTGGATTGAGGACTCGTAATATAACTCCGGGCCCGCTTGCTGAAAAATACTGAAAATCGACAGATTACATCTGCACACTTTGTTAGCTACTTTATTTTGATTTCTTATATTTCAGTATAAGTAACAATAAATTTTGAATGTTTTCAGCCTCGTGAAACAACCACGTAACAGCATTTTTACAAGCGTAAATTTAAAAAAACCTAAAATATTAACTATAAGGGGAAATGATTCAATCATTTTAATGCACTGGAAAAAATAATAATTATACATTCCACTCATTGAGAAATAAGTAGCACTGTTTAGGATGTAGGGTCTTGAAAGAATTCATCTTGTCTTTTTATATGATATCACTGAAAAATCAGTCAGGTTCAGTTTAGGAAAGCTGCTGCGAGGCCTGTCTTGTTCAAAGCCGTAGAATATATGTATCACCCACAAAGGAGGGATGCTGAGAAAAAACTGGAAATTATGATCTGGAGAAAAATAAGTATGTTATAAAGTCCGAACTAATTTTTCCTTAACATCAAACAGTCACCAGTCACTTCAAGCCTGTCCTTTTATACATGGCAGGGAAGTCACTTAATCCCTTTTGAAGAAACACCAATGTGAAGTTTCCAGCCTCCATCAACACTTTTGACAATTTTTTTTAAAGGGTTCAAATGATCAAAAACTTGAAACATACGGTGCCAAATGGTAAGGGTAACACAAACACTTTAGAACTCAAAAGATATATTAGCGTGAGGCTGTAAAAATCAGTATGCAGGAAAGTAAAAGTTGGCAGCATGAGCTTTTCTAGACCTATAAACCCACTTCCTCAGGTGCGTTTGGAGGAGGTGGGCTTGAGCCTGAGGGAAAGCTCATGCTGACAAAACTTTCTTTCACTGAGCGCTTTAACTTTGTTGTCTGACTCACTCGCTATGGAATTCTGGGAGTTGGAGTTTGTTGTGGGCCCTTCGGGCCCACAACAAACTCCAACTCCCAGAATTCCATAGCCTTGAGCCACAGAAAGCGGTATGAAACGCGTTTACTCTTCACTTCAGCCCCCTCTCTCGACGGGTGGTTGAAAGCAGCCGGCTAGTCTGAAGCGGGAATGGAAGAAGACGATGCTGTCAGCCGTCTGGGTTGACAAGGCCCAAGCCGCCCCGGCTCGGCTTGTTTTACCTCCCCCCCCCTTTCCCCCTCGTCGTGGCAGGCAAGGCCGCGTCAGCCTCCGCCGTCACGTAACGCCGCGCTCCGTCCTCTTTGACACCACGTTCGCCCGCCCCAGCGCCGCCTCCCTCCTTCCTTTTCTCGGCCTACTCCTCCAGTTTCTGCTCGGTGGTCTTCTTGCGAGTCAAAGGCCCGCTCAAGGGAGCGGGAGGGGCGGCGAAAGCCCAGGCCTTTGAGCCGCAAGACGACGACGAGGCCGGCTCCACTACTACTCAGTCCACCCACTCGGGCCTTCCTCGCCTTTGGAGGAAGTGGGGTTGCTGCTGAGGGGGAAACCTAGGAGAAGGAGAGGGTTTTGAGAGGAAAATGTGGGACAAGGCCGCGGTTTTCTGAGGGGAAAATATGAGACAAGGCCGTAGTTTCGGAGGGGAAAAGATGGGACATGTCTGCAGGTTCTGAGGGGAAATGATGGGACAAGGTCATGGTTTCTCAGGGAAAAACATGGGACAAAGCCACAGGTTCTGAGGGGAAAAGATGGGACAAGGCTGCAGTTTCTGAAAGGAAAAGATGGGACAAGGCTGCAGGTTCTGAGGGGAAATGATGGGACAAGGTCATGGTTTCTCAGGGAAAAACATGGGACAAAGCCACAGGTTTTGAGTGGAAGAGATGGGACAAGGTCATGGTTTCTGAGGGGAAAAAATGGGACAAGGCTGCAGGTTCTGAGATGAAAAGATGAGACAAAGTCACAGGTTCTGAGGGAAAAAGATGGGACAAGGCTCCGTTTCTGAGGGGAAAAGATGGGACAAGGCCACAGGTTCTGAGAGGGGAAAAAAAAATGGGACAAGTCTCTGTTCCTGAGGGGAAAAGATGGGACAAGGCTGCAGTTTCTGAAAGGAAAAGATGGGACAAAGCTGCGATTTCTGAGGGAAAAAGATGGGACAAGGCTGCAGGTTCTGAGAGGAAAAAGATAGGATTAAGCCAAACATTCTGAGGGAAACGTATGGGACAAAGCCACGGTTTTTGAGAAGAAAGGATGAGACAAGGCAGCAGGTTCTGAGGGAAAAATATAGGACGAGGCCTCGGTTTCTGAGAGGAAAATAATGGGACAAGGCTGTGATTTCTGAGGGAAAAAGATGCGATAAAGCTGCAGGTTCTGAGGGAAAAGTATGGGACAAGACCACAGTTTTTGAGAGGAAAAGATGAGACAAGGCCGCAGGTTCTGAGGGGAAAATATGGGATAAGGCTCCATTTATGAGGGGAAAAGATGGGATGAGTCTGCAGGTTCTGAGGGAAAATGATGGGACAAGGCCATGGTTTCTCAGGGAAAAAGATGGGACAAAGCCACAGGTTTTGAGTGGAAAAGATGGGACAAGGTCATGGTTACTGAGGGAAAAAAGACAAGGCCACAGTTTCTGAGAGAAAGCTGCAGGTTCTGAGAAGAAAAGATGAGACAAAGTCACAGTTTCTGAGGGAAAAAGATGGGACAAGGCTCCGTTTCTGAGGGGAAAAGATGGGACAAGGTCGCAGCTTCTGAGGGAAAATGATGGGACAAGGCCATGGTTTCTCAGGGAAAAAGATGGGACAAAGCCGCAGGTTTTGAGTGGAAGAGATGGGACAAGGTCATGGTTTCTGAGGGAAAAAAGATGAGACAAAGTCACAGGTTCAGAGGGGAAAAGATGGGACAAGGCTGCAGGTTCTGAGAGGGAAAAAAAATGGGACAAGGCTGTGATTTCTGAGGGAAACAGATTGGACAAGGCTCTGTTCCTGACGGGAAAAGATGGGACAAGGCTGCAGGTTCTGAAAGGAAAAGATGGGACAAAGCCACGGTTTTTGAGAGGAAAAGATGAGACAAGGCCGCAGGTTCTGAGGGAAAAATATAGGACAAGGCAGCAGTTTCTGAGGAAAAAAATGGGACAAGGCTGTGGTTTCTGAAGGAAAAAGATGGGATAAAGCTGCAGGTTCTGAGGGAAAAGTATGGGACAAGGCCACAGTTTTTGAGAGGAAAAGATGAGACAAGGCCGCAGGTTCTGAGGGGAAAAGATGGGACAAGGCTCCATTTCTGAGGGGAAAAGATGGGACGAGTCTGCAGGTTCTGAGGGAATAAGATGCAGAAAGTCTCAGTTTCTGAGGGAAAAGTATGGGACAAGGTCATGGTTTCTGAGAGAAAGAGATGGGACAATGCCGCAGTTTCTGAGGGAAAAAGATGGGACCAAGGCCATGCTTTCTGAGGGGAAAAGTTGGGACAATGCCACAGTTTCTGAGGGAAAAGTATGGGACAAGGCCACAGTTTCTGAGGGAAAAAGATGGGACAATGCTGTGGTTTCTGAGGGAAGAAGATGGAGAAAGCTGCAGGTTCTGGGGGAACAGTTTCTGAGGGCCACATTTTCTGAGGGAAAAAGATGGGTCAAGGCCACAGGTTCTGAGGGAAGAAAGATGGGACAAGGCCATGGTTTCTGAGGGGAAAAATGGGACAATGCTGTGGTTTGTGAGGGAAAAAAGATGGGACAAGGCCGCAGGTTCTGAGGAAAAAAAGATGGGAGAAGGCCTGGGTGTCAGGGGAAAAGACCTTGAATTGCTGAGGGGAGAGGACAGTGCATTTCTGAGGGAAAAAAGACAGCTGTTCCTGTGTGCAACCCGTGTATAACTATAGGTCCCAGAGACCTGTCATTGAGCAGAGGAGTCTTGGTTGAGGCCTGACTAGGCCTCAACTAGGGTTGGTGCAGTGTGGCCAGGTGTCCTCACTGCACACAGGGTGACCAGGCACATCCTTCTTATCCAGGACCCGTCCTCTCATTTCAATCTTCTGTCCAGGAGCCTGATGAAGAAGCATGGATTTATCATAGAGAGCCATCCAGTTCAACCCTCTTCTGCCATGCAGGAACTCTCAATCAAAGCACTCCCAGCAGATGACGAGCCTCTGTTTAAAGACTTCCAAAGAAGGCGACTCCACCGCAGTCTCTGAGGGAGTGTGTTCCACTGTTGAACAGCCCTTGCTGTCAGGGGAAATTCCTCCTAATGTTCAGGTGGAATCTTTTTTCCTGTAGCTTCCATCCATTACTCTATTCTTTGCAGCAGCAGCAGAAAAAAAAAGCTTGCTCCAGTCTCAATATGACACCCCTTCAGATACTTAAATAGGACTGTCGTATCACCTCAACCATTTCTTGTCCAGGCTAAACTTCCCAGCCTCCCTATGTCTCTCCTCATAGAGCATGGTTTCCAGACCCTTCACCATTTTAGTCACCCTCCTCTGGACACACTCCAGCTTGTCAACATCCTTTTTTAATTATGATGCCCAGAACTGGACACAGTATTCCAACTGAGGCCTGTCCAAAGCAGAATAGAGTGGCACTATTACTTCCCTTGATCTAAATACTATACTACTATTGGTGGAGCCTAAAATTGCATTCAGCTTGTTATGAGTGTTTTTGAGTTTCTAAAAAAATTCGGGGCATGTCCTCTGCTTTCCCTTGCGTGTCTTCCATTTTGTGGTGCCTTTGTGGTTAGAACACCTGGCTGCAAAGAAGATGACACCTTAAAATGGAGAATATTCAAGGAAAATGGATGATGTTGCCAAATAACAAGCCCCCAACATCATATAAATATAAATTCATATTTCTTTGTCATGCTCAAAATGGAAGACATTTTGAAATTCCTCCTGTGCTAAAAATATAGGACGTTTTCTGGGAAAAGGAGGGCATCTGATCAGCCTGGGGTGTCGCCCCTCTTATAACACTCTGTGTGTGTGTGTGTGCTGTATGTCTTCAAGTTGTTTCCAACTTAGGGCAGAAATGTGCCTAAAAGACAACCTCATGGGGTTTTCTTGGCACGATTTTTCATTAGTAATGTTTTTGTGCTAATGTGACTAGTCAGTTGTGATTCCCCTATAGCATTGAATGTCATGGCCAGAGGTGCTGTGACACAAACGACTGGCAAAATTAAAAATTAGACCTTTAAATTACAGTAGCATATGCACAACTTCAGTATATTAACGTGTATAGGTTCATGTGGTGAAAGTGAAAATTTGGTAAACTGGTGTTTTTAAAGAAAATTTTAAAGGAATTTACAATGTTTTTTTTTTTTTTAATTTAAAACCTGGGGCCTCTCCTTTCTCCTCCCATTGAGTCTCAACCCATTTGAAAGGGATGCAGGCGAACGTCACAGCCTATTTCTGCCTAAAGGCAGATGTTTGGAAAGCAGTGGTGTCACCCTGCTCTTAGGGTGTCACCTGGTGTGGTCTGAACTCCTTGCACCCTGCTAGTGATGCCCCTGCTGCTCCATCCTCTCTCTTGACCATAAAGCCCTTGAGATGCTGTGTGTTCTATGTCCCTTGAGGTTAAGGGTGCTGTAAACTGTGGTTATGTGCCAGTGCCACTGGCACCCTTGGGGACGAAAGCAGCAATCTTCTACCTCTGGTGCTCTCATGTATTTCAAGTATTTCAAGGCGTGCACACACCCTTAGCTTTTAGTCTTCTGCCCTTCCAGACTCTTTATACAATCCTATGTATGCCCACTCAGAAGTAAGTTCCATTGCATTAAGTGGGACTTCCTTCCAGGTAAGTGTATATTGATCGTATGCTAACTGATGTTCTGCCAAAACGTGTTCCTGCCAGTTGTTCTGGCATACTGCTGTTAAACATCTAGCACTCTTCACCACCATTCTTTTTTTTAATTTATTTATTGAAAAAAATGCAATTTTACATGCATAAAGAACAAACGTTGAATCGACATATTGACATATATATATACATCAAGACAAATAAATAAATAAATAAATAACAGTACGAGTGTGTTGCTGACAACAACAACAACAAAAAACTTTGTGAGCTTTCAAATGTGAGCTTTCAAATAAGTCTTCCTTTTCTTTTAGTTGGTGAGATCAACTGACGTACCCACGGGTTATGCCAGTTTGAGTGGAATTTGGATCGATGGCTCATCTTAATGAATGCCGTAATTACATCTTGGAAACAAATTGCAGATTGATTAACAAAAATGACAATTATCAGTTCTGCATATATTGGAAAATCCGGAAACAAGGAAATGTCCAAAACTACAGAGACTACCTAAACCTCTCGGTGTGTGCCTTCAAGTCATTTCTGACCTATGGTGACCTTAAGGTAAACCTCTCACTGGGTTTTCTGGACAAGATGTGTTCAGAAGGGATTTGCCTTTGCCTCCATCTGAAGCTGAGAAAGTATGACTTGTGCAAGGTCATCTTGTGGGCTTCGGTGGCCCAGTGTGGATTCGAATCTTATTCAGAGTTGTAGCCCACCACTCAAGCCGCTTAGACATGCTTGCTATCTCTAAATCCCTTACAGAGTTTGAAAAACATACTCTCTTTTCTCCTGAGAATATAAACTTTTGCACTTCTATGCAAGATAATATCCACATTTCCCGCAAAGTATTTGGGAAGGTCATGAGTGCCATTCAAATATATGTTTGCATTAGTTAAGGAAGGACGGAGAATATGAAACTATTAACTGGTGGCACTACCACTCTTAGAGAACTCCCACTTTTGCAAAAAAACCCTTTGTGCCAGAGGGATTATAGAGAATAGGGGCTCCAGGAAATCTGTGGCTGTAATACCAGCTAGGGCTCAGGCTTGAGGCAGGCTTGCATCCTTCTGAGGTTGCTAAAATGAGTACCCAGCTTGATGGGGGCAATTAGCTTGTTATACAGTAGTTGTAAACTGCTTGGAGGCTGCTTAGAGTGGTGTGAAGCGGTATATAGATGAAGCTGCTATTGCTATTGCTAGGACAGGATCAAAATTCAAAATGACCGTTAACAGATTAGAAAGATGGGCCAAAACTTACAAAATGAATTTCAACAGAGAGAAATGTAAGGTACTGCACTTGGGCAGAAAAAATGAAATGCGTAGATATAGGATGGGAGACACCTGGTTTAACAATGGTACATGTGAAAGGGATCTAGGAGTCCTAGTAGACCGCAAGTTGAACATGAGTCAACAGTATGACGAGGAAAAAAAGAAGCTAAACAGCTAAAAAGCTTAATGCGATTCTAGGCTGCATCAATAGAAGTATAGTGTCTAGATCAAGGGTAATAGTGCCACTCTGTTCTGCTTTGGTCAGGCCTCACCTGGAATATTGTGTCCAGTTCTGGGTAACACAATTCAAAAGGGATGTTGACAATCTGGAGTGTGCCCAGAGGAGAGCAACCAAAATGTGAGGGGTCTGGAAACCATGAGGTGAGACATGGGGATCTAGGTATGTTTGGCCTGGAAAAGAGAATGTTAAGATGTGATAGGATAGCCCTGTTTAAATATTTGAAGGGATGTCATATTGAGAATGGAGCAAGCTTGCTTTCTGCAGCTCCACAGAATATGACCCAGAGCAATGGTTTCAAAGTAATGAGAAAGAGATTCCACCTCAACATTAGGAAGAACTTCCTGATAGTAAGAGCTGTTTGACAGTTTAACAACTCCCTGGGAGAGTGGTGGAGTCCCCTTCTGTAGAGATTTTTTAAGCAGAGGCTGGATGGCCATCTGTTGGGGGTTCTTTGATTGTGAGTTCCTGCATGGCAGGGGGTTGGACTGGATGGACCTAGGGATATCTTCCAATTCTACAATTCCACCTCTATGATTCTATGATTCTGTAAGCACTCATACTTGTGGGTAATCATGGATAGACTGACAACCTGCTTTCACTTGACCTCAGATTTATAATTTGCATAATAGGTATCTGCTGAATGTTGTTGCCTGAAACAGACACCTAAATTCAATGGCTTGTCATACTTAGAGCAAGACCCAATGAATCAGCAGCTGATTGGTAAGTAAACACTTACATAAATGGCCTAGCTTACTTTAGTTCATACTAGCAATTGGATTTCAACCTGTGTTTGAACCTATCTGTATCTTGTATCCAACGTTCAGTGGTAACCTAGCCAGTCCCCAAAATCTTGAAAACCTCATGACCATATCAGTTGGAAGTGCATCTTTGTTTTGTAGTCACTGACTTTAAACTAACAAGATTGATAGTCATAGAATCATAGAGTTGGAAGAGACCACAAAGGCCATCAAGTCCAACTCCCTGCCATGCAGGAAATCAAATCTAAGCATCCCTGACAGATGGCCATCCAGCCTCTGCTTAAAGATCTTCAAAGAAGGAGACTCTGCCACTCTCCAAGGGAATGTGTTCCACTGTAGAACAGCTCTTACTGTCAGGAAGTCCCTCCTAATGTTAAGGTAGAAACTATTTTCCTGTAGCTTGCATCCATTGTTCTGGGTCCTATTCTCTGGAGCAGCAGAAAACAAGCCTGCTCCCTCCTCAATGTGACACCCCTTCAAATACTTAAACAGGGCTATCATATCACCTCTCAACTGTCTCTTCTCCAGATTAAACATCTCCAGTTCCCTAAGTTGTTCCTCATAGGGCATGGTTTCCAGACCTGTCACCATTTTGATTGCCTTCCTCTTGACCTGCTCCAACTTGTCAACATCCTTTTTGAACTGTGATGCCCAGAACTGGACACAATCAATGTGATGCTGTTCACACAAGCCAGACTGCTATTTCAAGTGGCCATCATACATCCAAAATATTGTGTGAACTGGCCTTTAGTCTGGCACAGCAGAAACACAGATAATGTTCTGATTAACACAAAGATTTATCGGTTTATTTTAGTGACAATCATGAGCAGCAACTTGCTTCAGCAGATACGTGAAGCATTAGTAGTAAGGAACTAGAAAATATGTAATGGATAATACATAAGGAGAACAACCATTTAAAGGAGACATTTTGATAGCTAGATACAATTACACACTTGCTAGAAAACTGCAGTATGAATACTAAGAAGTTGATTTGTATTTTTTTTTAATTTATTTTGATAGGGGCGAAACAGATGGGCAGGAAAAAGTGGCTTGAAGCTGCCTTTTCTAAAGCCACATTGAAACCCCACCAACCACACCCAAGGCAGCTGGAGTGCTCATATCACGACCACATGACATGGCTTCAAGCCAGGAAAAAGCAGGAAAAAGATGCTTCTTTTTGAAACAGCATAAGGCGCCTAGAGGGCACTTTCCTGCTGGCTTCATGGCATGTGTCATCTAAATGCCACGCTTTCAAGCCAGCCTGAAAGCACCTCTTTTTGCCTATCTGTTTAGCCCCTTAGTGATTCTCAGAGTTTGAAATTATCTGGATTGTTCTTGGGCAAACCCCTATTTGACCAAATTCTGCCAAGAAAAACTTGTGATATCTTTACCTGACGGTTGCCATATGTCAGAAATGACTTGAAGGCATACAATAACAACACTCAAGAAAATACAGTGAACATGGTTTTGGCTCCCTTGCAGATAAATCAGTCATTTAAAATTGCTCTTATATGCAGTGTAGATCCAATGGTAAAAGGCAGAGAAGATGGGATTTGCATTTAAGGTTACTTAAGGCACAAAATAGGTTGCCCAGGGTTTCTTGGAAGAGACAGTAGCTTTCAACTGTGTATACAGAATTATAGCTAGGAATAGATACATAGTAATAATGGATTTGTCTTTCAATTGGTAAAAAGTCCCTTTTGCCCCCTCCCCACCCCATACATGTGAAGCAGCCAGAAGCGAAAGTTCAAACAACTACAGAAAGAAAGGAAGAAAACACTTTCCTTTGTTTCTAATTAATATAATAATAATAATAATAATATGATTTATTTCTATACCGCCCTTCCATAGATCAGGGCGGTGTACAGCATATAAAAAAACAATAAGACATAAAAACCATTAAAACAAGCCAGTTACAATAAAACAGTAAAACAGTAAAATCAGTAAGACAATGAAATCACAATAAAATCACAATTCTCAATACAGGTGCTAGTGCATATGCAGCAGCAGAACAGTGGGCGGCATTACAACAGGCTAATAAATAAAAGTCCATTCAGCGATAAGCCTGGTTAAATAAATAGGTCTTTAAGTCCTTTTTATATTGAGCAAGGGAGGGGGACAAGCGGAGATCGATAGGTAGAGAGTTCCAGAGACAGGGGGCAGAGATGGAATATGCCCTCTTCATCGTACTCGCTAATCTAGTCTCCGGAACTCTCAGTAACCGCTGTCCAGAGGACCTAAGTGTGCAGGGCGGATTGTATGGGGAGAGACGGTCCTTCAGGTACCCTGAACCCAAGCCATATAGGGCTTTATAGGTGATAACCAGCACTTTGTACTGAGCCCGGAAGCGAATCGGCAGCCAGTGAAGGTCCTTCAGAATTGGTGTTATATGGGCGGCCCTGGGAGCACCAGTGACCACCCGCTGCCATATTTTGCACCAGTTGTAGCTTCCGAGTGTGATACAAAGGCTGCCCCATGTAGAGCGCATTGCAGAAGTCCAACCGAGAGGTTACTAGAGCATGTACTACGGTTTCAAGGTCCCTCTGGTCCAGGTAGGGACGCAGCTGGCGAATCAGCCGAAGCTGATAACAGGTGCTCCTGACCGTCGCGTCCACCTGAGAAGTCAGATGGAGCGACAAATCAAGGAGCACCCCCAGACTGCGTACTGTGTCCTTCACGGGGAGCGTGACCCCGTTCAGGACAGGTGGAACCACCTCCATCCCTGGACCGGGAGAACCTATCGCCAGTACTTCCGTTTTCTCTGGATTCAGGCTGAGTCTGTTTTCCCTCATCCAGTCCATTACCGATTCCAGACAGGCCACGAGAGGAGCGACGCCATCCCTGGTCACTGCATCAGTCGGAGACATAGAGAAGACTATTTGGGTGTCATCAGCGTACTGATAACACCGCGCCCCATGCCTCCGGATGATCTCTCCCAGCGGTTTCATGTAAATGTTAAAGAGCATGGGGGACAGAATGGCTCCTTGAGGGACCCCAGAGGTGAGGGCCCTCTTATCGGAGCACACGTCCCCCAGCTGCACCATCTGGAACCTCCCGGAGAGGTAGGACCGGAACCACTGGAGCGCAGTGCCCCCGATTCCCACCTCTGCCAGGCGTTCCAGAAGGATACCATGGTCGATGGTATCGAAAGCCGCTGAGATGTCCAAGAGCACCAACAGGGACACACTACCCCTGTCGATGCCCAGACGGAGATCATCGACCAGGGCGACCATGGCAGTCTTGTTGATGTAAACAAGCAGATGCACAGGTAAAGCAATCTCCGATGCCTTCGGAACTACCGGCGACCTTGGAGCTGTTCGGCTTTATCAGGAATTCCTCCTGCTCGGTGCTGATGAAACAGACTGGAGCCAAATCTCTCTCCTCAGAGGTGTTTATTCTTAAAGTTGCTGTATTTACAAATATATATACGCCCGTCCAACAAAACTCTCCAACCATCTATCCACTCCGACTACCCAACAACCCACACTGCGGTGTGCAGGCTATTTATAGATTTGTGCCATGCGGTCACAAACCCATCCTCTTCTGGTGACTCTTTTTCCTTGTGCCACCAACAATGTTGTCCCTTCACTCAGGAAGACTTTTGATGTTACCCAGGCTTACGTGCAATCAAGCACATATCTGACCTTGAACACTGTCTGCTGTTCCAGCCTTCAGCTGCAGACAATTATGCCCAAGATTCCTGGTTTCCTTTTGTGCACATCTGTACATTTCATAGTTGAGCCTCAATGCCTAACATGCCCCTCCAAAATGTACAGATGTGTATCTTTTTGCCACATATGTGTTTGCCATCTTCCGATGTTTACATTTGTTGAACAGCCAAACTCTGTGTTTATTGTGCCATGCCTATCAAACATGATAGTTGTTCATGCCTTTCAATTGGCAAAGCTTTTGTGAGAACATCAGCAATGTTGTCCCTGGTGTCAATGTACTCCAGATTTATGATTCTGTTTTGAACCATCTCTCTCACATTCTGATACCTCACACCAATGTACTTTGTCCTACACTTCAAGTTCTCAGCTTCAGACATTGCAATACATGATTGTGAATCCTCATGGACTACAGTAGGCTCTTCACACTTTTCTCCCAAATCCACAAGCAATTGCCTTATCCACTGGATCTCTCCTGCAATTTCAGACAATGCTGCAAATTCTGCTTCTGTAGTACTTAAAGCCACACAGTTTTGCTTCCTGCTGCGCCAAATTATTGGACTACCAGCAAATCTTACAAGCAAACCTGACACTGACTTTCTGTCATGCAATTCTGATGCGAATGAACTGTCCACATAACAATCCAGCTGTTGTTCACTGCCCTGTATCACCAACTTTCTTTCTTTGGTTCCTTTCAAGTATCTCAGCACATGTTTCACTCTAGTCCAGTCTTCTACTTTTGGAACACTTACTTTTCTGCTAAGTACTCCAACAGCAAACGAAATGTCTGGCCTAGTGTTGTTTGCAATGAACATCAAGCTACCTACTACACTTCTGAACAATTCTGGATTCTCAAATTCCTTTGATGATTCTGCACTAGAAGTTCCAGAAGTCATTGGACTCTTTACAACTTTTGCATTCTGCAAGCCACATTTTTCAATCAGTCTTTCAATCTTTTTCTGTTGGCTCAACAAACACCTGCCATCCTCAGTCCACTGAACTTCAATCCCTAAGTAAGTCTTGAGATTTCCCAAATCCTTGAGCTTAAACCTCTTAGACAACTCTTTCTGAACTGATGTAATTTCCCTCTCTGACTTCGCTGCGACACACAAGTCATCAACGTAAATCACTACGGTCACATCACCTTTTGTATACACGCACGCATCCGCAATGCTGCGTTTGTATCCCAATTTGACCAACTCTTCATGAATGCAAAGGTTCCAGCAACGTGCACTCTGTTTCAAACCGTACAATGCCTTTTTCAGCTTGTAAACCTTTCCATCCCTGTCCTTGTCAAAACCTAAAGGTTGTTCCATAAAAACCTCCTCATTAAGATGAGCATTCAAATATGCAGTTTCAAAATCAAAGTGTCTCACTACTTGATTCTTCCTAGCTGCTAAAGCTAATACCAGCCTTAAACTTTCTGGCTTTGCAGTAGGTGAAAAAGTTTTGTCAAAATTTTCAAACCTCTGCTGCGAAAAACCTTTTGCAACCAGTCTTGCCTTGTATCTATGGGTTCCATCCGGCATTTCCTTCCTCTTGAAAACCCATTTGCAACCTACAACCTTGTGGTTCTTAGGCCTCTCCACAATCTCAAACACTTCCTTATCTAGTAAAGACAAGTACTCCTGATCCATGGCAGAAAACCATTTCTCCTGCTCCTCCTTAGGATATGACTGCAATTCCTCAAAACTCTCTGGCTCATCTGCCATCACTGAACAAGCTCTTGCACCCTGCACTACGAATCTATCTGGAGGTCTCCTCACCCTCTGAGTTCTCCTTGGCACAATCACTTTTGTTCTGCCTTTTTCATCCTCACTCTCAGAACTAGTTTGCACCTCTGTGTCTTTCATGGACACCTTTTCAAACTTTTGTGTAGTGACTGGTGAGTGCAAAGTTGGATGTGTTTGTGTGTGATGGTGTACAGAAGTACTGGGTTCACTTTCAGTAGATGCTTCTTGTTTTAGCACCCCTCCATTTCCAGTACCTACGTCACTCTGCCCCAGCTTGAGAAAAACCTCTTTGTTGGCATGGAGCTTTTCCCAACCTGAATGTTTTTCAAAGTTGGCACTTCTGGACAGCAGGATTTCCCCATGACCTACATAAAATCTATAGCTGTTCCCAGAATACCCCACAAACATCAACCTTCTCCATTTAGGATCCCCCTTTTTCCTGAAGTTTGCAGGCACATACACATTTGCATACTGCCCAAAAACTCTCAGGTATTTGAGATTTGGTGGTCTCCCATACAGCATGTGATATGGAGTTTTCTTTACAAAAGAATTCCAAGTGCGATTGGCAACATGGTTTGCTGTCAAAATTGCTTCCCCCCAAAGCTGCTCTGGTGCTTCTGCATCGAGCATCATGCAATCTTTTATTTGCTTTAAGACTCCAATGTGTCTCTCCGCTAAGCCATTCTCCTGGGGAATGGCCGCGTTCGTCGTGTTGTGGCGGATCCCTTTCCTCCTCAACCAATTTTTCAGGTTATTGGATAGGAATTCTCCACCTCTATCTGTAACCAAAGATCCTACTTTGTATTCAAACTCCCTTTCAATCATATTGACCCAATTTTTGATGTGTTCAGCAGCTTCACTCTTTTCCTTCATGAGCATCACATACGAAAACCGTGTGTGACGATCCACAATGACCATGAAGTACTGATTTTTGCCCATGGTTTTGGCCAAAGGACCAGCCAAATCAGCATGCACAACCTGAAAAGGTCTTTGTGTGGTGCATTTGCTGCGTTTGGCCACAGGAAAAGCCTTCAGCTTTATCCTGCTGCAAACTGAACAATCCAGGTGGTTTGAACAAGTGGACATTTTAAATTCTGGACACACTTCCCCCAGCTTCCCCAAACTTGTGAAGCTTGTATGTCCCATGACTCTATGGTAGTAATGAGCACAGTCTAAGTGCAAAGGCACATTGTTGACTACTGAACATTCTGCCTTGTCAACCATATAGTACATTTTGTCTCTTTTGATTGCTTTAGCACAAACTTGGTCATTTATGCTAATAGTACAATCATCCCCTTTGAAACTCAATGCATACCCACTGGTGGTTAATTCAGACACACTAACCAAACAGTTTTGCAACTTAGGAACACACAAAACATTTGAAAAGTCCTTTCCAAAACTTGGGATGAACACAGTTCCCATCACTTTTGCCTCCCTTGATGCACCATCAGCCAAAGCAACTGAATGTACATTAGATGGCACCTTATCTTTCAGGAGCCTATCACAATTAATCATATGCGACGATGCTCCGGAATCTAATAACCAAATGGGGTCTACAGCCTGATGGGCTTTATAGTCATTGTTCTTTACCACAGCAACAACACCTTTCCTGCTCACAGGATCTTTAGGCTGTTGTTTCCTTGCTGCTGCCAGCTTTCTACAGTCCTTCTTGAGATGGCCTGGCTTCCCACAGTGGAAACACTTTCTCTCCCTGGACACAGCTGCCTTCTCCGGTTGCAGCTCCTTGAAAGCCTCGGTTGGGTGTGTTTGTCTTGGTACTGCATGCTGCCTCTGGAGCCCTGCCTCGTACTGCCGACGTTGGCTCTCTTCCAAGACACGTGCAGCCACCAGCTCCGCAGTAATCTGTGATTCATCAAAACACTGAAGACTCCACAGAATATTCTCAAAATCATCAGAAAGACTCCCAAGCAGGATGTATGCTTTCTGCTCAGATGCAAGGACGACACCTCTCATCTGCACCCGGCTGAACAAATCAGCCATGATCTCCAGATGCTTTTCTGGCGATTGTCCTTTCTGCATTTTGCAGGCATACAGTCTCCTACACCAAATCATTCTTGACAGAGCTGTTTTAGATTGGTGAATCTCCCTCAAAGCATCCCAAACTGCCTTTGAGGTTCTTTTCTCCCAGACATGGTTGATCTGCGACGGCGTGATTGTAAGCAAAATTGTAGCTCTTGCTCTCTTATCTCGGTCAAGAGTATCTGCTGTGGGTCCTCTCTCAACAACATCCCACAGTCCTTCTCTGACCAGCAAAGCCTCACAATAGGAACTCCAAGCTGCATAATTAGTTTCGTCTAGTTTGGGAAATTTAGCTGCCTCCATCATTAAGCAGTGTAAAGATAGAGTCCTGGCAGTTTTCCCAGCTTCTACTGTCAATTGTGATAAGACACAGACAACAGTCCAAAAATCTTACCATCCAGCCTTCCGGCACTGACAGCACAACACAGCAACAAAATACCTCTCTCACACAGCCAGTTGAACTCTTCAGCACAAACGGAGATGCCTTATCAGATAACGATCTGGGCCCGTAACCCTTGTTGATGTAAACAAGCAGATGCACAGGTAAAGCAATCTCCGATGCCTTCGGAACTACCGGCGACCTTGGAGCTGTTCGGCTTTATCAGGAATTCCTCCTGCTCGCTGCTGATGAAACAGACTGGAGCCAAATCTCTCTCCTCAGAGGTGTTTATTCTTAAAGTTGCTGTATTTACAAATATATATACGCCCGTCCAACAAAACTCTCCAACCATCTATCCACTCCGACTACCCAACAACCCACACTGCGGTGTGCAGGCTATTTATAGATTTGTGCCATGCGGTCACAAACCCATCCTCTTCTGGTGACTCTTTTTCCTTGTGCCACCAACAATGTTGTCCCTTCACTCAGGAAGACTTTTGATGTTACCCAGGCTTACGTGCAATCAAGCACATATCTGACCTTGAACACTGTCTGCTGTTCCAGCCTTCAGCTGCAGACAATTATGCCCAAGATTCCTGGTTTCCTTTTGTGCACATCTGTACATTTCATAGTTGAGCCTCAATGCCTAACAAGTCTCAACCCCATAGCCCGCCCGAAAACCGGTTTGAAATGGATCTAGAAAATCCGTTTCGTCCAAGATCAATTGAAGTTGGAGTGCAACCGCCCTCTCGATCACCTTCCCCAGAAATGGCAGCAGCGAGACTGGCCGATAATTATTATGAACCAGGGGGTCGAGGGAGGGCTTTTTCAATAACGGTCTTACTATGGCCAATTTAAGATGGTCAGGAAATTGTCCCTCCCTCAGAGATGTATTAATAATTTGGCGTAACAGCAAGGTTACCGCCGATCCCCCCTAGGCCACTAGCCACGAGGGGCAGGGATCGAGAGAGCAGGTTGTCTTCCGAACACTTCTAAGGATCTTGTCCACATCCTCGGTACCGACAGACTCAAACTGATCCAGTACAACAGAGTCCACGGAAGCTCTAGACGCCTCTATTCTGGGTTCTGCTTCAATTCTGGCGTCCAGACCTTCGTTTATCCGAGAGATTTTATCCGCGAAGAAGTTGTTAAATTGGTCACAGCAGGCCTTGGTTGGTTCAAGGATCTGGTTCGGGGCAGGAGGGAGCTGAGTTAGCTCCCTCACTACCCTGAACAGCTCTGCTGGACGCGACTCCGCGGACGCGATACGAGCAGCAAAGAACGAGTTCTTAGCTGCTTGTATCGCCTCTCCATAGTTCTTCAAATGAAGGTCTAGGAGAGCCTTGTCGGATAAACGCTGGTGTTTCCGCCAGGCATACTCTAGCCGTCGCAGGACCCGCTTCCTTGCCCGGAGATCTTCTGTGTACCAGGGCTTCCTTTTGGAAGCAGGCCTGAGAGGGCGCTTGGGAGCGATACTGTGTATAGCCCTGGAGAGATCAGTATCCCAGGTGTTAACTAGGGCATCAACAGTGTCGCCGTCACTTCCAACCGTAAGCCCCTCTAGGGCTTCTTGGAACCTATCAGGTTCCATCAGCCTTCGAGGGTGGACCATTCTAATAGGTCCGCCACCCCCGGAGGGGATCTAGGTAGATGCCTTGATACTTGCCTCAACCAAGAAATGATCCGTCCATGACAGGGCGGAAATGTTGGTGATTTCCGCCCACGGATTTTCCATGTCCGTACAGAAGACCAAATCGAGTGTATTCCCCGCACAATGCGTTGGACCTGAAACCAACTGAGACAGGCCCATGGCTGTCATGGTATCCATGAATTCCCGAGCCGCACCAGATGGAACATTGTTGACCACGAAGGGGATGTTGAAGTCTCCCAGGACTAGAAGCCTGGGGGACTCCAACATCAGCTCCGAGACCAACTGTGTAAGCTCGTTAAGGGAGTCTGTTAGCGCACGGGGTGGCCGGTAGACCAACAGAATCCCTAGACTGTCTCTAGCCTTCAGGGTCAGGTAAATACACTCGATATAGGTGGTCTGACGGACATGGTTCCTGGTTAGAGACAGGGTGTTTTTATGCACCAAGGCAACCCCCCCCCCCCCGCTCACCTAACCTGCTCTGGTCCTTCACCGAGTACCCGGCAGGGAGGACCTGAGCCCACACAGCATCCCCCTCAGGCCCGAGCCAGGTCTCGGTTATGCAAGCCAGGTCGCAATTGTTATCCTCGATTAAGTCATGTACGATGTGGGATTTGTTCTTGATGGACCTGGCATTGCACAGGAGCAAAGACAGGGTTTGTGGTACGGCTGGAGTGACCCTCAGGCCCCGTTGGTTAGGAGAAGGACTGGAAGGAGAGATAGATATTAAGCATCGATCTCGCCTTCCCCTGCAACGCCAGTCCTTTCTCCTACCGTCATACTTCCCGTTGCCCCACACAACTTGGATAGGAGCCCCGCTTGTGATGAAACAGTTATCCCCTCCCTCCTCAGATAGAACTCCCTCCCCTTCCTTATTAAAATTCTCCATCCCCTCCACAGCAAAACAAGGTGATAGAGGGGGGGATGAAGGAAAGAGGTGCCGCAGTCAATATAATAACCGGCTAAGTTCATCGTTGCTAAATGGGGGGGGGGGGGGGAAGCCTGTCCGCCGCTGGCCTCGGCGTGGAGCCGGGTGGGAGCCGGTAATTAACTCACTTTTATTGGTTTAAAAGGAGTGCTTCTACAATTGGATAATCTGCACTGGCAGTCCATGCAGAAAAGGTCTTTATTTACACATACAGTCAGTCATTCACATCCATGGATTCTTTACCCACTGTTTCAACCATCCAGGCTTGAAAATCTTCCAAAAAGATATAAATTCCAAAAGGCAAACCTTGATATTGCTATTTTTAAAAACAAACAAACAAGGGACACTATTTCACTACACCATTGTATTTAATGGGACTTGAGCATCCACGGATTTTGGTATCTACGGGAGTCCTGAAACCAAACCCTGGAAGATACCAAGGGCCCACTGTACAATAAACGTTTATCACATTTTCACAAATTTGTCCTCCTACGCTTTAACCATTGTCAAGTTGTGGGTTGATTTTTGTGCCGGAGTGATTGCCCAACTCTTTTTAGGCAGTTACAAAAAGACAACTTTCCCAGAGTTTTCCACTATTCTATGGTTTTAGTTCATACAGCCACATGCATAAAAGAAACGTAGGGCCTGGACAAATGGAGGGAAAGGAGCGGACAGATGCTGCCCCTTTCTTCCCCGGATTGTGGCTGCACCAACCAAATGTTGCAGCCATGATGCAGCATGAAAAAGGAACCATGAAATGCAGCGCCTTTCCGTGCTGCTGTCAAGGTGCCATTGGCGCCTTGAAGTGGTGTGGTGATGTCTCTTGTGTGGTCCACAAGGCACATCATTGGTGCGCACACCATTTGGATGCGCTCATGCCAAAATTGCACCTGGAGAGCCCAGAACCTGTGGACGCTCTGCTCTCTCGAGCCCTAATTTTGGCCCCACTTTAAGCCTGTCTGTACTGGGCCTAGGTCCCTATCAATGTCTGGGATTCTGGGAGTCGAAAATCTCTTAAAGAGCAGAGTTTGGGGACCACTGTTTTGGAGCAAAACTAGGCCTAAGAGGAGACAGATAATATTTGAGTATCGACATTCCTCCACTGATTGTCTCCCAACTCTGCTAGGATTTGAAATATATTTCTTTGAGAATTCTGCTTCTCACATAATTGTGTCCTAGTTCCGTAGGACGCAATTTCAAGTATAGCCTGTCGTGGTTCAATTCGCAACATTATATGTTTCCTTAATCATCTTATTACAGTTCTAAGTCATTAATAAAGAATGCAGTGCAATTGTATACACAGCTGCTCAGAAGTGACATTTAATGGGACTTTACTCCAAAGTAAGGAAATAGTGGATTGCAGCCTAGTCTCTAAATCCAATCTCAGGATTACTTTGAGAACCAGAAGATGGATATAGCCTAACCCAAGGATTCAAACTAATAGACAAGCAACAATTTGAATATATTTAATCACAAAAGTGGGCTGGTCCCACTGTCAGAGAAGGCTGGCATCTTATTTTTAAAAGCAGAAGTGGCACACAAAGACTCACTGAAGTTTATCACACGGGAGGAATTTCTCCCAATTTCAAATGAAGCCAATTTGAGTTCAAGTAAATTCACTAGTTTAGTGAATTTACGCGAAATCTTATTGCATTTGGAATGCATTCAGAATGACTTCCCAAGTGAGTAATTTTCTCCAGCGAGTGAGGACTTTTATACTTCTTAGCCCACATCTTCTAATAATTCTCTCCTGATTTGTTCTTTGCAAGCATCAAGGTAGTATGTTGGGCCCAACGCAGAGAGGTGGCTGAGCATAAGAAGTGTATTTTAATACACACATTAAAAAATCATTCAGAGAAAACTTTAGGCTTCCAAGAAAATTTGTCACTGACCTTAAAGTAGCCTTTCTGGAACAAAGAAGCGTTGAAGACAGCCGGCTGAGTTTATTGTTTATCAGGAATTTTTAATCTATCACAAGTTTTCAATAATTTCTTATTATGAGAAATGTGCTAATTGTCTTAGCCAATTGGCTAGTATCAGAATGTATCGGCAACAGATTTTATAGCGCAAGTATATTTTGTCAAGATCGGAAGCAATCTGTTGAATCTAAGTACGTGAGTGTCTTCATTTAGAAAAATACCCTGAACTAGAATATAAAGTATATTTCTTCCCAATGCAATTTAATGTAATTTCAAGGATATTTTCCCAGGAATGATACGAGGTGTAGTGTTTTTCTTTGTTTCGTTGACACCTGCCACCATACTGCCTCACCCTCCATTCTTATTTGATTTTTATGCCATTCTTTGGTGTGCGGTGTTAATTGTGGCAGTGGATGGCATGGAGAATTACAGACAGCAAAGAACAGGACCAAAGTAGGGAGGGAGGATCAGAAAGAGGAAGAAAATAGTGTCCGACCTCATGGTAAAGAGGCACATGAAGGAAAGGGAGGCCTCAGAAGAAAATTGGGCACATGAAAAGAATAGACATGTGATGCATGAACCCCGAAAAGAGGGAATCATAGAAACATAGAATCATAGAATCATAGAGTTGGAAGAGACCACAAGGGCCATCCAGTCCAACCCCCTGCCATGCAGGAACTCCCATTCAAAGCATCCCTGACAGATGGCCATCCAGCCTCTGTTTAAAGACCTCCAAAGAAGGAGATGCCACCACACTTCGAGGGAGTGTATTCCACTGTCGAACAGCCCTTACTGTCAGGAAGTTCCTCCTAATGTTGAGGTGGAATCTCTTTTCCTGCAGCTTGCATCCATTGTTCTGCGTCCTAGTCTCTGGAGCAGCAGAAAACAAGCTTGCTCCCTCCTCAATATGACATCCCTTCATATATTTGAACAGGGCTATCATATCACCTCTTAACCTTCTCTTCTCCAGGTTAAACATCCCCAGCTCTCTAAGTCGTTCCTCATAGGGCATGGTTTCCAGACCCTTCACCATCTTAGTTGCCCTCCTTTGGACCCGCTCCAGTTTCTCCACATCCTTTTTGAATTGTGGGAGATGAACAAGGGGCACATACGAAGAAAAGAGAAAGAAGGAATCACAGAAGAGGAAACAGAGATGTTCAGAGGAGCAGAGAGGAAACACAGAAGAGGGAAAAGACAAAAGAGGCAGGATGAGCCGGCAGATGTAAAGGGAAAGAGAGAGTGAGAACTTAAAAGGGAAGCAGGAGAAGGAGTGAAGAGTTGAGAGAAAGTGCTCATGGGGCTCTGAAGAGGGATCCAAATCCAACACCAAATAATCATTTAATCCTTTCTCTCTCAGAAACCCGTTAAGCTGACATCTGTCATCACTAAAAGCAGGGTGCAATGCACTCAGGCTCACATGATAACTTTTCATTTTACTCTAGTTTGCAAGCTGCCTTAAATCTCAGTTTTGGGGGAAAGGTGGGGTAAAATATAGTTAATAACAACTTATATTTTTCCTTTCTCTCTTGGATCCATGCTAGAAGCCTTTTGAAGACTGAATTAAAATGTGCCAGCAGTATGGATGAGAGCTGCAATGATGAGACTCCAAGAAGAAAACATCTATCAGGAAAAGAAGAAGTGTTTTTTTTGGGGGGGGGGGGGAGTCTGACTCAGTGACGCAGAGAAGGAAAAAGACATTCAAGGAGGAAGTCTGCAGCTATCTGAATATACCCAACGTGGACCTATCTTCCTATGTCAGTTTCACTAGATGTTCCATGTCTTTTCCAAGGACAACACGGGCTTGCCATCCAATGCAGTGGCTGGGTGCCTTGTTAGTACTTGTGGCAATGTCATGACTGACAGAAGACATACATTATCAGATAAGGGGCTAAGACTGATAAACTTAATCATGGATATTGTCCGTTTTCCAAGGTATCTCATTGTTTATCTTTCAGGTTTACATTCAGAAAAATCACTATTATATTTAGGAAATCCAACTGGGAGCCTTTACCTCCTCATTTTCTCTCTCTCAAAAGAATGAAACTGTCATATGGTCATGCTAAACTATGGGATAAACTTAATTTGAAGATTGCAAGACAACCCTTTTAATGGAATAAATGGATTGATTGTAGACATTTTTTTTTTTTTGCTTTGGATCAATTGATTGGTGCATCCAAGGAATATTCAACATTGCAGTGTGCTTATCAGTTACTCCTGGATACATTGTGGCAACATTTACAATTGTGACACCTTTTGCTGCCTGGCTATGGACCACCAGCTCTTCAACATTTCAGCCATCCCTGCTGTGCTGAAAACATTAATCATATCTTCAAATGGAAAGAAACACTCGTTGGAGGTTTGTTGGGAATAGTGAGAATTAGAATCCGATGATGTCTGAAGGGCCTCAACTTCCCCGCTACTGGTCTATCACACTGAAAGTGAAATGGCCGTCATGCCCAAATAAAGTAATGATTTTTACTTAATTTCCATATTCCCAAGGTATGTAGGAGTACACGAGTTAAAGGAAAGAAATAAAATAACTACTGTAAATACCCGTGCGTTTCTAGAATTTATGGAAGGGGTAGCATTTGTATCTGTAGAGATTAACAAAAATATAGAAAAAAAATTCTAAAGGAACCAGAATCCATCAAGGAAGTTAAAAAAAAAGTAGGCTGCTGTGACATGTTGGCTTTTTTACAAGTAAAATATATTATAAATAAAAAAAAATAGAAACATGAAAATTTTGTATTTTATTAGATAATAAGGTATTACTCATGCCTCTTCTGGAGGTTATTAATCTTCTGGGGCATTTTTGTGTCTACCCCTCCTCAGTCCCATCGATGGTTAAACAAACAAACAAAACAAAAACACTGGGCTGAACTTTCACTATGTGCAAGCATTACCATATGCACTTAGGAGTTTATCAGATGGGAGGAATTTCTCTTTATTTCAAATGGAGCCAATTGGAGCCAATTCGAATTCGCATGAATTCGCTAGTTTGGCAAATTTATGTGAATCCCAATTGCATTTGGAATGCATTCAGAATGACTTCCCACTACCTGAAAATGACCCCCCCATTGCCCGAAATTGCGTGAGATGCTTTAATACGCAATAATGTAAAACCCATGATTGTGTTCGGAATGATTTCCCTTTTGCCTGAAATTGTGTGAGATACTTTAATACGCAATAACGTGAAACCCCATGATTGCATTCGGATTGCCATTAGATTATACTTCCAGTTTCCGTCGTCTGATAAACTCCTTACTCACATCCACCACCAGCATAGCATTTCTGGTCCCTCAGCTCCAGTGGTACAACTAGCAACGATGGTACTGCAACACGCCTCCAACAGTTAGTGATTCATGAGCACAACACACAATAAGGAGAAAGGAGATGGATCCAAATGTAGTTCACTCACTTGCAGCTCCTTGAATATGGCACCTTCAGAGAACACATGAAGCCCTCTTGGGAAAAGGTTTCAAGATCGAATGAGAGAGGAACACCGTTTAACCAAGCAGCCAAGGAGAGGACTCATGGCACACACAAAGAGCAGCTGTAGACGGCCCTGGTTCACAGTAATGGCCCATATTAGTTCACATCTTCTAGCAAAGCCCAATGAGGCAAGTCCAGACCCAGGTGCAGGGAAGCCCAACCCTTGGGACAGTAAAGTGTTGCAGTTTTGAAAAGGTTGCAGAAATAACCAAATGCTGAGGCAGATCCAGATGGCAATGCTATACCTAGGCCTATCCTGCCAACATTGTTCTAGAATCTAATAATAACCATCACAATATCCAGGTTTCATATACCTGCTTTTCTGCAAAACCCCGCATTCTGCATAGGGCAAATGCTATGCTGAAGAGTACATGGAAATTAACAACAACAGCAACAACAACAATATATTCCGCTTTTTCTCAAAGGATCACATTAGTATAAAATAAAGTAAAATTACAACTTATAAAAAACAAACCCAAAACCCAACCCTCCCCCCCCATCATAAAAAACATGAGTCAAACCATAAACAACAAATAAAATAAAAGCATACTAATGCAAATATAACAAAATAATAAAATTGTGGGTAGATTGTACGAAAGATGTCCTCCTGTAAAGGGGGGGGGTCAGGGGCGATGACATCGATGTTGATGTTGGTATCAGCATCAATAGAAGTTGTAGCAGTAGTATTGGGGAGGCCGGTCTAGCATAATTCTGATATGAGAAATGTCATAATTAAAAACAAACAAACAAACAAACAAACAAGAACATAAGGAAATAGTGCAGTCACCCTAAACAGTTTCTCATTGACTGTACAGTAGCCACAGTGGAGCAAAGAAATATCCAAGGCAGACTGTAACATAAAAGATTTGACCAAGAATTCATCAAGAGATTCAACACATTTCCAACAAGGAGAAAGTTGTTTTTCTTAACAGATGTAATGGTACTACAGCTGATTATTACCTCACTAGTGCAATTAATGTCTATACTATCACCGAACAATAGTCGTATGCACAGCTATTGCTGATTTCTGTGTTTTTTTGCATTTCATTTCCCCCAGTCTCAATAGTTTACAGCTCCATCCTCCTCTAGTTGTGGTCATATGACATCTCTCATCTGCATCTGAGAATACTGGCTACAGTTTATGGAAGTATATATAAGTCACAAAAGCGTTTTAGCTTGCAAGATACTAAAACGCTGTTTCGTGTTTTTACCGCCACAAAGGTGGCTACTCCTGTGGAAAGCTTCATAGCTTGTGTTCCTCCTCCTCTTTTTTATCTCTCCTTCTTTACCTACTCTATCCTAGTACCCCAAGCTGTTTTGAGTGGAGTGGAAATTGGTTTTGTATCATATGTGGAGTCCAAAAGTGAGGTCTTTTGCACAAGTTTGTCTGATACCACTGTTCTCATCTTTTCAGTGCCAGGTGAATTCCTTTTTTTTATTTTTCTGGACCTTGTTCATCTTATATATATATTTCCCCTAAATATATAGATCTTGTAGGGCTTAAGATTTCAGAAATTTTTAATTTCTGTTATTAGTTTTAACACTTTAATTTAGACATTATGCTTTTATCTTTCATGTATCTGTTCTATGAAAAACTACAATTTCTTGCACAGAAAAGGCTGTTTATTGAGCAAATACCACATACAGATTTTGTCCTGAATTTTGAATAAATAATCTTCAAAAATTATAGGGTTTGTGAATACTTTCTCATAGCTGGAAGAAATTTGGCTAAAATTATTTGTTGCTTCCTTCCAGAAGAAAATTAGTAAAGAATGACATCCCCAGTATAAACATCTGCTTAAATCCCTTGCTAGTAAAATACATTTTAGAGAGCAGAAATCTAATATTTCACTTTTAAACAGTATTATTAAAGTATAAACAAGGAAAGGAAAGGGATGCACCTTTATTTTGTAAAACCTGTAAATATATTTGGAAACAAAACAAATCGTTTAGAGTTCCCTCTAGTGGTGAATTAAAGTATTTTCTAATGTCACAATTTTTGGTTGCTATTGAAAAAGGCCTTCATTTTTCTGGGGAGAACAATGTAAAATTGCCATGTTATCATGCTGAATCTTAAGAAACAGCCCATACTTCACCGTTAAGCAAAATGCTGAGCAGGCTTTCAAACTGTCCATTTGGGCAATGATTTCTGACCACATTGAGAATTTCAATGTACTGTGGCTTAGCAGTAGGGCTACAGTTGGAGTTAAGGTTAGTGCTATCAGCAGGGTTTCATATACATTTCTTGTATTTCCTGAATCCACTGAAAATTCCAGTGTCTCTCTCTGCCCTTCGACACAGCCAAACCACCGGGAGCCAGAGTATATTGTTTCACGCATGACATTGTCAGAAAGCTTTCAGGATCTCCAGTTCTCTTCATCAGATTGTTTTCCTAGGTGGAATGTTTCCAGGACATTTGGCAGAGTGTGGTGGGTACCTCAGGTACCATGAAAGGTCAACAAAGAGCCCCATTGGCACAGTGGTTAAATGCCAGTACTGCAGCTATTCACTCACAAACTACATAGATGTGAGTTCAAGCCCAGCCAGGGGCTCAGTAAGGGTCGACTCAGTCTAGCTTCCTTCTGAGGTCACTAAAATTAGTACCCAGCTTGTTGAGGGCAATTAGCTTACAAATTATAAACTGCTTAGCGAGTGCATTAGTGCATTGATAAGTGGTATAGAAATGTACTTGCTATTGCTATTGGTATTTGTTATTTATGGTCTTCATTTTTTTATACCCAAGGAGGAAGATGCCAAAATAACATGATTTATTAATGGGAAACATGCACCATATGTGTGCAGGGCACTATTTGCTACTTTGCCCCAGCGTGAAAATATCTCGCACACATACTTTGGATTATATTTAGGGATGCTGGGATAAAGAGAGATACAATGGATAATTTCTCATATTCATATTTATAAAATCCAGCAGTTATGCAGATCTGTTTCCAGATTTAGGGGAAACACTGAGGTCTCTTGATAAATAAGAACACAGAAGAGGAAAAGGCTATTTAAAAAACAACAACAGCAGTAAAACTGGAGATTAATTTTAGGTGATGTATTAGAAAAATGTTAGTAGAAGCGAAACTGGCTGGTGGTTGGAGGGACTTGGGGCGTGAACCCAAAGATCCATTCTTCAGATGCCAAAAAAGTCCTCTACAGTTTTAGATTGGCCCTTGATTAGTTAAACTGTGACTTTTTAAAATCCAAGATCTTGAGAATTTAATAGTAGTTCTGTTTTAACCTTAATCCCATTTTATATTAGAAGGGCTGAAGGAAAGGCCTAGAGGATAAGCGTATGAAAGGCCTAAGATGCCACAAAATAGGCAAAGCTACCTTAGTTCAGTCCAGTTGGGGAGCTTCCCTAAATTTGGTTAGATCTGGCAAAGCATTACTCCTCTTTTTCTCATGATAATGGATGTCTGTATTTAGACCAAGCTTGATTTTAACCTTGAAACAGTCAGTTGCATCCAGAATACACACACTAGCTTCATGTCTTTCTTTCTTTCTTTTTTTGCCGACTCAGAGCAAGGCAGAGATCGCAAACAGTTGGAACACGGACTGAACCATCAGCTTGAACCTGCACAGAAGCTATCCATTGGCATCCAGAGGTCAATTAGTGAGATTTGAGCAGCTTCCTCACTAACTTGTTGCACCAGCAACTAACAGCTTTTTTGTTCAATAGCAGTACTTTTTCTAGAGCTCAGAAGGACTTGATGTGCCTCATACCCCAGTACCTGATTTTCCTTCTCATAAACAGATGAAAATTCTACATTTAGGCCACAAAAGTGAAATGCACAAGTACTGGAAGGGGAATATATGGCTACATGCTAAAAGGATCTTGGGATTATTGTTGATCATAAATTGAACATGACCTGGCCGTGTGATGTTGCAGCAAAGAAAGGGAATGCTATTTTAGCCTGCATTGAGAGCAGCTTAGGTCCGAAACACACTACAGAAACAATCCAGTTTGAGTTCACTTTAACTGCCCTGGATCAATTCTATGGAATTCTGGGAACTGTATTTTTTGTGAGACATTTAGCCTTCTTTGTCAGGAGCGCTAGTACCACAATAGAAATAAAATTCCCAGGATTCCCTAGCACTGAGCCAGGGCAGTTAAAGCGTCTCACGTGGGATCATTTCTGCAGTGTGCTTGGGACTATAGCTTCCATATCAAGGGAAGTAATGGCCTCACTATATTCTGGAGTACTATGTTCAGTTCTGGGCATTTCTTTTTAAGAAGAATATAGACAAGTTTGAGCAGGTTCAAAGAAGGGCAATGAGAATGATAAGAGGTACGGAGAGCAAAACGTGAGAAAGGTTGAAGGAGCTGGACATGTTCAGTTTGGTGAAGAGTTTAAAGACTATATTGTTTAGGGAAGCGTCCCCAGGATTGTCCCATCTGCCCCAGGATGCCTCCTCTTAACTATGTTTTAAGAACCCAAGCCCTTCCTCCAGTCCTTGGTCCGGGCGCCAGAGGGAGAGAAGAACCACTGGACCTCATCCCCTTCCCACCACCTTCCCCTTTTCCTTTTGCATTGTCTTTTAGACTGTAAGCCTGTGGGCAGGGATCCGTCTATCTATAAGAATCTATGTACAGCACTGTGTAAACTTACAGCGCTATATAAATAAAATTATTATTCCTAATAATAATAATAATGAAGAGAAGACTGAGGGGGTGACAGGATTGCACTCTTTAATACCTCAAGGGCTGCCACAAAGAGGAGATGTCAGGTTTGTTCTTTGCTGCTCCAGAGTGTAGAAGAAGATCTGATGGTTTTATGTTACAGAACAGTACATTTCAAATGAACATAACAAAGAACGTCTTGACAATAAGAACAGTTCAGCAATTGAACCAAAGGCCTAGAGAGGATCTTCTCTGGACGTCTTTAAAGAAGAGGCTGGACAGCTGCCAGCTGGGGATGCTTTAGCTGCTGGGCCTGCACTGAGCATAGATGACCTATGAAGGCCCATTCCATCTCTATGATTCTATGAAAGAAAGGCTTGGGATGCCAAATGTGCTCTGCATACTTAGTCCTGCACTTCAGTATTGACCTCTTCTATACTTTATATCCATAGCCCCAACAATGATGGTGGAGGACTTGGAGCTGGGTTGGGGCTCTTGTTATGGCACCAGATCTCTTGGTGTCAGGGCCTTCTGGGTGTCAGTGTGGGGGTGTCAGGGCCTTCTGGGTGTCAGCCTAAGATTGTCCCTCAGCGGTTGTTAAGACTGAGCTGGAACTGGAAATAAAGTTCTGTTCCTCTGCACTGGATGATGTCTGATGGGCCTGACCATAAGTGAACCCTGACACTTTGTTCCAGTATCTCAATCTTCAGTGCTGTCGCTGCCTGTAAAAACTTGTGTGGAGTGTCTTTCAGGTTGTTGTGTGCCTTTCTGACATAAGGTGATTCTAAGGTGAACCTATCATGGGACTTCCTTGGCAAGATTTATTCAGAGTTTACCTTCATCTGAGTGTGACTTGCTCAGGGTCACCCAGTGGGTTTCTGTGGCTGAGCGCAGAGTAAAACCCTGGTTTCCAGAGTTGTAGTCCAATACTCAGTCCACTACATCCACTACTCTTATTGTCCCTCAGAGATTATAAAAATTATTTGGGTAGCCACGCTATGTTTGTTTAATGGTCCTCAGACTGTGCTCCTTAAGGGAACTTGGACTTCAGCTTCCAGAATACCAGATCATTAGCTAACATGGCTGAGTCTCCTGGGAGCTGAAGTCCAAAATCTCTTAAAGGGCACAGTTTGGGGACCACTAACCAAAGCTATGGTTCACATTATTTTTGAAGCATTCTTCATCCAGGTCTTTCAGGTGTTGAACATAAAATGGTGCCTGTAAAACAAGAATCAGATTACTTTTCAGTGCACAAGGAAGATGTTATATATAATGCTAATACTGAATAAGGGTGGTGGTTAAACAAGTTAATGCAAGGGCCTAGAATCATAGAGTTAGAAGAGACCACAAGGGCCATCCAGTCCAACCCCTGCCATGCAGGAACTCCAAATCAAAGCATCCCTGACAGATGGCCATCCAGCCTCTGCTTAAAGACCTCCAAGGAAGGAGACTCCACCACCCTCCGAGGGAGTGTGTTCCACTGTCAAACAGCCCTTACTGTCAGGAAGTTCCTACTAATATTATTTTATTCATTCAACTAATTATTCATTCAACTTTATTTGTTCAACTAATACGTTAAATTGTTCAGGATGCCTTGATTGAGATAACCCATTTCATTTTTTTAAAAGTTCTTTCCCCACCACCAAATGAGTGCATGGACCAGCCTACTTTTTAGTTCAGACAGATAACCATGCCATAAAAATGCACAACAATTTTCATTCTGATACCCATTGTAAATGTGTATGGAGAATAAGCAAATATTTGAACTTCAAATTGAGAATTATGTCACATCCTTCTTAAACTGTGGTGTCTAGAACTGGACACAGTGTTTCAGATGAGGTCTGACCAAAGCGGAAAAGAGTGATACTACTATTTCCCTCAATTAGAGCACTATACTTTATATTTTATATGTTGTACCCCACCCTGATTGCTCATCCAGAGGGGTGGGATATAAATAATTATTATTATTATTATTATTATTATTATTACTACTTCTTTTGATGGAGCCCAGAATTGCATTGGTTTGTTTTGGCTCCTGAATCACAGTTGATTCAGGTTTGGGTTTATGGTCTACTAAGATCCCTTGATCCTTTTTATATCTATTTTTATACCTATATTTTGTGCATTTCCTGGGATGTAATATCTATATAATTATATCTATATAATATCTATATCATACCTATATTTGTGAGAGCCACTGTGGCATAATAGTTTGAGTGTTGGACTGCAAATCTGAAAAACATGGTTCCATTCCCAGCTGGGCCATGCAAATCTTGGACGAGTCATACATTCGTAGCCTCAGGGGAAGGCAATGGCAAGCCTCCTCAAAACAAATCTTGCCAAAAAACAAACAAACCCACATGACAAATCTACTTTAGGGTAGTCATTCCCAAACTATGCTCTTTAAGGGACTTTGGACTTCAGCTCCCAGAATCCCAGACTATTGGCCAACATGGCTGCAGCTTCTAAGAGCTGAAGTCCAAAAAGGGCACAGTTGGAGGACCACTGCTTTAGGGTAACCATAAGTTGGAAACAACTTGAGGGCACGCACCAACAAACTTATATGTGTGCATTTCCAAGATGTAATATCTTACATTTATCACTGCTGACATTTCATTTTGTTAGTCTTGACCCAGCTCTCTAACTGTTGAGATCATTTTGATCTTCTCCTCTCAGGTGTTAGCTACTTTTAATTTGGTGTCATTTGTAAATTTGACAATCAGCCTTCTATTTCATTATCTAAGAGACTGAACAGATGGGTGAAAAAAGCCCACTTCCGGGCATCATTGATATGTGGTGTTTAGATGACACATACCTGTATTCCGATAATCGCCAGAAGCTTGCTTGAAGACACCCAGCTGCCCTGAAATGGGAAGCTTCACGATGCTTCAGCAGTGTGCTGAATATACGCCGCACACTGCTGGAGTGTCTTAAAGCTGTGGCAGAGTGGGAAAAGCTGACTTTTCGCTGGCCAAAAATGGAGCAGATCTTATTTGCTCCTTTTTTTGGCTGGCCTCAAGGTGGTTTGGGACCACAGCATTTCTTCACCATGGCCACAGTCTGTCTTTGGAAGGGGCGGCTTCACATGTAACAAAAGAATTATCTTCATAAAAATTTCTTACTTTCCAACAATGGGTATATGTCACTTACACTTTAAACTTGTTTCACTGTACGTAGGTCTTATTTTAGCTTTAACTTTTCCTAGTTCTAAGTGAAAAAAATGGTTTAACTGGTGTTGTTCCACACACAAAACTGTGCCAGATAAATGTGTCTCTTCACAGAACGTGATGCCTTACTGCTGTATTATCATCACACTTTTTGTTATATGTTCCTGGTTTACATGGATGCTTGTCTCTGAACTCAAAAGCTGTTCATCAGTTAGATCCATCCCTGATGTGAGCCAACAGACATAGTCCGCATGACATGAAAGGCATTCATTTCATCAGTGGCCCTGTTTTGCTGTTGCCAAACCTGAAGTACATTCTGAATGCATAACATTTCTTCAGGCTTATTCTTGGTCTCAATTTGGCCAATGCTTCTTCAAAATTTCATGTTCTCAGGGCCTGTCACATTTTAGATTGGTGGAGTTCCCCTCATTCTCTTTGATGTTTCTCTATTTGTTTCATACATTATTTGATAAAGAATGTTTTCTGTGAGGAGCAGTTCAGTGATATTTAGCTGTTTATATGCTAATGTAGGAAAATGCTGGCAACAATACACAGAAGCTATATAAAAGAGATGAAAAAAATGAATGACACGTGCAATGAACAATTATACAAAGATGAACCCCAAATCTTAGAAAATGAGATAGAAGCTGCAATAAGGGAAATTGGTAATAATAAATCACCAGGAACAGATGATATTCCAGTTGAACTGCTACAGTCCATACAGGCAGAACCATTTCTAGTGTTAACTAAAATATATCAAAAGATCTGGAAAACAAAACAGTAGCCATTAGACCAGAAACATTTGATTTACATCCCCATCCACAAAAAGGAGACACAAAAGATTACAGCAGCTATAGGGCAATAGCATTGATTTTCCATTCAAGTAAAATTATACTCAAAATTCTATAAAATAGACTCCAATCACAGAATGGTACTAAATTGGCAAAGGGGTCAAGTAAGGATGCATTTTATGAACATACTTGTTCGACCTGTATGCAGAAAATATTATTCAAATAGCAAATGTAGATTTAGGAGAAGGAGAAGGGAAGGAAAGATAGAAGGATGACACCGTATTACTAGCAGAAAATATTATAGACTTGGAACAATTACTAAGGAAGGTCAACGTAGAAAGTGCAAATGCAGGCTTGATGCTAAACATGAAGAAAAGGATCTCCATAAATCCAGCCTAGACAATGAGGACATGGAAATAGAGTTCCCATACCTTTGTTCAAAACTAAGACTGCTGTCAAGAAATCAGAAGAAGAATAGGAATGGGAAGGGCATTCCTGGGTTCTCTTTTGTTCTCTCTATACACATTGTCTCTGTCCAGAACTCAGCTGCACATATTATCACATCCACTCACCGCTTTGACCATGTTTCTCCTCTTTTATCCTCCCTTCATTGGCTCCCCTTCCGCTTCTGCATCCAGTATAAGCTTTTCTTGTTGACTTTCAAAGCCCTCCACGGACTGGCCCCTCCTTACTTGTCTGAACTTCTTTCTCCTCACACTCCTTATCGTACCCTCCGTTCTGGTAGTCAAGGTCTCCTGTCCCAGCCGAGGATTTCCACTGCCCTGTCCCGGATTCGTCCCTTCTCACTTGCTGCCCCTCACTCCTGGAACCTTCTTCCCCCACATGTGCACCTCATCACTTCTCTAACCAGATTCAAAATTATGTTAAAGACTATATTGTTTAGGGAAGCGTTCCCAGGACTGTGCCATCCGCCCCAGTATGCCTCCTTTTAACTTTGTGTTAAGAAGCCATGCCCTCCCTCCAGTCCATCTGCCTTGGTCCTGGCCCCAGAGGGAGAGAAGAACCACTGGACCTCATCCCTTTCCTACCAAATTCCCTTTTTCCTTTTGTGTTGTCTCTTTTAGACTATAAGCCTGAGGGCAGGGATCCGTCTAGTTTAAAACTGTATGTACAGCACTGTGTACATTTACAGCGCTATATAAATAATAATAATAATAATAATAATATAAACTCCTAAGACTCACAGTGTGAAGAAGACTTCAAGTTAGCATGCATTTAAAAATCAACAGCCCGTGCAATCAAATCTGACTGACAGATCTAAACATCTCAGACTACATTTTGAGGGTTTTCCAGCAATTGGATTGCTTTGAGTGGTGGTGTAATGGAGCCAGGGTTTGCTAGGCAGATGTGCCAAGATTTTTGATTTGTGGGGATGATGCCACCATCTTCCTCCCTCATTTCTCCTCTAAGCTTGACTGAAGTTCTCACAGGTGGCAAGAGAGATGGGACAGAATTCTCCAACAAAAATACATTGCTGGGAGCGAAAGCTATAGTCACAGGAAGTATACTGGATCCTGGATGGGCAATTAAAAGGCATTGGCTGCACAAGAGGCCTGAGAGGAACACATCTTCCTTTTCCAGGATCTGTCCTACATTTCAGCCTTTTGTCCTGGAGGAATGTTCAAATTGACCTCCATTTTGAGCATGGCTAAGAAATACAAATTTATATTTATATGAGTGTTATAGGTCACTGCATTCCAAAATATCCTCTATTTTGAACATGACTAAGAAGCATGAATTTATATGTAAATATTAGGGTTGTAGTTCATGAAGGTTTTGTTTGTAACATCCTTCATTTTGCAGTGCCTTTTCCTCCTTTGTGCTTATGAGGGCATCCGGCCACCCTGCCTCCACTTCAGCAGGCATCTTTCAGTTCTCAAGGGGCCCTCAGGCAGCACCAGTCCTCAAAGTGTCCCTGTTTTCTCCAAAGACATGGGAGGAATTGCTCTTTTGGCCTGCTGTGGGTGTGAGTGAATGAGATCCCTTTCAGTGAGATCAATGAAAACAACACCACCACCAACACATCAACAATGGCCAGTCCCATAAACTGCTTCCGCGGTGTGCATGGGAATCCAGACAAGAGTTGCCTACAAGACACAAGGCAAGAGGGTGGCTTTGGAGCCTCTCTGCCTGAGCGTAGTTGCAATGAGGATATACTAAAACAAATGACAGTACGTGCATATAGGAAAATCATATTTGCCTATAAGGAATCATTGGAGAAAACTTACCCATAGGGAAATGTGTTGCAAGGGTTCTCCAACGATTCCCTATTGATAAGGGTTCTTCAGTGATTCCCTACAGGCAAGTATTCTCCAAAATTTCCTTATGGCTATGTATTCTACAATGATTCCCTATGGGCAAGTATTCCCCAATGATCCCCCATGGGCATGGGTTCTCCAATGATTCCTTACGGGCCAGTATCCACCAATGATTCTTTATTGGCCAGTATTCTCCACTATTTCCCGATGGGCAAGTGTTCTCCAATGATTCCCTATGGGCAACTATCCTCCAATGATTTCCTGTGGGAAAGTATCCTCCAATGATTCCCTATGGGCAAGTGTTCCCAAATGATTCCCTATGGGCAAGTGTCCTCTAATGATTCCCTATGGGCAAGTGTTCCCCAATGATTCCCTATGGGCAAGTGTCCTCCAATGTTTCTCTATGGGCAAGTGTTCTCCAATGATTCCCTATGGGCAAGTGTCCTGCCATGATTCCCTATGGGCAAATATTCTCCAATGATTCTCTAAGGGCAAGTGTTCCCCAATGATTCCCTATGGGCAAGTCTTCTCCAATGATTTTCTCTGGGCAAGTGTTCCCAAATGATTCCCTATGGGCAAATATTCTCCAATGGTTCTCTATGGTCAAGCGTTCCCCAATGATTCCCTATGGGCAAGTGTTCCCCAATGACTCTATGGGCAAGTATCCTCCAATGATTCTCTATGAGCAAGTATTCTCCAATGATTCCCTGTGGGCAAGTATCCTCCAATGATTCGCTATGGGGAAATATCCTCCAATGATTCCTTATGGACAAGTGCCCTCCAATGATACTCTATGGGCAAGTGTTCCCCAATGATTCTCTATGCGCAAGTTTTCCCCAATGATTCTCTATGGGGAAGTGTCCTCCAATGATTCCCTATGGACAAGTGCCCCCCAATGATTCCCTATGGGCAAGTGTCCTCCAATGACTCTATGGGCAAGTGTTCCCCAATGATTCTCTATGCGCAAGTTTTCCCCAATGATTCTCTATGGGGAAATATTCTCCAATGATTCCTTATGGACAAGTGCTCCCCAATGATTCTCTATGGGCAAGTGTTCCCCAATGACTCTATGGGTGTTCCCCAATGATTCTCTAAGGGCAAATATTCTCCAATGATTCTCTAGAGGCAAGCGTTCCCCTATGATTTCCTATGGGCAAGTTTTCCCCAATGACTCTATGGGCAAGTATCCTCCAATGATTCCCTATGGGCAAGTGTTCTCCAATGATTCCCTATGGGCAAGTGTTCCCCAATGACTCCTTATAGGCAAACATTCCCCAATGATTCTCAAGGGACACCCTTCGCTTAGGCCGCCTTTCTAGCTTCTTTTGGGGCATCTTTCCGAGAGTCGGCATCCCTGGACCCGAGCTGAACCCTTTTTGGGGATTTGGAGCAACAACGTCTGGGCAAGAATCCCGGCCTCCCTCTATCCCTTCCTTCCTCGCTGCACTTGCTCCTCCCGGGCTTCGTATGGTGCTCTGGAACAGCAAGCTTGTTTTCTGCTGCTCCAGAGAAGAGGGAAGAATGGATTCAAGCTGCAGGGAAAGAGCTCCCCAACAGAAGAACTTTCTGGCAGTCAAGAGCTCTTCAGCATTGGAACAGGCTGCCTTTTGGAGCGAGATGGAGTCTCCTCCTTTGGAGGTCTTTAAGCAGAGGCTGGAGGGACATCTGTTGTTGGGAGTGCTTTGATGGAGAGTTCCTGCATGGCAGAAGGGGGGGTTGGTACTGGGTGGCCCTTGAGGGTCCCTCCCGATTTTATATCATTCTGGGGTTCTGAGAAAGGGGTCCCCGGTCTCCTTGCTTTGGGGTCAGTGAAGACGGAGGGGAAGTTTGAAGGGAGAGGCAGAGAAGGGGAACCTCTTCTCCTCCCCTCTGCCCCAGAGAGAGAAGCCACTCTTTCCCGCCCTTTTCTGGGGCGCTTAACCCAGGAGGAGACCCCTGAGGGAGAGGGAAAGAGGGGGACGGGGTGCTTCTTAATCTTCTTCTTTGGAAGGAGGGAGGGAGAGGAAGGCAAGAAAAAGGTCCCCGGCCTGAGGGACTGGGGGGAGCCCCTTGACAGGGAGCAAAGGAAGAGAAGGAGGAGAAAAAGAGGGGAAAGGGGGTGGTGATGGTGGTCCCTTTATCTTCTTCTTCTTCTTCTTCTGAGGGATGGAGAGCAACAGGCAAGAAAGGCCTTTGCAGGGGGGCGTTTGAGGGGAAGGGGGCTCCCCTCAGGAGCCCCTTGAGACTTTCTTTTTTTTCTGAAGGAGGGAGGGATGGGGACCAAAAGAAAGGGGTCCCCGGCCTCCTCTCCTTGGAAGGAAAGGCAGAGAGGGCGCTTGAAGGGAGAAGGAGCTCAACTGAGGAGCCCCTTGAAGGGAGGGAAAGGAGGGAAGGGGCTTCTTAATCTTCTGAGGGAGGGACGGAGACCAAAAGAAAGGGGTCCCCGGCTTGGAAGGAAAGGTAGAGAAGGCGCTTGAGGGGAGGGGAGCTCAGCTCAGGAAGCCCGGGAAAGGAGGGAAAGGAGGGAGGGGGGCTTCTTCTTCTTCTTCTTCTTCTTCTTCTTCTTCTTCTTCTTCTTCTTCTTCTTCTTCTTGAGGGAGGGGATGGATAACAAGACAAGAAAAGGGTCTCCGGCCTCTTTGTCTTTTTGGAACTGAGGGCAGAGAGGGCACCTGAGGGAAGGGAGCTGAGCTCAGGAGCCCCTTGAAGGGAGGGAAAGGAGGGAGGGGGCTTTTTCTCTTTCTCCTTCCTTCCTTCCTTCTCTTCTTCTTCTTCCTCTTCCTCTTCTTCTTCCTCCTCCTCCTCTTCTTCTTTTGAGGGAGGGGATGGATAGCAAGGCAGGAAGAAAGGGGTCCCCGGCCCTCTTTGCCCTGAAATTAACAGCAGGGAGGTCGCTTGAAGGGAGAAGGAGCTCAACTGAGGAGCCCCTTGAAGGGAGGGAAAGGAGGGAGGGGGCTTTTTCTCCTTCCTCCCCCTCCTCCTCCTCCTCCTCCTCTTCTTCTTCTTCCTCCTCCTCCTCCTCCTTTTCCTCTGAGGGAGGGGATGGATAGCAAGACAAGAAGGGGGTCTCCGTCCTCTTTGCCTTGGAATTGACGGCAGAGAGGGCGCTTGAAGGGAGAAGGAGCTCAGCTCAGGAAAGGAGAGGGGGGGGGAGAGGGGGCTTCTTCCATCTTCCTCCTCCTCCTCCTCCTCTTCTTCTTCTTCTTCTTCTTCTTCTTCCTCTGAGGGAGGGGATGGATAGCAAGGCAAGAAGAAAGGGGTCCTCTCTGCCTTGACGGAGGAGAAGGAGAAGGAGAAGAAGCAGAAGGAGGAGGAGGAGGAGAGCTCAGAGCCGAGGCGGAGGGGAGGAAACCAAAGGGAAGGGGAGAGAGGGGGGGGGGGTTGTTCCGCTGCAATCCTTGCGTCGTCGTCGTCTTAAGGGGGGGGGGGGGGAAAGGGAGGCATCTTCCGGTTTTGCAGCAGCAGCGGCGGCGGCGGTGGCTGTGGCTGCTGTGCGCCGTCCCGCCAAATGGCCTGTCCAGATGCGGCAGGAGGATCCTCGTCGGCCTCAGCGGGAGGAAGAGGAGGAAGAGGAAGAAGAGGAAGAGGAAGAGGAAGGCAGCTCAATAGTGCAGCAGAAAGAAAGGCCGCGGAGGAGGGAAAGGGCCTGGCGTGGGCTGGGGGCTCGGGCTGACTCGGCATGAGGCCGGCAGCTCCGACGGCGGGCTTCTCCTCGTTCTCCTTCTCCTTCTTCTTCTTCTCCATGATCTTTTTGGGGGTGTCTTGGGGCTGCTCCCTCCCCAGCCTCCGCTCCGTCCAGGACCAGGCTTATTCGGCCACCGTGGTGCTGGAAGGCAAGGTCCAAGCGGTGCCTGCTGCCTCTTCCCCGACGGGGCTTCCCGGGAACGGGACCCAGCATCCTTCTCCTTCTTCTCCTTCTTCTTCTTCTTCTTCTTCTTCGGGGATCCTGGTCAAGGTGCTGGACCTCTGGCCCCTGAACAGCGGGGGGCTCCAGCGGGAGCAGCTCATCCGGGTGGGACCCTCCTCTTCGTCCTCTTTTGCCTCCTCCGCCGCCTCGGAGGCTCCTCCGCCGCCGCCTTTCCTGCCTCCTCCTTCGTCCCCCTGCTTCAAAGTGAAGCGCAACCACCGCTACATCTTCTTCCTGGAGCCCACCGAGCAGCCCTTGGTCTTCCGGCCCTCCTTCGCCCCCCTCGACACCAGCGCCAAGAACCTCAAGAAGGACGTCGGGCGCATCCTCTGCGCAGACTGCGGTGAGAAGGAAACGCGCAACGCGCTTTCACACGGATAGGAGCGAATCCGGGTTGAGCCCGCTTTTTGTCCCCCCCGCCCTGGCTCCCTGCGAGGGCATTCTGGGAATGGTCGTTGGTTTGTGGCACCAGAGCTTCGCTCTGGTGCCACAAACCAACGACCATTCCCAGAATGCCCTCGCAGGGAGCCAGGGCGGGGGGGGGGGACAAAAAGCGGGCTCAACCCGGGTTAGATGCTTGCTGGTGGGTGTGCCTCCCGCAACTCTGAGGCCTCCTTCCCTCCTTTTGCAGGATGCTCCTCTCCCTTGTCTTTTTCTGCATTGTGCTGCATTAGGGAGAGAGAGGGAGGAAGGCCTCCTGGCACAGGGATGGGGCCTCTGTGTGTGTGTGTGTGTGTGTAATATATACGCACACACACACATAAATATACATGCACACATAGGGATATGCACACATACGCACACACACATACACATGTTCTTTATATATATATATATATGTACTCATGTATATATGCACACACAATGTATACACAGAGACATACATACCTGTATGTGTACACACACACACATACACACACACACACACACAGACATAAATATATATACATACACACATATGGGTATGCACACTTATATGTGTGTGTATACACACACACATTATATATATATATATATATATACACACACACACATATATATATGCACACTTATATGTTTGTGTATATATATACACACACACACGTTTTATATATATATATACACACACACACATATATGCACACTTATATGTGTGTGTATATACACACACATACACGTTTTATATATATATACACACACATTTGATATATATATATATATATACACACACACACACATATATATATATGCACACTTATATGTGTGTGTATATACACACACACACACACACACACGTTTTATATATATATATATACACACACGCATGTTTTTATATATATACACACACACACATATATATGCACACTTATATGTGTGTGTATATATACACACACACACACACGTTATATATATATACACACACACACATGTTTTTTATATATACACACACACACACATATATATGCACACTTATATGTGTGTGTATATACACACACACATGTTTTATATATATACACACACACGTACACATGTTTTATATATATATATATATATATACACACACACACATACACATGTTTTATATATATATACACACACATTTGTATATGCACTTACAATATATACACACATACATACATACCTGTATATGTACATACACACACACACATACACATATTTTATTTATATATACACACACACATGTATATATGCACACACAATACACACACATACATATATATATATATATATATATAAATATACACATACAGACACATACACATATATGTATACACACACCTATATATATTTACATACATGCACACATATGGATACCCACACACACACACATATATATATACACATACACACATATGAACAGACACACACAATATACACACAATACATACACATATGTGTGTGTGTATATATACACACACACACATACACACACTTGTATATACTGTATGCATATATATATATACAGGTATATGTTATATTGGCGGGGGGGGGATGCTCTGTGGATCCAGGGACAGAAAAGAAGGGAAAGGGAGGTCGGTGGGTTCTCTCTCTGTTATCCCTCGGTCTCTCTCTTTCTTCCTGGTGGTGAACTCTGTTGTATAAGGCAAGGCTGGCAACTTTCTTATGTAAACAACCTCCCCTTTCCCCTTCCCTTTCCTTTCCCCCTTTTAAGTTTATTTCTGGTGAAACGACTCAGACAAGAGCTTGTCGCTTCCTCTTTTGTTTACAAATGGCTCCTTTTATCTTCCCTGGTGGAAAAAAAAAAAGACACTTCTTTCTGGTGTACTGGTTTGATGTCCCCAGGGCTCACTTGCCTTCCTGAAGTCATCTCATCCTCGATTTGTGCATCCTTTTAGGCCAGATTTCACGAAGGAGACTTGGGGGCCTCGTTCCCATCACGTTACGAAATGGGTCGCAAATCGGATTATGCGTCCGCCGTTCCCACTCGAAACCGATCCCAGATCCCTATTTGATCGAATTTTCTTGCCAATTTCTCTTGGTTGCCGTCTTGACGTGAATGAAGCTCTTATCATTTAAGGGCAAGGCAACCTCTCTGGCTGTGTTCACACTAGAGAAATAATCCAGTTTGGCACCGCTTTAACTGCCCTGGCTGAAGGCTATGGAATTCTGGGAGTTGGAGTTTGTTGTGGGGCCCAGAGCGGAGCTTTGCTCCGCTCTGGGCCCACAACAAACTCCAACTCCCAGAATTCCATAGCCTTCAGCCAGGGCAGTTAAAGCGGTGCCAAACCGGATTATTTCTCTAGTGTGAACACAGCCTCTCTTAGGAAATGGGCCTCCCTCTTTGCTGGGGGGGAGGCGACTCAGGGGACACGGTCTTCCCAAAAAGCACCTGTCGGGACCAAATAAGTAAGCTTCAGGAGTCACGGGAGCAAATCCTGACGGGTTTCCCATATATCCAAAAAAAGCTGTCCCAGGCTGGGAATGAGGATAAGGTTACAACCCATTCCATCCATGCTTTATCTCCACTTTAAATCACCGCATCCCGGCTGCTTTTTGCCCTGCGAAAGGTCAGTGGTATCAACAGCAGCTTTAAGATAAAATGAGAAAAATGAGAAATGGGGTTCCTCCTTGTCGCTGCTGCGATTGCATTTGGAAAATGTTTGAGCTGTTATTAGATTTAAAACAAAACCAAATCCAACAACATTGGGAGAAGCAAGTCATGGGAGTTTTCCGTGCCGTTTGCTTTGGAACTTTGTTGCTTTCGTGTTTCAGTCATGACTTTCAGGTGGCTATTCTCTTTTTCATTTGGAGCAGATAACCGAGAAAGCTTGAAAGCTTGGTTCCCTCCCATATATCTTGCTCTGGATATTTTTTTTTCTTCTTCCAGTTAGGAGGCCTTTTAAGAGAGAGGTCTTTCAGTGGCTTGGTGGATGGGATATCTTCCTGCTCCTGTTGATGAACTCTGAGGGTTGGCATGCGTGTAGATGAAAGTGGCATGTTCTGCTGCAGAAATGAAGAATTCATGAGAGCGAGTAGGTATCGGAGTAACTGCAAGTTCTTTGCAGTGTCCGTAGCCTCCTTTTAATCTGAAGGATTTGTTTCATATTTTTTTTGGTGGGTTTTTTCAGACTGTGTGGCCATGTTCTAGAAGAGTTTCTTCCTGACGTTTCGCCAGCGTCTGTGGCTGGCATCTTCAGAGAAGAGTTCTCTGAAGATGCCAGCCACAGATGCTGGCGAAACGTCAGAAAGAAACTCTTCCATAACATGGCCACATAGTCCGAAAAAAACCGACAAAAAACCATGGTTTTTTGGGCCATGAAAGCCTCGACTTCATATTTGCTTCATGTTTTTCTTTGCTTTTCGTCCGATATAAAATGTGACAAGCAGAAAGCCTGTCTCTTCTGCTGTCACCTGGAAAAAGGCGACTAGCGTTTCGCGTCTGCATAGGTTGACGATCTCTGCTCTTTTTCAGTTTGTGGTTCTAGTAAGGTTTGTGGTACAGTTAGACAAAGCCACAGGATGGATCAGTGAATGGGCCATGAGTCTGTGTTCCTTTATTCTAGGGGTTCAAGAGCAGCTGAAATGGCAAAAGATGGTAAAGATCATCTCCTATACTCTTGGTGCATACAGGCGTACTTGGAAGCGGTAGTTCACTGGGAAAGGCGGGGTGGAGGGCAGGGTCATCAGAGGCAGTGCCCACTATATCTCAGTTCATACCCAGCCTCTTCTCTTGCCAAGGCTAAGTACTCTTTGTACCTCACTGCTGACTGGAGGCAGTGTTGAAAGTGTGAAGTTGGATACCTACTGTAATATACTAAACTATAAGTCGACCTCACGTATAAGTTGAGGGCAGGTTTTGGGGCCCAAATGATGGATTTTGATAAGACCTGTGAATAAGTCGAGGGTGAAACTGAGAGGTATGCAACAAAGGATCTAAATAATGAAGCCAAGCAAAATGATGCCAAAGAACCTACAACATTTCAGCAGTTATAACTGTTTGTAGTCATACCAGATGGATGAGAGAACAAAGAGAGGATCAGTGCTTCCAGAACAGATTATCCTCTAGCCATTCACCAGGGGATGGTTCCTTTTTTTGGTAAGAGTTAAAGTGCAGTACTTTCATTGACTCACAGATAAACAAACAAACAAACAGCTTCATTTATATACCGCTTCATACCGCCTAAGCGGTGTCTAAGCAGTTGTTTGGGTCAAAATTTGGACTTAAAATTCTAGACTTATACATGGGGTATATGCAGTGATTTGAAGCCCCAAACCATAGGACCATTCCTGCCTAGAATGAAGTGCTGTAGATTTCACAAGAACAAACACATTCTAGGCAAGAATATCGCTGCCATTGGACTGCGAGGGACTGTTTTCTAGGGTCACCAGCTAGTGGTTGCTGCCTACATTGTTTTTGCCAATAGTTCTCCCCTTCCCCTTCCCTCCTGTATGCTGCCTCCATCCACAAACATAAGCAGTGCTTCATTTCTATTTCTTGCACTTGGGCTCTTAAGTTTGATTTACCCCTCGGTTCTATCCTTGGTGTGTTTGTACGGAGTGAGACTTAGTGAACTTAGTGGGCTGTATTTCTATGTAAACAGGCATGCGATCAGGCTGTAGTTCACTGTGCTTGTGACTGGGCTTCTGGTATACCTATCATTCGTGAAGCTATTTCATTCATGAAGACAGAGAGACTATTTCATTGTACCGTGGAGAAGAAATGCATGAACTGTTCCTTTCAGCTGGTTCTCCTCTGAGGAAGTACTGTTCAAATAGCTCAACGCAAAGCTATTGGTGATATGATTGCTTTTATACTTTGACTGATGGAAGTGGTTTCTCATTTGTGGCATCCTTACTTTGGTACTTCCTTCCCAAGGAAGAAAAGGGGCACATTGCTTTGGCAAACCTTTTAATGTCAGGTCAGTATTGATTTTGTGCAAATGAGCATCAGGCCTATGATAAGCCTCAGCTGCTCTCATTCATTTCTTGCGCGGATCCACGTTTGGGTCTTTTATAGTATGTGTTAGATTGGATTTATTGAGGTTTATTGCAAACTGCCTTATGCAGTGAAATGTTTAGAAAGACAATTATACGTATATATGTGTGTTGGTTGAAGATATGTGTACATATATGTGTGTGTATAAAAAAGGGGGGGCATTGATTATACTGAAATTTGACAAATCCTGAAATTTACATTTTTCTAAACTGCGGGCTTTAAAAGACTTGCTTTGGATGGAACTGTTTATTTTTATAACTCTGCTGCCACTTCTTTAACCATAATTTTTCAGTTATAACTTTCTCTGTCCCCCCCACCGCCAACAGCAATTGTCCTCCATTTCTGTCCCTTGAATGGCTATTCTGAATCGTCCAATGAAGGAGTAAGATTTATAGTTCAATGAATGATAAAGCATGCAGTGCTATGGATATACTGTAAGTGCCTGAGAGAATACAGCATTCCGTTGTGGCAGACTTTACAATACACAACATATATGAACAAACTATTTGGATTTGACAGTGCAGGTATTCATTGAGTTAATCATCTGGCTCTTTGTATGCCAAGTATATGTAGAGATGCAGTGTTTTAAAATAATCTCAACAACAGTCTAGATACTTCAGGGATGCCCCCCCTGGGGGAGACGAAAGATATAGGGGGTTAGTGAGGGGGAAAGCTGGCAGCAGGGGGGCAGTGAAGGGGAAAGGAGCTGATGGGGGGGGGTCTTCAGTTAAAATATTGGTGTGCAAGAAAGACAAGGGGAACTATCAGCCGTTAGGATCATGGTGAGGATGAAGGTTGGATAAAACTTCTTTTCAGGGCCCCATAAAAAAACCCCATGATGTCTCACTTCATGTGATGGCATCTCCCACTCTCCACCTGCCCATGAGCGCTCACTCTCTTACCTGCATCCTTCACTAGTAGTGGTGGGAAACTACTGCAAGGTTTGGGTTCAAGGCATCACTTCTGTTGCTTGGAGCAGCCCCATTTGGGGCCTGACTGGAGCAAGATGTTAGAGCACGTGGCAGTGGAGAAGAGGCAGTGGCAAAATGGGGCTTTCAGGTTGGAGACCCTGCTTAAGCTTTGTGTGCTCCAGCCTGCTCTTGCTTTCTTTCATTGAACAGGCTGAGAGAAGAGGTCTCCGATCTAAAGCATGCAGCCTCTGTAAACCTGATATACACACCCCAGCTGCTCCTCTCCACCCTGACGAAGAAGGATTGAGAGTCCTTCCTCACTAGGGAGAAGCTTTCCCCTCTGGACTTAGTCACCTTGGGTGCAGCACTCAAGCAGCTGGCTGAGCAGTGAGCAAGAAGCTTCTTGCTTGCACTGGCCTTTGTGACAAAGCTGGAATGGGTGAGAGGCTTCTCTGTCAGCCGCAAGGTTGCTGCTCTGATAGTGGCCAGGTGCAAAGGGAGTAGTGAACAAGCAGCCAGTTAAGCAGCGACTGAGAAACCTCTTGCCCAAGCTGGCCTCTGCTGCGAGACTGGCACAGGCAAGAGACTTCTCGGTTGCTGTTCAGCCAGTTTGCATGGTTGCTACTCCCAGGATGACCAGGTGCAAAGGGAGCAACGATCAAGATTGGTTGTTTTAAATTTGCAGTAGAACTGTAGACTTAATATCAGGGAATAAGCATTAGGGGGCACTACGGTTGTTACCCAAGAAGAAAGGGGTTGGCAGCCTGAAAAAGTTTGGGGACCACTGTGTTGGGAGGAATTCTTATCAAGTGTGTGCATGATACAAACTGGGAGGGAAGGCCAACACATTGGAAGCTAGGAACAGAATGTGAAAGGACTGGGCTGAAACTAATTGAATGCAATTCAACAGTGACGAATGCAAAATACTGTATTTAGGCCACAAAAACTAAATGTATATTTATGGGTCCGGGGCAGGGGTACTTGGCTTAGCAGCAGTATATGTAAAAAGAACCTTGGGATTATTTTTGGTCATAAGTTGAATATGACCCTGATGCTGCAGCAAAGGTGGCAAATAATACTTTACCCTGCATTTATAGAACCCTAGTTTCTAAGACAAGGGAAATAATAGTCCCACTATTGTGCATTAGTCAGGTATCATCTGTAATGTTGCATTCACTTCTTGGCACCACATTTTGGGAAGGATGTACACAAGTTGGAGCAGGTTCAGAGAACAACAAGGATGATAAGGGATGTGTGTGTGAAGAAACAAACATATGAGTAAGGTTGAGGCAGTTGGACATGTTCAGGTGAAAAGAAGAGTGAAGGGTGAAATGTATGCATTATTTAAATATCTAAAGGGCTGTCATAAAGAGGAGGGTGCAAGTTTGTTCTCTGCTGCCCCAGATGGTAGGAGCAGGTCTAATGGTTTTAAGTTACAGGAGGGGTAGCTTGTGAAGTAGTAGAAGAAATGTCTTTATTTCTTCTGTTTTTAACCTTGTTGTACCCCGCCTCGATTGTTTTACAGAGGGGCGGGTAAGAAATAAATATTATTATTATTATTATTATTATTATTATTATGTCTTGACAGTAAGAGCTGTTTAACAATGGAACCAAGTTTAGGGGTCTGAAAGTCTTTAAAAAGGCTAGACAATTCCCCGTTGGGGATGTTCTGGCTGGATTTCCTGCCTTGAACATGGTTTGGACTTTATGGATTATGAGGCCCCTTCCAAATTAATGATTCTATGATCATAGAAACTGACCCATCTATTGGTCATGATGAAAATGTTATTTTGATGTTTCAGTTGCTAGGAAGGAGTAAACGTGGGATGTGAATTTTCTCATGTCTATTCTGGGTCCTGACAAAGAGGTGCAGTATTTATAGGTCAAGGTTATGGTTGATATTTCCAGATAGTAACCTAGAGAACCTATTTATTAATCTTGGTCTTTTCAATATAGCTGAGAAGCTGATGAAGGCCTATCTGTATTCCTGCTTAGAATCCATGGTATGTTTTTATAGCTGAAAATGGTTATAGTTCAATAGATGAGCACTAGATAAATGAAGAATACTAATCTCTCTTTATTTTTTTTCCATTTTTCTGATTATCCAAATGTTTGTGATATCCATTAGGCTCATTCTCAGAAATTAGGATACATTAATGTGGCTTATAATTTTTTAAAATAACGATCAGTGAAGCTTTAACTGCCCTGGTTCTGTGCTAGGGAATCCTGGGAATTGTAGTTTATTGTGGCATCAGAACTCTCTGACAGTGTAAGCGAAATGTCTCACAAAACTACAGTCCCCAGAATTCCCTAGCATTGAGCCAGGGCAGTTAAACTGGATTATTTCTTCAGTGTGTTTTGGACCTATTGCAAATCAGTGATGTTTACTACTTCACTTTGACAGTTTGTTTTACCTGGGAGGTATTTATTCCTTCTGAGGGGGCTCTGAGGAATAATTTAACACCAGATCTGTGATTTGCAGTGGTCTCTTTCCCCTACTCTGGCACTTCACTAATGGTCACAAGAGTCTCCTTCCTTGGAGGTCTTTAAGCAGAGGCTGGATTGCCATCTGTCAGGGGTGCTTTGATGGAGAGTTCCTGCATGGCATGGGATTGGACTGGATGTCCCTTTTGGTGTCTTCCAACTCTATGATTCTATGATTCTATGAGTTTTGGTGTAATGACGTTTGCTCAGATGCTGAATTCCCATGCTCTAGTGCTGCCTAAGACTGGATAACTTCCTCAGCATATAGTGAGGAATGCTCTACTTGCTACATCAGGTTTTCTTAATCAAAGCCAGCATGTTATTTGTTGCATGTTGTTTAACCAAAAATAAAAAGTCAATATTTCCCAAAATTGATTCATAATCTCATTGCATTAGAACCTGAAGTTGGAAACAGTTAACTCAACTGGAGATTAAATTCAGATTTACTCTGAGGTGACCATTTCTGGATAATTTGAAGAATAATATCAAATTGTACTTTAAAGACAACAAATCAGAATATATTCAATCAAGAACTTTATGGGACCCACATGAAGCTTTGGTAAGGGCAGCATAATAAAAACACATAAAAGCTGTGGTCTTTTTCTGAAGCGTGGTGCAGAACTGAAAAAAGCCTCCATAAAAGAACTTACAGAAACAGAAATCAAATTAAAAGTGATGGAAGTAAAACTTAAAAAGTCCTCAGGCTCAAAAAAAAAAATTACATAAGATTTCTACAAAAGAAAATGGAAACCATATTCACCAAAGAAATATGAAGGAATATAAAGAAAGCAAGGTATTTTGAATCTGGGAACAAAACCAGGAAAATGGCTGACCAACAAGCTGAAAAAAGAAAGAGAAAAGAGATCCATTACGGAATTAGTAGACAAAGAGTGAAATGCCACAACTCGAGAAGAAATTAAAAACAAATTCATAAATTTTACTCAAAACTATATAAAAAAGAATGAAGCAAAATAATTTTTGGTTGCTGCAAAGCTAGCATGTTATAACAGAAAAATATCTTGCCTTGCAATTCCAGCAAATTATAGAACTATGGAAGGATTTATATTTTTTAAAAAAGTGTATATGATGTCCACAGCATGAGCTATTGTGCCAAGATATAGTATAGGTGTTGCTAGCCTCATCTGTGTCCTTTCCAGGCTGTGCATACAGGTGATGTGTTGCAAAAATCCTGGCAGGAGAGCAGGACCATGGTCAGCGCACTGTGGACAAGGCCGAGAGTCCCCTCAGCTGACTCTGAGGAGAGTAGGACCATGGCCAGCTCCACTCTGCCCCTGCATTCTATGCACAGAACAATCTCTCTCTCTCTCTGGCTTTTCTTCGCTAACTAAGATTCAGGAAAAACTCATCCCATGCTTTCTACAAGCGCGTTGATGACTAAAAAGGCCGATCCGAGATAAACAAGTCCGGTTATAGAAAGCACAGCAGAAAGTCTCCTTGGGTGATGTTTCCAAGTTGTGGTTCTTTCTGCCTTGTCGTTTCTCTTCGAGACTCGTTCGGCGTGAGTTCTCGAAAGAGGCTGCAGCATTGTGGACAGTGCGCCTCCATGCCTCCCGATGTGAGGCCAGGGCAGACCATTGTTGGTGATCAATTTGGCCGAGCTTGAGATGTTGTTTCAGGGAGTCTTTGTATCTCTTCTTAGGGGCGCCCTTCTTACGCTGACCTGTGGCTAGTTCACCGTAGAGTACTATTTTGGGGAGGCGGTGGTCCTCCTTCCTAGAAATGTGCCCTGCCCAGCGCAGCTGCACTTTCAATAGCATGGCCTCAATGCTGGTGATCTCTGCTTGCTCAAGGACAACAACATTCGTCACTTAGTCAGTCCAGTGTATATTTAGGATTGTGCATAGACAGTGCTGATGAAATTGTTTGCGGAGTCATAGATATTGGTGATATGTTTCAGACCCATAGAGGAGAATGGACATGCTCTGCCTTAATAAGTCTCTACTCTTAAAGGTGACAATTTATGCCAAGGTCAGAACTTGGTTTCCCTAAAGATGAGTAAATAGTAGCCATGCACACTAGATCTAGATAAATCTGTAGTCCTGAACTAAATCAGGCTAATTCAGACAGATTTGTGAGCGGTTAGAATCAAAGTTGGACTTTTCTGAAGTGGATGAAATCCAGATTGGAACAGTCCTAGAAATTCATTGGATTTCACATCCTGTCTCAAAAATGAATACATTTGTACCCTATCTATCTATCTATCTCAAACCTCAGTAGTAGGGAGGGGGGTGGCAGAGGTATGTGTGTGTTCAACAGCCCTAGCTTCTAACCACAGTGAACAGTTCTACTGGTATTCTCTAATCCCAATAATTTTAGGGAGGAATTTGAAGAAATCTATTACAAAACTGATCCAGTGTCTTTTTTCATTCAAGGACTGAAACGTAGACTAGTTGTGCTGGAGCCTTTGAGCCCTGGGCACATTGGATGCCTGCTTGGCAAATGGTGGATGTTGAAGTCCTTCTTCCTCTGACACTGTATACTCCACACCCATCATCCACCTTAATCCTGTTGTATTTCTGCAACTTTGGTACCAACTGAACCCAAAACAATATCAGAAGTCTTGAATCGTTTTTCATTATCATACTGTTTTAGCCTCAACAACTATCCTTCTATCCTCTTTCTGCAAATCTCTTTCCTTGGGACACCTATACGATTTGTATCCTTTCTCACGTTCTCAACAGTGTCCTGTCGGAGCCACTGATAATGATCTCTAAATTTGTACATTGTTTCCTGTTAATCTGTATTCCTCCATCCCAGGCTCTGTTTTTTGAGGTGAAACCGAATCAGTTCATTATAGAGTATTAAGGAATCTTGAAAACTAGATATTGCAGTGATGTGGATGGCTGAGGCATTTGGTCTGTCCTGGTAATCGCAAAGTCTGAGCCTAGGAGACTATCACATGGGGCAAAACCCAGGGATTCAAAAGGCATTTCCCTGGCAAAGTTGCACGATCATGGCAAAGATTTTCAGGTGACATCACGGTAAGAGAGGAAGTCCCATGAATGGTTTGTTGCTGGGGCATTCCTGGTTCTTTCCAGGATAAGTCCTCTCTGATCGTGACGTTGTGTGAAAATCTTCACTGTGATTGTGTGACTTTGCCAGGAAAATGCCTTTTGAATCCCCGATTTCCCCCCATGTGATAGTCTCCACACACACAGTGCACCCGGAGCCATTTCAGTGATCTTGTTTCTCAGCAAAAGTACAACTTTATCATAGAATTGGCTGCTGACAGTCTGCTTGCACAAATCCTTTTTGAGGTAGTGTATATACATCTGTGTGCCTAGCAGTTAATTTAAGTGTGTGTGAGTGATATGAAGTATTTATTTTTACTTAGCAGTATGAGCTAAGCCATCTTGCATGGTTTAGCATGCTGTCCAGTGACTAAAGAAAGTGACAATATGTTTGCCAGAGGTTGTGTGATAAAATACAACCCACTCTACAGGTAATCAGTATTTCCTTCTTTTTATCTTTGCTCTTATATATTTTGTTTGAAATTCATTTATTTATGCTGTGGAGATAGTTTACACAACTTCATACTCCCAATTTACATTCAAGTAGGGTTGCCAGGCTTTTCGCACAACAATATGGATCAGATCCTCCTGCTTGTGAGGCCTGCTCAAGACTGGCTAGGAACATAGGAGGCTGGCCTTTTTCAGTCTTATGAGAAGGGAACCTCTTGTGATATGTCCAGCCTCCTATGACATTTCAGATGCCATGGTAACCTCTAAACCCATGCAGATTTTATGATTTTAGACCAGACATCTTGAGTTAAGAAGTCTACTCGGGGAAAGCCTTGCTTGGTGCTTCCAGATGTGATTATCAGCACTGGGGGGGGGGGGGGGGGGGAAGAAAATGAAATTCTTTCTAATCATAGAATCATAGAATCATAGAGTTGGAAGAGACCACAAGGGCCATCCAACCCAACCCCCTGCCATGCAGGAACTCCCAATCAAAGCATCCCTGACAGATGGCCATCTAGCCTCTGCTTAAAGACCTCTAAGGAAGGAGACTCCACCACCCTCCGAGGGAGCGTGTTCCACTGTCGAACAGCCCCTTACTGTCAGGAAGTTCCTCCTAATGTTGAGGTGGAATCTCTTTTCCTGCAATTTGTATCTATTGTTCTGTGTCCTAATCTCTGGAGTTTGAGAATTCTGGGAATTGACTTCTCTGGATCGTCTCTCATCAAGTAAATCAGGATATCTAAAAACTATTTTATCCCCATCTGATATCGTTTTCACTTCCTGAGGTTGTAGTTATTTTTAGTGTATCAAATATCATGATCCTATCTGTACACTAGAATGAGTGACACTAACATGAATGCTTAGGAAGCAGTGCAATACAAGCCAAAACTGATCAGTGCTACCTCCAGCAACACTCAGTAGTTACTGAACAGCACTAATCATCTGCTCCTATTGAGTAGACTCCAGTTGGCACTTTAGGCTTATTAGGGTGTGTAGCAGTGAAAGAGTTGGAAAGATACTATAACACCATAAAAAGGAAACACTTGGGAGAGTTCCAGACAAAGAGGCTGGAACACATTTTTAAATCCAGTGTGATGATGATGGTGGTGGCAAAAAAATACTTCCTCACCACAGTTGCTCCAGTACACTGCCATCTAGTGGATCTGTGTTTTGACTTTTGTGTATTGCAGAGCTTGCTCTGCATTGTCAGTGGGCCTGAAGATAAGGGATCTGATACAGGTAGACTCCTGTGGCTTGGTTGCAAGTGATCAGCTTACTCACATACATTCTGACCTGAACAACAGTTTGAGAGCAAAGCACTTATAGGATGTTACCAGAGAACCAGCTGGTCATATTGGTTTGTAGTTTAGTTACCGTCACTCAGGGATGTGGATGCTTCTGGTCGTGCATCCAGACTCTTATTAGCTTGATCCATTCTTTTACTCATTGGACAAAGGATGGCGGTCATTTAGATCACAGCCCCACATATAGTGGGCTCTTGGTATCCATTGGGATTTTGTTCCAGGACCCCACCTGAATACCAAAATCTGTGGATGCTTATTATATAAAATGATGTAAAATAGTGTCCTTTGTATAAAATGGCAAGGTATATGTTTAGAATTTAAAAAAAAAAACAGTTTAAAACCTGTGGATGGTTGAATCTGAATATCTGTTCTTCCTTTTTCAGCCATGATGCTCATATCTGTGGTAGGAATCCAGCTCTAGGTGCTACTAGATGAAAAAGTGATTCCCATCAAACTTTTAGTATGAAAATCGGATGGGTTGCCCTGATAGAAAAAAGTGTAAATGTGAACCGTATGGTTTGCTAAACTACTCAACTGCTGTATATACCATCATTTGTGGTATCTCTTATGAGTCCAACCATGAGAAGGGTAAAAGGCTAGCTACGTTGGGAAGACCAGTAGTTTGACCTGGAAAGATGCTAGTCCCAGATCACACCCAGGATAAAAAGCCAAGAACCTCTAGAGTCAGAGACCACTAAGCTGAAACCAACTCCCCCTGAGCTGGTTTCTTTGAGAAATCAGCTCATTCAGAAGTAAGGATTGTGGGTTCATTGAACCAGACAATGTTCCAGGCTGGAGAGAAATGGGAAATAAGTCTCTTCCTGTAAAACTCATGGGTCTCCAGGAAGGGGATGGAGCCTGGGGTATTACTCAGTAGGATTTTAGAATTCATTGGAACAAGTTGTTTGCTTCTTGAGAACCGTCTATGGTACTGAAGGACCTGTTTCTTTCTCAGAAACAGTGGCCTACTGACTCACAAGACTTGTTTTGCTGTTTTGCTTGGCTGCATGTATTATTAAAATGTGATATAATTTTTTTCTGGCCTCACATTCTAATGCACGGAAGGGGTTGGGATTTCTAACATGCAGCAAGGCTTCCCCATATTTACTACCTTGAAAATTAGTTTCCTGTAATAGTAATCTTTGTATTACTATTGGATGGAGAACATATTTCCCATGCTATAGTTGTCTTTTAAGGAGAAGCATGTTTTTCCTCTTTTTCTTTTCCTTCATGGTTTTCAAATTTTAAGATCCCTACTCAAGCCATTGCTTGCAAATTTGAAAAAATTGGACATTGTTGTCTTTTGAGGCTTTCTAAAAATAAATTGTATTTTGTATTTCACTGGTTGGTGTTTGGGATTCCCTTATGCTTTTGTGGTGTAGTCTTTTATAGAGAGAAGAACTCATTTCTCAGTGCAATTTCTTTTGGTAAGGGAACCTATTACAATTTGGTAATAGAAATTTCTGCATCACATCCAAACACCTCTTTCCACTAGGGATCCATTCAAAATCATATAAAGGTGAAATGTACATGCACAGCTGGGCATCAGTGTCAAATAAGGACTACTTTTTTCATTACATGTCATCTTATTCATGTGTTTTAAACAAAAGGCTTGCATTACTGCTCTCAGCAGTAAGAAGTCCATCTGCATATTTATGGTGGATTCCATAGAATTTAATAGGGCTTTCTCTGTTGTAGGTGTGCCTGTGCTTACAAAGGAAACAGTCCGTTAAGGGGGTCATTCAGACCCTGTTGTTTTTAGTGGAATGATGCGAATGACCTCATCCACACATTCTTGGTTTGTTATACACACGATGGAACCGCATCTCTGCCTATCTTTGTGAGTTTGGTTGCACACATGTTCCAGCACTTGAATGAACATGGAGTTGATTATGCAAATGTATTCAAAATGCATTCAAGGCATGCAGAGTTTAATCCCAGGTATATTTATATCAGTTATTCACACTGCTGACAATACAAATCTTAAACAAAAGAAAACAAAACTCCAGTATCAAACTTAATCAGGTGCATTCGGGATGCATATGAACAACAAAGATTCAACCTGGATTAATTCATAATTATTTTCACCATCTGACATGACCTTCAAGACATGAGGTGCAATAATAATCCTTTGTCTGATCACCAGTTGTTCCTTAAGACCATGATACTGTTAGTGGTCTAGCATCCCAACTATTTGACTGAGCATTCCTTCCTAATTTATTTGCAAGCTAAGTCCCTTTATTTCCACCAAGAGGGTTGGATTACAGATATCGGGTGCTCAGCATGAAAGCATGTTGTCACATGAATGCATTTTGATGCTTTCACTGTCTGCATTTGTCTTTGTGACAAAGTCATATGAGAGTGGGTGGATATCCATATGTGTTTACACCACATTTGCATCACATTGCGCTTAAAGGGAACAGTCCCTAACTGCAGAGCCTTTCCCATTAGGAATGACTTAGCTTTTGTGGCCTCACTTGCTTTGTGGCCTTGCAACACTTTTTAGCTTTACATTTCTGGGGGGAAACTGACTGGCTGTCTTTATCAAAGAGTTTCGAAAACATTATTTCTGATGGTAGAGTATGTGTGAGTGAGCAGAACTATAGGTGGGGAAGTGGAGAGGTGGGAAGAAATAAGAGGCCTTTGCCATTTTCTTCTCTTGTGATATTCTGTGTGTGTGTGTGTGTGTGTGAATGGAGTTTGGAAGAAGCTGGCCATTTGTCTTTTTATTTCTTTGAGTGATGAGGAAGAGTGCCTGGAAGAAGCAACATCCAAAAGTCCTCACGTCTGGACCTTTGAAACATTTTGGTCCATGTTGAGCATCAAGGTTTGAGGGTCAGGATAGAGTATTGCAAGGAGCATCCATCCGTCCATCTCTTCAAACATATGTTCTCTCTCTCTCTCTCTCTCTCTCTCTCTCTCTTGTGATGGGAGGAGAGCCAAACCTCTCTGTCTCTGAAACAACATAACCAGCTGTGCAGATTTTCCTTTAGAAATAAAACCACACTGAATTAAAACAGATTTATCCTTTCAATTAAATATAGCTATTTTTGGGAGCAGAGTGGGAGGGAGGGAAGAAGAAAGGCGATGGATCCTCCCTCATCTTTTTCAGTGTGATCTATATCCACTGGATAGTGGCTTGAGGAGGATTTATGTTTTTAACTATTTCTGCTCTGCCTTGTATTAAAATCTGAGGATTTTTTTACTGGCAAAATTAAAACTAGCGGGCTAAAAAAACTGTAAAATAATAAAAAATAATTTTGCAATTAAAATATTAAACATATGAAAAAGTTAAAACCAGTTTAAAAGATTAAACAGTTGAAAATTCCTGTACATGTACTTGTACATCCCTGTACAAGTGAGGACCAAAGGCTTAAAAAACTAGCAGTGTTTTTACTTGGTGCCTAAATTAAACTGGCGTTGGTGACAATAGGGCCTCTAGGGAAAGGGGTGCCATGGCTTAGAAGTCCCTCTCCCATGTCATCAGACAGTGTGTTGTCCTCAGTCCTTGAGCAGGCACATATAAGGAGAAGGTCTCCCTCAAGTGTTGAGGTCCCGACCATTTAGGAACCTTGAATTCAGACTGGAAGTGTATTGAGAGGTATGTGTATGTGAAGACTCTCATCACTGCCTTCTTTATATGCTGGGCAGATGATACTGGGGTTTAAGCCTTTGGTGCGGCACCAGCTTCACTCTGCTTGTTCTACTTTAACCCCTTTCCTGGGAATTTACGGAAAAGAAGGGAAGGGCAGAAGCATGTTGATCATTGCTTGCTAGGCCTATTCTTTACTGCTAGTCAGTGGCATCATTGTGGGGGAGTGCAGGGAGTGTGGGCCACACTGGGTGACACTCCATAAGGTGGGTGACACCCCAGAAAAGGGGGTGACACCCAGTTGGTCCTCTGCCCTCTGTGGGGCCTTTCTGTGGCCTTGGACCTCCTCTCCGGGCTGCTGTGGTGGCTCCAGAGCCCCAGCCAGGCCACTACGGTGCCTATATGGCCCTATTTGGGCCACCGCAGGGCCTCCAGAGCCTTGTCCAGGCAGCCGTGGGGCCTTCAGAGCCCCATCTAAGCTGCTGCAGGGCTGCACACACAATTCACTGGTGTGCATGCATGCTTCTCTGTGGTGTGTGCATGCTGGAAGCCCCTCCCCCAAAGCCCACCCCCACACTGGGTGTCACTGAGTTGGGGTACACCACTGCTGCTAGTGGTTGGTGGGTTCTATGCCCATGGGCCAGTGAATCTAAACTGGGCTTTAGATGAACTTCAAAGGTGCAAGCCAAGGGCCCAAGCTTAGCTTGGAGACAGGATTAAACTCTTTGGATAGTTTCTTTAATGTTCTGACTAAAAAATTAAGTAGATTTACTGTATTGTTAACATGGGAGCCACCAGCCACCATTGTTCAATAAAGAGATATATTCAAGGTAAATGTGGGGTTACATCCATTTAGGTTAGATATGGGGTGGGAGGCTAATACTAGATAGCATATATGAAGAGTATATGCAGGCTTTTGAAATCCAGATCTAAACAGGATTTCTCTGTTTCACTGGTGGGACAACAGTTTTGTTTACCTCATCAAAGGTAGAAAATTATGTTGAGTTGGCTCTGCTCACAAACTGAGACAGTCAAACTTGTATAGATGTCTCTTCATATCCACAGATTTTTTTTTTAATCCACAGATTCAAGTATCCATGGCTTGAAAATATTTTTAAAAATTATAAATTTCAAAAAGCAAACCTTGATTTTGTTATTTTATGTACGGGACACCAACTTACTAAGCCACTATATATAATGGGACTTGAATATCCATGGATTTTGGAACCAAACCCCAGCGGATACCAAGGGTCTACTGTAACAGGAACATAAAACAAAAATATTAAGCTAATGCCCTAAAGCAGTGATTCCTTCCAGGTGTTTTGGATATCAACTCCCATGAGCCCCAGCCAGCTTGGGACCTTATCAGACATCGGAAATTGGAAGTATAATCCAATGGCAATCCGAACGCAATCATGGGGTTTCATGTTACTGCAAATTAAAGTGTTTCATGCAATTTTGGGCAAAAGGGAAGTAATTCCGAACACAATCATGGGTTTTACTTTATTGTGAATTAAAGCATCTCACACAATTTCGGGCAATGGGGGGGGGGTCATTTTTGGGTAATGGGAAGTCATTCTGAACGCATTCCGAATGCAATGAGAATTCACTTGAATTCGCTAAACGAGCGAATTCACGTGAATTTGAATTGGCTCCATTCACAATAAAGAGAAATTCTTCCCATCTGATAAGGTCCTTGGTCAACAGTCAGGAATTCTGGGAACTGAAGTCCAAAACCTCAAGAGAAGCAAAGTTTGTGCTAAAGCATCATGGTCACCTCTGTAGACTTAGGAGCTTGACAGACAGTCCATTCAGGGGCGGCTCTATACTGCCCCGAATGGGCTGGGTTGGAGACACGCCATGCCCCCAACCCAATACAAATAGGAGCTGTGAAACGTGGCTCATATTTGAGCCCTAGAATGCACCCATGTGACCTTATGACACCCCTCATGTGCAGTGCCGTTTGTGCACTACACATGAGAGGTGTCATCGTGGTGCAGTCCGTCTGTATGGTTGCATACCAAGACGGTGTTTGGTGCGCAGTAGGGTTTCTGAGCGTATAAATGCTCAGCCCCCACACAAACTTAGTTTGGGCCCAGGCCGGCACAAAGAGCTGGTCTGTCCAGGCCCTCAGTTCTCATACATTAATAAAGAGACTGAAACGATCATTTTCTTATATTTCTCTCTCGACCCCTCTTCTCTGTCTAGCTACCGCCTGATCTCTCTTCTTCCTTTTCTCTCTAAGGTTCTGGAACGGATAGTTTATTCTCGCTGTCTTGAGTTTCTTGAAGCCAATTCCATCCTGGACCCGTTTCAGTCTGGTTTCCGCCCACGGCACTCTACAGAAACAGCCCTCACCAAAATCTCAACTGATCTCTTGCAGGCCAAGGCAAATGGCCTCTACTCTATTCTCATTCTTCTAGATCTGTCTGCGGCCTTTGACACCGTGGACCACTGTCTCTTGCTTGACTTACTTTCTGACCTCGGGTTCTCCGACTCTGTTCTCAACTGGTTCAAATCTTACTTGTCAGACCGATCCTTTGCCGTGGTCACAGGTGGTCAGACTTCCTCCTCTGTCCCCTTATCTGTTGGAGTTCCTCAGGGCTCTGTCTTAGGTCCCCTTCTGTTCTCTCTTTACACACTGTCCCTTGGTAAACTCATCAGTTCTTTTGGCTTCTCCTATCATCTGTATGCCGATGACACTCAGCTGTATCTTTCAACCCCTGACCTTTCGCCGGGGCTCGAACAGCAAGTCTCCTCTTGTCTGGCTGCCATCTCTCAGTGGATGCGGCATCGGCGCTTGAAGCTCAACATGTCTAAGACAGAGCTTCTCATCTTCCCACCTAAGCCCACCCTTCAATACTCCTTTTCTGTTTCTGTTGACGGCATTTCTATTCAGCCGGTTCAGCAAGCCCGCAGTCTTGGCTTCATTTTTGATTCCTCGCTGTCATTTACTCCCCAGATTCAGGCCACCGCCAAGACCTGTAGATTCTTTCTTTACAACATTGCTAAAATCCGTCCTTTCCTCTCAGCCTCCACCGCCAAGACTCTGGTCCATGCCCTAGTGGTATCACGACTAGATTATTGTAACCTCCTTCTGACAGGGCTTCCTCTCTCTCATCTCCATCCTTTAATCTCTGTCCAGAACTCAGCTGCACGTATTATCACATCTGCTCGCCGCTTTGACCATGTTTCTCCTCTTTTATCCTCCCTTCACTGGCTCCCCTTCCCCTTCCGCATCCAGTACAAGCTTTTGCTGTTGACTTTCAAAGCCCTCCACGGACTGGCCCCTCCTTACTTGTCTGAACTTCTTTCTCCTCACACTCCTTATCGTACCCTCCGTTCTGGTAGTCTAGGTCTCCTGTCCCAGCCGAGGATTTCCACTGCCCCATCCCGGATTCGTCCCTTCTCACTTGCTGCCCCTCACTCCTGGAACCTTCTTCCCCCACATGCACGCCTCATCACTTCCCTACCCAGGTTCAAAACTGAGTTAAAGACTATATTATTTAGGGAAGCTTTCCCAGGACTGTGCCATCCGCCCCAGGATGCCTCCTTTTAACTTTGTATTAAGAAGCCATGCCCTCCCTCCTGTCCATCTGCCTTGGTCCTGGCCCCAGAGGGAGAGAAGAACCACTGGACCTCACCCCCTTTCCCATCACCTTCCCCTCTTCCTTTTGTGTTGTCTCTTTTAGACTGTAAGCCTGAGGGCAGGGATCCGTCTAATTTATGATTGTATGTACAGCACTGTGTAAATTTACAGCGCTATATAAATAAAGGTTAATAATAATAATAATAATAATAATAATTTTATGTTAAGCTGCCATGACAATTCTGATTCAGTGTATGGATGGTGTTTGTGTGTCATTGTTCAGTATGTGTTTTTGGACTCCTAAGAAGGATAACATGAAAACCTCCCAGTCAAGGAGGAAAAGCATCACTAAAGCCAAATAAAACCAAAGGGAATTCTGTCTTGGAATTATTTGAGAGTGAGTCAACTCTTTCAGAACGATTCAACCAAGAAATGTGAAGTAGAAGTGAAGCAGTTTAGAGATGCAGGTGAGGAGAGCTTTAACATTTTACATTTCTTCCCTGGCAAAATTCTGTACATCTGGAAAGCCCTTTAGGGAGAAGGTTTTTTGCTTAGCTGTCTTCTTGTCATAGAAGTTGCTGGGAGTCTTTGACATGGGAGAAAATTCATACCTCAGTTCTTGCTCACCAGAGTTCTGAAGAGATACAGTCTTGGAAGGACTGCTTTCTGAACGGCTTAAACTGTTATACAGGTTTCATGGAACCATTATACTGCACAGTTGCAAATCTTTCCTTATTGCATAATGCATATATTTTATTGAATGTGTATATTTTTATAAAATATAGAATGTTTTCACACCACTCTCATTCAGTACAAAAATGTGAATACAGTTAGCAGTGGTGCCATTAGGATTGACATCACCCAGTATGGTAACTCATGGTGTCACTCCACCCACCCCCATGGATTTCCACCCATACCATACAGAATCCTTAGTAAAAAAATGTTTGTACTATTGTTACTCATAAATTGTTATTCCCATATATCACAGAATGTTATGGCAATGTGTGCTTGTTGTGTGCTTTTAAGTTGTTTCTGACTTAGGGCGACCCTAAGGTGACCCTATAATGGGGTTTTCTTGGCAAGATTTGTTCAGGGGAGGTTTGCCATTGCCTTTCCCTGAGGCTGAGAGCATGTGACTTGCCCAAGGTCACACAGTGGGTTTCATGGCTGAGTGGGAATCAAATCCTCATCCCCAGAGTCATATCCAATGCTCAAAGTACTACATCACACTGGCTCATAATGGCAATAGTAGTGACATAACTACCAAAATTATAATTACACCTTTAAATTATATTTAAATTTCCAGAGAAGCCTTTTGGTCCAGCTAATCTCAGGTTTAGAGCCAGCATGGCGTAACAGTTTGTGTGTTGGCCTAAGACTGTGTAGACCAGGGTTCAAATCTCCACTTAGCCATAGAAACCTTTTGGGTGACCTTGGACAAGGCACACACTCTCAGCCTCAGAGGAAGGCAATGGCAAACTTTCTCTGATCAAAATTTGCCAAGAAGACCACGTTATAGGGTCACCAAAAGTCACAAATGACTTGAAGGCTCACAGGAACAACACACAACTCCTGGTTTACTCAAGTTCTTAGATAAAACAGCAGAAGGAGAGAGGCATCAAGGGGGAGAACCGAGTCATCTTTATGGAAGGCAGTGGACTCAGCATCCCTTCCTTAAAGAGAGGATCTTCCTAGAAAATCATCATTTCTGTATAGTCTAGTATTGCATAGCTCCTTCAACAATTTGCAGGGCACACACACAATTTTCACAAGACGCTTTGATTACAAAAGCCTACATTAAATCTGTGTGTCCAATGAGTATTCAAGTGCTGGACATTGAAAGTTTAACATCTGCTTTCCTTGAACTTGAACAGGCATATTAAGGAGGCTTGGAAAGATATTGTAAGTTCTAAAGGGTCAGTTTCAAATTTGTTCAGCCAACTAGAATGGACTTGGAAAAAAATAATTCCAGTCACGTAAAGACTATCAGAAACTTGATTCCCCCCCCTACCCTGAACAATAATGATTTATCTCACAGAACTGACATAAAGATAAATGAGATTTATTTCCATATACTTAGCAATTAAATATGCTGTTTAGCTGATTATTAATCTCTCTCACACAATCCACCCCCAAGAGATGATGGCAACAGTGCATCTGCACAGGTCCTTGATAACTGCTTGATAAAACCGGATGGTATGAAGAAAAGATCCATCTCTGTTGGCCATTGTTCAGGCAAGTACGGTCAAAAGCAAGTCAGAAACAACCCAGAGACAATCTGGATGACAGCAGCAACGATGATGATAACAACGATGATGACAATGACATTGATGATATTACACCAACAAAAATAATGGAGTTTAGCTCAACTGAACAGATTTTAAAATTCAGACACTGCAGTGAATGTGCAAAAATGGACCCTTCCAGGTGTGTGTGATATGAAAAGAACGAACACTTTTGTGATTTTGGAAGATCATAAAACTAGAGAGCCATCCATGAGTTTATTCACCCAGTCTGTAACTACCTTCTACAATAAGAAAGACAAGCTATGTTACAGGAACATCCCGTCACGACCTCAGGGTATCATTTCCATCCTGGAAGTTACACAGTAAACTCCATGTAATGCTGCAGTGTTGTCAAGACCAAGGGAATGAAAGCAGGGCAAAGGACATTGATTTTTAAAATATATTTAAAAAAAAAAGGGTATAGGAGAAACTCAAGAAATAATTCCAAGATAGAATGGGAATCAAACACCGTGCTACTGGGAACCAATGCGACACAGCTCCAACCCTGTAAAACTCTCAAGAAGCAGTCAGGAAATGGAAGCAGGCTATGAGAGGAAAAGTCTTTGGAGATTATTGCATTACCTTTGCTCTTGGCATAGATTTGGGATGTCTCTTTAAGAAGATGGACCTTATCACATTCACCTGTTGCTGAGCAGCAGGCAGCCAGTATGCAAGCGGGGCTTCTGCCACAACATTTCAAGAACAGAAAAATCCTGTTCATGAAAAAATGCAGGAGAAGCCCAGAGAAGCTTGGCTTGCATACAGGCTGCCTGCTGCCCAGCGATGGGTGAATGCTATAAGATCCATCTTGTTAAAGAGACATTCCATATCTATACATAGGAAAGCCAAGGTAATGTGATAATCTCCAAAGGCAAAATAGTACTGTTAGAACAGAGATGGGAACTGTGAAATCCTCCAAATGTTGTTGGGCTGCAGTTTCCATCATTCCTCACCACTAGCATTACAGCTTGATTAAATGTTTGATATCTGCTGTTTTATCTTGCTGCTTATGATGTTTTTAACATGTTGTTTTAATCTCTAGATTGTTCGCCATAGGCAGACTTTTTACATATTCCTGATTTTATTTGGTTTTTGTACAGCGCCGCGTAAACTCATGGCACTTTATAAATAAAGCTAGTAATAGTAATAATAATAATAATAATAATAATAATAATAATGATGATGATGATGATGATGCTGGGCTTGAAGTCAAATGGCTTTGGGAAGCCCACAGTGCTAGTCTTGGGATGCATAGCCTAGTGTGACTTCAGACCCATGAGAAAGGGAGAGGTGGGGGTGCTAAGCAAGCTCAACAAGGACAAGCCAGCTGGCCATCTAATTTGTCAGTTTCCTCAGCAAAACTGGCAGTCCTTTCCCTTACTCCATCCCTCTGCTGCAACAGGCTCCCGACAAAGGCCTTGGGTTCTTTTGACTGAGGTCAAGAAAGCCCAAGGCAGAAGAGAATCAGGAATGGGAGGTGGCAGTGGGGCACTTCTGCCACCCAGTAGCCCCTTTCCACCACCTCATCTTTGGCTGCAACTGGTGGGCCATTGCTGCATGCTTCTCCACTGCGTTGGGCTCTCTCTGCCGAGGTCAAGAGCACCCAAAGCAGTGGAGAAACAGGGCTGAGAGGCAACAGTGTCAACAAGCTGTCGCTGCCACCTGGCAGCTGATTGGACAGGAAAGGGTGGTGATGCCAAGAAGGTTAGGAATCCATGGCACCACTGCTGCTGCTGGCAGCATCTTCCTTTCCCTCCTGTTCAGCAACTCCATCAAACCCTGAAGGAGTTGACAGGAGGCAGCAGCACCCTACTTCCACCAGCAGGCAGAGGGCCTGTCACCCCCCCTCTAAGGAGACAGCTGGGGCAGTCTGCACCCCCAATGACAGCCCAACTGCTAGCATACACTCGCTCTCGTCACAAATTATAGATTTCAACAGGACAATTTAATATGCTCCTTTTCACAGGGATTTCACTTACCCAGTCACCCTACAAAGGTCAGTCACAGTCAGCCTAAGCGATCTGGATCAGGGAAAGAGGAACGAGGTCTAGATGGCTCAAGGAAGGGGATTTAGTGAGCAAAAAGAGTACCACTTAAGTGCCAGTAGGCACTGTGATGACACGAGCTACCTCAGATGCTTTCCGTCCAAGGGAGAATATGCTGTACATTGAGAAACAGAGTCCTTCCCAGAAATGCTTCAGAACTGTCTCTGGTCTATATGTCTAGTTTGTGCTTTTCAGATTCGTACATGGATCAGAACACAGTTACCCACATTTCTCTGAATTTTGCAGTACAGACTGCAACCTCCCAGAGGATTTTTTCTGCAGCTGCTCCCAGATTGTGGAATGCCCTGCCGGAGGAGATCCATCAAATTACCGCCTTGGATAGCTTTTAAAAAGCTCTCAAGACGGATTTCTTCCAGCAGGCCTTCCCCGAATAGAATCCTTCAGCCAGATTAAAAAAGAAAAGTGAATCCTCCTCCCATCACATTTCACATATTATACCTCACTCAATCTTTTTGTAAATGTATTGTGATTGTTAGTATTATTTTAATAGACTAATTTTAATTTCAATGTGTTTAATGTTGTTTTGGGAGGAGTTGGGGATGTGATATATATTACCATGTATTGTATATGAAACTGGTTTTATTTGTAAGCCGCTTTGATTGTTTGCTAACAGAAAAATGGGATAAAGATTATTATTATTATTATTATTATTACTACTATTATTATATCTTGGCTAAAAATGTATCCTAATATTAACTAATGTGTACGTAGGGTAAAAGACACATGGAAATCCGTATTTTTGGTGGGAAATATAATAAGCTCAATAACATATTGTATTCTATTATCTCTTTTTTGTTGATATAGTGGTCCATAAACATTATTACTTTTTATTCATGAATGAAATTAGTGTTTGCCAATTCTTGAAATTATTGGTACAATAAAATAATGCAACTTCAAAGGAAGTCCCCTCCATTCCCAACTTCTTAGCTGGTCTTAAAGAGTCCCAGTTTCTTCCTCCTCCTGCTGCCTGCTACACAAACTTCAACGTGGCTACAGCTGAATACTTGTGTACATGTGTGTGCACGCACAAGTGCCAAGTCTGCACAGTGCCAAAAGAAAGAAACCATAATTTGCTGATTTCTAGCACTAGGAAGGATTTTCTGGCTGCTTACTTTGAGAAAATCCTCTTTTTCAGAGTAATGATCTGTTTGCACTAACAATGCAATCATACACTTATATACTCAGATGTAAACAATAATGAGTTCCGTGGAGCTTATTCCTGGGTAAATATGCACAGGATTGTAGTGAGGCAATCAAAAAAGCCATTGGAATGTATGGATTTCTTCATGCCAATAATGTTTTTTCAAAGTATATATATTTCAATTAATTTCATATCATATCTCTCTGGGAAAGAAAGGTATTTTACATTATTTACTTCAACCACTTACCTACCTGTTTTATCCCAATAATAACCCCGTAAAGTCGGTTAAGCTAGAAGGCTATGATTAGTTCAAGGTGACCACATGAGTGTTATGGGGAAGCCATATAAAGTCTTATTGGACAGAAGAGGCAGGTTTCAACACAAACCCCATGGAGTGACCATAAATCTGAGAGAAAGCTATAATTCTGAGCAGGGTAAATGATAAAGTCATTTTGATTTTACAATAATATATTATATAGTTTTTTGTGGAGCTTTCAGGCTATGTGGCCATGTTCTAGAAGAGTTCCTTTCTGACGTTTCACCAGCATCTGTGGCTTGCTTCTTCAGAGAATTCAGATTTCTCTGAAGATGCCAGCCACAGATGCTGGCGAAACGTCAGAAAGGAACTCTTCTAGAACATGGCCACATTGCCTGAAAGCTCCACAAAAAACTATGAATGCCGGCCACGAAAGCCTTCGAATCCGCAATATATTATATAATATATTTATTGTTAATCATTCTGCATGAGGCATGTAAACACACACAGCCAGTATAATATTTATTGATTTCAGTTTTTTCATTTTTTCCCAGCCATTACTAAATCCAGTACATAAATCCAAGGTTTCTCTGCTTAAAATAGTAGTTTTATGTGTTCTTCCTTATTCCTCAGGCTCAGAGGATGGCGAGGGCAAACACCCTCTGGAGAAACTTACCAAGCAGACCCTGTGATAAGTTCAATTTAGATCTTTCAGCACTGCTTAGAGTTTATTTATTCATTATTTATTTACAGCATTATGCATTGCCTCTCAGCCCACCCGGGTGCCCAAGACGTTGTACAATCAATTAAAGAAATACATGAACTATTAAAAACAGTTTTAACAGGACCATAACTGATCTCAAATTTCATGCAGGCTCATATGGAAGAAGGTGGTTTCTCAGACTTCCTGGTTCGTAAGTCATTTAGGGATTGATAGGTCAAAACCAGCCGCTTGTATTGAACTAAGAAGCAAGTGCATATAAGTGCAGTTGCTATAGTACCGGTCTTAAATGGTCTCTAACACACACATCGGAGAACAGTCTGCCTGCCACATTTTGCTCTCTCTGTAGCTTTCCATCCGCCCCCCCCCCCCCGTGGGAGCCCACATTATAGTACATTATAGAGTAAACAACAACAACAACAACTTTATTTGTATCCTGCCTCTGCCTACAGATTGTACTACATTATAGACTACAGTGCGTAGTTTCATTGGGAGGTAGTTAAGGAATGAACCATTGTGACCAGATCTGCCCTCCCATGAAAGGTTGCAAGTAAAGCCGGGCAGAGGCATTCGTGGCCATATTAGCAGCTCAGTCTTCAAAGAGGAGTGCTGGGTTCAAGCGCACTCCTAAGCCATGAACTTGATATTTCAGAGGGAGGTGTGTAGTCTTTGTCAAATAGTTGTTCCCTCTTTTTAATTACTGAGGTTTTCCCTTACTTTTGTATGCATTTCTCCCTGTTAATCAGATGGCAGGCACTCTTGGGTTGGTATTTTCATGGCTCTGTAGCTTTTTGCCATCAGTGACAAAGGCAGCAGTGATGTGGTGAGAACTGACCCAGAAGAACCTGTGCAGGACAAAATGTTATTGTTAATATTAGGAATTAGGACTCCATTAGGAATGCCGGAGCCCGTTAAAAATGCAAATGGTCAATTTTCATGATCTTGCCTTGCTATTCGTCCTCACAACAACTCACAAAATCTCCTGAGGCATAGTGATGATGCACGGTCACATGGCAAATTTCATTATCAAATGGAGATTTGTATTTAGGTCTTCCTGGCCCAAGTCCAGTACTTTATATATTATGCTATACTGGTTCTGTCAGAACTGTGGATATTAAAAAAAATGGCACCAAGGCTGAAATATAGTGGAAAAAAATGTAATTATTAATATGTTGAATTTACAGATTTAGAATGCAAATAAATGCTATATATATATCGTTTTGCATATAACATGCAAATTAGATGCCCAGAGTTGAGAAGCTGATAGATGTGTAATTTCCCGTTTTTGACTAAAAGGTGTCATTCTGCTCCAGATCTGAATGCTTGAGGGTGAGGTGTGCGAGTGGAAAGAGGGACAATCCTCTGCTCTCACTCCCAAATGATGAGATATCTGATGGTGCTATAACTGTATAGTCTCAGCTGCTCGGAATGTGTGCCATCAGCCACTTGTTTGCACAGTTCCTTCTTGAAAGAGGGCAAATAATATGGAAGCTCCTTCTTGAATTTTGGTTCTCCTTAAATTTTTATTCCCACTGGGACACAAGAGAAACCATTCTCCATGAGTACTGATAGCTGCTCTTTCATTTAGTGAAGATAGCATCTCAATTATCAAAACAATGTAATTTTTAAAAATAATGAGCCTGAACATGGAAGTTGTGCCTCCAGATCTAAAAGCTATAATTATCTCTGTAGTGTGACCTATATTAAACCACAGGAGTTAATAATAGTCTCCTTTAGATTAAGAAGCCCAGAAATGCTTTTATTACATAGTATTCCATATACCATTCTGAAGGCAACCCCCCGCCACCAGTATAACATTCCAAAACTTTTTTGTAATGTTAGCATCCCTCAGGAGGAGGAGAATTTAAAAGGTGGTTGCCAGAATCCTACATCACCTTGTACTCAATGTAACTACATCTGCTTAACTAAGTAGCAGAAGCATTAAGAAATCCTATTAATGTATTGTAAAAGTGCATAACAGCACTGGCAAGAATGTCTGATGCGCGTTGATGCCTAATGTCCATCAGCCCTGATGTACATTGGTCCCATTGGCAATGGATACTTTGCTGGCTCTGCTACGTAGTAATGTAACAGCATCTCTCTACTGGATATGGATGTTAGAAATGGCCCAATTCTAATTGCCACATACAAGCATCTAAATAGGAAGATATAACTTCCATATAGGTTTCTTGCCCTTATATGTTAGCCATAGGGATCTGCATTTGTTAGAGTGCCCTAGTGCAAGGCTGCACTAGTCTAGTTCAGTGCTTTCCATTGCCTGGCCACAATAGTGAGCCACATGGGGAAAAAAAAAGGATTGCTGTGGAATGCAAGTGTCTGCCAAACAATGGAGGCAGTGCAGCGGGGTGTTTCCTTGGAACCCCAAGTTGAAGTGTCTGTATCTCAGTTTTGGTATCTGTTGTAAACCATGGGGCTTTTGATATAAAACGTTGCAAAACAATTTCATAGGTTTGGAGCAAATCAGACAATGTTGGGTTTTGTGTGTGTGGGTGGTGGTGTTTCCTTGGAAACCCAAGTTAAGTTGTCTGTATCTCAGGTTTGGGGCTACTGCAAAATGTGTGGCGGGGCATTGTTGCACAACATTGCAAAACAATTGACAACCCTGGCATAGGTTTGGAGGTGTTTCAGATTTTGGGGTTTGTAGTAAAAATAACTAATGTTGTGAGCATATGAGGCAGGGTGTGGGGACTGTCAAAATCAGGTAGAGCCTAACTCTGGATGTCCAGATGAGCTTAGATGGTGAAAGAATCCCGAAGGGAAAGAAGATGGCATTGTGCTTGCTGAACTGACTGTGGTGATGGCTGCCATGGCAATCTGTACTATGGAAAGTATAGGCTGAGGAGACAGGGGTCTCTTTGGTTGTGAAGCCTTATCTGGTCACACTGATCTGTTTCTTTTTACTAGGTTCCCCTCCCATAAATTTGAAGAAGTATGGATTGTGGGGTTTGGTTTTTGGAGTGTTCATTAAAAGACTGTTTGAAGATCACATACAAGGAGGCATCGCTGGCAAATGTATGCTGAGCTGCCTATTCACAAAGAACTCGCATAGTAAATGCCGAGGAAGCAATCTGAAAAATGAATGGTACAGTAAGCTGAGAATAACCTTTAGCTATTAATGGAGAAGGGGGAAAAGAGTTCATTGTAGTTTTCCCAGGGCACAATGCCTTATGTAGTCAGTCTCCACTGCGTGCATGTAAGGCTTTCCCACGTTTTCCCATGAGAACCAAGAGTAAAATCACAACCTATTTTGAAGACATAGTAAAAGGTAGTATGGGTGACAGTACCATGGCTTCTCTACATAAGAATGTAGCAACTGGTATGTGCTGTAGATCTAGAGACACATACCAATGATTTCTTGCTTCCATTCAGTTGATACATAGTGGATGCTGTTTGCATATGTGAAGAGGGAAGGTAGCTTCACAAAAAATTGTTTTCTGCTGATCCAGAACTTTATCGCATTCATCGCCCCCTCCCGTTATGGAGACGGGAACGGGACTCTCGGGAGCATGCCTGAATGCATTTTATCGCACACCAAAACGTCCACAAAAAGGTCCCATTCCGGCACCTGTCCCCGTTCAGTGCTGAGAAGCATCATTTTTGTCCAACGGAAAACTTCCATTGGAAAAAAATGACGCTTCTCAGCACTGAATGGGGACGGGTGCCGGAATGGGATCTTTTGGTGAATGTTTTGGTATGTGATAAAATGCATTCAGGCATGATCCCGAGAGTCCCGGTCCTGTCCCCATAATGGGGGGGGGGGGGGAATGAATGCGATTTCAGTATTTCAACTGAAACTACTCTTAGGTATTCCAAGGTAGTGTTGTGACAAACCAATTTTTTTCTCATCCATCGAGAACTAGATGCATTTTTTTTTAAAAAAATTCTTTTCAAAAGTCCCACTTTTGTCAAAAAGTATTTTTCACAAATTTCTCGAATGAAAATAAAAGGCAAGGGAGGCAAACATTTACACTAATTACCTGGCATTTCAAACTCGATTAGCATGTCAAAAGGAAGTTTGGCAGAGGTTTAAAGAACAAAATACTCAAATCTTGGCCATCAAATTAAAATCCAAAATTCTTACTCATTGGTTGAGAAGTGGTCATAATTTCTTCTCTTTAAAAAACTTTCGAAATCTTTGAGTAACAGATATTTCATCTGTTTATCAACTTTTGACATATATCCTTTACATCACTATTCCAAGGCTCTGGTAGTCTGAATGACACTTCCCACACCAAGAGTAGCACGCAGCATTGAAACAAGCTTCTTTTAATTTCTTCTCTTTTCCTTCCTTTCTGTGGGACACTGCATGTGGCCTGCACACTTCTTATATGCTGTATCTTCCTGTGGGGAAAAGATGGAACTGTGTTCCCCCTCAGTATTCCCCCAGTCTCTTGGCCACGTCGAACATCGCTCCAACTGCATCCCTTCGCCCTTTGTTGTTGGCATCCCCTCAGGAGGCTGCAGAGGCAAAATGAACACAATGAAAATTCTTTTCTGCAACGTTATTCAGTTTTATCATGCAAAGTTTCCAGAGAAAGAACCAAATGGAAGCTTCTCCTACAACCTGTCGCTACTTGGAGAATCATAGAATCATAGAATCATAGAAATTTAGAGTTGGAAGAGACCACAAGGGCCATCCAGTCCAACCCCCTGCCATGCAGGAACTCCCAATCAAAGCATACCCGACAGATGGCCATCCAGCCTCTGCTTAAAAACCTCCAAGGAAGGAGACTCCACCACCCTCCGAGGGAGTGTGTTCCACTGTCGAACAGCTCTTACTGTCAGGAAGTTCCTCCTAATGTTGAGGTGGAATCTTTTTTCCTGCAGTTTGCATCCATTGTTCCGAGTTCTGTTCTCTGGAGCAGCAGAAAACAAGCTTGCTCCCTCCTCAATGTGACATCCCTTCAAGTATTTAAACAGGGCGATCATATCACCTCTTAACCTTCTCTTCTCCAGGCTAAACATTCCCAGCTCCCTAAGGCGTTCTTCATAGGGCAAGGTCTCCAGACCCTTCACCATTTTAGTCGCCCTCCTTTGGACCCGCTCCAGTTTCTCCACATCCTTTTTGAATTGTGGTGCCCAGAACTGGACACAGTATTCCAGGTGGGGCCTGACCAATGCAGAATAGAGTGGCACTATTACTTCCCTTGATCTAGACACTATACTTCTGTTGATGCAACCTAAAATTGCATTGGCTTTTTTAGCTGCTGCATCACACTGTTGACTCATGTTCAACTTGTGGTCTACTTGGACTCCTAGATCCCTTTCACATGTTGTCTCATTCAGCCAGGTGTCCCCCATCCTATATTTGTGCATTTCATTTTTCCGCCCTACGTGTAGGACCTTACATTTCTCTGTGTTAAATTTCATTTTGTTAGCTTTGGCCCAGCTTTCTAGTCTATTCAGGTCATTTTGAATTTTGATCCTGTCCTTTGGTGTATTAGCTACTCCTCCCAATTTGGTGTCATCTGCAAATTTGATAACTAGGCTCTCAATACTGTCATCCAAGTCATTAATGAAGATGTTGAATAGCACTGGGCCCAGGACAGAACCCTGTGGCACCCGACTTGTCAGTTCTTTCCAGGATGAAAAGGAACCATTGTTGAACACCCTTTGGGTTCGGTCAGTCAACCAGTTACAAATCCATGTAACGGTTACCTTGTCTAGTCCACATTTTACAAGCTTGTTTGCAAGGATGTCATGGGGAACCTTGTCAAAGGCCTTACTGAAGTCAAGATATACTATATCCACAGCATTCCCTTCATCTACCAAGCTGGTAATTTTATCAAAAAAAGAGATCAGATTTGTCTGGCATGACTTGTTTCTCTGAAACCCATGTTGGCTTTTTGTGATTATGGAATTATCTTCCAGATATTCACAGACTCTCTGCTTAATGATCTGCTCTAGAATCTTTCCTGGTATTGATGTCAGACTAACCGGACGATAATTGTTGGGATCCTCTTTTTTCCCCTTTTTGAAGATTGGGACAACATTTGCCCTCCTCCAGTCTGCAGGGACTTCTCCTGTTCTCCAGGAGTTCTCAAAGATGATTGCCATTGGTTCCGATATTACATTTGCCAGTTCTTTTAATACCCTAGGATGTAGTTCATCTGGTCCTGGAGACTTATATTCATTTAGATTAACCAAGTATTCCTGTACTGTTTCTTTACTTATTCTGTGCTGAAATTCCCCTATTCTGTCCTCTGCCCCATCATCCTTAGGTTGGGCACCCTTTGCCTTTCCTGAGAAGACTGAAGCAAAGAAGGTGTTGAGCAATTCTGCCTTTTCTCTGTCTCCTGTGAGCATTTTGCCATCTTCTCCACGCAGTGGCCCAACTGTTTCCTTCTTCTTCCTTTTGCTGCGGATATACCCAAAAAAGCCCTTTTTATTGTTCTTAATGTCTCTAGCAAGCCTGAGTTCATTTTGCGCTTTAGCTTTTCTGACTTTATCCCTACATGTGCTGGCTATTTGTTTGAATTCCTCTTTGGTGATTTCCCCATTTTTCCATTTTTTATACATGTTCCGTTTAAAACTTAGCTCAGTTGTAAGTTCCTTAGTCATCCATACCAGTTTCTTGAGACATCTCCCATTTTTCTTCCTCATTGGAACTGTCTGAAATTGTCCCTTTAGTATCTCCCTTTTGAGGAACTCCCATCCATCTTGAACTCCCTTCTCTTTTAGTATTCTTGACCATGGGATCACCCCCAGTATTTCTCTAAGTTTATTGAAATCAGCTTTCCTAAAGTCTAAAATGCGTGTCTGACTATGCTTAGCTTCACCTTTCCACTGTATAACAAACTCCAGGAGGACATGGTCACTTCCACCTAAGGATCCCATCACTTGCACCCAATCAACTAGGTCTTCCCTGTTGGTTAAGATCAGATCCAAAATAGCTGATCCCCTTGTTGCCTCTTCCACCTTTTGGACAATGAAATTGTCTTCCAGGCAAGTGAGGAATTTTCTAGATCTTGAGGATTTGGCTGAGTTTGACTTCCAGCAAATATCCGGGTAGTTGAAGTCCCCCATCACTACTACATCTCTCCTTCCTGATTGTGTGGTCATCTGTTCTAGAAAGGCATCATCCATTTCCTCTATCTGACTTGGGGGTCTGTAGTAGACTCCCACAGTAACATCCCTGTTGTTTCCCTCTCCTTTAATTTTTACCCAGATGCTCTCCACCTGGCTTCCAGTATTGATGTCCTGGATCTCTTCACTGGTGTAAATATCCTTGACATATAATGCTATTCCTCCTCCTTTCTTGTTTGTCCTGTTTCTCTTAAAAAGGTTATACCCCTCTATTTCTATATTTCAATCGTGAGACTCATCCCACCAGGTTTCAGTGATGCCTATTATATCATATTTCCCTTGTTGTGCTAGGAGTGCAAGTTCATCTTGCTTATTTCCCATGCTCTGTGCATTAGTGTAGAGACATCTAAGACCATTTGTCCCCTTTACTTGATGCCTGTGCATGTTTTTTTTGCTCCTTTTGTTGAGACTTTGAACTGTTTGTCTTCTTCCCTCTATGTCAGTTTGACTATTTTTTCTAGCCGTTTTGCCTTCCAGACTGCTGTCTCCCTTCCCCAGATCACTTAGTTTAAAGCCCTCCTGATCAGATTCTTCAGACTGTTAGCAAAAACGTTTCTTCCAACTGGCGTGAGATGTAGCCCATCCCTTGCTAGAAGTCCCTCCTCATGGAACCGCAGCCCATGATCCAAGAATCCAAATTGTTCTCGGCGACACCATCTGCGGAGCCAGTTGTTGATATCTGCTATTTTCCTCTCTCTTCCTGGACCATGCCCTTCTACTGGTAGAAGAGACGAGATGACAATCTGTGCGTCCATTTCCTTCAGCTTCTTCCCCAGAGCCTCGTAATCCCTTCTGATATTCTGAAGGCTGTGTCTTGCTGTGTCATTCGTTCCCACGTGGACCAAAAGGAAGGGGTATTTGTCAGTAGATTTGACCAGTCTTGTCAGCCTCTCCGTAACATCACGGATCTTTGCCCTAGGGAGACAACACACCTCACGAGACATCTTGTCGGGCCCACAAATCACTGCTTCTGTACCCCTCAGCAAGGAGTCCCCCACCACAACCACGCGCCTCCTCTGAGGCTTAGCAGCAACTCTTCCCTGCGATGGAACTCCCAGGCTCTCCTGCTGTGTCCCTGAAGTCTGTCCGTGCTGCTCTTCCTGATCCTCCTTGATAAGTGAAAGGGCTTCGAAACGATTCTGTAGCTGCAAGCTCCTACAGCTATCCCTGATTTCTCTGCTTCTCTGTGTGACATTCCTCCAGCTGTTTGCCTCCTGTGTAGATGAAGTGACCTTCTCACCCCCAGCGACTTTCTCTGTGTAGTCCCCTTCCAAGATCGTTCCTTCCGTTGTGTCGAGGAAAACCTCTTGCTCCCTGACATGCTGAAGTGTCGCTACCCTGGATTCCAGCTGCTGTACTTTCTCCTCCAAGAGGGCTACCAACTTGCACTTGGGGCATGTGAAGTTCGCCACATCTGTAGGCAAGAAGACAAACATCCCACAAGTGTTGCAAGTGACTGCAGCCGCTCCCTCGGTGCCCATACCAAGAACTATTAAGGAATCACTAAAAGAAGACTGTGGGCTTCCTCCTCGAAGAATATTCCCCGGTAAACACTAATGTCAAAGCCCCTGATGTCCTGTCCTATTTCACCAATCTCTATCAGTGATTTCAACCTACTGGGAATGTTATTTTATACAGATGGTTTCTAACTTGTATTCACTTCCTCTGAGGTGGAGGGGAACCCCTCAAAAGCACTTTTAAAAAGGGGAAGATCTAAAGGAGAACCTCTAAAACAAAGCTTACAGCTCCTCTGCTCCTAATGTTGTGCTTTTACCCTGTTTGGGGGGGGGGGGGAATTCGCTTCTTCTCTCTCTCACTCCAACTCTCTGCAGCTGGCTCTCTGAGCAGTTCTGTATAGCTAGTCTCCTAGCTCCTCCCACTTGTGACTCACAGGTGTGACTCACAGAAGCTCCTCCTCCTCCTCTGCAACAGACACACTCCCCAAAGAGATTTTAAAAATCCACACACTTACCACTTAAAAGGGCTACCAAAAGTTGCTCTTCCTTCTTCTCTCTCTCACTCCAACTCTCTGCCTGTGTGACAGAAGGATCCTTCTGTAGCAAGAGAAGACCCAATCCCTGGCCTTGGTTTCTCACATGTAAGTATTCTTACAGTCATGATCTGACCCTATCAAGTATCTTGAACTGTTGGGCCAGATACAGTGTGAGAGTGATGTCTCTACATCACTTCTCTTCTTTCTCTCAGGCTTGATCTGCTCTCCTGGACTATTCCTGATATGAAAGGAAAACAACAACAACAAACCAACCCAGCGGCAAACCTCTGCAAGCAACAGTTATTATACTATTACATACATTTGTAAAATTGCAGATATCTGTTCCCATAACAGAGATCTGCAGTGTCTCATCTCATCTCCATTCTCTGCTCTTTTTTTTTGAAGCAGTGTAATTTTGAAGATGCTATGTGAGAGAAATCTGAGTCCAAAACCCGATTCATAAGGTACTCGGTATGAAATGAAGAGAATGGAATTCAGAGGATACCAATGTCTTCACTGTACTCTGTAGGTTCCTTTGACTTTAGAGATAAAGGGGGCAGTTGAGATAATTTGATCTACTGGTTTGATTCTCACCCCAGTCAGGCTTTGATTGGTGCCGCATTTGTTCAAGGTTTTCCTGGGTAAATTGCCGATGAATGTATTCTGCTTTGACCACTAATTTCTGGTAATCTCCAGGTCAGATTACTGTTTGCCTATTTAAGTGGCTACTTGAGAGAACTGTTCACAATTGACAAAAACATTTTACTAGCATGTAGACACCTACATGGTGTGAAATAGTGTGTCATCTTGGTTGCGGAAAGCCTCTCTATAGGAAGAGTTTGCTTGCCACCTGTTTTGATGTAATTTCAGTGCCAGGCTAAAAACTTTGCATTTCCCCAGACTTTTTATTGTAAGCTTTATCTCACCATTGCTTTTTATGTTTGTGCTACTCTGCCATCTACGGTTTTCAATTTTATTACTGTAATTTTATTGCCATAATTGTTTCAACAGTTATGGACTATTGGAACTGTTTTATCTTATGTCTTTTAATTATTGTAACCCGCTCCAATTGGTTTAACAGAGGATCTCCAGTCCAGATTACATTATTGTTGTTGTTGTTGTTGTTGTTGTTGTTGTTATTACTATTACTATTACTATTATTATTACTATTATATACATTTGTAAAATTTCCATGTGAGAGGTTCTGAAAGTTGAGCTATTACTATTACTATTACTATTATTATTACTATTATATACATTTGTAAAATTTCCATGTGAGAGGTTCTGAAAGTTGAGCTATTAGCGACAAACAAATAAACAAAATTGTTAAAAAAGTAACATGCCTTCAGAAAATAATGCCAGAAAGTTAACACAACAAAATAGATACTCCGTTTACATAGCAACACTAGGTGGCAGTGATGCTCTCACCCAGCTTTACAGAGCTAGTTGTATCCATGGGATGTCCACATAGCAAAGGCACTTTCCTACCCTTTCTCTTTAAAATACGCACACAAACAGGTTTGCTGCATCAGAAGGTGTGTGCATCTTTTTGTTCTCTTTTGAAGTATTCTGAATCACTCATGGCATGAAGATAGAATCGGTCAACAATGCTTTCTGATTAAAGTTTGCTGTGCAATTAAGCCCGTTCTTGTAATTAAAAGACATTTAATAAGCACTACAAGGCCTATTTGTTTCTCTCTCTCATTTCTTTCTCTTCAGCTCTGTTAGGAGCTGAGAGGTTGTTTTTCTCTGTTCCCATACTCCTGCTGTCTGCTGTTGTTTGGCATGTCTTCTGGCCTTGTCGCCCTGGCTTTCTTGTGCTACCATACCAGGCATCTATATTCTGATGGAAATGGAGAGCATCTTGTGGGTTCCTTTTTCCAGGGCTTTGCCCGCTTAATCCAGACACCTTTGTCCTTGCTAACACAGACAATGTATTTTCATTGAAGACAAACACTTTGCCCATTCTGTCCCTTGGGAAGGTTTACAATGAAATTTCCCCCGATTATCAAGGCCAGTCCTTTGCGGCTCTGCTTCAGTAGCAAGAAAATCACATTTTCTAACCTTCAGATGTGCTTTAATGGTTTGATTCTTTCCCAGGATAGTGTGTCCATTGCTACCATGGACGCTGTACCCCAATATCTGTAGAAGGCAAAAGCTTCTTATTAAGATATAGAGACCTGCTTCTTCTTTGTATGTAAACACACACACATACTGTCTGCGTTTTCAAACAAATGAGGAAACTGATTAGTCCCAGTGTTCAATTAAAGATACACCCTGGTTTCTTGGAGATGCCCCCAGCTCCCCTTCACTCCTTGAGAATGCTTTGTCACTTAGCCAAGCCACATTTGAGACACTCCAGGATTCAGACTTTTGCATCCACCCTGGAATAAAAATATGAGACATTTGCCTTTGGGTTAGCTACAGCCACAACTTTATTAACTTGGAACGTAACAGAGATCTGCAATGTAATTTATGACTGTGGAGAACACTCTAATAAACCTGCCTGTGCATCTGTTATCCCTGCATGAAATGAGGAGGAGGTTTACCCGTTTTTGCTAGTGTTACCTACCTCTCCCTCATCATATTTTTCTGGACACTGTTAGTGGATTTTTCTGAATCTTGGTGTGTGTGGTGTTCCAAATGACCTCAAATGCACCCTGCCAGGCAGGCCGCCATAATCCCCAGAGCAGCGGGACATGTAAACACTACACCCAGGTGAGGTCAGCCTCATGGGACCTCTTGGGAACAATAGCCCCACAAGTAGTTTGGGAATCATTAAATGGAATCATCATCACCTCCAATAATCAGAAGAATTGGTGATGATTGTCTAGATGTCTCACCTGATGAGCCGGCTATCATCTTAACTACCTTCCCATTTCCCTTAATTATGCCAGACCAGATTTCCTCACCATGGACAGTTCAACACCTTTGACCAGTGGCTAGATGTAGCCCTTAAACCCCCTGGAAAACTCCCCTCAGTATGCTAGTTTGGATTTCGTGGGGACTCTATGTTACTGTGATCTCTAGTCTAGCTCCAACACTTCTGTTCAACCAACACTCTCGGAACAGCTGTGTCTCACCCTGCTTCACCCAATTGGATTCCAGAAGCAAGCCTCATCTGCAATAAATATCACCCGTACTTCTGCCTCAAACCTTTCCCAAGCTAACCCCTGATTTCCTGAGCCTTGAATGAATGTGTGATAGTGAATTGCTGTGTGATTTTCCCCTTAATTGGAGAGGTCTGCTTCTGCTTCATTTCTTAGATCCACAGGCCCCTCAGTATAAAGGTGGGAAACGATTTCGTAGGGTCCCTGTAGGCAACTCGCCTTTCAATTTGTGCTAACTAAAATTCCCCTACAAAGATTTTGGCTACAAGACCTTCTATAATCGTTGTCCACTGAGCCAGGTGCATGAGCTAAGTTAGCCACACAGAGCTTCCATTCCACATCACCAGTTCCCACAGCCTAGTGAGGTGGATCTAAGGAAGACCTTCCAGTTTCTCAAACTAATTGGTTTTCTTGCTTGTATCTGTTATTTTATTGCACATCCCTGCCAGACAAAGAGATAAGTGTCCTTTGTCCTGCCTGCCTATGATATAATCCTGTACCTGGGATGTAAAAACACATGATTGCCTACATAAACAAGTCCTACATAAATGGTCTTAGTATATGAGTGCGGCAAATAGCTATCTGACCCCCTTTGCCAAATTTACGGCTCTATGTAGACTTCTTTAGACCTTGTCAAGGTACTATAGATTTGTCTTTTCCCTTCCAAACTTGTCTGGGCAGCAACTCAGAACAGATGATGTACACATTTGGATACTGATCTTGTAAAAAACCAAAGCCAGCTAAGGCCTCTGATAATAGCCTTCAGCATCCTTCAAGCGCTGCTCTCTAGGTGTAGGTATTGATTTCAGTGCTCTTCCTTGAAGAGGGCCAGTAGCAGGTGACACCACAATATACTAATTCTATCTATTCACTTGATTCTGGAAGTCAGTTGAACATCATGTGGATGGTCCAAACCAGAGCTTGGAAGTAATCCATAAGGTAGTACAGGTTGAGTCTCCCTTATCTGAAATGCTTGGGACCAAAAGTGGTGTTGATTTTGGATTTTTTTTTAGATTTTGGGATATTTGCATTTACATAATGAGATATCTTAAAGAGAGAACCCAAGTCCAAACGTGAAATGAATTCATTAAATATATAGCCTGAAGGTAATTTATACACAATATTTTAAAATAATATTGTGCATGAAACAATGTTTGTGTACACTGAACCATCAGAAAGTGAAGGTGTCACTTTCTTAGTTACTCATGTGGACAATTTTGAATTTTGGTATATTCTGGATTTTGGAATTCTGGATAAGGGATAATCAACCTATAGTGGTGATTTGCAGTAGGTTGCTTTGGTCAACAAGGGGTGTGTGATAGTGTTGGGTTTTAAGAAAAATTCAGCAACAAGATTGGAGGAACAATGAGCAATGTTTGCAGTCATTACTCATTCTGAAACAGGCATTGCTTCCTTCTACCTTCATGATGCCATTAGAGGGGTCTATGTGACATAACTTTGTGGAATCTGACATAAAGGGTTCAGAATAGGGAGAGACCCCAGCTCCAAAAGAGAACCCCTTTCTATAACCTGAACAATGAAAACCAGACACAGCCAATGCAGGCTGTCTCGAAGAGGAGTAAAAGCAGGTGGATGCTGAAGAGAGACCTCTCCTCTGTATAGCAACAAGGATCCAAACAGGAGTAGAAGCAGAAACAGAAGCAGATCCAATCCCTCATTCACAGGCTTAAATACCAGATGCCAAGCAATTTGCCCCTTGGCTGTTAAGGTCAAGCAGCTATAAATCTTGCATCAGAGTAAAGTCCTTATTGCATACAACTGATCAAGAACCTCTCTTGCCTTTGGCTTTCCTGAATACCTGACCCCTGTGACTGACTATACAGTATATGGCTTGCCTTTCCATTTTCTTGGCTTTGTTCCTCATGACTGCCTATTTCCCATGAGTGAGTTTGGCGTGTTTGAGACCTGGTCACTATGGCTGTCCTCATTCTGACTTTCCTGTGCCTACTCAGCCCTACCAGTGCATGCCTTTCCCAGTACTTGCTGCTTCTGAGCATAAGACACTAAATTTAAAATCTATGAGATGTGATGCAGAATAGTACAGGACTCTGCTGCTTGCATTTCAAGTTCAGCAGCAGAATGGTACAATGCTAGAGGTTTGCCTTTCAGCCACCATACTTCAAGCATCTTTTAGTCTGGTGTTGATTTGTCTGGACTGTAAGCATCTGTCGGGGATGCTTTGACTGGGAGTTCCTGCATGGCAGGGGGCTGGACTGGATGGCCCTTGTGGTCTCTTCCAACTCTATGATTCTCTGATTCTATGAAATGGGTTCTCATGATGCTTTCCTTACTGAGCCACATAGGCAGGACAGCCAGCAAAGTCGTATGTGTGGTGCTACCCACTACAAGGCTTCCATCCCCAACCACAAATGCCTTGCCTGAAGAACCTTTTCTTGATTCTGTTACCAGATTGCTGACTCTAAATGCTCCTTGAAATAATGTGATGCATCATTGTGCATCATTAACTAGTTACCACCCCACTGTTTCCACAATGCCTCCTGGTAAACAAGTTGTCTTGTGTCCATGTTCTGTCCTGTTATTTGCCTTGTTGATCATCCTTCTGATTCAGATTTCTGTGGTTTTCCTCCCAGTCACCCTTTATGTCATAGAATACTTCATTGTGGGCAGCAGAAAAACCCACCAACTGGTAGCACAGAAAAGACCAGCCAAGACCTATTATGGAGTAGATCAATACATATACTGAAGCAGCTCCTGTAGACTCCACAATGTTATTTTGCATGCCATGGTTAATCAACATAATATGCAATGAAAACCAGATAATATTTTGCTGGGGAGCCTATGTAACTTGCTTGCAGGATCTATTTCAGTTGCTAAGAACATGAGGCTCACGAAGCTTTCTGTTTTTGCTCTGCAAGAGGATCACCATGATCCAGTGACAGTTGTCAGTATTTGAGACTGAACAGAACCCTTTGGACCTACAAATACAAAAGCATCTGGAAATGCTAAGTCTCCTCACAACCATTTTAAATAATGCACTAAACCTTTTAAAGGCTGGGCATGACATGGAACATCTCATGGGCAGCACCCTCAACATACAGTTGATCTTTCTTTCGGGAACCTAGCTAGTCAAAATCCTTTGGAAAAGGCAAAATGCTATTGACTAACCCTATTTCTTCATTCCCTGTCTTTCTCCATTCATTTTGGATTTCTCTTTCTTCCTATACACCTCTTCTTGCTTCTCCGCACTATACAGTTCCAGCTTATATTCCTGTTTTCCAAGAGTAAGGTCTGTTGAGTTCAATAGAACCTAAAAATGCATTGTAAGTGCAATCCACTCCTCTGGACATCACCTCTCGGGATGAGAACCATGCTTTAGTATAAATATATTGTTCTTTCAAAATGTATGCAATCAATTTCAGCCTCAATTGTGTGTCTCCTACCTGTTCTCAGCTCCTTTTCCTTGAGACTTGTTGGGGAAATTGTTAGCTCAAGGAATGTTACAAGGGACTGGGTAACTTGAGTATTGTTTCAATCTATTTATACCAGTACTAACTGGGAAGATTCCAAGTTTGGTGAATTAAGAGTTTTATTTAAAAACATACAAGATTGCAATCTAACATACAATAGTACTTCAATCAGACACACCATTCAGAGCTAATCGAAATAGAGGTATGGAAATTGGATAGTGAATGCTTAGGGTCCTGGGAATGCTTACCTGTCCTGAGAAGAAGACTACAAAAAGTGGGATGTAGCTCAGATGGAGTCTGAGGGTAACACAGCAAGTAGAAAAGTCTGTGTGCGCAGAGTGGGGAACAACTGTGTGTGAGGAGGCTAGATTTGGGACTAATATTTATATCTGAGATCCTAGCCTCAAAGGGTGCTAGATGATATTTTTTGTGTAACAAAGACTTGATGGTATTCCCATGGAATTGGCAATGGGGTTGTGGATTGATTTATGGTTTTAACTTTGTAGTGACAAAAAACAGATTTAATACAACCCCAAAATAGATGGATAGGGAAAGGTGGCTGAGAACATGGCAGAGAATGGGCAGGAAGTGTTGGCTTACTCACTTTTGCCTTTGTTTCTAGTGCAAGAGAATAAGCGATGCCTCTGTGGGGAGGAAGGAGTGCTCAGCAAACCCATTTTAGTTTTTATCTTGGTATTACCTGGGTACTTCACATGTTTTCGGGCTTACATGTCATTCCCATAGGAAAGTCTCCTGGTGTCCAAAGGTCATTGTGACCATTTAAGAACATGTCTGGCTCAAGATATGAAAACATGAAAATATGGAGACTCCAAATATAACATGGGGTATGTCAGGTATGCAAACAAACTGTCTCTCAGGTGTCTTCTACATCTCCCCTGAATAAAGATAGGCAACCTGCTCACATCTGGAAATGCTGAGAGAAAAATACTCTGCACATGTTTAGATATAAGTAACTGTCCAGTACAGCAAATCTCTTTTGAGTTGCAGGCAATTGCATCTAACTGGTTTTGTGAAAAAAGAATGCTAGTTTAGTTAGTGAATGTTTGGCACGATCCTGCAAGACAGTTGTTTTCATTACAAATTGAATTAGCTTCTATGTACACAATTGATAAACCTCTCATTCTTGTTTATTTTAGTCTTTACTGCTGTTCTCTGTTGTAACAATAAGATTTGTTGTTGTTGTTAGCTGCTCTTGAGTTGACTTCGACTCATGGTGACCCTGTGAATGAGACATCTCCAAGTCTCCCTGTTCTCCATTGCTCTGCTCAGTTCCTGCAGGCTCATGCCTCTGTCCTCCCAAATTGAGTCTAGCTATCAGGTGTGCGGTCTACATCTCTGTCTTCTGTCCTCAACCTTTCCCATCATTATTGACTTTTCCAGTGAGTCATGTGGAACTGTATCTGAGTAAATATGCATGGGATTAGGCAGGACATTGTCATGTCCAGTATGGTGCAGTGGTTTGAGTGTTGGACTATGACTCTGGAGACCAGGATTTGATTCCCCACCTGGCCATCAAATCCACTGGGTAAACCTGGTCAAGTCACATGCTCTCAGCCTCAGAGGAAGGCAATTGCAAACCTCCTCTGAATAACTCTTGCCAAGAAAACCCCATGAAGTTTGCCTTTTCATGATGTGTCCAAAGTATGTCACCCTCTGATATATGCAGTCAAAGGCTTTGCTATAGTCTATATAGCACATGCAGATTTTCCTTTGGAATCCCCTGGTGCACTCTATTAGCCATTGTATGTTTGCAGTGTTGTCCCTAGTGCCTCTTCCTTTCCTGAACCCTGCTTAGACCTCTGAGATTCCTCTCTCCATGTATGGTTGGAGTCTGTGTTGCAGAATTTTGCCTGCATGGAGTATTAGTTCTATGGTCCTATAATTGCTGCAGTCTTTTGTGTCTCCTTTTTTTGTGAGTGGGGATGTAGGCTTTACTGGATAAATAATTATCAGTGAAGATTTGATTTGTTGGTTTAGAGTCTTCCTATTTCTTCTCCCTTTACTCTCCTTCTTCTTGTACAAAAGAAAATACTATTCTGATTGTATGAAGTTTAGAACAGTCAGTAGGTTTGTTGGTCCTATCCTTGCATGGTTTCAATGACTATTCTGCATGGGAAAATGTTCTGTCGTATATTGTGTGTGTGTGTGTTTGGCTGACTGTTTGGTCTTTACATGATTGTGTTTTTGCCAAGGAGAAATGTGAAAAGGTGATGTCCAAGGTATGTGAAAAGGTGATGTCCACTTTGAGAAACTTTCTGAATGTGAGGCAGCCTGTCAAGTAATACAGTTAACTTTTCTCACTGTCTTTTGTAATAACAGTAATCCTAGGCCTGAAATTGGTTTTCTATCAGTCATATACTGGGACTGTGGCTATCAAGCACAAGTTATAAACTAAATTTGTCAGGGCGCCATAAACCTCTTTCTTGCAGTGAGACATAGAGGCGTCTGGTGTCAGCCTGACACAAACCATTTGACTGGGGACTGGTTCTCCCCTCAGCAGGGTACTAATGGGTAGATCCTTAAAGCTGCTTAGCAGAAAGTCTGATAACAGGCCCTATTAATGTTTATTGGGAGTATTTCTCTTTGCACTTCTTCTCAACCAGATTTGGTTATTTTCCCACTGCATGTCATGAGCATATATCATCAAGTTCAAGCTTGCATGAAATGTGAGGTCTTTACTGGCCTTTGGAATGTGAAACTGCTGTGATATTTCTTTAGCAGCATCCTGTTTTATTCTGCAGGAACTTTTAGCCAAAATACATTCCCTTTTGGAGCAAAGTATCTCAGATAGGTTCACAGAAAGTATTCTATATGCCATATTTCTGATTTCAGAATTTGTGTTCTAGAATCATAGAGTTGGAAGAGGCCACAAGGGCCATCCAGTCCAACCCCCTGCCACGTAAACATAAATGTAAATGTAAAGCAAATGCTGTCTGAACTGGTTCAACAAACAAAGTTAGGGAGAAAAATTAAAAAAACCCAAAACCACAGTTAGAATTGTAGCTGAGCAATTTGGGGAACAGGGAAAGAGGACCAGTGTCATTTCACTTCCATGTTTCATGTCAGATGCCCAGTGGCACACACAGAGAATCAAATCTATCTGCCAACAAAGATTATTACAATGCAGTCAGGACAGAGAAGGAAGCATCCATCTTTGTCTGAGGGACATAAATGAACTGAACCTATTAGTAGATTATTGCAATTCCAGACTGCAGAGTTTTAAAACTGGAGTAGAATGTTCCTTGGATAGGATTATTGGGCCAGGAGCATCTCAGGCCCTAAGATTTCAGGGCCCAAACCCAAGACCTAGGGATACCTTCTATTAATATCATGAAATATGACAGATTAAATGTTAAATATGATTGCCCAGGGGATGTAGTTCAAATAATAAACACCAATGGTAGCAAATGAGAAATTATAAGTTTTTCTTGTTCTCCATTGAACAAACCAACCAACCAACCCCCCAAAATGCTTCTCCCAACTCTGTTTTTAACAACATTGCAAGCACAGATTTTAAGAACACATGGGAGCTGTACTCTCACCAAAGGAAGTTTTCAAAGCTCTGCTTCGAACAGAAAACAATTGACTGGGGTTGCTCCAAACAGCCTGCATCAGTAAGATGCCAAGAACACACAGAAGTATGTAATGTAAAGGCAATGCCTTTGTGGTGAGTGTCCATCATTTTGACCTGAGGACTGGAGAACTGGGACCAGGTAGTTAGGTATATAAGACTACACACTTGAGGAATCTCATAACTAGTGGAATATACAGGATCTTTTTGGAGGGTGGGATCGGGTGAGTCCAAAATAGAAACATCAGACTGTAAGAATCTTCTCATATTTACTTTCTAGATTACCTTTGTCATCTAAACATTTTAATGAATGTTCACATCTTTGGTGATGAAGGAACTTTTCTTAAATTATTATTTTAAAATGATTTTGCTAAGTGTGGACTTTCTGTTCTCATTAATGGCTCAGATGAGCAGTCAATATGTCCTTGATGATATGAATAAAAGATTATCTTTTATAGAAGTATAATGGAACTTTCCTTACATTCACGGTATTTTGGTCTTGTCATAGATTATAGAAAACCAAAGCCATGAAAATAGGCTGGCCATCATAAGTGTTTATATTGGATAGCATCCTGTAGGTGTATGAACCTGTAATTGACATAGAATGGAGCAGGAATTTTGCTTGACTAAGAATAGCAGGATCAGAGCCTCCAGGGTTGTTCATGAACCCTTTCTATACCTTTGAATTCACTTGTTCATGAGAGTTCCCCCCTTCTCTGTAGTCCTGGCAAGCTGTTAAACTGGGCAATAAAGCAAGACGCCTTAACCAGGAGAAGCGAGGAACAATACAGAAGTTAAAAACTGTTTTTTTGTGTGTGGGGCTTTTGGGCTATGTGGCATGTTCTGGAGGAGTTCCTTTCTGACGTTTCACCAGCATCTGTGGCTGGCATCTTCAGAGAGACTTCTGAAGATGCCAGCCACAGATGCTGGCAAAACGTCAGAAAGGAACTCTTCTAGAACATGGCCACATAGCCCAAAAGCACCACAAAAAAACTATGGATGCCGGCCATGAAAGCCTTTGACTCCACATTAAAAACTGTTCTTTCTAATTCTGGTGCTCAGTCAAAAGAAAGCAAACCCACTTTGTACAGTGGTCCCCCGGGATATGAATCCCTCGGGATCCGAAATCCCCGGGACCCGAAACTGCCGGGGCCGGAAAAATGGCCCCGGCCAACGAAAAAAAACCCGGGTTGCGAAAAAAAAATTCGCAACCTGGAAGCTTGAAAACAGTGCGCTTCCGGCGCGCTGTGCATTGGCAAAAGTGGTCCCCCGGGTTACGAACGGCTTCCGGGTTACGAAGGTAATCCCGGAACGGATTACCTTCATAACCCGGGGGACCACTGTACCTGGAATGAAATACTGATTGACCTTGAATTTCATTTTTGCTTGAGAATCCTGAGAAATGTTGTTTGTCTGAGTCGTGTTTGATATGGGATGAGCCCAGGGTTTCCTTCTGATGTAGACAAGCCCTTATTGGGTCCAAAATATTGACTATTGTTAGTGGTAGTTAACAGCAGCTGAAATGAAATGAAATATGGTGGCTGGAAAAGGAGGACAGAGGTAAAAATGCATAGATATAAAAACTGTAGAGAGGACCTTCTCATTGTCTGAATATCATTGTCTGGTTCATGCTCAGAAGCTATTTTAAAGTATCCCCAGGGATAGAAGGGAGTCAACTGAGAAGACCCCCATGACTAGGCACCAATGTCCCTTGTACCATAAACCATTTAAGTCCACCCAGTCATCTATCTAGCTTTTTGTTGGTTTAAATATTTTCCATCTTGTGATATTGAAATACCTTTTTGGATACATTTTGAGACTCCAGGTAACTGTAAATTAAAATGGGCCTGTGCATGAGTGCAGGTTGATGAGTCACCTTTCAGGAAACAGCTACCATGCCCTAGGGCTGTTTCACACCCATTCCTGCGTCAAACAGATCCAACCCACACGAGGCATGTACGGATACTCACCCCACTGCTTTCTCATTAGCCTGGTTAACAACACAAGGAGCAAGGTGGCTTCAAAGCTAATGTCTGGATTGGTTGGTTCCAATCCAAACTTGTAAATAACATTCTGCTCCAACTTTCCGTTTTCCTTATATCCTATTCACCTTCCAAAGTGTACATTTGGGCCGAAAAAGGTTCATTCTATGAAAGGGAATTGCCCACCATGGGGAAAGCGCTACTGACTATTACTCTAATCCAGATCTACATGCATGCTAAGTATTAGCTTAACAGTTTGTAACATTTTAGATCCAGGTCACCAAACTACTAGCAATATAGACACAGAATATTGTACAATTATGGAACTGCAGAATTGAAGAGGCTCTAGAGGACATCCAATCTAGTCCCCACCAGTGCAGGAAATCCAGGGCTAAAATATTCCTGACAGTTATCTGAACTTGGTTGTAAAACCTCCAATGAAGGAGAGTTCATCAATTTCTCAGGCAGACCATTTAGTGTTAAATGCAAATTATTGTGATTTCTTGCATGGCAGAGGGTTGGACTGGTATGCCCTTGTGGTATCTTCCAACTCTATGATTCTATGATTCTACACAGAGAAACTAACATGAATATATATTTTCACGTGTTTGCTGAAGTTTGTTGCCTATGCACTTCCCTTCCCCAAACCTCAGTGATACAGATTTATATAGAAAGCGCTTTGCATGTACATGGTAGAATCATAGAATCATAGAGTTGGAAGAGACTACAAGGACTATCCAGTCCAATCCTCCACCATGCAGGAATACACCATTGAAGCAGGTGGCCCAACAGATGGCCATTCTGCCTATTTAAAAATCTCCAAAGAGGAAGACTCCTCCAAACTCCAAGGGAGCATGTTCCACTGTCAAACAGCTTACTGTCAAGAAGTTCTTCCTAATGTTGAGGTGGGATCTCTTTTCTTTTAGCTTGCATCCATTGTTCCGGGTCCTATCCTCTGGAACAGCAGAAGATAAGCTTGCTCCATCCTCATCATGACATCTCAACTATTTAAACAGGGCTATTCTCCAGGCTAAACAGGCCCATCTCCCTCAGTCACTCCTCATAGTGCATGATTTCCAGACCTTTCACCATTTTGGTCATCCTCCTCTGGACACACTCCAGCTCATCAACATCCTTTTTGAAATGTGGTGCCCAGAGCCATACACGGTATTCCAGGTGAGGTTTGACCAAAACAGGATACACTTTCAGATACAACAGGTTCCTGTTCCAAGAGATCCAGAATCTAAAACAAACATAATTGAGAAAGACAAAGGGGAAAATACAGGCTTAGGAAGAACATGTTGAGGATGAGAAGTTTGATCTTGAACATAGAGAGCTTGAGGTGATGATGATGACAATGACAGTGGCGGTGATGATGGAACAGACAAACATTATAATCAGAGTGTCAGCTGGTGACATATGACTGAGGGCTTATCTACATGTCAACTTTTGCAACTCACTGATGCGAATATTCTTTGTCATTCATTCCTGATTTTCTGTTCCCATTGTTTTTTTCCAGGATATGCATCTATGCAATTTCTGTCGCGCACACATATCATTATTTTGAATAAGGACAGAGTGGGTTATGCAGGTGTGTTGATAACATTTGTGCCATATGTACCATTCAAGTGTGAATAATATTTTTGGGGAGAGCTTTCTATCAAATGCTGCGCATCCATGTACTTCTGATTCTCTTGTCATGAGATTCCCCCTCTCCCTTCTCCATGGGAATTGGCCATCACTCCTTAATTTAAAGGACAGTTGACAGCAACCAAAATCTCCACATAGCACGGGAGAAATAGGAACTAGGATCAAAGAAAGGAAAATCAACATAGGGTACTTTGGAGGATAAAGATTTTGAGAGGAAGGTCTGAACTGCGTTAAGAACAGATAATCTAAAAGAGAAATAATAGTGAGGAAAATACATATGACTAGCACAATTCAGAAACGTTCTTGCACAGCCAAATAAGGTTTAAAAAATGTTGCTTTGACAAGAGGTAGGGGGAGGATGTAAGTGAGAAGAGTCAGGTGAGCAGGAATGTGCTATACCTCACAAAAATGCCAACCTTCTCTACGTAATCCTGGTGATACAGATCCATCCGTATCAGGAATCCACACCATCGATAATTCATATCCATCAGGATACAATGACTCCCCCCCCCCCAAATTTGTTTAACTTGATTTTTGTGGGGTTTTTTTGGAGCCCTCCCCAAAGTAATTCAAGTGTGTTTGCATTGCATGTGAACAGAAGAGATTCTACCCACATATTACCCGGATTATTTTGACTGTTTAGACAATCCAAAAGTGGAAGGTGAAAGATTTGTGAGTAGAGGTGGGTGTCATCAGTATGTGACACTTAAAGCCATTGAAAGTGATGAACCTACCTAGAAAAAAGAAAGAGATGACCCAAAAGAGAAGGGGTATGCCAAGAAAGTGTATGAATTAACAAAAAGAGAGATTAGAGAGGTAAGAAGAGGTCTATCTGAAGCCTGAGTTTGGAATGCTTCTTTTAAAAAGTAATTCGACTTTTTTTGTTACTGCTGGTTGGGGTTGGGTGGATTGTTGCTGCTTGTCAAAACTTTACAAGGCTGGGGGAACTGCTCTATATTTTATTAAAAAGAGGGCCTTTTCCTAAGGAAGAATTCATTCTTCAAGGGAAACCTTATCTGAGTTAGATAGTCATTTGGTAAATATACAGTATGATCATGTGTAGATTTACTCGGAAGTAAGCTTTGATGGAAAGTGCATGTGGCAATCGCTAGCAATTCTGACTAAAGGGCTGTACAGGTTGGCGTTATACACTGGCCTCAGGGCAGAGTAGGGATGTGGCATCCACATGACACATGCTCCAATGCTGCCCTGATGCCACCGTCATGCCATGTGCCAGATCACATAGCGGGTGGGGTCATTGTGCTCCTTTGGTGCTATGTCCAGATGACGCAACACCAAAAGGAGAGCCAGAAGGTGGCACCATGGTCACTTTTTACAGCTCCTTTTTGCCCCGTGGAAATGCCAGATTGGGGCCGCGGCATGTAGTTGCTGCAGCACCATACTGGTGCTGAAAGGGGTGGTCTGTTCAGCCCCTCATTCTGCATCCATACTGTTTAAATAAAACAGTTTGACAGCATCTTAACTGCCATGATTCAATGTTATGGAATTCTGGGAATTGTAGTTTTGTGAGACATTTAGTCTTCTGTGTCAGAGAGCTCTGAATCCACAACAACTACAGTTTCCAAAATTCCATAGCACTGAGCCATGTCAGTTAAAGTGGTGTCAAACTGGATTATTTCTGCAGTGCGGATGCAGCCTAAGGTTTTATTGTAATGGCCTGTGGGCGGAGTCAGGGAGCAGCATCCTGATGTTAGATATCCTGACTCTGCCCCCATGGTGTCATGATGCCGTGCACCATTCCAGATGGCACGCAGCATCATAGTGTGCCTCCACCACTGCATCCAAATGATGCAGTGCCGAAGGGCCACCATACATCCATGCTGCCATGGCTATGACACCCTTCGGAGGGAGCAAAAAGGAGTCGCTTTTTATGGCTCCTTTTTGTGCCCTCCAGAGGCTGGCTCAGGGCTGTGGCATGAGGTAGCCGCAGCCTCAATCCGGCCAGGAAAGGGGCAGCTGCAGGCCACCCCTTTGGGGTAGTTTGTACAGCCCCTCGGTTAAAGATAGAAGGCCCCAAGCTAACACTGAAGTGAGCTAGTTTTACTTTTAGTAGGAGTGAGAGAATAAGAGGGTAGAAAGAGGAGAAAGATGTCTAAGAATATCAATTTCCCTTTCAGTGATGTTGGATGAGAGATCAGGAGACTTTGGGTCAGTGAAAATTTCTTAACTCTATCATTGTTGCTCTCTCTATAACATCTTTAACTCTTTAAGTGCTGAGCGTTGTTGTATTTCCAATGAGTCCTCCCCCCCAAGTTCAATGACATTTATTTCCAGGTAAGTCTGCCTAGCATTGTTGCCTAAGGCTGCTGTTGTGTTTTTGGTGATGTCACCAGGGCAACCAGTTTTAGGGATTGAACACCAGGGTTTGGAATTAAACTATGAAACCAATTCAGCTGTTCCAACTACCTACATTGGCAGCAGATCAATGATAAATGTTTTTCAACGCCTTGCCTTCTGGGCAGACTTAAGCACAGAATTGTGACAGGTTTCCTTGTAGCTCTGTTTTGGTTTAATTATCTAAATAATAGTGCAGGGAAGACATTTGTTGATGTTGATGAATGAAATATCTTGCAGTTTTAATGGAGCAACTCTGATACCACAGAGAGGCAAAAAAAGTTAGCTTGCCTGTTTTCATTGCCTGAACAACATTGATCTCGGAGACAAGCCAGGAACTGGGGATTACTTTGGGGATGCCAAAGGAAAGAACCAGGAGAGCTCATTTGCTGGACTGAGAAATAGCCTTAGGGAAGGTTAGGTAGAGGAGAAGCTACCCCAAGGGAAGAAGGGGCCAATGGGCATGTAGGGAGCTAGCTAGCATTTAAGGAAGGATGGGCAGAGAAAGCAAGGGACAAGGTAGGACAGAGGCAATGGACCAGAAGTGGGACCTTAGGAAAGGAAGAGTGGAAGAGAGAGTTCTCCACCAGGAATGAGACGTCGAAGGGAGCATCTGCAACCATCTGCACCTGTGGGCTTGCATATCATTATATCCATTTGTTTAATGGATTCCTTTTAGATGGTATGTATATATAAGGTCGCCAGCTTTTCTGTGGGAAATGATGGTATGATCTTTTGTGTGTGTGTGTGAAAATATAACACAGTCCCTCCTCCAAAGGGCACAGCACAGAACTCATGGTTAGTCTGATGTTTGTCTTCATATTAATAATCCTTATGAGGTATGTTAAGACTGAGGAACGGGTAGAGGCCAACCTACCTCTCTCCTGTCCAAGGGCAGAGTTTGGCCCACTATACCACTCTGGCAGGCCATCCTTAAAGACTTCTTTTACCATTGGCTAGGTTGGCACTGTAACGAGAGCAGGGATGTAAGACAAGATTGAATAATTTCTGCAGTACTGTTCATGTTATCATCTAAGACGTTAAAAGGTTTCTGCAGTAGTCCCAGCTGCTATTTGGATTTGGGAAAATATGTGTGGTTTGTGTGTGTGCATAGAAAACATATTTGGAGAATGGTTGGAAACTTGAAACAAAATAAAACAAACAAGAAGGTCTCAAAAACCATAAGAAAGCAAATAGCTACTGAAGATTATGTAGGATTAATTTATTTCTTTGCAAGGGAAAGAGAAGCATAAAAGTTAAAATATAACAAGACCATTTGGTCCAGAATGACATAGGAAGTCTGTACAGTGGAAGAAAATGAAGCAGGGAAAATTCATATAAAACCTGCAAAACCTTCAATCATTTATCAAGAAACATTATGTATAACATAAGTACTATATACAATAGAAAATACGATTGTTAATTGATATAATTTGTATATGCTTCTGTATATGTTTCTGTTGTAACATAACTATGTGAAAAAATAACATTAAAAAAAGAAAAGAAAACATATTTCTGGCACATATTCCCTTTGAAAAGTCTCATGGGTGCCTCTGCTCGACATGGTTTCTCAAAGGTCAGGATATCCCTGCTTGGATGGGAAACGTGTGCAGACAAATTCTGTCTTTCGTACAGATTATTCATATATGCTGATCTAGAAACTCTAAGAGGACTATGAGACTTTCCAGCTTCATCTTCCTTTATTTCCTTATTTGATCTGAAATGGGTATTTTGAGGCCTTAAACTCACATTTTTATGGCACAATTGATTCCTGTTGTTTATTGCATTCAATAGTATCTTTGGTTCTATATACAGCTGAAGGAGTTGCTCTGGGACTGCCTAGATCAGGGAAATGACACTGTTTGACGACAGGGGGAGGTTGTGCGTTAGGACTTTTGGCCATGCCCAGCATTCAGCATCATGGAAGGAAGTACAATAAGCCTTAAAAACTTTCTGGCATCACCTGCCACTGACATACCTGATCTTGGGAGCTGCTCCAACTTTTTGCTTAAAATTCTAATTGCACCTGTAGATCAGCCAAGCCTTGTGTTAACTCTTCCTGTGTAATTTTTATTGATGTAACTTTGCTGGCGCCAGGCTGTCCCTGTTCCATTAGGCTTAGCTGGCTCCTGCAGGAACCCAGCTTGGGAGAGATGGAGCATAATGAAATGCCCAAGGGACTCTGCTGAGGTGTTGCTTGGGGAGATGGGGGTGCCATATGTGGGAGGCTGCTATATGCTGGAGAAAAGCAAGAAGATGAGATACAGGCAGGAGTGGGAGAGGAAGGGCTTGTAGTGTCTTTCTGCATGTACTTCAGTGATGAGAACAGCTTTCTATCTCCCTCGACATCTCTCCGACTGCCAAGCGTTAAGTGCAAAACAGTGTATACATGCAACATAAGCTTCAACTTGCCTAACTCCTTACCCAAAGGACCCCTGATATCTAGGTGGTGGTTGTCTTAAAATAAATAAAAAAGTGCCCTTGGTAGTTCCGTGAAATTTCTCTTACAGAGCATCTCCCCTTTCAGTCCCTTTTAGACATTCAATGACCTTCCCTGGAGTCACATAAGAAATGTGATTTATTTATTTTGACTCATTTCTCTTCGACACATCTGCTCATTTAAGAAAAGATGAGTTGAAATCTGGGACACACGTTCCTTCTTGGGGATGAAGAAAAGCACAGCGGAAAGCCCAGTCTGACTGCCCCACTTCACCCCCTCCCCCAGCATGGCTACAGGACAAAGGATGAACACGAGCAGGATCTGAAGCCAATTTTTCTGGATCTGAGCCCAATACACAGGTCACAGGAAGGAACACATTAGCAGATTTGTCTGTTCTCACAATGACTACCTGAATGAGCATTGATGATATTTATTATAGGAAGTACCCAGCCCAAATCACCAAAATTGGCTATGTGGCTTTCCATCTCAGGCTTGACATTCCAGCCCCACTTCTTTCTCTCTTAGCACATATTCGAAATTGCAGTGGTGCAATATGCTATACTTTCTTCAGTCTAGCATAGTGATATGAATTAACGGGGAACTGCAGCAAAATAAAGAGACTGCTGAGGAACTGAATGAATTCTGTTTGTCTTCACTGAGGAAGACATGGGTCAGGTACCTCTGCCTGAAATGATATTTTCAGGAAGGAAGTCTATGAAACTGAAACAAATAGTGGTGATGAGATGAAAATATGCATCTCCAGGACTGGCCTCTTTATTAGAGAACTAGATAGCATCCTGGCTTGACCATATATTCCCCCCCTCCAGCACCGACAACTTGCTTACTAAAGCCGAGTAACTAAGCTGAGTTACTAAAGCCGAGTAACTAATTCCTTATGTTATGTCATATAGAATGTTCTATTAAGTGGTTTTAACGAGATTTAATTTTAACTTGATTCATTGAGATTTTACATTACTGTATTGTATGTATTGTTTGTACATGTTGTAATCCCGCCTTGATCCACAGGGAGAGCTGGGAATAATAATAATAATAATAATAATAATAATAATAATAATTTAAACCCATTGGGTGACCTCGGGCAAGTCACAGTCTCTCAGCATCAGAGGATGGCAATGGCAAACCCCCTCTGAACAAATCTTGCCAAGAAAACCCCATGATAGGGTCACCTTAGAGTCATCATAAGTTGGAAATTACTTTTAGGCACACAACATCAATATAGTAGCCAGTGTCAGTGGCGTCATTAGGGGGCTGCAGGGTATGTGGACCACACCAGCTGACACCCTAAAGTGGCTGGGTGACACCAATGCTCCTTAAACACTTACCTTTTGGCAGAAATGGGCTGTGGCATTCACCTTGAAAATGCTTTACGAGATGGTTGGAGTGGGGTGAAGCTCGGTAGGAGGAGAAAGGAGAGGCCCCCAAATTTTTTAAAATTAAAATTTCAAATTTCAAAAAAATATTAAATTTTATTTTTTAAAATTCTTTTAAACTTTTCTTTAAAAGCATCACATTTTAACCTAATCTTCACTATGTATGTGTAAATACATTTAGGTTGTGCGTATTATTTTGTAATTTGAAGGTATAATTTTAATTTTGCTAGTTGTTTGTCTCATCTATTAGCATTGCATTCACTGCTATATGGGAATTACAATTTACAAGTAACATTAGTGCAAAAAAGCATTACTAAGGATCCTGTATGGTGTGAAATGGGAAGAGGTCAAAGGCGGGGGGTTGCACCGTGAGTTACCGCACTGGGTGACACCAACTCTAGTGGCCAATGTAATACTAGCTTTTTAAAAGGTCTCCAAGGAGGATCTGGGAAATCACAGGCTAGTTAATTTAATGTCTCTTCTGGGTAAATTGGTGGAAAGTATTCATGAAGATAAAAATGTCAAGCATGTAGAAAGAAAAACTCTAGTGAAAAAGAAGCAACATGGCTTTTGCAAAAGGTAAATCCTATCCTACTATCCTACTAGTAGTGTTCACATGTGGATGTGGTGAACCAATGGTCATTGTTTACATGAACTGTTAGAAAGCTTCTGAGAAAGCCCATCATCACACCGAGCAGTCAAAGAAATGAAGGAGGATTTCCCTTACAGGTCAGTAACTGTTAAAGAACAAAACCAGAGATTAGGAATAAATGGTTCATCTTCTGTATTTTTGGGGGGCACGGGTTCCATCCATTGAACAGAAGGGCAGGATGATTTTTAAAAATGAATTAATACATAAGTGTACATATGGATAGTGTATGAATTTTTCATTAAAATCTAGAAAAGATATGAAACATAGAAGCGAGAAATCTGTTGCTTACACTGTGAAAGCACTTTGATTTTAATTATCATTGAAACAACAGGCATATTTTTTGCTGTGCCTGGGCTTTAAACATTGCTTGAATAAAATTAATGGGTAGAGGGTTGGATATGACCTACAGGCTGACACATGGCAGTTAGTCTTCTGTAGGGCATATATGAAGGCTATATAAGGAAGGCAGCAGCGGAAGAATTGGAAACAAAGCAGGGTCTGGAGTAGAAAACCTGAAATGGGAGAAAGGAAAAGCGTAGAGAAATGGAAACAGAGGCCTCTGTGGACAGATTTGCAGTGAATTGGGATTTACCAAATGGAATGACACACAAGCTTAATTTTGCAATTCTCTGAAGAAAAGAGAACATCTCTTCTTATTGCCACCTCTTTAAAATAAATAGGTTGTTAAAAGTCAGTGTACACGTCTATTGTTCCATTATTTGTTATTGTTTTTACCAATCTTAGGTAAGCTGCTCAGAGAGCCTTGTTAGCTGAAGAATAGGGGTGAAAACACTTTACATTTATCAATAAATATCAAGCAGCTATTGCTCAATGGTTCCCCTGAGGCCCAGCTCTTGTGCTTGGCTCTTCCATCCCTGTCCAAGGATGTGAGGAATAAAACTGCAATAGTTGTGTGTGTGTGTGTGTGTGTGTGTAGGGGTAGAGGTGAAGGAGCATCCAGCCAGGAAATCTAGCCACCCAGTTGTCATGGTTGAAGAAGTGAGATAAGGAAAAAGGCATTAGGAACAGCCAGAATGTCTGGATGGAAACAGGATTTTGGAAGCAAGGGTATGCTACCTCAGAATGGACTCGAGCAGAAGGGGAAAAAGGAGTGGCCAGGCCGCTCACATCCAGCTTGCTCCCTGTTCAGAGTGGGACTACGCCGACCAGCCACTGTGGTCCTGACGCCAGCCACTGCTGTGGTCCACAATAGCTTATATTGTACTCCTTTTTGTGCCAGGTTTGGGCCTCTTAAGTAGCCGTGGCACAGCTTTGGCCTAAAATCATAGAATCATAGAATCATAGAGTTGGAAGAGACCACAAGGGCCATCCAGTCCAATCCCCTGCCATGCAGGAACTCCAAATCAAAGCATCCCCGACAAATGGTCATCCAGCTTCTGCTTAAAGACCTCTAAGGAAGGAGACTCCACTACACTCCAAGGGAGTGTGTTCCACCGTCGAACAGCCCTTACTGAGCTGGGGGCATGCATCATCTGAATGCCATTCCTCTGGATTAGCTCAAAGGTGGCACTTTTGGCTCATTTGTTTTGGGCCAGTGTTGCAATGTGGAGAAATCATTAGAAACTACCTGAATACTAGCTCTTTAGCATGCATCCACTATGACTGTCAGATACCTCAATGTAGCTTCCTTGATCTCCTGCCTTCCCCAAAAGTGAGGGCATTGTTGAAAGCAGAGCTCCCATCTGACAGCCCTTGTTTCTCTGGTTTTAGCAGAGGGGGATTTTTACCACGTTCTCTGGCAAGGGATCCCTTTTGATAGCTTAGCCTCACATTCCTTCTTGTCGTATTATGAATATCCTTTTGTCCCCTGACTGCCAAAGAAGGCTTTGCTGCAGAGGTTGGTAGCAGAAGCAGCCATGGTAGGCTGTCGCCCCCCCCCCCCCCAAAAGTGGCTGTTCCACTGCCAACATCTGCTTTGTATGTACAGCTCACTGGAGTAGCGTGACTCCTGCTTTCAGATGCTGATAGATCTTGGTTAACAACTCTTTTCTTCTTTTGTAAAAATGGGTCGCAGGGCAGCAAGTTAAGGCATGAGCCAAATTTTGAAAGAGGGATTTTTTTTTTCTCCTGTAGTGTCATGAGAAAGTCCCACTCAAAGTAAATAAACAGAGAGGCTTATCCTCTGTAGCGGGAGGCAGGGAGTTTGTGCTGTGTGGGTGTGGATGTACATAGAATGTGTTTACATCTGCACTGCATAGGGTATTTCTGAAGTGTGTCTTCCAGCCGTATGTGGAATCCAGCTGGAGTGATTCCCTCCCCCCCTGAAATATGCATGGCTTGTAGGTGTTCCCAGTTCCCTGCCTCACCATTTCCATTATGCCGCTTAAATCAGCTATATTTTGGCCAAAGCACGGGGATATGGATTTGGTTTTACATATTTGCCATCTACTCTGTTTATTATAAGAATATGTTTTATCATCACAACAACTAGGTGGAGCACTGGAATCTTTCCTATTACAGTTGGAGAGCCAAGAATGATTGCCAGAGGGCTTTTTCTTGGTAATTCCATGAATCCTCAGCTTAGGTAGAATTTGGCAAGGGTTATGCCAAATTCTCATAATCTTCAACTAAAAGAATTTCAGGTGGCAGAGCAAAAGAAGAATCCTCAGGAAGACATGGGAGAGCTGCTGGTAGACAGCATAGACAGTACCAAACTACATGTACGAATGGTCCAACTCAGTATCTGGCATTTTTCTATATTTATATCAACCCAAGTTCCCAATATCTAAATTCACTGCTGGCTGCTAGATTTTTCTGTTTCCGTAAAAGATCATATATTATTTTTTCCAAGTCATTAGCTGTGCTAAATCTCTGATTTTATCCTGGTTATATACATGCCTATGTTGTAAACTTCTGCTTTCACTTTACCTCTGTGACCTGACAAACCTCGGAGTGTTTGTAGTCAGCCATTTGATTTAGTAACTGCATACTACCATACTGCTACCAGCCAAGTTAGAGACAACAGGTAATCATCCTGAAATTAATGAAATGCTGAAAAGTTAATACTTCCTGTTGAATGCCTAATTTGTTGCCTCAGTAATCTTTATAACAGCTCAATAATGTAGGTCTGATTATTCATTTACTAAGAGGCTGCAGCTCAGGAACTGCCAGGTTTGTTCAAATCCACGTGTGATTGACACACAGTCAACTGCTTGGCCCTAGAAGCACTCCCAGGATTGCCAGATCATAGTCTTAAAGTGATAGTGGAAGCCAGTCTTGGGCAGAAATCAACTGCTCCAAAGAAGTGCAGGAACAAGTTCCCTGCCCAAAATATGAACACTGATAGGATTTGCAACTCAGCGGTGTCTGGTAATCTACACTTGCTTTAGACTGGAGGCTGGAATCATGTGGAACTCCAGATGACACTGGATTGCAAATCCCAGCAGCCCTAGGCATCATAGCCAGTAGTGAGGAATTCTGGGAGCTGCAGTCCAACAACAAATGGCCACATGATTCCCATTCCTCTTCTAGTTCCAGCAAACCCTATGTTTCCTTGGTGACCTGGCTCACAGCCTTAATCTCTTTTAAATTCTTTTAACCTATCTACTTTCTTCCTTCCCTTTGTGTATAGCTCCTCTGTTCATGGGGCTATGTGAGATTTTGTTGTACTTTCTTCCTGAACAGTCTTCATCTGTATGTCTGAACCACACAACGTTTCCTCTGGCCTGCACTTTCATCTTGCTTCACTTATCTTTTCCTGCGGTCACCCCATCATTTGCAGCATCTAAACACATACAACTCAAAGACCAATCCAACCAGTCTGAAGTGCTGTTTTCTCCAGAGACATTTGTCTGACTCTCGCTGTTTCCAAAAATTACTGTTGTCTACTTTGTACTTTTCTTCCAACTAGATTGCTTCTCGGTTCCCTTTCTTTATCTTCTCATACCTCCTTGGACTTTCCCCCAGCCTTTAGGCGTTCCTTGTGAGTTTTTCATCTCAACAAAACTAACTACTTCTCCTTTTCTGATAAAAGTTGGATTGCAACCATTCTGACAGCTTTCTTCTCTAAATGTGTGGAATGCTCAGAAATACTGAGTGCTACCATATTCTTTTGTTAGTTAGGTTTAGAGACTTCACACTGAACACAGCACAACACATTTATTAGTAATTAAATCAGTAAGAAAAGCATTTATTACTTTAGATAGTAATATAATATAGAAGGTAATGTAGAATAGATAATAAGAATAAAAACAAAAGCAAATAAGATAAAAAGTCTAAATCAAGAGTGGAGAAAGTGTGGCCTCCGGGCAGCATGTGGTGCTCCTAAGATGCCTCAGTTCTTTTCAAAAAATATTTTTCTTTTGCCTCCAAATGTCCCCTACCTGTAGATAATTTTAGGTGCAGAAGAAGCCTTTTTTCAACAGAAGGTGATTCAGAAGTAACTTCCTATTGATTAAAAAAATCTTTCTGAGTCTAAAAATAGCCCAGAGAAGTCCCCCCCCCCAAAAAAACCCCCAAAACTCAAAACCCACACACCTTGGGAGCCCAAACCCAGGATTCTTTCACACGGGAGGAATTTCTCCCAACTTCGAATGCAGCCAATGCGAATTCATGTGAATTCGCTTGTTTAGCGAATTTACGTGAATCCCCACTGCATTCAGAAGGCGTTTGGAATGACTTCCCATTACCCGAAAATGACCCCTCCTTGCCTGAAATTGCGTGAGAAGCTCTAATTCACAATAACGTGAAACCCCATGATTGCGTTTGGATTGCCCTTGGATTATAGTTCCAATTTCCCTCGTCTGAAAGAGTCCCCAGTGTAGTCTCCAGTCTCCAATTGCTCATCCCTCATCTGAACAGCTGTATATCATAATAGCATTTTCTTGTATAATCCAGCTTCCAAACAAAGAAGGAAAACAAACCAACAAACCCTGGAGTTTGCTGAATCTTGCTATATTTTTGGTTTTGGTGCCATTAAACTGTACACCACATTTGGGGACTCTGTAATCAAGCATATATTTTTGTATAGCATAATAGATAGAAAGACACATCTAGCATGGATGTATTTCCTCTGATAAAATATGTCAAGTAGATATACAGATATTCCAGGTAAGACAAACACACCAAAGTATCACGGTACTCTAAAAGAAAGATTTCAAACTCCTTTACTAGTGGTTGTGCCTAGATTGTAGAACTCCTTTCCCAGGAAGAAAAGTCAATTGAAACCTTAGTGGATTTCCACTAATTATTTATTTATTATTCTTATCTGTATCCCTCCCTTCAGACTATAGATCCCAATAAGATGACTTATAAGTAAGACCAAATCAGATAAAAACAAAACAGATCATCAGTGCCCACATAGCAGCTTAGCTGAGGTTTGATGGCTCTCTAATGGGAGTTGAGGAGATAGTTGAGATGTAGCAGAAGAAGTGCAGGTGGCTGATGTTCTTTCTGTTAGTCTGCCTACAGCTCTTAGAATCTTTCTCATCATGCATCTGGTGGAGGGTCTCCCTACTTTACCAAGCATTGGCCTATTGAGCTCATTATATCCCCCACACCGTTGTTGCCTGTTGACCTAAGTTTTAGGCTAAGTATTGTTTTATCGCCTGCATTTTAATTTTATTATAAGCAATTTTATTGTATTCTTTGGTGATGTGCAGCTTCACTGTTGTTATCCACCTGAAGCAACTGATATGGGAAAACAGAACATTTTATTGTATATATAATTCCAGAAAAAATGGTTGTGCAGTTGCAGAGAAAACCCTCCCTGAGGCCTTGCTTTTCAGCAACAACAAGAAATATAACAGGCACTCAGAGCAACTCCTTCTTCAAACCAGTCATGGATTGAGTAGGTTTTCTTCTATGGGAAGAGATATTGTCACAGAGAGGCTGGACTGAGACCATTTAGCACTTTTCTTGCTAAGAACAAAAATGTCAAGCCCAGTAACCCTTTAGTTTAGAAATTAGGGCTTCAGTAGTAAAATTCAGAAAACCTTTATTCACCAACTAGAGATGTTCACCGGAGATGCCTCTTGTCAGAACTAACCGGCAAACATTAATAAAGCACACATAATTTCAAAACTTTGGTGGCTACTTGCTCATTTGTTACAAAAGCAAACCATTAGCCCCCTCAATTTCCATGAAACCCCCCTTCTTCCCCCATTACAGATCTTCTCAAAAGACTGGATCTTGGATCTTCTTGAAGCAGTCTCAACTTCCTTCGATCTGCTCCTTAACCACTATGGAATGTGGACAACAGTTGCTTAGTAGTTAACATACCACTATATATCCCATCCTTTACCAGCAGACTGTATAACACATTACATGTCCAGCAAATAACAAACAAGTGAAGCTATACCCCCCTTTTAAAAAAAGAATCCTAATTCTTGATATGTAAGCTAAAAGCTCCCGACTAAAAAAATTAAACTGGAAACCAAGCAGGTAAACAAGTGTTGATCATTCTGCATGCAGACTCTACCGAGAGGGTGGTAAGTATAAGAATGTAGCAGAAATTGGAGTTTCGGAGTTATGTTCAAGAGTAAGCCCATGCAGAGGATTTTGAGATAACTAGACCATTATGTTACCAGAGCCAGGATAACTATAACCAACTCTCTCTTGCAGAGAGGCCCAGGCAGTTTAATTGACAGAATGTGTTCATAGCTATCTTCTTCTGATGAGGATACTTGTAAGTCTCAGTGGAATCTAGAAGAAGCAAATGGGGCAGTGGTCCTTACCAGATAAGAGCAAAGGGCAAACCAACAGAGAATGTGTAAGCAGCCTATGTCAGTTCTGGGAACAAGCTTGGACAGAGACGGGTCTTTCAGGACCCTGGACAGGTCCCAGAGAAGCTAAAATGTGTCCCAACAAGGGTTGGGTCAGGGTGCTGCTGACTGAACTCATATACGCAGCTGGTCGGTTTCTTCATCCATGGATTCAATTATCCACAGCTTGAAAACATTTAAATATATGTAAATTCCAAAAAGCTAACCTTGATTTTGCCATGTTATATAAGGGACACCATTTTACTATGCTGTTGTATATAATGGGACTTGAGCATCCACAGATTTTACCATCCGCAAGGGGGTCCTGGAACCAAACCCAAGCAGATACCAGGGGCCCACTGTAGCTCCTCACCTTGCTATCTCTCCTTGGCTCTGCTTATTCTTGCTAGTTCATAATGATCCTTAAAGAGCCTTAAGCCTAATACTCTGTTGCTTTCCCATAAATTCTCAATGATGCTGCCTGTGCATGAACACACACTTAAGGGCCCTTGGCGATGAAGAGGTTGACTCCTGAGTAAACCAGTCTTGGGAACTACAGCCAGTGGGGTTTCTGTTTCAGGAATATCATATTCTGGAGTTCAGGAGTTCCCTGGTTGCTTAGAGATGTCCAGCACCTCTATAGGTCTGACTTTCCTATTGATTTCCTGGGTGACTTTCTGCAGGCTGGGCCTCATCTGCACTGCAGAAATAATGCAGTTTGACAACACTTTTAACTGCCATGGCTCAATGCTGTGGAATCCTGGGATTTGTAGTTTGAATTAAACTCTTGCTGACAGCAAAGACTATATATTTCATAAAACTACAGATCCTAGAATTCCATAGCACTGAGCCATGGCAGTTAAAATAGTGTCAAACTGCATGTATTTCTGCAGTGTGGATGAGGCCTCAATGTCCAAACCATTGCTAAAAGTATTGGCCATAGCATCAGCTGCCATCTGTAGCACATGCAAGGGCAAATCTGTCCAAAAACAATTTCAGACTGTAAACATGATCATTTTTTGCGGGAAAGGGAGAACATGAATATTCAAAAGTAGCATCCTCTTGGCCTATTGACTGACAACACTTTTATCTTGCTTAGATTCAGGGGTGTTTCATACTGTCATCCAGACTGTATTAGCAGTCAAAGACTGGTTTATAAACCCAGCTATTCTTCTAAGGTTATATGAAGAAGAAAAATAATTAGGGTCATCCTATATTATTCTGTGAGTGAGGTTGTGCCGTGCCTTGTATTTAGGTAGTTACTGTGTAATATGTCTTAATAGATATTCATCCAGGCAGTTTCAGCTAGGTTATGCCAGCGGTATTCCTGGCTTGGATTTGAAATCAGCGGAGGCGTTTGTTGTTCCCTAACACCAGCTTTTAAGGGTGTGGTAAACCAATCCAATCTCTAGCATCTCTCTGGAAAGTAACAATATCAATTAAAATAGCACATGGCTCTCCTGTTAGCCTCCAGCACCCTGAGCATGCTGTTGATGTTGTGTGACTACATAGCATGACTAAGCACTGAGAATGCAGAATACACTAAGCATTTTTTTTAAATAAAAAAACCCCTCTGCATCAAAAATCATGAATGGAAACTTCTGCATTGGAACCCCTCCTCCCTCCTCATCAACAATTCTGCAGTGGAATATAATTCTTCAGGGAATACAGTAGTCTAGAAATAGACTCACATTGCATTGCAAAGCCTTGCCTTGGTGAGAGTGAGTTGAGAAGAGTCTGTGATTCTCTTGGCCTGTGAGGCTTGCGATTCTCTCTTGATTGACTAGCTTACAGGAGAATTTGGGGACCAGAATAGGAACGGGGCAATATACACTTGTACCTCTAAGGTCACTCCAGTATGTGCCCTAATGCCAATAAGGGGGAAATCCCACATTTTCCCCCTAGCAATACTGTAGCAAACTTAAAAATCATAGAATCATATAAGGAACACAGTTTTGCTACCGTAATGTATATAATGGGACTTGGGTTTCCATGGAACCACACCCCAGCAGATACCAAGGGTTCTTTGGGCTTTTAAAAACCTTCTTATATCTTGTAAGCTGCTTTGAGTGACCGGAGAGGAGAGAATGCATAGAATCATAGAGTTGAAAGAGACCACATGGGCCATCCAGTCAAACCCCCTGCCATGCAGGAACTTCCATTCAAACCATCCCCGACAAATGGCCATCCAGCCTCTGTTTAAAGACCTCCAAGATAGGAGATTCACCACTCTCCAAGGAAGTGTGTTCCACTGTCAAACAGCCCTTACTCTCAGACAGTTCCTCCTAATGTTGAGCTGGAATCTCTTTTCCTGCAGTTTGCATCGATTGTTCCATGTCCTAGTCTCTGGAGCTACAGAAAACAAGCTTGCTCCCTCCTCAATATGACATCTCTTCAAGTATTTAAACAGGGTTATCATATCACCTCTTAACCTTCTCTTCTCCAGACTAAACATCCCCAGCTCCCTAAGTCATTCCTCATAGGGCATGGTTTCCAGACCCTTCACCATTTTAGTCGCCCTCCTTTGGACACACTCCAGTTTCTCCACACCCTTTTTGAATTGTGGCACCCAGAACTGGACACTGTATTCCAGGTGGGGCTGACCAAAGCAGTATAGAGAGGCACTATTACTTCACTTGATCTAGACACTATACTTCTTTTGATTCAGCCTAAAATTGCATTGACCTTTTTAGCTGCCGCATCACACTGTTGACTCAGGTTCAGCTTATGGTCTACTTGGACTCCTAGATCCATTTCACACATAGTCTCATTCAGCCAAGTGTGCCCCATCCTATATCTATGCATTTCGTTTTTCCACCCTAAGTGCAGTACCTTACATTTCTCCATATTGAATTTCGTTTTGTTATATTTGGCCCAACTTTCTAATCTATTCAGGTCATTTTGAATTTTGATCCTGTCCTCTGAGGTATTAGCTACTGTTCCTAATTTGGTGTCATCTGCAAATTTGATAAGTAGTCCCCCAATTCTGTCATCCAAGCCATTGATAAAGATGTTGAATAGCACTTGGCCCATGACAGAGCCCTGTGGCACCCCACTTGTCACTTCTCTCTAGGATAAAAAGGAGCCATTGTTGAGCACCCTTTGGGTATGGCCAGTCAACCAATTACAAATCCATGTAACTCTTAATTTGTCTAGCCCACATTTTACCAGCTTGTTTGTAAGAATGTCACGGGGAACCTTGTCAAAGGCATTACTGAAATCAAGATATACTATATCCACAGCATTCCTTTCATCTGCCAAGCTGGTAATTTTATCAAAAAAAAAAAAAAAAAAAAAAAAAAGATCAGATTTGTCCGACATGACTTGTTTCTCTGAAACCCATGTTGACTTTTTGTGATTATGGCATTGCCTTCTAAATGTTCACTGACTCTCTGTTTAATGATCTGCTCTAGAATCTCTCCTGGTATTGATGTCAGATTAACTGAATGATAATTGTTGGGATCCTCTCCCCCATCCCCTTTTGAAGATGGGGTTAACGTTTGCCCTTGTCCAGTCTGCTGGGATTTCTCCTGTTCTCCAGGAGTTCTCAAAGATTATTGCCAATGGTTCCAATATTACATTTGCCAGTTCTTTTAATACCCTTGGATGTAGTTCATCTGGTCCTGGAGACTTATATTCATTTAGACGCTAAACAGATAGGCAAAAAGAGGTGCTTTCAAGCTAGCTTGAAGGCATGGCGTTTAGATGACACATGCCTTGAAGCCAGCAGGAAAGTAACCTCTAGGCATCTTATGCAGAGAAAAGCCATTTCAAAAAGAAGCAGCTTTTTCCCGCTTCTTCCTGGCTTGAAGCCATGTCATTTGGTCATGACATGAGCAGCTGCCTTGGGAGTTGGTGGTGCAATTGGTGGGGTTTTCAATGTGGCTTCAGAAAAGAAAGCTTCAAGCCTCTTTTTCCTGCCCATCTGTTTTGCTCCTACGATTAATCAGCTATCCCTGTACTATCTCTTTATACTTATTCTGTGCTGAAATTCCCCTGTTCTGTCCTCTGCTCCATTTTCTTCAGGTTGAGCACCCTTTGCCTTTTCTGAGAAGACTGAAGCAAAGAAGGTGTTGAGTAATTCTGCCTTTTCTCTGTCCCCTGTTAGCATTTTGCCAACTTCTCCACGTAGTGGGCCACATAGTAACAATTATAACCTGGAAAAAACCTTGTACTGTATGTAGTTTTTGCTTTCTTTTCCTCCATGATCAGAAAATTGCTAGTCTTCTATAGCAACAACGCTGAGAGAGCTGGGTTTGGACAACAGAATCTCAATTCCCAAAGCAGCAGTCAAAATCACTGCAGTGTCTTGCACGAAGTGACCTAGCCCTGCCTTCAAACATGCCCAACACATCCTGCCCGGCCCAAAATGACTTGGAATTTAAGAAAAGAGAAACAGAGCCCTAGAAGCATGTTCAGGTTCAAATGAAGCATAATTTACACCGAAAGGGACTGCCTGTTAATTTCCCATGCCGCCCACACATAAATAGCTGGAAGGAGCATTTGGTCACATAACCGCTAGGTTTGCAAAGGCCAGTTCTCATGTAGGAACATGCCAAAGAATTTGCAGGAGGAAATTAAGGAAGAAGAGATGAGAATCACCTTTGTTTTTCCTGCTGCTGAAGTCTGCCCCACGCTTCTGTTCCACACCCTACCAACTGTCCATTGTGTGTGCAGCTATAGTGCAAACTGAGGTTATGAAAAGGGGGAGGAGGAGGGGGAAACTAATCTTTCAAGATATAATGATGTGGAATTCAATTCTGCACCTCACTTATAATCTGATCAACCCATTTTTTGAGTGGGGGGAATCACGGGTGGAACAGGTACTGCAACGCTGAGCAAATGTACACTTCTGTTGTACAGCCTTTGAGTCTACTTCCTCAGATGCATTATCTGCTTCCGCAGGTGCCAGATACTTCCTACATGCATCTGAGAAAGTAGACGAAGTATATGAAAGCTTAAGCTACAACTTCTTTCACACAGTTAGTTTCAAAGTATACCTTTGTATACTGATATTCGAGACTAACATGGCTATGTCTGTGAATTCTCGTGTACAGGTTCTGGTTATACATTTGGTAGCATGTCTTAGGAATTCCAAGGTTCAACATCATGCAAACTTAGAAAACCATTTCGACCAAAGACCACAGTAGAACACAGACAATTATGTAATGGTTACTTTACAAAACAGCCCTGAACTCTTAGAGAAATGTATTGTGTCTACTACAATCAATCAGTGCAGTGATTCGTCTCATCCAAAGCAACTGTTTGGAGCAACTACCACTTGCTAAAAACTACATGGTAATTGGCTTTTCATTCCATACTGAGAAGCCTGCATTGCAACAATTTAATAGCATTTCAGGGGCTTAAAATATATAATATCACATTTCATTTACCTCTTGAGAGTCTGTTCAAGAAGCACAAGAACTTTGTCCTTTCACCTTGCCCTGCTGGCTTCATCAAATGTGCAAGCCCTGCTATCCGCTTCTTCCTCTTGCTCTTGGTCATTTAGGTATCTGCAGGGCAGAAGTCAGAGGTACAAGGTCTTTAAGGCTCAGCTGTGATGCACACAAGTCTCTAATCAAGTAGAAATAGCTGAAATAATGAAGGAGGTGGAGGGAGAAACTAGCTTCTTTTTTTTGCAGCAGATATGGAGGAGGGAGCTAAAGAAGCCACATTCTCATCCATGAGAACCGGCACCTCTATCACTGTTGGTTTGATACCTTCTTGAACGTGATCTAGCAAGTCATGTGAAGACATCTGTTGTGCCTTGTTTCCAGGACCCATGTTCGGACTTTGAAACAGACAGTGAAGCAGAAAGACAGGGGGATATGATGCAGACTATAATACAGACAGGGAGACAGAAGGACAGGGGCCATGCCGGTACTTGAGACACACAGTGACACTCCACAACACACAGACATGAACTTGATAATGCCTATCACAATGAACATAGAAGAGAGAAGAAGGGTTAGTGAAGCTCAGACCATTTATATAGGAAATGCTCATCAATCAGGTAACAGCAGCAAGATGCTACCAGGCTATAAATAATCCAGCAACTCCCTTGGAAGGTGGTTTGCTGACAACTGACCATTCAGGAGGAATCAACACACTTGTCTCTTGATTTTTGGCTCATGTTTCTGAAGGATCCTGAATCCTGCATCATAAATTGATCACTTCAGGACACTTCCTTGGACTGACACTCTGGCTTTCTTGTCAAAGTACTTGGGCTGCTCGAATGCTGAGAGCTGTAACTGGTTGGTAAACTTCTGTACATGACTGAGGCAGTTATTTTGTCATTTCTGATAGACTGTGCTTGGTATTTTGCTCCTTGCTGGCCTTCAAGATAAGACAGCACCCTTGGCAGCTTGATCCTGAAAGATGGTGGTCAAAGTATCCTTGATGGAGTTCCGCTCCCCTAAAGCAGGGATGGAAATTATACAGTTGTGGAGCTGAAAGTCCCAGCATCCCTAATCAGAAGAGTCATTGGTGAGGAAAACAGGGAGCTGCTATGCAATCACGTATGCGGTGGCGGCGGTGGTGGTGGTGGTGGTGGGTCTACATGATCCACACCCCTGCTCTAAAAAGTTTGGCTTAGAGTCTGGGATACTGACTGACATAGATCTGAAATGCTTTGCGTTCAGTGAGATTTTCCTCCCAGCACACAGGTAGAGGACTGCAGGAAATTTGTGGCAGAAACTTACTTGGACTAGGAACTCTCTGGCCAAAATCCTGTTGGTGACATTCACTCATGTAAACTGGTGTTGGGAGAGCTTATCCTTTTTGGATATTGTGGGATGAGATATTCAAAGCTTTCTTGCGCAGGATACTCTTCCACTATAAGGCGGCAGTTTTCAAGGATGACAGTGTGCTGCTATGGCCACTTACTGGTTGGGAGGCATTCTGGGAAACATCTATATTCTGCAGCTGAGAGAAGACAACTGACAGCAACCTTCTAGATCTTCACTGACAGTAAATGATAATAGAAAAATTGTCCAGGACTTTGACTGCTTTCCAGGGGTGAGAGAAGGATGTAGAACTACATTATGCTCCACCTGTGTGGTGTAGGATTCTTCCCTCTGGCTCCCAGACCACCTTTTTGCTACTTTAAGCCTGTTTTGGGGAGGATCATGGTAGCAGCAGCAGCTTTTTTAAAACCCATATTTACTCTAGGTTGAAGCAGCTCCGTGTTAAAGATGTGATCAGACTAAATCTTCTTTCTCACATTCTTAGATCATATGGCAGAGCCTTCTACATCACATATAGACAGATGAGTTTTCAGTTGCTTCAGGGATGGCTGTGAATGATACCTGGATTTCTTGATGCCTTGATGGTTGTATAGAGGTTAAGGCATCTCTTCTCTTCACAATTCTGTAGTTTGATGTGGAGATTTTATGTGAAAGAAGAAAGTTTATGGACGTAGACATACTTTGACAGCAGAAGATATCAGTCTGTAACTTGCATTTAGGAATAATAATGGAGTGGATATTTGAGTCACCAACTTTTGGAACATCTCATTTACATCTCTACATCTCTTTTTCTTTTCAAATGTTTGGAGGTTTGCATAGTGATCAGAGGATCATCTGCCTGCAGATATATGGGCTTTTGGCAGTTACTAACAGATTGGACAACAGGGAAGAAGAAATGAAAGGGAGGAGGAACTAATGTTCACATACCTTTCCAAGTCCAAAATACCATATTTTTTCATAATTCCATGACCAACCAATTATGTTTGATGTTAGTCAGCCTGACATCAATATCAGGGAAGATTCTAGAACAGATCATTAAACAGACAGTTTATAAGTAGTTAGAAAGGAATGCCATGATCCCTAAAATTCAATTTCTCAAAGAACAAGTCATGTCAAACGAATCTTATCTCTTTTTGTGATAGAGTTACAAGTTTGGCAGATGAAGGGATGATGTGGATATACCACATCCTGTTTCATTAATGCCTTTGACAAGGTCCCCCATGATATTTTTGCAAACAAGCTAGTAAAATGTGGGCTAGACAATGCAACTGTTAGGTGGATTTGTAATTGATTGACTGACCAAACCCAAAGGATGCCCACCAATGGCTCTTCTTCATCCTGGAAAGAAGTTATCAGAGGAGTGCCACAGGGGTCTGTCTTGGGCCCAGTGCTATTTAGCATTTTTACCAGTTACTTGAATAAAGAGATAGAGGGCCTGCTTATCTAATTTGCAAAAGACATCAAATTAGGAGGGGTAGGTAATGCCCTAGAGGAAAAGATTAGAATTCAAAATGACCATAATATATTAGAGAACTGGACCAAAGCTATTTTGTACAGCGCTGAGTATAATTACAGCGCTCTAGAAATAAAGTTTAATAATAATAATAATAATAATAACAAAGCTAACAAAATGAATTTCAGCGGGGAGAAATGCAAGGTACTACTTCTCTTAGGGGAAACAAATGAAATACATAGATAAAGGATGGTTGCCATCTGACTTGACAACAGTACACATGAAGGGGATCTAGGAGTCTTAGTAGAACACAAGATAAACATGAGTCAACAGTGTGATGCGACAGCTTAAAAAACCAATATGATTGTAGGCTGCACTAATAAGAGTATAGTGTCTAGACTGAGGAAGTAACAGTGCCACTATTCTGCTTTGGTCAAACTTCACTTGGAATACTGTGTCTCATTCTGGGCACTGCGATTCAAGAAGGATATTGACAAGGTGGTATATGTCCAGAGGAGGGCAACCAAAATGGTTAAAGGTCTGGAAAACAAGCATATGAAAACATATGAGGGGAGGCTTAGGGAACTGGGAATGTTTACCCAGGGGAAGAAAAGGTTAAGGGGTGACATGATAGCCATGTTTAAATGTTTGAAAGGGAGACTTATTGAATATGAAGCAATCTTGTTTTTTGCTACTTCAGAGACTAGGACATAGAGTAGTAGAGTCAAACTACAGCAAAAGAGCTTCCATACAAACATTAGGGAAAACTTCCTGACAGTAAGGGTTGTTCAAAAGTGGAATGAATATACTACCTCAGAATTTGGTGGTGTCTCCTTCTTTGGGAATTTTTAAAAAGAGGCTGAATGGCCATCTGTTGGGAATGTTGGGAAGAATATAGGATGGTGGACACCTGGCTGAAGGAGAATATGTGTGAAAGGGATCTAGCAGTCCTAACAGACCACAAGTTGAACATGAGTCAACAGTGCAATGTGGCAGCTAAAAAGGCCAATGCTATTTTGGGCTGCATCAATAGAAGTATAGATCAAGGGAAGTAATAGTGCCACTATATTCTGCTTTGGTCAGGCCTCACCTGGAATACTGTGTCCAGTTTTGGGTACCACAATTCAAAAAAAGATGTTGACCAGTTGGAGCGTTTCCAGAGGAGGGCGACCAAAATTGTGAAGGATCTGGAAACCATACCTTAATTGGAAAGACTTAGGGAGCTGGGTATGTTCACCTGGAGAAGAAATGGTTGAGAGGTGATATGATAGCCCTGTTTAAGTATTTGAAGGGGGTGTCCCATTGAAGAGTGAGCAAGATTGTTTTCTGTTGCTCCAGTGACTAGAACATGGAAAAATGGATGCAAGCTACAGGAAAAGAGATTCCATCTCAACATTAGGAGGAACTTCTTGATAATAAGAACTGTTCAACAGTGGAACACACACCCTCAGAGCATGGTGGGATCTCTTACTTTGACGGTCTTTAGACAGAGGCTGGATGGCCATCTATCAGGGATGTTTTGATTGTGACTTTCTGCATGGCAGGGGGTTAGACACGATGGCCCTTGGGGTCTCTTCCAGCTCTTTGATTTTTATGAATGAATGCTTTGATTGTACATTTCTGCATGGCATTGGATGATCCTTGTGGTCTCTTCATTTCTGCGATTTTATGCTGAATGCTTTTAGAAGTTCCTTTGCTTTCAATAGGAGAGTTATGAGACTAAATTTCTCCAAAACTGGATGTTAAGGAGCCTATGTATATAAAAAAGACCAAGCTACATCATATGCCACCGTGGTTTAATATATAAAAATATCTCAGATAATAGCACAAAGAGCCTTATTGCATGGGGCTCTCGCCTGCTGTAATTCTATGACATTATTATTATTATTATTATTATCATCTTTATTTATAAAGTGCCATAAATGTACATGCCATTTGACATGCCAAATTTGAGATGGCATTCTTACCTCACCTGGTACTGATTCAGGATTAGAGCAGTTGTCACTGCAGAAAGGAGGAGGGTGTGTGTGTGTGTGTGTGAGAGAGAGAGAGAGAGAGAGAGAGAGAGACAGAGAGACAGAGAGATTGAGAGACAAGACAGAGAGAAACATTACAGTAACAGAAGAGGACTTGGAAGAGGTCTGGATTGGCAGGAAAGCACCATTGAACTTTTGCATTTCTGGAAATCATATGTGGCAGCAGTGCTAAAGGAGGTCATCAACAGATTTTTCATGTGAGTAAAACTAAGGTCTCCCATGGTTCAGCCATATGACAGCAATAGTGTCACATGGGGAGGGGGAACTGAATGCATGGTTATCATGTTATCATGCCACTGTGATGTCCATGTGTGGTAAGGGCCAAAGAATATCCTTGTCAGGGCCAGCAGTGTATGAGGCAGGATGTAGTATTCTAGGAGCTGAAAGCCAGATCCTGTCTCCTTATTTATGTCATTTCACCATTGCATCACTGGGTCCCAAATAATCTGAAAAGGTCTCAATCATTTTCAGAAACCAGCAAAAAAACAGGTCTAACATGACTTCCTGTTTCTCAGCAATGAGTCAGATTTCTAAGGATCTATGGTTTTGTCTAGTATACTCTTAGAAAGTGGCATCAAGTGGCAGAAGTACACCATGGGTACCTTAAGTTGGACTAGACAAACCCAACTAAGAAATGTTAGTGATAACCACCCCTTACTGAGTGGGGACGCATCTGAAGCAGAATGGTGTTACACCCGTATCTTGGTTTCAAACCTTTGAAATTCTAGTTCTGACAATGAATGATTTTAATATGCAGCTTCAGCCCAGAAGGGGGTCAGAGAGGGATGAGCTGCCTGAGTTTTATTAACACAATTAGCAAATGTTGCCATGGATATTGAGTCAGATCCCCAGAAGGAAAGCTCCAGTTTTGGTTGTAAGCAAAAGTAGAAAAGAGATTATCATCGGAAATTCAGAATTATTTTATTAGGGGAGGTTCAGAATTATCAGGGAAAATTGTATAATATATTTGAGGGGAGATTCAGAATTATCTTAATGTTTTACCTTACTGTTTCAACAAAGGAATCCACGTAAAAGCAAAGCAGATTTTGGCTCATAAAAATATGAGGAGTGGTCTCACCAAAAGGGACCTTTTCTCTCCTGTAACCAGGTTAGCTGCTCCTCATTCCCTGAGACTTCAAGGCAGGGCATGAGACCAGGGAATGTGTTCTTTTGATGTCATAGGAATAGGCCTTGCATAATAACTACAAAATGTGCATGCCTGTGAGAGAATGGTGGTGTACAAATCAAGTGAAAACAAAACAGTTTAAAACTATGTATATACACAGATTTGTGCAAAAATATTTAGGCCCTAAAGATTTTGATTTTAATAAAAGTAATGTTTTACCTTTGTGTTGGAATGAAGCTGACACCAGCCAGGTCTCCAAAAGGAGACCATGCCACAACCAGGACACTACAGCAGAGAAGGCTCTCTCCTGCATCCTTACATGGTGCATTGTTCCCACTGGAGGTCACAGAAAGGAGCATCTCCAACAGGCCTCATTTCTTAGGCATACCTTATAAATTTCCAAAATAAATATAAGTTCAACATATAGATATCCATAGGGCATAATGCTGTACAGCACAGATAATCAAACATTTTCCCCTCTTGCGTCTCCCATTAGCATCTTTATGAGTATGAGTAAAATATCTTAAAGATAAGAAGCCAACTCATCAAAAATTCAATACACCATTTAGTTATTTGTTGGAAAAATGAAATGAAAGTGACACATAAGTATCAGTGCTAATTAACAATCAGTAGACTAAGCAAGATAGCTGGGCCATTGCCAACATCCAAGGCACTGCTTGAAGTAGTAGGTCTTGGCCAGTTTATATGAGATAAGACTATCTCAAAGTACCTTGAATTTATATTATTTAAATATAATTTGCAAATTTGTATGCCTAGAAATTTGTAGATATACATGTGTTCACAGATGTGATGGGGAGAGAAAGAGAGAGAGAGGAATAGAGTAAGCAGAATGTTTTGAAAACATTTTAGAAAACCTTGAGACAGTGTTGTTGCTACTGTCTGGATGTTACTAATTACACAATTACTACTATTATTACTGTAGTTCGGGCACGCTTGATATTGAAGCAATCTTAGAGATGAGTCAGTGACTTACAAAGTTTTGGAATGAATTACAGATTCAAGGTTCTTGGCCTGCCTTTCATGCTGATGTTGTAAGCAGCGGTGTGCAATCCTTCAGATGGTGTTGGGCTGCAGTTTCCACTGGTAGAGTCAATGGTGAGGAATGCTGGGACTGTATTTTACTCAGCCCTATTATAGAGTAATATATAAACACCGTAGAGTAACAACATTGAAAGACCACTTCAGAGGCCATGCTTTTGCACCCCCTGACCTATATAAAGGACACAGGATAAGATTCATGTTTTGAGTTCTCTGTTCTGTCACCTAAGATCCCCAAGAAACTTTAGGGGAGATAATGTGGGCCCAGTCCTTAACGGCATTTCACCAGTGCCCCAGTATTTAATTTCTGACTTGAAAAACTTTGGAGTATAATATTTCTTTGCATTCTGGGGTATAGTGTGCATAACTGCATGCAAGGCTTCTAAATGATTTGTCACCCCAAGGCAGAAGGACAAAATACACAGAATAGATTAGACTGTAGAATACTCCCATGTTTCCTATACCATGCTAGTCTCAAAGCCAAACTCTATGGAGGTCTCCTGATGTCAAGTCAGCACCTTCCTTGGGTCTTGCTGCTGTTTGGGCAAGTTTTAGTGCTTCATTCTCCACCTTGCCTTCTGTGAGCCTTCTTTCATTACCAGTGCCCTTCCACCCAGCCCTTCCTGTGGTCCCTGGCATGTCTGCCAGACAGCTGGAGGACATGAATGGAAATAGTTAAAAAGACACACTTCTCCACCCAGGAGAAGTGGGTGTTGCCTGTGTCAAAAACAGTATAAGAACAGTCGGAAGTTTCAGCAGGAAAGTTGAGCTTGAAGCAGCGGTACTGCTGGGGGTATTTGCTTCTGGCAGGGACTAACTTTTCCTTGGGGCTGTAAATATTCTGCCTGTGCAGGATGGCTGAGAACAAAAGGAAGGGAAGAGGAAGGGGCAAAAAGAACAAAGAAGGGGGGGAAAAGGAAAAAGGAGCAGGCCCCAAAGAAGGTACTTTCCATTTTTGGCACATTTTTTTATCTGTGTTGTAAAAGCTTCAAACAGGAGAGGATATTCAGGCTGCTTAAGCCAATGCAAATGCATTGAGATACAGTTTCTATCTGTTTCTAAACCTGAGGCATGGTAAAACTCTCTTAAGTTTAAGAGATGCTTAAATAAGAGCAAAATCTTGGCACAAATTGAGGCAGGATATTTTCTGGAAATACCTCTGGTCACGACTCCTATAAAGTGCTGGCAGGCTGATTAGAGTGGATGCAAATAGGCAATGCTGGAAAAAAAGTCTCTTGGTATAAAGTTGTTCCTTGGGAGGCAGAAACTGTCAGAAACCAAATGTGTGATCCAAGGAGCCAAGGCTGCAGTGGCTGTTTCTGTGAGTGGCATATATATGCTCTAATTCTACTGCTGTTGGTATAGTGACAGCTTTTCCATAGTGCTCTTATCTGTTGACTAATTTTATTGGTATTGGCTAGTAGAAGTGAATTACTGAGCTGAAAAGGTAAGATGAGAGGATCCTGAAACTGATGCTAGGAGGGCACTTGTCCTGCTTTTAGTGCTTTCCCTACTTATCTATAAGAAAACCAGTGGTTATTGAGTACAAGGATGACAATTTTATTTAAATGGTACACTTAGAAAATGACACTTCCTCTGTGTTGTTGAGAAATCCTGTGAGCACACTGGTGTACTGATTTTTTATCTTTCTTTACATGCGTACTGGTATGTTTGGGTGGGGTGGGGAGGTAAATATATTTGAATGGTGAAGGACTTCTTTATGAATACTTCTGTTACATTATGAATATTGCTGTTACATTGTTACTCTGTTATTCTTTAAGAGAGTCCAGGGCTCCATTCATTGCCCTTCTCTAAACCTTACAACAACTTTGTGAGGTAGGCTAGGCTTGCCAACAGTGGGTTTTTCAGCAGCGAGAGGTCTCCATAGATCAAGAGTCTATGGCTCAAGAGTCTAGCTGTCCCGCCACACTGCTTCTCTTCTGGAAGAAGCCAGGAGGTGTAGAGTCAGTGTATGTGCTAATGTGTGTTCTCTTTTGACTTTATGTGTTTCTCACAACTGTAGATGGAAAAAAGAATCCCCAAAGGGCACACATGACAGAGTGCCGTCAAGTTTGACACCCACTTGCAGATTCCTACAGTTTTATTGTAGTTGGTGAAGTGCCAGCACAGCGGTTGATAGATGTACCTACGACCCTGCCCCACTTCTGCCGTGGGTGTGAAATATGAATCTTTAAAATGTGAGTTCTCCCCAGTGAACCACCCCCACTCCCCTGCACACTTTCTGTTTGGTTCGATTCCAAATGTAGGTGTTTGTATGACATCAAACCTCCCCAGCAGTGGGCTGTGGTTTCATAAACTGCCAGTGTCTGGGAGTGAGAAGATTCTGAATCATCTACAAGGCCTTTAGCAAGGGGAGATGTTGAAAAAAGCAGAGCAGCAGCTGTGCTAATGCCTCAGGAGGAGGCAGGGCAGACACTTCTTTTCAGCAGCAGAGGTGACTCGATGCGGGGAAGGACAGCTTAGCTTTATTTGCCTCCAAAATGCCTTGCTCTGTGTCAGCCTCAAGACTGTAATAAAAAAAGAAATGGAATTAATTTAATCCCGAGGAATGGCAATGTGTTGGTGGGCTGTTGTGGAGCTGAAGTCTTTAAACCACAATGAAATTGTTTGCTCTCTTGTGCCTTGAACAACATTTATCAAAGGCTGTCAGATGTTAAACAGGACAGTGCTCCTGCATCTTTCATACTTCTGCAGAAGAGCCCTACCTGCTGAAAGCCCTACTGTATGCAGGAGAACTTTCCTCTTTTGCATCTGGCCACCCTTGATAAATGCCCCATTTCATGTGGAAGGGTACCCATGGATAATATTTCGAAGTGTCAGAATTATTAGGATACTGGACTCCAAATGGTGTTTCATCTGCTCAGTTTGGTTTCTACCATTTCTACCACTTGGGGGTGGCGAAGATTATTTAAGGGAGAGAGGAGAAAAAGAGGGATATATTTGATTTCAAAGAAATGGTGGGGGCGGGGGGTTACAGGCTGAAAACTATTGACCTTAAACTATTGACTGCATTTGCACACATTATCCCTTAGTATTCTTACTTCCCTTATTCTTTTTTTTCTTTCTTATCTCCCTGACTTGTCAGAATTTGGATTGTAAACTGTCTGGTGCAAATACTTGATGGTTTGATACATTGATGATACCATGTTACAGAAAAACAAATCCAGTTTAATTTATAACAAATCTTTGGCAAAGCTGTGATCGCAGCTTATTTTAACTTCTGCCTGCACATTACACTTATCATTTTTTTGCATTGATGTATTAGCGCTGACTAAAATACTATGTCATGACCTCACAAATTACACCACTGTCAAGCTTCTGCCTTGTTACTTTGTGTGAACCTTGTAAGTCAGTGCCAACTGGCAAGTGATGTTAAAAGCAGGTTCACTGTTACACATTGCAAAAGGGGACAAAACTGCTTGCTGCTTAGGGTGCCAAGGCTGAAACCTGACAGATGGGATGGAATAATTCAGCTCAGTCATACCCTTTTGCCCATTGGGACCATGATCCATCCTGACAAACTGAAAGTGCTGACAGTGCTACCTTATGACCCATTGGAAGAATGTTTTTATCATTAGGGTCCCACATTTCATATATGCAGCTTGGGAGCTTTCTGGATGTGCTCAGGATGTGGATGTGATGGGTGTCTTTCATCAGTTAAAACAAATAATGTATGATTACATCTTCATTTTGTAACATTCACTGGGCTCTCATTTGGGGCTTTCCCAGGGGACAGTGTGGAACATTCTGGTTCTTGACTTGGACAGATTGCACAGGATGATTCTTGCTCATCTGCGTCCTATTTTTTCCCCCAGGCCCAGCTTGAGGTTACTGGTCCTTATTTGTAAACCTCTGAAAGGCCTGAGTTCCATATATAGTCCTAGAAGCCCAGGTTCCACAGTAGTTACATACCTTTACTAGAGCCACTCACTCACAAGCCACAAGGTTATGAGTTCAATACTAGCCAGGGGCTCAGGTTCAATCCTGGTGAGTTCGCTAAAATGAGTACCCAGCTTGTTGGGGACAATTAGCTTACAGTTGTAAACCTTTTTTCCCCATATGATCCTCTATAGACCTTGAAATCATTAGAGGAGGCCCCCTTCATTCTTTCTCTCCCCCCCCCCCCCAGATTAGAGGCAGTAGTGAATGAATGGAGACTTGACAAAACCAGAGGTTTTAGCTTAGCCATAAAGTACTAACCCCCAGGTACTAGACCCACTATAGCCTGTGCTGAAGTTTTGCAATGAGGTTCTGGGCCCTAAGGGCAACATGGAAGATAAAAGGTTTGGAGAATGACACATATGAAGAAAATTTGAAGGAGCTGGGCATGTTTAGCTTGGTAAAGAGAAAACTAAGGAGTGACATGATTGCATTTTAGTCTTCAAATATCTAAAGGGCATGAGGAGGGGCCAGACTTGCCCTTTGACGTCTCAGAGGGTAGGACCAGGTCCAGTGGTTTGAAGTTATAGGAGAGTTGATTGCAAGTGAATGTCAGAAGGAACGTCTCGACAATAAGGGCAGTTTGACAGTGCAACCATTTGCTTAGGAGCTTATCTCTCCGCTTAAATAACCCGGCTTACTTCATCTGAATTCAAGCCTAAATTGGGATGCAGCTGGGTCCTACCGCAAGAATTTTGCTGCCGAAGCCACAGGCGAGTACAGTTGGGCTGCAGCCCAGGTCCCAGGTGAGCTCTGGTGGTCATTTTTCCAAGTCGGAAAGCTCCCGGCTTCAAAATAAGGCTACTGGAGCCGGTGGCTTTGGCGGCAAAATCCTTGCAGTAGGACCTAACTGCCTCCCGATGTAGGCATCTATTCATCTTTTTGAGTGAGAAGACCCCTGCTTGGTCAATAGTCGATTTTCTGGCATTCAAAACAGGTGTGATTGTATTTTTCTGAGTGATTGGGTTATTGGATGGATTATTATTGGGTGGATAATTAAAGCAACTTTAAAAGTTCCCTACATGCTATCATTCTAGGCTAGTAATATAAGCCAACCTACAGATTTGTCACATATTAGGGTCATTAAATAGTCAAGGAATTGTGTAGTAGACTTCTTGGGACTTTGCTCCAAGCAGGTATGTATTCTTTCAGTGTGAGATGCTGTCCATGTTAGTTGGCCCCAGAGATAGAAAAACTAGTAAGAAAATGCCATTAGATTACACTTACATGAAAAAGCTCTTTTAAAAAACTCACACGAACTACATTTAGATGGGAAGGCTATTTTAATTACCCTGATGCCAACTTGCAGGTGAAAATCCCATTGATGATTTCACATCCCCACAGCCTTGCTGGCCATCCTTGTTTTGAGTTTGAGGGAGAAGGAACCAACTGCATAGATTTTGGAAAACTTCATTTCTTCCCCACCCACTCATTGTAAGGGAATGAATGATGTTAAAAAGAAATGAACACACAGAGAAAGGACGCAGAGTAAAAAAAAAGTTTTATCTACAGATAATTGGTCCTGCCACTTGCCCACATCAACAATAAGGAGACCACCTCACCTCCCATCAGCAGTTTGTTGTTCATAGAATAATAGAATCGTAGAGTTGGAAGAGACCACAAGGACCATCCAGTCCAACCCTCTGTCATGCAAGAATCTCAATCAAAGCATCCCTGACAGATGGCAATCCAGACTCTATTTAAAGACTTCCAAGAAAGGAGACTCCACCACACTCGGAGGGAGTGTGTTCCGCTTTTGAACACCCCTTACTCTGAGGAGGTTCCTCCTAATGTTGAGGTGGAATCTCTTTTCCTGTACATTGCATCCATTGTTCTGGGTCCTGTTCTCTGGAGCAGCAGAAAACAGGCTTGCTCTCTTCTCAATATGACATCCCTTCAAATATTTAAATAGGGATATCATATCACCTCTTAACTTCTCTTCTCCAGGAAAAATATCCCCAGCTCCCTATGAGGAACCAGACCATTCCAGACCCTTCACCACTTTAGTCACCCTCCTTTGGACACGCTCTAGTTTCTCCATTTTTTTGAATTGTGGTGCCCAGAACTGGACATATTATTATAGGTGAGGCCTGACCAAAGCAGAATAGAGTGGCACTATTACTTCCCTTGATCTAGACACTATACTTCTATTATGCAGCCTAAAATTGCATTAGCCTTTTTAGCTGTTGCATCGCACTGTTGACTCATGTTCAACTTGTGGCTACTTGGACTCCTAGATTCCTTTCACATGTAGGCTCGTTCATCCAGGTGCCCCCCATCCTATATCTGTGCTTTTCATTTTTCTGCCTTAACTGCAGTACCTTACATTTCTCCATGTTGAATTTCATTTGGTTTGCTTTGGCCCAGCTTTCTAGTCTATTCAGGTCATTTTGAATTTTGATCCTGTCCTCTAGGGTATTAGCTACTCTTCCTAATTTGGTATCAACTGCAAATTTGATCCCCCCCCCAGTGCTCTTATCCAAGTCATTGATAAAGATGTTGTGTGCCTTCAAGTTGTTTCTGACTTATGGTGATTCTAAAGCAAACCTTTCTGGAGCTGAGAGTGTGTGACTTACCCAGTTGGTTTCCATGGCTGTGCCAGGGGATCAAACACTACACCACGCTAGCTCTTCCATCAACAGTACAGTTCTCAGAATTTTTTTTTTTTTTAAAAAGAGGCAGACCAACAATTAGCATCTTCTTTGAAATCTTCATTTTCACTGACTCTTCTATTGTCCAAATGTCTCCTTTCTGATGTTCTTCTCTGTTATCATTTCTCCTCTTCATTTTGTCTCCCCATTTTCCCTTCCTTACCCTCACTTCTCTATATTTCTTTCTGTTCAGCCATTCTGCTTTTCCCCTTTCTCTTTCGCATACCCTCTCCACTCCTTAATGTGTTTTCAGTTTTGTGTGATTCCCTCTGCTCTTTCTTCACTTATATCTCTGCTCCACTCCCCTTTCTCTCATACTATCTGTCACATGTCCATGCTTTCTTCTGCTTTCTGCAAAGGAAGGTTTGTACATGTATACCTTTGCATGACGACACAGTGTGCCATAGGCTCCCTCTTCTTGCTCCTCTGTCCGTCTTAGTCTGTCCTGCCCATCATGCTTGCTGCTCACTCATGCAGCCATTGCCTTCCACAGAACTTGGGCAGCTGTGGCACAGAGACTCAGTAGGGTAAACCAAACAAGAACTTCTATATTGTTCCTTGGGAAATGACCTCAGAATTACACTACATTGAGAGAAAAAAGTACTTTCCATTTATTTTATATTCAGCCTTAATTATTTTGGGTGGGGGATGGGTTTTATGTAATTGATATTAATGCATTGGGTTTTAAACTCTTCAAATCACAATTTGCTTCTAAAGAGATTAGGATTCACAAGGACACCCCATAAAGAATAGTAAAAAAAGGAGAAGATTATAAATTCCCAACAACACAACTAAATAAAAAGAAAATGATTTACAAATGGGAAAATCTAGAAAGAATATCAGTTAACTATAAATCACAATTTGCTTCTGTTTTATAGGAGAAATGTTTTTAGCAGTAGAAACATGATAGACCACCTTTTCTTTCTTCCAACCGTAGCTGATGGCCACAGCAGTGTCTTCTGGCTTCAAGCCCTGCTTGCATACTGAAGGGGTATTTAAAATGGCATACTGGAAACAAAACTTCAAAGTATGGGGAGAGATGACATGTCCAAGACCACAAACTGAATATGAGTATGTGGTCATTCATTTCCTAACCTAAACTCACCATAGATCACGCCTCTGCAATTATTTTTCTTCAGATCAATGTCTCTTCATTTCCTTTATGCCTCCCCATAGCTTCCCACTCAGATGTTTTCAACTGAGTACAGGTATACCGCTTAGTTAATGAAGGAGATGTTTTCCTGGGTATTATTTCTTTAATGGAAATTTTGGTGCCAGAGGCAGGAATAACAGAAAGAATAGGGATAAGTCCCTATACCACAAAAAAGAAGAACAGTTCAACATGTTTCAACAAACTTTTTATTCAAAATGAACAATATGCACATGTGAAATGAAACAACCAAGACAGATAAGCCTTACATACATAAACAAAAACATTTTGAATCTTCTACAGACCACATGAAAGAGGTTTCTTTCCTTTTTCTTTCTTTCATCAACCTCCACTCTTCTTATGATTTCCATTCTCATGGCCAAACTTAAGAGAACTACACTTTTAAAAAATGCCATGGGGAGCTGGTAAGGCAGGTTTATCTGCTTTTCTTTTCACTCTGTTTTACTGTTTTGCTGTTCATATTGAGCAATGGGCCCAGTAAGGAATTCTGGAGACAGCTGCTGTTAACCATGTCTTTTGTAGCTAGACACACAGAGACAGCAGAATTGGCTACAGTAGAATCCCACTGATTTCCATGTCAAGCTTTATAACGTTGTTTACTGCAGACACATCACTGCAATGTGACAGTGAAATGTCTGTGTTTCTCCAGGCTGCTTTCACCATCATCCCATTGCAGAAGCTTTTTTTTTAAAAAGCCAGCTAGCCAGATGACAAGAGAGAAAAGGGGTGGGGGTGCTGAAGGACAAAAAAGCTTAATAAAAAGCAGCTTAAATTGTCAGAGGATCTGTTAAGTGAGGTATTCCTGTATTCCTCCAATGTATTCTTAGAATTGATTGAGTTTATGTGGTCTCATTGCTTAGGTAGGTTTATACAAGACTACAGCAGCTAATTCATTCTGATGGTTTTAAAAAGTAACTAAAAAGACAAGTATAGGGCTCTACAGACTGCCCCTAAGGGGTAGCGGGATGCTGCCCCTTTCCTGGTTCGATTGGAGCCATGGCAACCTCACGCTGTGGCCTTGATCCGACCTTTGGAGAGCACAAAAAGGAGCCGCAAAAAGCAACTCCTTTTTGCACCCTCCAAAGGGTGCCACAGCCATGGCGGCATGGCTGTATGGCATCCCTTCGGTACTGCATCATCTGGACACAGCACAGGAGGCGCACCAAGAAAAGGCCTAAATGCACCCCTCCTGGCTTCTGCTGCGGCAGTGAAAGAGAGGGCTGAGAGAGAGCCCCCCTGCACCATGTGACACCAAGGACACCACTGTATGAAAGATTGCTTCTACCTAAGTTTGTACTGAAGAGTATAATCCTAAATGCAGTAGAAAATGGGAAGATTATGCAGCCAAATTGGACTTTTATTTGCCAGCACACAGTTTTACAAATCCAACAAATGCTTTCAGCATAAGGGGGAACAGACCTATTAACTTAAGCACTGGCCCTCATAGCATCAGAACATTTTGCTAATACACCTTATAAGGATGATATTTGGCTGCCTTACAAGGGCATTTCTCTCCCAAAGCTAAGATAGCACAACATAACTCTTTCTATAAATCTAAGTGGAGCTCAATGCACTGTTTCATTGTATATTGTTGAGCTTAGACATCTGGCACAACATTGTAATCATTTAAACGTGGAGGTGATGCTGTACGATGGTCTGGTTTGTGGCCTGTGGGATGGGTTCTTGCACAAAAAAAAGAGCTTGCATTCCAAAACAAAGCTCTGTAGGAACCATAGCAACAAAAGCTCTATTTTGTGGACACCCACCTTCCTCAAAATTTCAGCTGGTAAACAAACCTGACTTGCACTTACTCCCCATCCATAGGATGTGGTGAAATAGCTCTACATTCAAATTATTTGCTGTAGGTACTCTGGGGGCCAGAGAGGTTCAAGGTAAAAATTGCAATAGAATCCAAAAATGACATGTCTTCCATTTTAGAAATTCACAAGATCAATATCTTTCTACATTCACCTATATTGAGAATATCAATGATCAATCAGGAAAGCCAATATAATGTTCTTTATTTACCAGTTTTCTTCTACTCCAAGTTCACCACATTTTAGGGGCATGGTGAGGAAAGGAGGAAAAACAGAAACTGAGGGGCTGTACAGACAGCCCTGAAGGGGCAGCCTCTAGCCACACCTTTTACAACCAGATTGTGGCCGCAGCAACTGCACACTGCACCCCCAATCTGGCCTTTATGGCACTCCTTTGGCACTGCGTCTTGTGGACAGAGCGGTGATGCCGTGTGGCGTGGTGTGTGGCGTCACAGTGCCCTGGGGGCAGAGTCGGGGCATGTGTCATGTGGATGCCATGCTCCAACTCTGCCCCCAGGCCAGCCTTTATGGCTGGTCTGCACAGGGCCTAAGGCACCAGCATTGGTGTTAAATGAGACTATGGTTTAGAACAAGGTGGGGTAGTCACATTGGTCCCCAAGAGACATCAGAGGGCTGTTCTTCTTGCTGCATCTCCAGCAAAAATAAAATAAAATGTAAATCACATTTATGTTTTGCCCCAGATTTCTCCAAATCCCTGCCTCCCGCCCTCCTCCAGTTCAGACATACACTGAGTGCAAAGTATGGTGTGGAATCATGTTTTACTCACAAATTAAGAAAAGTATACATACAAATTACAATGGCAAACATAAAAATTCCACAGGAATAGCAGTTGGGATGGAATTTTTTGGCACCATGATGTGCATCTTGTTAGCCTTAGCAATCATGTCCAACACAGTGCCATCACTAGTGGGGCACAGGGGGTGCAAACCACACTGGGTGACAGCCCAGAAGAGGGGTGACACATAACCGATTGCACTTCTGTCCTTGCCATACGCTGTTCTACTCATGAGTACAAATGCACACAGCAATGAGATGAGGAAGTGTGTCTTTTGGCCTTGCCCCCAGAAGTTATCCCCACACCTTGATATGACATAATTTTGTTTCCCAACATTTTTTAAAAATATCAAGCACAGTTGCCATTCTGCCTTTTCTTTTTCTAAACAACTAGCCTGCGGTGTTTCCAGTGAATAAAGTAATAGCACAAATTGACACACCTTAGCTGCTGCTATATTGCAATAGTAAAGCAGTTTGACAATGCTTTAACTGTCATGGCTCCATCCTATGAAAAGGAAGGCTAAATAGCTCACAAAACTACAAGTGGCAAAACTCCATAGCATTAGTCCATGGTAGTCAAAGTGGCATCAAACTGCATTAATCCTGCAGACAGCCTTGTTTGGAGGATGAACTTATGTCCTTTAGGGTTTTGTTTTGTATGAGTTATGGGATATTCTCTGATCTCAGTGAAAACGCCGCTGTATTGCAGGGAATAAATATGGTATGTCTAAAGTCTTTTTGCATTTGCATATATATTCCATCCAGAGTCAGAAAATATGAGGTAGAATAAAAGTACAATAATTGGGGGGGGGGGGGACCACCCAGTATCTTATATTGTGGGATATTTCATGATTTCAGCGAATTCCCATGTATTTTCTTTAAGTCTCTTTGGGGCTTTACAGCCTGCCCAAAAAGGGCGGCCTGGAGTCATCTCTTTTTCCTCCATGTTGTCACTGCAGCAACCAAATGGTGTGGCAACAATGCAGAGGAAAAAAGGAGCGCAGAAAACCGGCTCCTTTTTGTGTCACACTTGCGATGCTACAAGTGCCGTAGGGCACATCGATGACATCACAGGTGCACCGCACTGTATCAATGCTGCACACCTGCAATGTCATTGCTCCGCCCGCTGTCTGTATGGTGGTGCGGAACAAAACAAAACAACAAACAAACAGCTTCATTTATATACCGCTTCATACCCTTAAGGAGTGTCTAAGCGGTTTACAATTGTAAGGTATTTGCCCACCAACAAATTGGATACTCATTTTAGCGACCTCGGAAGGATGCAAACCTGAATCAAGCTTCAGCCCTTTGCTGGTCTTGAACTCGCCACCTTATGGTTTTGAGTGAGTGGCTGCAGTACAGGCATTTAACCACTGCGCCACCAGGAACTCTGGCAACGTGCTAGAGATGTTGAGCGGCTATTCGCTGTACCCCCAGGCAAGCCTAGCACGTCGTGAAAACACCCCAAAGCACCTGTCTGTATTGGGCCTAGTTATTTCTTTCTTTTTTGACACCATATAGGGATGAAGTTCTGAATACTATGTATTACTGAAAAGACAAATAAACAGGCCCTAAAGCAAATCAAGCCTGAATTTTCCCTAGAAACCAAGATGACTAAAATGAGACTTTCGTACTTTGGCCGTATCATAAGAAGACATGAGTCAGTAGTAAAGACAATAATGCTTGGTAAGTTAGAAGGCAGTAGGAAAAGGGGAAGACCATATTCCAGATGGATAGACTGAGGGCCTATACAGACTGGCACTTTGTGCTGGCCTGGGCCCAAACTAGGTTTGTCTGAGGGCTGAGTGTTTACATGCTCCAAAACCCTAGAGATGGCACGTGTCATTATGACATCCGTTGTGTGCAGCACCTAAATGGTGCTGTGCATGAGGGGCATCATAAGGCCATGCCACAGCCCTTATGACACCCCTGTAGCACCTGAAATAGGAGCCACATTTCATGGCTCCTTTTTTCCAGCAGGTTGGGCGTGGGGCATCCGGTTGCTGCGTCCCCAACCCAGAGCTTCCAGGGGCAGCACAGAGCCACCCCTGTTGGGCTGTCTATCAAACCCCTCAGTCAAGGATGCTATAGCCCTGAATCTGCAAGACCTGAGCAAGATTGTTGAGAAAAGGGTGACATGGAGGTCTCTCATTCATAGGGTCACCATAAGTCAAAGTCAACTTGACAGCAGTTAACAACAATATGGGAAGGAACATCAGCATGCAGAGATCTTGTGGCACATTTGAAACTAACTGAAAGAGATAGGTTGGTAGCTTGAGCTTTTGTAGACTTGGGTCTACTTCCCCAGATGGGTCAGAGTGTATCTGAGGAAGTAGGCTCAAGTCTATGAAAACTCATGCTATCTTGTCTCTTTCAGTTAGGGCTCAAGCAGACCGGCAGGAAAAAGCGGCTCAAAGTTGCTTCTTCCAAGAGTGGGTCAAAACCCCGCTGACTGCACTGACTGCTCCCAAGGCCATGCAGTTGTGGCATGCACATGCCACGGCTGCATGGCGCTGCATCAAGCTGTGCTGCTGGGTAATTAAAACAAAACAAAACATTTTTTCCCACCATCCATGCACACTTCCACCCAAACACACCACTGCTGCCTAGATGCCATCCCATTGGATGCCCCCCCCCCCCGATCATCCACACAGTCACACCTGAGATCACCACCATGCTCAGTAAAATACGGGCAAGGCACAATCATGCCCCCCATATGCCCGCTTCACCCCATGCCTCCTCTTCGATTGTCTAGTTTGTTTGTGTTGCAATTACATTGGAGGTGTCACTCTTTCACATTTTTGCATTGTCTCCCTGACCACTTGGGCACGACAACTCTGTCCTTTTAAAACATGCACAAGCACCAGTGTGTTTACATGCAGTTTTAGGGGTAGGATTAGGATTAGGAGCTCCTTTACAACTGCTCTGACTTTGGGGTGTTTACATGCATGGCGGAAGGTGTGCACTTTCTGGGCTAATCTAGGCGTTAAAGAGAGATGAAAGTGCATTTAAAGCATCCCACAAATAAAGTGAAAATGGTGAGTAATTGCGCAGATGATTATCACATGCAATTGCAGAAATAAAGTGAAATCAGAAATGCATTGTCGCTGGAATCCCAAAAGTAAAAAGATGCACATTAATGCTTCTTTGTGACCTTTTTAATGGTGAGTTTTGTGCGACATTGTGTGAAATCATTTCGCTTAATTACATGATTTTTCCAGGATATTAATGGGATAAACTTCCGATGTCCTTTGTGTGATAAACTCCTAAATCAGTTTATTTCTGCTCCTTTAATCCAGCTTTTCCCCCCTTAGTGTGGCCGCAGCACATTTTCAGGCCACTTCAGGCGTGTGCATCTTCTAAATACCACATCCCCAAAGTGACGTAAAACCACTTCTTTTGGCATGCCTGATTAGTCTCATTTTATAAGATTGCTTTGCATCGTGATTTTCCAGACTAACAGAACTATGCCTTTGAAGGGAAGGGACAATTTGTGTTTGACAAAGTTTTCCTATATTGTGAATGTGATAAAGTCATTGTATTTTACTTGTGAAGTAATGACATTCCAAAATAAAGGAGGGCCACTAGCAAAGAGAATGTTAATCAGTTTTAAAGTGAAAGTATTCAAAGAGTGCACCTAGACTGACTGAAAAGTCCCAGATTTTGTTCCTGTTGTTTTTGATTTTATACTGGGTTGAAGTAAACCAACTCGGGGAGCTGGTGTACAAAGTCTCTGATCATACCAGGTACTGACAGAAAATATTGTGGGATCTCCAAAATAAAACAACAAAGAACAGGTACAAAATGTGAGACTTTGGTCCAAAGCACACTGCAGAAACAATGCATTTTGAGACCGCTTTCTGATCTTATTTCTATGCATCATGTAGGTTACCCCCTCTAGCTCCCTCTGCTGATTCTTGTTTTTAATATACCAAAAAGGGAGGAAGGAAAAGGTAATCTTATGTCATTTTAAAGACTATCCAGTTTATTTTACATAAACTTTTGCACCTGAAGAAAGGCACTGTAGCCTGCAAAAGCTCATGATGAAACAAATTGGTTTGACTTTAAGACTCCTTCTGTCCTTCCTCTCTCTTTTTTAAAATACTGAAATGGACTAACGTTCCTACCTTGTCAAATATGGTTATTCACATTTTCACTTTTAAAGTTTCTTTTCATGTTTGTAGACAAAATCTTTTAACTTCTACTAAACTAAAATGCATATGTTTGGCAAACTGAGACAGTTGGAGGTATGAAAATGCCACCCGATTTTTGTGACCCCATTCTCAGACCATAAAAATGGGCAGTGGGAATTTCAGTAGTTTTTTTCAATGGATTGGAGAAATTCTTTTTAAAATAGGGGAAGGATTTATTTCCAGGTTGGCTACATCTGATATAGGCATCTGGTTTGGCAGTGGGGTGAATGGAGACCTGCTGTCTACCAATAAGCTAATTCTGGAGGCAGGCAGTGTTGGAAATACTCTCTCCCAAATATTCAGCTCATGCTTCCCCCCCCCCCAACAATGTTCAGAATTTTCACCATCCTACCTAACCTTTTTGAGTTTTGATTCATGTCTTCCACCCTAGCTCTCCATTTGTTCACAGAGAAAAACTTAATAAACTCTTTTTTTTAAAAAATATTCCCCCCGGCTTCCTATATTAGAATAAAATAGAGCTGTATGGAGGATTCCAAGTGTCTCTCAGATAGCATTTTAGAGACTGGAACACATGGCACAGAGAAGTACCTCATTGCTGGATATTGTGATTTCATTAATAGAACCATATTGAATGTTTTATTAGTCTCCCTGAAGTTGGCTGCAGCTTCAGGAAGCATTCCCAGCCAAAACATTCTTGTCAAAGGAGATAAAAATAGTAAATAATTTTGCTTTGGTCACAGTCCATACACCAGGCTCTAGGCCCTATCATCATAGTTTTTTTTACCGTATATACTCAACTATAAGTCGACCTCATGTGTAAATTGAGGCCAAGTTTGGGGGACAAAAATTATGGATTGTGCTATGACCTGTGGATAAGTTGAGGGTAAAATTTAGGGGCATATAAGAAAGGATCTAAAGGACGAAGCAAAGCAAAACAATGTCAAATATCTTCCAAAAGTCCATCAGACATAACTCTTTGTGCTTATTCTTAAGACTGGATGGATGAGAGAGTAAAGGGGGTCAGTGCTTCCAGGACAGATTACACTCTTGGTTCCTTCTTTTAAATAAGAGTCAAGATACAATACTTCCATTGACCCATGGATAAGTCGATTCAGGTTTTTTGGGTCAATTTTTTGACCTACATTTCTAGACTTATACATGAGTATATACAGTAATCAGTTTCGATAACTCAGTCTAAAAACTCTTTCATAATATACAATTTTAGTTCTTTGATTCCACTTTGACAATCACAGTTCCATCCTATAGAATCCTGGAATTTACAGTATAGAGAGGGGCAATTACAATTCTCAGCCAGAGAGATCTAGTGCCTAACCAAACTAGATATTCTTAGATTCTATAGAATGCCGCTATGGAAGTTTAAGTGCAATCATAGCACTATAATTGAACTTTCCTAACTACGAACCCCTGAATTTAAAATACTTCCCACACCTGTGCCAAAGTTTTGCCAACATTTTGTAATGTTTTTCAGCAAACCCTTCATTTTGCACCACACTTTAACCTGAGAAACAGATATTTTAACTCTTGGGTATACATGCCAAAATCCAGCACTGTCTGATCGCCTCCAGTCTTTGCTAATGTTTTACAATCATTGTGCACCAATTTACAACAAAACTCATGCATTTTTGTAGTGCCTCTAAAAGGGCACAACAGGCATATCAAAACAGGATTTTGCAGTAAACTCCCAAATCCAACATTGTCCCCCAAACCTGTATGAGTGTTGCAAATATTTTGTGGCTTTTTGCAGCAAAAAAAGCATATTTTGTAGCACCCCCAAAACTGAATAATGGGAATCTTAAACCACAGTGTCTTGAAACCCCCAAAGATCCCAACATTGTTCATAGAATCATAGAATAATAGAGTTGGAAGAGACCACAAGGGCCATCTAGTCCAATCTCTTGCCATGCAGGAACTCCCAATCAAAGCATCCCCGACAGATGGCCATCCAGCCTCTGTTTAAAGACCTCCAAAGAAGGAGATGCCACCACACTTCGAGGGAGTGTATTCCACTGTCGAATAGCCCTTACTGTCAGGAGGTTCCTCCTAATGTTGAGATGGAATCTCTTTTCCTGGAGCTTGCATCCATTGTTCCGAGTCCTATTCTCTCGAGCAGCAGAAAACAAGCTTGCTCCCTCCTCAATGTGGCATCCCTTCAAGTATTTAAACAGGGCTATCATATCACCTCTTAACCTTCTCTTCTCCAGGATAAACACCCCCAGCTCCCTAAGTCATTCCTCATAGGGCATGGTTTCCAAAACCTTCACCATCTTAGTTACCCTGCTTTGGACATGCTTCAGTTTCTCGATGTCCTTTTTGAATTGTGGTGCCCAGAACTGGACACAGTATTCTAGGTGAGGCCTGACCAAAGCAGAATGGAGTGGCACTATTACTTCCCTTTATCTAGACACCATACTTATATTGATGCAGTCTAAAATTGCTTTAGCCTTTTTAGCTGCCGTATCGCACTGATGACTCATATTCAACTTTTGGTCTACTTGGACTCCTAGATCCCTTTCACACGTAGTTTCATTCAGCCAGGTGTCCCCCATCCTATATCTGTGCATTTCATTTTTCCACCCTTTCCCCATTTTTCTGAAGTACAGTACCTTACATTTCTCCGTGTGGAACTTAATTTTGTTAGCGTTAGCCCAGCTTTCTAGTCTATTCAGGTCATTTTGAATTTTGATCCTGTCCTCTGGGGTATTCGCTTCTCCTCCTAATTTGGTGTCATCTGCAGATTTGATAAATGTGCCCCCAATTCTGTTATTCATGTCATGGATAAAGATATTGAATAGCACTGGGCCCAGGACAGAACCGTGCTGGACCCCATTGGTCATTTCTCTCCAGGATGAAAAGGAGCCATTGTTGAGCACCCTTTGGGTTCGGCCGGTCAACCATTTACAAATCCACCTAACAGTTGCCTTGTCTAGCGCACATTTGCAAGAATGTCATGGGGAACCTTGTCAAAAGTCTTACTGAAATCAAGATGTACTGTATCCATAGCATTCCCTTCATCTACCAAGCTGGTAATTATATATATATATATATATATATATATAGAGAGAGAGAGAGAGAGAGAGACAGAGAGATCAGATTTGTCTGGCATGACTTGTTTTTCTGAAACCCATGTTGAATTTTTGTGATTATGGCATTCCCTTCTAAATGTTCACAGACTCTCTGTTTAATGATTTGGTCTAGAATCTTTCCTGGAATTGATGTCAGACTAACTGGACGATAATTGTTCGGATCCTCTTTTTTTCACTTTTTGAAGATGGGGACAACGTTTGCCCTTGTCCAGTCTGCTGGGACTTCTCCTGTTCTCCAGGAGTTCCTAAAGATTATTGACAATGGTTCCAATATTACATTTGCCAGTTCTTTTAATACCCTTGGATGTAGTTCATCTAGTCCTGGAGACTTGGATTCATTTAGGTTAACCAGGTATTCCTGTACTATCTCTTCACTTATTCTGTGCTGAAATTCTGCTATTCTGTCCTCTGCTCCATTATCCTCAGTGTCCTTTGCCTTTTCTGAGAAGACTGAACCAAAGAAGGTGTTGAGTAATTCTGCCTGTCCCCTGTGAGCATTTTGCCATCTTCTGCATGCAGTGTCCCTACCGTTTCCTTCTTCTTCCTTTTGCTGCGGACATATCCCAAAAAGCCCATTTTATTGTTCTTAACCTCTCTAGCAAGCCTGAGTTAATTCTGTGCTTTAGCTTTTCTGACTTTAACCCTACAAGTGCTTGCTATTTGTTTGAATTCCTCTTTGGTGATTTCTCCATTTTTCCATTTCTTATACATGTTCCATTTAAAACTTACATCAGTTGAAAGTTCCTTAGTCACCCCTCCTGGTTTTTTGAGACATCTCCCATTTTTCTTCCTCATTGGAACTGTTTGAAATTGTGCCTTCAATACCTCCCTTTTGAGAAACTCCCATCTGTCTTGAACTCCCTTCTCTTTTAGTATTCCTGACCATGGGATCACCCCCAGTATTTCTCTAAGTTTATTGAAATCAGCTCTCCTAAAGTCTAGAGTGCGTGTCTGACTATGCCTAGCTTCTCCATTCCACTGTATAGCAAACTCCAGGAGGACATGGTCACTTCCACCTAAGGATCCAACCACTTGCACCCCATCAACTAGGTCTTCCCTGTTGATTAAGATCAGATCCAAAATAGCTGACTCCCTTCTTGCCTCTTCCACCTTTTGGACAATGAAATTGTCTTCCAGGCAAGTGAGGAAATCACTTGACCTTGAGGATTTGGCTGAGTTTGACTTCCAGCAAATATCCAGATAGTTGAAGTCCCCCATCACTACTACATCTCTCCTTTCTGAGCGTGTGATCGTCTGTTCTAGAAAGGCATCATCCAGTTCCTCCATCTGACTTGGGGGGGTCTGTAGTAGACTCCCACAGTAACATCCCTGTTGTTTCCCTCTCCTTTAATTTTTATCCAGATGCTCTCACTTGGCTTCCAGTATTGATGTCCTGGATCTCTTCACTGGTGTAAATATCCCTGACATATAATGCTATATCTCCTCCTTTCCTGTTTGACCTGTTTCTCTTAAACCCCTTTGTTTCCAAATTCCAATCATGACACTCATCCTACCAGGTTCCAGTGATGCCTATTATATCACATTTGCTTTGTTGTGCTAGGAGGTTCAAGTTCGTCCTGTTTATTTCCCATACTCTGTGCATTAGTGTAGAGACATCTAAGAACATGTTTTCTCTTTATTTGCTGCCTGTGCAAGTTTTTTTTTGCCTCCCACTGTTGGGACCTTGCACTGTTTGATTTGTTCCCTCTATTTCAGTTTGACTATTTTTTCCAGCCCTTATGCCTTCCAGAATGCTGTCTCCCTTCCCCATATAACTCAGTTTAAAGCCCTTCTGATCAAATTCTTGAGACTCTTGGTAAAAACGTTTCTGCCAACTGGCGTGAGATGCACCCCATTCCTTGCCAGAAGTCCCTCTTCATGGAACCACAGCCCATGATTCAAAAATCACCTGCTCTAAATCATCTGTTCAATCTGCTCTAAACTTGTGCAAGTTTTGCAAATGTTTTGAAGTATTCTGCATCTGTTGCTTCATTTCCTAGTATTCTAGGACAGTATTCTGTAGCAAATATCTTGTGCTGTGTAATTGTGTAATGTGAAGAAACCCTAAGCTCACAGATGTTAACTCTTATTATAGCCCTAGTGTATGTCAGCTCGACAGCGAAGAAAGATGACAACAAGAAAATCAATGCATTTGAAATAAAATAGTCCTGCTAGTGGGGACTTCTACAGATAACGTGGACTGCTAAAATGATAGATAAATGGGTCCCAGAGCAAATCAGGCCTAAACCCTCCCTAGAAGCCAAGATGACTAAACTGAGGCTGTTGTACTTTGGACACATCATGAGATAGCGTGGCTCACTGGAAAAGACAATAAAGTTTGGTAGGGTAGAAGACATTAGGAAAAGAGTGAGACTGCATTACAGGTGCATTAATTCAAGCAAGGATTATGTCTGTAGATAACTCAATTTGTCTGGAAGATACTATAAATCTTTTGTTTTGTTTTTCTTACAAATCTGGGTAACCTGGCTAACCAATGGTTCCCTAGATCTTTAATACTGATCATGAAAGCAAGGCAGGGACAACAATAAAAAGCTGCTTTATACTGAGTCAGGCTATTGTCCCATGTAGCCAAAAAATTAGAAAAAAACAAAACAAAAACAAACAAACAAACAAACAAAAAGTTATCCAGAGATTCACACAATACTAGAACTGTCGGAAACTGAACCCTCTTCATGTAAAGGAGCTTCTGGCCTTCTGTCTACTGTTTTTCCTGCCATCCTTACATTGGTACATTCCTGACGGATTCTGTACTGATTAGAATATGGTTCAACATGTAGTCTCACAGATATCATAAATGCCCCCTTTCAGCTTGTGCCCAAGATTTCTGTGAAGAATTTTATGCTGGTAGTAAATAGACTCCTGTTGCTTCCTGGACGCTGATTTCAGTACCTTAAAAATGGGGTCCTACCGTAGGCATGGAGAACCCTTGCTTCTTAGACATCTTGCTTCTTAGACTTCTGTAGTTAGTGGAATAGATTGCCTTAGAGAGTAGTGAACACTCCTTCTTTGGATATCTTTAAAAAGTGGTTGGATGGCCATTTCTTATGAGAGCTATAGATATGTATTCGTGCATGGTAGGGGAATGCTCTCGATGGCCCTTGTGGTCCCTTCTAGCTCTGTGATCCTTTGTGAGGCCTGCATACCATCCTCCCTGGCTTCTATCCACTGCCATGCAAGGATACTTCGAGGGCTGTGGTGGTGAACCTATGGCATGCATGCCAGAGATAGCACATGAACCCATTTTTCAGGGCACTCAGAGGATGGGGAAGAGGTGCGTGCCTGTTCCTCCTCTTCCTGGCTGTCCTGGGACTTCAGCTGGCTCCAAAGAGGCAGCTGAAGGCCCAGGAAGGTGTGGGTGCGGGGGGGGGGAATCCCACCCCAGAAGTCCCACGCCCGGAGGTCCTGCCCTCGGCACTGGGTAACACCCAGTGCCTGAACACCTTTTAGTTTGGGCACTCGATCCCTAAAAGGTAAGGGGAAAGGACCTAGGAAAGAGGGGAATCTGATTGGAAGCCATCTCTTTATAAAATAGAAGCAGAACAGACTTAGATAAAAGGGATGTCAGAAAGAAAGAATGAGTGAGTGCCAAGGGCACTCGAAAACAGAGTGAGGAATTGGTCATGAGAAGAAGGAAAAAGGATAAAAAGCCTTCTTAGACAGCTTCCATTTGCCAGCTTCCATTTGTTAGCTCTTTGGCCTGACATTAATCTTAATGTACTTTAGCTCCTTGTGTGAGTTCTAGTGCAAAGAAATGAGGTACCTGCCCTACTTATAAAACTGATAAGAAATGTACTGGAAGGCAGAATAAAATAAAAGAAGCTGCAAACTTCAGAAAAGCCCCATGCAAAGATTCCTTTGGAATATAAATGACTATGTGGAAGGGTAAAATGTGCTTGATGTGCTCTCTAGGAACCAACCACAACCTCCATGCCTCCATGGTATTCAGCTGCAAAAGAAATTGCCAATAAATTATGTGTGGACATCAAATATGTGATCTGTAGCTACTGTTCCAATTTCAGATCACATATAAACAACTTGTGTCTACTTGTATAGGTTTCTGTGCCGGTGATATCTTGAACATGTGTGGATCATAAGCAAGGCATTGAGTACTAATCCTGATCCTCCTCTCTATGCCTTAAATTTTTCCAGCCACATTTTCATAGGACTAAAGCCCTGTTGTTTTTATTTTTTGCTGTAAACAATCCAATATTTAGCCATAATAGATTTTCTACAGGACTACGTTTTCATTCAGATCTCTGCAGATCTCTCCTGAATTTTGTACTAAGACTTTCAAAAAGATGGAAGACTTAAGAACCCTTCCTAACTTTAAAGAACCTAGTGAGAAACATGGAAGAGCCTGCCAATAAGTAAACAGTCATCAACTGTTGCCCTTAGGAAATTAAAAATGTGTGTTGCAGTTTCCTTGGTATATCCTCTGTTTCAGCCAGCAGAGATCAGAGTGAGATAGTTCTGTTTACCAAGACACCCAAGGTAGGAACAGTGAGAATGTCTGGTCAACTTTTTCACACAAAATGGAATATAAGTTGCCTAAAGCATGACACATATTACAGACTGCATAATATGTGTTATGTGCTTTATTTGAACTCAGAGTCTGTAATTACCCACCAATCGGTTCCAGCAGGATTGGGATATGTCTAGATAAGTTTAATATCTAGTTACTTGTCCACTTAGTTTGGATGTTGACGCTTATGTTAATGGGAATTGAAAGAGATGGCATTCACCCCACACAAGTATGCCTTTTCCTCATTTGAAACAAAAGGAGAAAGGTAATCCTTTATTACTCCTTTATTATCACGCAATCCTACCTGTGGTAATATTTATTTCTGCTGCCAGATAATGTTGAATGGTCTGCAGCTATTTGGGACCTATGGATATATACGCAGGACTTCTGTCAAAGTGATGTGCATGCAAGCACAAAGTGGCTGTTTTGGGATGTTGTTGTTGTTATGGGTCCTGTGTGCCTTTGAAGGAAGGTAAGAGTGTGAGTGCATTGATAGGGTGTCCTATAAGTATTATCCAGACTTAGGAATAAAACAAATTGCACAACTCACCTATGGCAGGAGGACTGACAGTGGTCCAATACTGGGCTGAATTGGAAATCACCCAGCTTGGTCCAGCCCCAGATCCTCACTATTTTAAACAAAAACAAGGCAATAGTTGCAAAGGTCATATATAGTTTCCAAACATATCTTCAGGTCATTTCAGACCTGGCCAGATTTGTTTTTTTGCCTTTGCCTTCCTCTGAGTTTGAGAGAATGTGACTTGCCCAAGATTGTCCAGTGCATTTCCTTGGCTAAGTGAGGTTTTGAATCCTGGTAGCCATAGTTATAGTCCAGTGCTCAAACCACTACACCACACTGGCTCTGGTGGGATGGCTGGTCATAATTTTTTTTTTTTGAGGGTCCTCAGCTCTGTTTCAGCATGTCTTCTATCTGTGTGTACTTCCTCATACATAGAAAACTGAAAAACACCCTTTACATGCAACCCACCCACTCACCATTTCTTCCTCCTACGCAAGTCAAAGGTAAGGACTTTGTTGGGATAAAGACTTCATTGTGCAAATTGTGTTTCTGGCAAATTCAGAAAGCTTCAGTACTTGAAGACCTTGAAGGGAGGAAAAGAGGCAAAGCTTCCAATAACAGACAGAAACGAATAGGAAAGGTTGAGGCCTGCATAACCACAGTCTATGAGGCCAGGACAGTTACCGTATATACTTGACTATAAGTCGACCTCATGTATAAGTCGAGGGCAAGTTTTGGGGGCAAAATTATGGATTTTGCTATGACCTGTGGATAAGTCAAGGGTAAAATTTAGGGGCATATAGGAAAGGATCTAAAGGATGAAGCAAAGCAAAGCAATGTCAAATAACTTCCCAAAGTACATCAGACATAACTCTTCGTGCTTATTCTTAAGACTGGATGGATGAGAGAGTAAAGGGGGTCAGTGCTTCCAGGACAGATTATACTCTTGCTTTTCACTTTAATATAAGAGTCTTTAAATAAGAGTGAAGATACAATACTTACATTGACCCGTGGATAAGTCGACTCAGTTTTTTTGGGTCAATTTTTTGACCTGAATTTCTAGACTTATACATGAGTATATACAGTATGTATTATAATTTCAGTTATAACATTTAAGTGATACCTTATTCATTCCTAAAGTTCAATGTTCCTCTCATATCTTCCAAATGTCTGAGGTGCCGTTATTCAAAGGGAATCCCCACAAGAAAAAGCCCAACTTTGATGGCAGAGGTGTCCCCTTCCCTTGTTTATTCCTTTGCTTACTTCAAGGAGCAACTTGTAGACTAACAGCAGAGGATGTTCCGTTCCATAGCTAGGAGAGGCTGCAGCAGTTTGCTTTTCTCTGAGTCTACTGGGAATGGCAAGGCTGCCCTTCCTCTTGCTGGGCTTAGTGCAAACTGCTTTTTAAAATCTGAACTCAGTTTGGAGCAAATGAGGAAACACAAGGACAAAGGGGGAAAGGAAAGGAGAGAGAAACTGATGCCAGGGGGTGAAGTTAAATCTGAGTTTTCTAAGAGAAAGTTGCTGGGCCCTTTCCAGCTTCCATACAGCATTCAGACTTCATGCAGTCAGGAGCATCACTAGGGAGATGTGTGGGGCGTGGACTACACTGGAGGACTACACTTTTCAGGCACTTGCACCAGGTGACACCAACCCTACTGATGCCATTGGCCTCAGTGCTTTCTCTTTCTACCTTCTTCCTCAAGGCATTTTGCTGCCAAAAGCTCCACATTCCTGTCTGTCAAATAGTGATGTGAGATAGGGAAGGAGGAAACTGCAGGTCATGGATCTCCTGTTTGCATGTTTAGTTATGTAGGTATTATGAAGCAGAGGAAAGGAGACATGGAAAAACAGACCTTTTGTGTCTCAGATAATGCCAATTTATGCTGTAATATCTGGGAAGAGGGGAATAACCTTTTTCAAACACAAAGCTGGATGCTGCTCTTAGTACCCCCTCCTTTTTGGGGGTGTAAAGTTGTCATTTCTGATATTTAGAAATTAGTAAATGTGACTTTAATATCTTTTGGGCACTGTATCCTTAGTTCATTTGGATAAAACTAATCATACGTTGTTTTTATATAGTCATTTTAAATATCTTGGGGCTAGGGAATACCAGCGGCCAAAAGAGAGAGACACACACAGACACGCACAGACACATGAAGAAAGAAGGACATGCATAACCAAAAAAGAGCACAGCAGAGGGAACAGATTTGGATAAAATAGCAACATGCTCATTTGTATGTGTAGACATACACTTAGAAATGATTGATGTGATTTAAATAGAAAAATAACTAGTTTTAGTGTGTAAGACCTGTGTGTCTCCTTAGCAAGATGTGGAGTTGCCTGTCAATGGCCAGTTTCAAGGCCTCTAGGCTTTCTTCCTATGTTTTAATACAACAATAATAATAATAATAATAATAATAATAATATTTATTTATTTATTTATATCCCACCCTTTCCCCAAAATTGGGACTCAGAGCAGCTTGCAATATTAAAAAAGTACAATTAAAAACATACAAAATTGATGCATTAAAATAGAATTAAGTTATTACAATGTTAAAACAGATTACATGTTAAAAGAATAAAATGCAATTTTAAAAAAAAAATAAAAGTGTTTAAGACACCTTAAAATAATACAACACCCCAGACTGTTCTTTAAAAACTTTATGTTTTAAATGCCTGTTTAAACTAGATTTGCACTGGGCGACCATTCACACAGGAGATTCAAAGGGAAGACCAGTTTCTCATAGAGATTAAAACAAAGAGCTGAACTTCGTAATGTAGAACACGTAGCAGTCCAACAAAATATCTGTATAAAACCTGAGCATATTAATACAGGTTTATGGTTTCATGTGAAATTTCCCTTAGCTCAGAAATTGCCATTGCTTTTGGGGGTGAAAAAAAGAGAAAGTACTTTGACCTGAGAGTGAAACAATTTCCCCACATTTTAATTTTGTTTTACTAAACATTTTATATACTACCCTTTTTTTGTAGGATTTGGCTACAATTTGACTTGGTCCCAGCAAGAAACCAACATTGACATCACAGGGAGGGCATTCCACAATTGGGATGCAATAGCTGAGAAAGCCTACTTCCATGGCCTCCCACCATTTTATTGGAGGTACAGAGGAAGGCCATTCTGTTCTTGGTAATTTCTCCAGTGGAACATGCCCATCCATAATTTTTTAAAAAGGATATTCTCATAGCATGTATGACAGGCAGTAATTCAAAAGCAGGATATATTGACCACGGCAGTGTATTTTGAAATAATAAATGTTACTGCTAAATAGTGACTGATATGCTGTCATCCATGTCCCCCATATTTCTGGGGAAGAAGATGACATGTTTGAAGATAAATGTTCTGGATGTGGTGACAGGCTTCTAAACACTTACTGCAGATCATTAGGGGGGGAAAAAAGAAAGAAAAGAAATGGAACAGACCACCTTATACTTCTTCCTCATTCTCTGATATTGGGTTAACTGCGCCGTATCTTGTGTGTTCTTATGCAGCTATGATGATAATGGTGGTGGTGATGATGATGATTGCCAGTATTAGTAACTATATTTAGATCCCACCTTTCCCACAAAACTGGGGTTGATGTTGGGACTAAAGGCAGTTTACAAATGAAATGTTTACAGTCTAATTAAAAAACTTGGAAAGTACAACGCTAAAATCAAATCAAACCGTTAACAATCAATAAAGCAATTTAAAATGCACATTTAAAAGGATAAAAAGTACAAATTAAAACAGTACAGCGCCCTCTTAAGAGCCCTTTCCTTAAAAGCTTTAGGTCCTAAAAACTTATTGTAATAAAGGAAAGTCTTTGCCTGTTGACAAAAGGACAGCAAGGAAGGGGCCACGCTAGCCTTCCTAAGAAGGGAATTCCAGAGCCTAGGAGCAGCCACTAAGAAGGTCCTGTCTCATGTCCCCCACAACCATACCTGTGAATGTGGGGACACTGAAAGAAGGGCCCGTGTCAAAGCGGAAACCTTTACCTTTACCTTAGTTAAACTGAAATTGATCACAAATGGAGTTTTAATCTATGCTATAGAAATCATGTGCTTGGTCCTTATTGTTAAATGTTTTAAATGTAACCAGTTTCACAAACATAATGTTTTCTTCTGTTAATAAATAGAAATACCTAGGGTTAAAATTTCGATTAGTGATCTGTTAAAAAAAAAAGCATTGAAATGATGAAAAGTGAGAAATTTTTACTGAAACAGATGCATCCATTATGTGGAAGACAGGATTTTACAATAGTAGTATATTTGTGTGTGTGTATCAAGGCACTTGTCAACTTGTGGCGACCACGTGAATTTCATATGTTAGATACACGAGGGGGAAGCATCCATGGTTTTGAGAAACTTCATCTAATCTGCTATCAGGACCCCATTCCCACTTACAGATAAATTGGCGTGGAATCTGAATCGATGGATTGATTCGATTGTGGAGCGTGGTTCCCACTACATTTGCTCTGATCGCATTTTCCCCCTCTAAAATAATCCACTTGTGGTTCACATTCAAGCATGAATCGATTCAAAATGGACCCCCTCCAGCTGGATGAAGGGCAAATTTACATTGATTCTGATCCGCAGATGGTTCATACTTGCGCAGATTCGATTTATTGGGGGGAAAAAAGCAGAAAAAATCAGCGTCAAAAAGATGTGGGTTAAATGGGACTAGTACATGCCTCCCCCCTCTTGAAATCATTTCAGTGATTTGTATTAAGTGGGAACAAGGGTTGTTAGAACCGGTTTGAACCAAATCACAATCCAATTAAAATGGTAGTGGGAATGAGGCCCAGTATCACCTTTTGTCAGTGTATATTATTCCTTTTATCTAGTCTTATGTCTCTTATGCATAAATTGGAGTATAACCTGCTGAGTGAGATGTATTCTTTGTTATTTTTCCCATCATTAGACAATATATAGGCAGAGCGCCCATTTAGGGTTAATTATGTTTTCATGAACATCTAAATAATGCCCCAGAGCACCTACAGTATAATGTATTTTTGTCATTAAGGCACTTAAATTCTGTACCAAGTTTAATCAAGCTACACTAATTAAATCCATAAAAGCCTTTTAAGGTAGTTCCTAAAATAATATACTGAGGGGAAGAGATTTAGTTTTGAAACTTCTTTTGCCTTTTGAAACTAGGATCCCTTTCATGCTACACAATTATAGTCCTTTGATTCCACTTTCATTGCCGTAACCCCATACTATGGAATTATGGGATTTGTAGTCTAGGAAGGGATATTTAAAATGAGCTTCCCCAAACTACAAACCCAAGGATGCAGTTGGATGTTGCCATGACAATTTAAAGTGGAATCATATTACTATAGTACAGTTGAGAATATCTCAGTGGCAGAAAAGAATACAAATCAATTGTGAGTAGAGGGGGAACTACCTGTTTTCAACTGAAATCTTTATGGTTTAGCTGATGTTTCAGTCCTTTCTACCTATATAGCAGGAGCAGAATAATATATTTCGGTGACCAAATCTCTGAAAGCTGTTGATCAGAAAAGTGGGAAATACCCCCAGAAAATTTTGGACCCAAACCAGAGAATGTCAATCACACACAAACACAAAAAGGAATTTTAATGTGTTTTCCCTTATAGGGAAAAGAAATCAGAGGAAAATATTTTTGGTGTCAAGCAGCATAACTCTGTACATGTCTACGCTGACCTATATCATATTGAATTTAATGACACTTTGTGCAAAGGATTGCAGCCTAAATAGGGACATAATTGTGTCACTTGATTTTTAGACCTCTAAAATTATTTGTTTTCAATGTTTATGGATTATTGTGTGTACGTTTAAAATACAGTCAATACACACCGGGAATCTGAATAAACTGCAAACCAATAATTTCAAATGTTGAGGAATGTAACTCAAAGTTACATCCAGAAATAAACTTTCTGATCTCATTAGTGCATGACCTGTAACTTTTATAAACATTTTGCTGAAAAGTGGAAACTACAGAGTTCATATAACCCAATAGTGTATGACATGCAATTGATTAAAATAATGAGCTGTATTTAAACTCTGCAATTTAAATGTTCTGTACACTGAATCTCCATCAAAGGACAAAGGGAAACACCTCTACGTTTTCCTTGAATTGAAGAGCATCCTCCTTTACATCTTAGCACACAGCACAGCAGAAGTGAAATCCCACAGGTTTGTTTCCTTCCTCCCCAGTCTCTGGAAGTCCATTTATTCCACAATCTATTAAAAATGGCTGTTCCTCTCCCGGAGATACTCACTCACATTTGGACATGATTTTGCTTAACCTTTGCACCACAAGTGGTTTAACAAAACCAGAAGTGGACTTCTGCGCAGTTCTAGATTTGTTTATGACAAGGCTGGGGGCAGCCACTGCCTGGACAAAAATAGGCATCTGGACCCTCAGAGTTTTTGCAACCCTGATTTAAGAGGCATAGGGCAGTCTCTAATGGGTTTGTTTATTTTTTAAGATAATTTTGTTATTGAAAGATATTCTACTGACTTGGATTATTATCTTCCTGCTGAGCAAATGGAAGGGATAAATTCACTTAGTTCCAGGAGTGGCTACTGGCTCATATTGGTGGGGTGGTGAATCCATTTTTGGGGTCGGATAGCATTAAAGGAGTTATCCAAGGTTCTGAGATCATTTAGGAATAAGGCTAGCACCTTGGAGACCTCCTTTAGATCTTTAGTTAAAACTTTATTGCCAAAATTGTATGCTTTATTACATGGATAGCTGTGAAACACAGAGGCACTTTATATTTATGTGATTTATTTCTATGTTGTCCTTTCTCTTATGGGCATAGGGCATTGGTTCTCAACCTTCCTAATGCCACGGCCCTTAAATACAGTTCCTCATGTCGTGGTGACTCCCAACCATAAAGGAGCGGTGTCTTGGTTCCTAAGACTGTCGAAAATATGTGTTTTCCAATAGTTTTAGGTGACCTCTGTGAAAGGGTCGTTCGACCCCCAAAGAACCGCTGGCACAGGGAGTTATATGACCATCTTGAGTCCCTTGGTCCAAGCCAACCACTTTAACTGCTACACAGAATTGATGCACATGGACACATAATATTCATCAGTACCTTTTTTTTAAAAAATGTGCATTTATTTGTAGTCTGTTTCCTCATTAAAGCAAATCAAGCTGTCAAAGAAAGGCTGATGGTTTAGGGACTGGGCATATATACGGCAATATAAAGGTGATGATTATAAAATCATTGCTATAAGGACAGCCAATTCTTTTCTGAAATTTAGAAACCTTTCGCTTTATATTGAAACCATTGCTGCTGAAATGTTTGTAGAATAATAACAAACTCATAAAATAGTTCTGGTTGATGGAAATAGACTTGGAGACTGTCGATCTGTTGTTGTAAGAAAAAAAATTCAAATGGTCAAACTAGGCATATCTGAATACCTTTTGAATAGGAAGTATCTGGGAGTTCTTTTTAGTATGGGTTATAGACTCGGGGGAAAGATAAATCTCATTGCATCAGTTGACATATAACTATTAATTCTTTGCTATTGGTGATACATTTGAAATTGTTTTTCTGCTACAGTCTAAGTTCCAGTTAATATTAATACCACAAGGTTATGCACATTCACTTGGGAATCAGCCCTATTTAATTCCATGAGAGTTGCTTCCAGACAAATAAATTAAATTGAATAATTTAAACAGGTATGGGAGCAGGTTTTGTGGGTGGCTTTGCATGCTGAAAAGAAGATACACGAGTGACTTCTGCTTCCTCTTTCCACAATCCCATACATCTAAAGAAGTGATTTGTTTGTCCCCATTAGGCTATCAGGTGAGGCATATTTTTGTACTATTCTATGCTTCTTTCTGGAAATGACTTTATCTCAATCCTTATGTTATTAAATCAGCACAGAAGGCCTCCAATGATGTTATATGGCAGATCTCCTCATGCAGGTCATTCCATAATTTTGGAGCAGCAACTGAAAAGGTCCTCTGGGAGATCACCACCAGCCTGATTTTCTTTGGGAAACTTATAACTAAGAAACTATTTCTAACATTAGCAGTGTATACCTGCTTAGGAGAGTTTTTAGAAGTTGCTTTGTATCTGTAACATTCCATTAAAAGAAATGTCTACACTGATGTTAGATGGATGTTAGAAAAGCTGTAGCAATCAGGCAGTTTTAAAATAATTTTTGGTGAGCCATGCATTTCTGTGGTGTGTTGAGTTATAGTACTTGATAATCTATCAGTTGTGCTAAACTTCAAACTTTGAAGGGAGACTGTTAATGGATGTAGAATTTATTGACAACAAAATATTTTAATAAATAATGGGATCAAGCTAAATTACTTCACCCAGATCACTCTTTCCAGGGGACAAGTCTATACAGAATTTTTGACATTACAGTACTGTACTTAAGTTTACAGACCTTTTCAAATGGCATGATGGTGGAAGCAATGGTTGACATGTGTGGTATACTGGAAGAGAAAAGTATGCACTCAGAAAGAATGGCATTCTATGTTCTTATTTGGTAGGGTTTTGGGGAACTGACCTGGCTGCCTAGCAAGTATTTCAAAATGTTAGGGAACTTCATGTCAGTGTGTTATGACAGGGGAAAGGATAACTTTCAGGGTAGATGTATAAGAGGGAGACAGTAAGTGGCATAACATGATTATAGGAAGTTATGGTTGGTCATCAAGATTTCAAAAAGTTTCATGTTTACAAAATGAGCAGTAGTAGCCTAAGCTGTGATTTTAAATGGTTGTAAACTATGCTTATTACATTGGAACCTGATGTTACTGCTTCTGGTAATTGGCCTTTTAGATTACAGTCTTAAAAGCTTTTGAGGGGAGGCATTTGATTATTGTAGGCATGCCGCTGGAGCATCAAGATCTTTGCCTTGATCTAGAAAGGCAGTTTGTACATGAAAAATATGCATGGCTAAATGAGCAAAATGAAGTGGGAAGTCACCCTTCAACTGTCTTAATTTGGTAGGCACAATCACAGTTAATTCTCTGTTGTCCCATTTTTCAGTTGCTTCTAAAATGGCCTATTTCTCTCTTCTCCTCCCATGTTCCCCCTTTGTCCTCTGGTTACTGAGTTCAAAGTGCAATAGTAGTTTGCACTGAATAATTTCAGCAGTGGGAGGGTGAAATTGTGTAGACCTAGGCAAAAGCAAACTGCTGTAGCCTCTCCTAGATTGTGTGTTCTTCCTTATTAATAATGTTTTTTACCTTGACCACACCATTACATTGTTTGGACACACATGTCCCAGTTTTCATCTGTGAAACATTGGACTTTATGCAGCGTTAAAAGACTGGTGCTAAGGAAAGACCCACAGTAAAACCTTAAAACTATCTCTCCACATCAACATGTGTATTGGAGCCATTCTTTCTCCATTTGTCATTCTTTACAGATAGATTTAGGAAAGAAAATTCATTGCAGTCCTTTTTGGCTGCTATTGTGAGTGAAATATTTTAAAGATCTTTGTGCATTCTTTCCACAGTGCTGATATCACAAAGGTATGATACATGGTCTTTTTCTTTGTGCTTGACATACATGAACAGAAGCACTCAGAATGAATGGATGCTGCTAAAGATCTTTATTTATATTAGTTACTGGGTTAGAATTCTGAGTCTGTGTAACTAAAACAGGAAGTTAGAATAGATTTGTTACAGCTATCTGGCAGATTAATCTATTCAACTATAATTTATTATGGACTGGAAAAACAGAAAAGGCTCATTCACATGTTTAAGCCTGTGATAGCTGCTTTAAGTTAGACTCTGGTGACATTCATCTAACATTGGCTGAATTGCGTGTCTTAAGCTTTTGAGTGCCACTGAATCCTTCTTCAGGAAGTTGAACAAACAAATGCTTATGTAAATTATAAAAGACATGTTTAAGAAGCACAATGATGAGGCCTACCTTAAATTTAAATCTTAAAATGTTGCTGGATGACAGTGTATAGTTTGGAAGCTTGAAAAAGTGTGCCATACACTATAAATCATGATTGATACTAGGGAAAGTTTCATTTTTGTGTCTGGTGTGTGTGTGTGTATATGTATCTATATAATCTAGTAATCTCCCATATTTGCATCACTGGGATCAATTTCCTCTTTCAAAATTTAGCAATCACTAGTAAGTTAAACAGCAGTGGCTTAGTGGTTAAGACACCAATTCTGGCGATCAGAAGATCAGAAGGTTGGTAGTTCGAGGCCCAAATGCTACATGACGGGGTGAGCTCCTGTCACTGGCCCCAGCCTCTGGCAGCCTAGCAATTCAAAAGCATGCAAATGAAAGTAGATAAATAGGTACCACTTTGGTGGGAAGGTAACAGCATTCAGTGCAGTCAAGCTGGCCACATGACTACTAGAGCAGTCTTTGGACAACTCTGGCTCTTTGGCTTAGTAACAGAGATGAGCACCACCCTATACAATCAGTTATGACTAGACAGTCATGTCAAGGGACAACCTTTACCTTTACCTTTAGTTAGTAAAAGATTTCCATCCTTGGGATGTGGAATGCTCTCTGATGTAGAGATGTGGGTCTGTATCATGGCCTAACAGAAATACTAATAGAAATACAAATGGCCCAACCCTTGGCAGGTCAGGCAATTTTGTAATCCCTTAAATATTATCCCATTAAAGCACTTCCTTATTATGTTGACATACTTACCTTTTTCCATGTAGATTTTGAAATAGTTTTTAGAAAATCCAAATCACATTTGTCCCTTATGGTGAAATTAATTTTTAAGGCCAGTAATAACTTGAGACTTCATACGTAAGAAGATTATCTAAGCCTGTCATCTATACCCATTGTGCAGTAGCTAGTGATAACTATTCTCCTACATGTTTCTGCAGTTAAACTCAGGCCCTATACAGATGGCCCAAAAGGCCAGCCTGTGGGCAGAGTCAAGGCACAGCGTCCTGATGATGGATGCCCTGACTTCACCCCCAAGGTGTCATGATGCCATGTGCCCTTCCAGATGGCGCACAGCATCATGGTGTAACTCTGGCGCTGCATCCACATGATCTAGCGCCGAAGGGGCGCCATACAGCCATGGTGCCACAGCTATGACACCCTTTGGACGCCTTTTTGTGGCTCCTTTTTGTACTCTCCAGAGGCTGGGACTGTGGCATGAGGTCGCTGCAGCCCCAATCTGGCCAGAAAAGGGGTGGCCTCCCACTGCCCCTTAGGGGCCATTTGTAGAGCCCCTCAGTTACTCCAAACCATACTGGAAATGGAAAAGTTGCTTTTCCAAAATAAGACTGTGTTAAAACATTTTGGAAGCTATGGTAAATAGATTCGTATGATGCAGGGAGTACCTGAAAGACACCACTGCTTTCCCACACACAATTTCTCTAAAAGCCTTATGCCATCTGAAAAATACTGACTCAGCAAATCGACCAAACTTAAGCCCAAGCTACAAACTGAATTTGTGAGTCTGACAAAAGTTTTCCAGCTACTGTGTGTTTTTTGCAAGGCTGATAGTATCTTGGAAGTTTTTGTTGTTGTTGTTGTTAACTGCCTTCACGTTGATCCCGACCATGGTGACCCTGTGGATGAGACATCTCCAGAACTCCTCGTCATCCACTGCTCTGCTTAATTCCTGCAAGTTCATACTCATGACCTCCTTAAACCATCCATCTAGTATGAGGTCTTCCTCTCTTCCTACTTCCCTCCACCTTTTCAGCATTATTATTTTTCCCAATGAGTCCTCTCTTCTTATGATGTGCCCAAAATGAGACAGCCTCCATTTTGTCATTTTGGATTCCAGGGAGATTTCTAGCTTGATCTGCTTGTCTTTGTTTATCTTTCTGGCTGCCCACGGAATCCTCAGCACTCTCCTCCAGCACCACATCTCGAATGAATGGATTTTCTTCCTATCTGCTTTAATAATAATAATATTTATAACCCACCCCTCTGAACGAGCAGTCAGGGCGGGGTACAACAAGTTAAAAAGCAAGTACAATTAAAAAGTTACAACCCGATTCCTACCTCCCACCTCTTAAAATGGAATTATACTAACACAGAATTAAAATAAATACCAATAAAACAATACAATGTATTAAAATCAACATTCTTGAGCAACCTGAAGGTGGCATCTGATGTGTGGCTGGGAGAGCTGGATATGTGTCATTGGAGACTGGGAGAGATTAGCCATCATCCAGAAAGTCCTGCCGGAAGAGATGCGTCTTTGCAGCTTTATAAAAGCCGTCCAGGGTCGTAATAAGACACATCTCATCTGGCAGGTTATTTCCATAGCCTGGGAGCGATAGCTGAAAAGGCCCTCTGAGAGGTCTGCGACAGGGCTTTAAAGGTTAAAACCAACACCTTGTACTGTGCCCGGAAACTGATCGGCAGCCAGTGGAGAGATTTGAGCACAGGAGTTATATGCTCTTTCCTCGATGTACCAGTAATAAGCCTGGCTGCCATATTTTAGACCAAATGGAGTTTCTGGGTTAAGCACAAGGGTAGCCCCATGTAGAGCGTGTTGCAGTAATCCAAGCGTGAGGTTACCAGAGCGTGTACCACAGTTTCCAGGTCCCTCATTTCCAGGAAAGGGCGCAGCTGGCGTATCAGCTGTCTAGCTCTGACATCCCTACAGGGAATTAGGGTAATAGGGAATTCAATGGCTTGTATGATTCTAACTTTTGTGTTCAGTTGTATATCTTTGCCATTTTAGGATCTTTTCTAGTTCTTTTTATCTTTTCCTGATTTCCTGGCTACAGTCCCTGTTCCTGTCAATGTTTGATTTCAGGTATGAGAATTCTTTTACTATTTCTATTGCCTCATTGTCTAGGTTGAAATTGTGTAGATTTTCCATAGTCATTATTTTTGTTATATTGCAAAGCCTGCCTTTGCAATTTCTTCCTTGATCTTTCTCAGTAATTGTCTGAGGTTTGTGAGGTTTTCTGCTAGTACTATGGTGTCATCTGCATATTTTAGATTGTTAATATTCCTTCCTCCTGTTTTCACTCCTTCTTGTGTGTCCAAGCCTGCTTTTTATATAATATATTCTGCATATAAGTTGAACAAATAGGGTGATAAGATTCAGCCTTGTCTGACCCCTTTGCCAATTGGAACCATTGTGTTTCTCTGTGTTCTGTGCTGACAGTATCCTCTTGTCCTGACTACAGATTCCTCATCAGGAATATTGGATGTATTGGCACTCCCATGTCATTCCACAGCCTTTCATGATCTATGCAGTCAACGGTTTTGCTATAGTCTATAATGCACATGCTGATTTTCTTCTGGAATTCCTTGGTATTCTCCATTTAGGCATCGTGTGCTTGCAATGTGGTCCCCAGTGCCTCTTCCTTTCCTGAATTTTGCTTGAATCTCTGGGATTTCTCTTTCCATGTATGGTTGGAGTCTATGTTGCAGAATTTTGAGCATAATTTTGCTTGCATGGGAGATTAGTGCTATGATCCTATACTTGCTACAGTCCTTTGGGCTTCCTTTTTTTGTGGAGGGAAGTTTAGGGATCCTGAATTTGGCAGGAAAACAATAATACAGGAGAGAGCTGTCAAACAACATTATAAAGCAGAGTTTCCCTAAGTGGGTTCCCACTTCTACTGTTCCTTCTCATAACAGCAGTGGTGTGTATGTGTGCATATGTGTATTTGAGTGAAAAATTCAATGCAGAACAGAATAGCATGCTAGAAGTTTATTTGAATTTTAGGTTTAAATGAGATGCCTCCATGGTATTCTGATAAATAAAATGTCTTTAATATCTCTCTGTCAATGATTTAGTGAAGAGAAACTTCATGTAGATTGCTTAGTATATAGTGATGTGATTGTGGCACATGGGTTGAGGAACATTAGCTACAATGCTAGACCTTTTTGCCTAAAGCCAAGTAGATTAAACTGCCTCCGCTACTAAAGCATCCAGTAAAACTAATAGTCACAGCAGTAGGAGATACTGGAGGTGCTGTTCATTTGATGGGTACTGGTTTTGTTGAGAGTAATGATCTGTTCATTCGATTTTCTGTCTCTTGTGGCCCAAAGTCTGGCTTCTCTGCCCTGTTTGTCCTCTCTCACAGGCAAATGTTCCTTTTGGGGTCTTTGCTGTTGCTGCTGTTTGGAAGGGAAGAATGTCATTTTGAAAAGCTGAGTGACCTTCTGTATTCCCAGTTGTTTTCTCTATGGAGATGCGTTTTAGCATTTTCCTTCTTGGCAGCAGAAATGCTAGTGTACAGTACATTCCCAGAACAGATAGGCAGGCACATGAGCATTTAAAAAAAAAAGGCAGTGATTGTGGCTTGCCTGAAAGGAAGAGAGTTCAGCTCCTCTTCCCTTCCTGTAGCCAAAAGCTTCCATTCAGATCAGCATAGGCTGTGGAATCAACAACAGCATGTCTGCCGATAGCAGCAAAGGTAAGGGATAATGCAGCAAATGAATTTGTGACAGCAGCATCAGAATGAGGGCAAAGCATTCTCAGAGGAAACCCTGCCTGAGTTTATATTGCCATTTAGCTCCCTGTTTGGATGCACATTCCTGTTTCTTCTGCTTGGATAAGATGAACGCTGGCAATTGTGCCTAAGGGAGGTGGGGAGATACTGAAATGCAAATGTGCAGCAGGAATATTTGATGGAAAGAGCTGCAGACTGGGAAGCTCCAGGTTCTCCTGACACTATAGGAAAGAAGATGAATGTGACAGAGTTTGGCATGCACCTGTTCTTCTGTGCTTTGACATGATGCATAGTCAACATGGTAAGGATGACGTATAGTTAGATGAGCAGTCAATAGCTCACCATAGGGATAAATGCAGCTACGAGGCCTTTAAACTGGAGACTTTGCCAAGAGCAAGCCAATGGCACTTCTGTTGTCATTTCTTTGATTCTGTGATTCCTATCACAGTATAGATTTGGAGACAAGTGGCTTTAATAAGCTGACTTTGCTTTTTATTCTCTTTGCAGCTGTCCCTCCAAAACTCAAGAAACTGAAGAGCCTAAATGCAGAAGTGGGTGCAAAGATTTCTTTGAAATGTGAGGCAAGCGCAGGGAATCCCCAGCCATCCTACAAGTGGTTCAAGGATGGCAAAGAACTGAAAAAGAGCAAAGATATCAGAATAAAATATGGAAATGGAAAGTAAGTATAACACAGCTGCTTTTTACAGCCAGTACATTGAAAAAAAGTGTTTTGGTCTATTTTCATTTTTTAAAAAAATCCTTTTCCTTTGTAAAAATTGGCTAGTCCATTTCTTAAGTATCCATCTTAAAGTGCATTCCGACACCAAGGAGTTCTTGGTGGCTCTGGTAATAAGGGATGAATTTACAATGTACTCGGTTATATTTTTTGTTGATATCTTTAGCATTCCAGGACTTACCTTGGACGTTTTTCTAACTTAGCATATTGTAACAAATTGGGTAACCTCAGTCTTCTTACTGCTTGCCTCAACGTGGAGTCTGAAACAAACACACACAACTTTTTTGTTTCAATATATATATATATATATATATCCTTTGCCGCAGAGCAGAAGAAATTTTTTAAAACAGCATATGTTACCAGTGACAATTAGGCTGTAATTATAGGACAGTGGCATAAATTATTTATTAGCACAAAATGTGAAAGCTGAATAGGTGATTCATTCACGATGCTTACCAGTTGGATTCTCTACTTATCCCTATCCTATATGAGCAAAAATGCAGGCCTGGGGTTTTTAAATGGCCAAGACAAAAGGCCAGTGGCACCTGTATCAAAACAACAAGCTAAGAAGAAAGGAGAATGGCATACATTTAGATACCTCTTACAGAATAATTTCTGCTTTATCTGTTCCTGGTAAACAAGAGTCCAGTTGCAACTCATCGAGTTTAAGGGCCAAATAAATATAAAACCTACTCACAATTGTCTCCTGGATATTTATTTATTTATTTGAGCAACACATTGGATTCATATTTAAGCAGATGCACCAGTGTGTATATTTCTGCAAATCTGTAAAGAATGGAAGTATAGCATCACATTCTGGAAGAGTTTAAAAACTGTAGACACATATAATGCTTTTCATTTCATTTTCTCAGTCTCTTAACTAATGCCAATCTATAGATTTAAAAATGTTAGAAACCTCTCCTCCTTCCTTGAACAGCCAGAAAAGCATAGAGACAATTGAGCTTTCTTATCCCCCCCCCAAATCTTTTTTGTTATCCATTAATTAATTAATTAATTATACGGTTTATTTGTAGTTTGTATATTATAAATATACTTTTTCATACTTTGAAATCTCCAAGCAGTTCACATCAGAAATCCATACCATATAGTATAAAAAGTACAAAATAATTTAAACCACTTTAATTTAAACCATTTCAAAAAAACAGTAATCAAAATTGTCGCAGCAAGCAAAAGAAAGAGAAGATAATTCATTATTGGGGTATGCTTGCACAAGGAGAAACATGTTCAGTGATTTGAAGAAGAATATCTCTGTCAGTTAAATGGAGAAGAAAGGATATTTTGGAATATTTTGAAATAGATACATAGGGGCTCGACAGACGGGTGGCTCCATACCACCCATCTTTGCCCCAAGTCGGTGTTGCAGCATGCGGCTGCTGCAGCACCAACTTGGGGCAAAGATGGGTGGCATGGAGCTGCCTGTGTGTCGAACACCTATGTATCTATTTCAAAATATTCCAGATGCACTGCCAAAAAAAAAAAAAAAAAAAAGATGCCTAGAGCGGATTCTTTTTTGCAGCGCTGTAAACAGAAAAGGGTACCGCCATGATGACACTTCCTGTGAGTGATGTCTGCATGCTGCATGTCATTGTCGTCATCGTAGTGGCCCCCATGTGGGCGAGGCTGAGCCATGATGGTGCAGCCAGCGCGTATTAGGGTTTGGGAGGGTGCGTTCACTGCATGCTCCTGAACCCTACTTTTGGCCCCAGGGCACCACAAAGCTCCTGTTTGTACCAGGCCATAGTCTTCTTCAAGGTGTGCTGTGGGAAACATGAGCTACTCAGGGAATCAGTACATTGCCAGAAGTAACACAGAAATAGGAAATTGAATGGCACCAATGTCATTTTCATATAATTTATGGACTTGGAAATGTAATTGGAAGTTGCTCAAGAACAGAACTGAAAGAGGTGTCAAATATACCTTTTTTTAAAAAAAAATAAATAAATCCTAATTAAGACAGAGTTGAGATCACAGAATGGATCCCATGAATCACATGAAATAGTAAAGAGACAGAATGAGGGTGCTTTCAGTCTGGCTTGAAGGTGTGGCATTTAGATGACATATGCCTTGAAGCCAGCAGGAAAGTGCCCTCTAGGTGCCTTATGCAGAGAAAAGCTGTTTCAAAAATAAGCAGTTTTTACCCACTTCTTCCTGGCTTGAAGCCATGTCATGTAGTCCGGTCATCACATGAGCACTCCAGCTGCCTTGGGAGCCGGTGGTGTGGTTGGTGGGGTTTCAATGTGGCTTTGGAAAAGGCAGCTTCAAGCCACTTTTTCCTGCCCATCTGTTTTGCCCTAATGACACATGTTTTAATGCATATAATAAATTTGTGAAGTCGAAGGCTTTCGTGGCTGGCATCCATAGTTCTTTGTGGGGTTTTCAGGCTATGTGGCCATGTTCTATAAGAGCTTCTTCCTGATGTTTTGCTATCATCTGTGGCTGGCATCTTCTAAGGTTTCTAAGATGCCAGGTTTCTAAGATGCCAGCTACAGATGCCGGCGAAATGTCAGGAAGAAACTCTTCTAGAACATGGCCACATAGCCTGAAAAACCCACAAAGAAGAAATAATAAGTTGCTTCTCCGTTTCTCTGCTTGGAATCCAGGGGCAGATGGATCCTCAGTCTGTTCCAAGAAATGTAATTATTGTACCTTTCAACAGAACAAACTGGAATACCTAAGTAAGAGACAAAATATAGAGAGAAAAAAATCAGCTGTAAGAGTTTGAAATGAAGCAGGAATGTAACATGGGCTGTGGGAGTGTGTCTCAAATACTAGAGTGGATATAGGGTTATTTTGCTGGTGCAGTGCAAAGCTGCTACTGCTTATACATGCTTCAGTTTGTTTCATCCTTCCTTAAGAATCAAATTGAATACTTTGATTTCTCTTGCCCAAGCTGTTCTGCAAGCCATTTCACAAACTATTTTATATGGCATGATTGATTATGACTCCACTGTGTTAGATGTTGCTTGTACAAGCTGGGCTGTTGCTGTGCTAGAGGATAAGTACCAATTTTTTAGATTTTTTTTTTGCTAGGGTAATATTGGATACAAAAGTATGTCTTGTACTCTGTGTTGTCATTTGATATAAAACAGATGTTACTGGAGATTTAGCCACATATGATGTGTGGCATCCTGTTGGCTTGTCTTAACTAGAGTTGACAAATTAAATAAGTTGTTGAATGGTGAGTCAACAAGTACATAAATCCCATTGATTCAGTGGGCCTGCTCTAGTCAGGACTAACAACAGGATTTAGGGGAATATTTTCTGTGTAAACCTTGCTCTGAGCTTTTATCTGGAAAACTGTGCAGTAATTTTGTGCTGTCTTATTCCAGGTCCAAAGAGATTATATATATATCATCTATATATATCACTATTCTTATTTGTAGTGTTTCTATGTCATTTATTTCTTAGCAAGGAAAAGGACTAAATAAAGTATAGCTCAAAAATATAATCTTGACTAGCAGGAACACTGAAAAGTACATTATTGGTTAAATATAATTTGCATAACTCTGTGTCAACTTCACATTCATTCAACACATCTATTAGGTCAGTTTTAGTCTGAAAGAAAATGGGTAAGCTTCTGCCCTCACCTGTGCATGGGCATCGGAAATGTGTCTGATACAGATTAAAATTTAACATATGGGAAAATTGGCTGAAATCTCTAATAGGAAGAATGTCAGTTAAGTGTCAGGGTTATTGCTTTGTGGAAATTTGCTTGGTCTTTGGACTGCTGCAGGATTGGGCCTACTACAAGAGTTGAAAGAATCAGCTTGCAAGAAGAATCTGACCAAAAGTATGAGTCAGACTCACATTCAGTATCTTTAATAAAAGAATTAGAAGGGAACTGGATTTGTTGCAGGTTGGCAGCGTGGTCCAGGTAGACTATTACTTGGAATGTGAAGTAAGAATTGATTTTAAAACCATCAACTAAAATGACACACGCAAAAAAGAAATCTTGATTTAAACCAATTCTCCATTTTTTAATCCACACGTCGTAAAAACAGAACTACTCGGTTGCTATAACAATCATAAACGGAATACATCCTGACTGCAATTGAAAGTAAATATAGCAGGAGCATAATTAAAAATTTCTGAGCATGCAGTGTAAAGTTATATTTGCTTCAAGATAGCGATGAGAAACTATGAAGCGATGGATTCCTTTTTGACTCTGTTTTTAAATGCAAGGACCCTAAGGAAGAGCAATTATTTGAAGATATGGGCCTCAATTTTATATAGAATTAATTACTGTATATGCTCAACTATAAGTCAACCTCACGTATAAGTTGAGGGTTGGTTTTGGGTCCAAAATTATGGATTTTTCAATGACCCATGGATAAGTCGAGGGTAAAACTTGGAGGAACCTTCAGTGTGTGTATGTGTGCACGCAGCTAGAGAGACTCTAATTGAGGCTTGTTGTGTCATCATTTCAGCCTTGGTTTCAGCCTTCACTCCCCAGACAGCAGTGGCCAGTGCAGTGGGAGAGGGATTTTGTTTGTTTGTTTACCATCAATCAATCACCCAGGTCTCTTTCTACTTGGCTCAAAAAAGAAAGAAACTGCTCTCCCCACGCATGGGGAAATCTGAAAGAGCTATCACATTACCATACTGACATGTAAATAATTTTGAGGTCAATTTTTAGACATACTGTAGTCCAAAGTCTAAAGTAAGTTTATTCTTAAAAGCTAAGTGCCGTCACAATTCAATACTGGTCCAATCAGCATGTACAGAAACAAAATAAAAAGGTTGAGGCACAAAAACTGCAAATAAAACTGCAAATCAAACAACATAATAATATTAATAAAAGGAGCTCATCAGCAAAATATAATATGACATCATTAATAATGATAGAAACATAAAAAAGACAAAACTCCCAATCACCATTCCCATTGTGAAAATTGAGTCTAATCTTATTGGCAGCTAACCCAAATTTTGCTACCATAGAAGTGATAAATACATCAATATCAGCCAGAAGGAACCAAATCTGCTGAAAACAAGATCTGTCGGAGAGAGAATGTAAAATACCTTCGAGAAACCTTTGCCTAGGAGATACATAAAGAAGACAATGTAAAAGATAATGTTCGATATTCTCCACTTCCCCGGTTTTGCAGATACATAATCTTAGATGGACAGGAGTGTTGTTATATTTGCCCGTCAAATAGGCAGAAGGCATACATTGGTACCTTAGAGCTGTAAATGCTTTTGTAATAGTGGCCAGAGTGAGATTAAAAAAGTAATACTCTAACCCAAACAAAGTCTTGTATAGTGGGTACCACAAAGAAAAAGAAGACTTCGAGAGTGAATGTAAGTCGGACCATTTGGAAGCAAGGTGAATTTTGATTAAAGACTGATTAAAGTCCCCATTTTGATTAAAGACTGAACAATTCATTAATTTCAAGCAGGGTTAGCATCACCTTGTGCGGTGTCAACCCCATTGGTGTCACCCCCATTGACCTCCCATACCACACCATAAAGAATGCTTAATAATTTTTTTGTATTTTTACTCATAAATCAGAATCACAGAATGTAATGGCAATAGTTGTGATATAAATAACTAGCAAAATTAAAATTACATTATCATATACAGAGCCTAAATGTATTTACCTATACAGTTTCATGTGGTTAATGTTAAAATTTGGTAACGTGATGTTTTTAAGGAAAATTTAAGAAGAATAAAACATTACATTTGTTTAAAATAAAAATTTTAAAATGTAAATAAAAAGCCCTGAGGCATCTCCTTTCTCCTCCCACTGAGTCTCGTCCCACTCACACTCTCTCTTTTACTGTGCTCCAGTGTTTTAAAGGGATGCAGCTGAATGCTGCAACTTGTTTCTGCCAAAAGACAGATATTTGGGGAGCAGTGGTGTTTCTGCCTCTTAGGGTGTCACCTGGTGCAACCCGCACCCCCGCACCCTCCTAGTAAAGCCAGCAATTTAAAGCAATTAATGATGGTTTGAAATACAAGATAGTTTTTAACCAAAATAACTGCAGCATAATAACGGAAGTCAGAAACCTAGGCCATTTGCTGCTTTAAATCCTTATCAGACTGAATTTTTCTTATTAGAAGCTGTAAATAATGATGCCACATTTCAAGGCTGGGTGATTTCTGAGAAAGGTTCATGCCGTTTAAGGTCCTAGTTCTATTTTTTATTACATTCCTGTCTCTACTTCCCATTTCTCAAGCCAAATGAGTTTAAGATGATTATTTTCAGTGATGATGGGCCTTAATGAAACTGAGTAGACCATGCTACAGAAAGTAGCAATTACCTGTATGTCAAATCATCTACTTTCCCATCAATTTATTTTCCCCCAAACACATCCTCCTGGCGCCATTGGGCAGGGGAGTTGTCCTTTTCAATGAATTTTTTCAAAAGCAGAGGGGGAAACTCCTTGCTTGTGAACTATGTGTTCTGTCACTAATTAGCAACAGGCACAGGCAAGTCCACCTTTCTCAGAAGGGAAACAGATCTTGGAAGAAAGATACTTCCTTTTGCTCAATTTACCTTGTGCTAAATAAAATGTGAGTGAGATGGCAAAAGATTATTTGACAAATAATGTAGCAAATAAATTATTGCTTTGCCAGTTAGTACTGTTAATGTTTTTTTTAAATAATGGAGGACAAGTTGAGAGAGGAAGCTACATCATTTAAACCTGATCTCACCAAATTATTTTATCTGAATTCCTCATATGATCTCCCTCCCCATGAACCCCATGTCAGCTGAAGCACAGTTACTTTCTATAGAGACGTATTCTCACTCAAATATTCTGTATTTCATTATTAACAAATCCACGTGGTACCCAAGGTCCCATCAGTCACTCCAAATTGGCATTGGGTGAATGGTTCTTTGCTGTACTTTGTAACCTGGGCATCAACAGTTTGATCTCATCTACTAAACCCTGCAAATACTTTATAGACCTGCTTCTTCTTTATGATGAATTATAGCACTGCACGTTCCAGTTTCTTTGGATAATTATGAAAACAAAGCTGTTTTTCTCCATAGAATCAGAGGAAGGAATATACATGTATCATATACAGGATGAACACAAAATAAATAAAAATAATCATCCTCTTTCCAGGCTGTGTGCATTTCCAACCTTATTTGGGCAGAGTGGTCTGAAAATACACTCACCATGGTCTGGGCTGGTTTCTTCTCCCAGGTTCAGTCAGGGAAAATTGGTTTGTAAGTTTGAAGACTTAAGTTATAAATTAATGTTTGAAGTAATAATAACAATAATACAAACTGTATATATATATATCTATATATATATCAGGCAGACTGCCTGCCTGAAACTCAGAGATTCAGGAAAGACTCATAATTGAATCAGCATTCAAATCATAAGGACGGATACATCTAACATTAGCATTACAAAGGTGGGAGGAAGCCTGGCTTACTGGTGTGGGGGGTGGAGGACAGGGAATCACTACAACTAATCCCTTTAAGGCATGACACATTTGTATGCAGCCCCAGGGCTTGGATTTTCAGAGTGCTCAGGGACGAATCATGTTTAGTATCATGGTTTTAGAACTCAAGTTCTTTTAGGTTCCTAACATCGTTTTACATTCCTAATGGAGCATTGTAGCTCTTATATGGCTGAATACTTGTTACTCATTTATTGGTACGTGCCTTCAGGTTGACTCCCTTGTGGTGACCCTATTTTCTAGACAAGATTTATTCAGAGGAGGTTTTCCATTGCCTTCTTCTAAGGCTGAGAGAGTATAACTTGCCCAAGGCCACACAGTGGCCTTCCATGGTTTAAAAAAGAAGATTCGATCCTGGCATCCTGGAGCATTCATCCAATACTCGAATCACTATACTGGTTCCTTTTGTTGCTAGTATGGGGAAGGGGAGTCACTTGATTTCTCAATTTTTTTTATTTTAGAAAATTAATTACTAATTGGTTTGAATTGCATTTTGAGACATTTCTCTGTTTATTAATCTGGTTTTTTTCAGTGTCAGTTTCCCTCTAAGTAGATAATTGTAGAATATCAGCAAATCAAAGAAAAGTCACTCGGTTTTAAACAGATGGACCAAAAAGGTCTGCCGTAGGGCCGTGTTGGGGGCATTGTGTTTACATAATGCATACCCAAAACGCAGGCGGAATGTATGCCAAGCTCATCCCAACCCAGACAAAAACCACTCCTTTTTGGTGGCCAGCTCAGGACCATGGCGGTGGCCTGGATTGGGACTGGATGCATGTGGTCACTGAGGTCCTGAAATGATTGGGTGGGAGCAGCCCCTGGCCATTCCTTTTGCCCTGTCCGTTTGAGGCCTTGGTTAGGTGGACAAATGGTCTTAGGGCAGGGCAGTTCTGTTATTGGGTTCCACACAAACTAGTTTCGTTTACCACCATCATCATTTTCATCCCACCTACTCTTAGGAGCATTATCATTAAACCAAAGATAGAACTGCATCAAGTGAGATTTTTACATTCCTGGTGTGAGGATAGGGTTAATGTTGACAGCTTCATTAGGGAAGCACAGGTGATCCATGTAGTGAGCAGGCAGAGGAAACAGCCAATCACAGAGCACCCGGAGTCCAACCAATGAGAAGCTGGCTGGGCAGGGCTATAAAAGAGCATCGACAGAGAGAGAAAGTGGGTTTATTTTGTTGGAATTTTGAGGGAAGAGACACCTGGGAGGGAGGATGTGCTCTTAGGGTTCCTGATGGAACATTTGTAGGGTAGTTTATAGACCAGGGAAGGGCCTGAGAAGTCCAGTGGGGACTAGAGAGGCTTGAGGGAGTCTGAGAAAGAGAGGCTCAGTATAAGCCTGTAGGTTTTAAGGAGGATTTTGGTCTTAAGACTGGAGATAGGATTGCCTGAGTAGCTGTAGTATTAATGTTTTAAGGAACTTCTGTAACTAAGAAACAAGACAAGCAAAGCTTTAATTATATTCCATCATTTATTTTATATTTTATAAATAAACTTTATTCTTGTTTTGAAATACCACTTGGCCTCTGTTGAACTATTGAAACACGCTACCAAAGATATCAGTGCCTCAGAGGAGATAGGTGGTGGGCAAACAAGAGAGGGTTATCATGTTTGGTTCGCACCACATATAAATAGGGTGGTGGCAGTGTCAGCTTTTGAAAAGTCCGGTTGCCAGAGCTTCAGCAGTTTTTAAGTGTTTGGGGTCTGAGTGGAATACCAGATACCCATAGTTGATTTGGCGTTGAGTAAGGGGATTAATCTCTGAGGTAATAGAAAAGGGTAATTCTAGGAGATTATTTGGAACCCAACCACACCACGCTAGTCTCTGAGGTAAACACACTGGGTAATTGTAGGAGACTAGTGAATAGAAGTAAAGACAGACATAAAGTGATTCCTGAGGTAAAAGTCTGGGTAAAGTAAGGAATCACTGGTCTGATTTTGAGATTTAAATAAGATCTCTATATTTGGTGAAGGCACAGATAAATCAAAGTGATTCCTGAGGTAATAGTCGATGGTATAGTAAGGAATCACTAGTTTGACCTGGAGATTTAAGTGAAATCTCTATATTTACTGGAGGCACAGTTAATTCACAGTGATTCCTGAGGTAAACGTGATTGGTAAAGTAGGGAATCACTAATTTTATTTTAAGAGCCAAGTGAATTCTTATTGTTCTGTTGAGGCAAAGTAAAAAAGTATTTCCTGAGGTAAAAGTTTTGGGTATTTGTAAGGAAATACTGCTAACATGCCTCCTAAGAAAGTCAAAGCCCCAGCATGAGTTGAAATGTTGGAGGAAGAGGAGGTTTCAGAAGAAATGGTGACTAGTGTTGACACGGATGTGTCTGAACCTACAGAAAGTTTAGAAATGTGGAGAATCAAACAGGAATTGAAAATGAAAAAAGAAATAGAATTGGCCAGAATTGAAAAAGAAATAGGATAGAAAATGATAGGCTTTTAAGAGAAAAAGACATGGATTGTCAAATTAGAATGAGGAGTTTGGCTCAGGGAATCCCTTTACCTCAAGTGGTATCTGAGGTAAATAGAGTACCACAAATTGACATGAAGAGGTTTCCCAGATATTATAAAGGGGACAACATCGATGCCTTCTTTGTTAATTTTTAGAGAACTTGTTCAGAATGGAACATAAAGGATGAGGAAAGAATGAGCTATTTGAGGTCGCAGATTAGTGGGGTTCTCACAGAAATCTATGCGGAAATGAGGACAGAGGAAGCCCAAAATTATGATTTATTTAAGGAAATGGTGAGGCAAAGGTTTGGCCTTACACCAGAACATCATAGACATCGATTTAGGGCAATTAGGAGAGAGGGAAATGAGCCCTTTTTTCAATTGGGAGCCAGGCTAGATAATTTACTGAAAAGTTGGATTGAGGGAGCTAAGATTAGAACTAAAGAAGAATTACAGAGTTTGATGGGGTTAGAACAATTTTATAATGTTATTCCCCAAGAATATAGATGGCTGGTACAAGACTGACAACCGAAAACAGCGGCAGAGGCAGCTAAACTGCTGGATGTGAAAGCCTTGGTCAGGGAAGATGGTAGAAAATTGACAAGATCTGAGGGAAAATCTCAAGAAAATGAGAGAAGGAGTCCTAAAAATTGGCATACCTCAGTGGATAAGAGCAGTAGTAGTAAAAATTTTAAACCCTGGCAGCAAGAAAAACAACATGGAGTTGAGAGAAAAGGTTTTGGGTCAAGAGAGTGTGACCTTGAGGTGCACAAAAGAGACAGTGCTTCTAAAGAACAATTTAGACCCAATATTAAAAAGTGTTACGAATGTGGAAAACTGGGTCACCTCAGATATAACTGTCCAAATATATATGGTAGAGACTCAAAATCAAACATAAAAACAGCTTATTGTGTAGAGTCTGTTAAACCAGCAAAGCAGGAATGTAGTTACAGAGAGCAGACTGAGGCGGCAGTTGCCATGGAAACAGCAGTTGAAACAATGTCTGACTCTAGGAGGGCTTCTTCTCCAAGAACTTGCCTGTTCGTGACAAATTTACCTCACAAATTAGAAAGTGAAGAACATAGAGAATTAATAAAAATCAATAAGTCCTGGGTGTGGGGTTTTCATGATTCAGGAGCTGAAGTATGTATAGTCAATTCACACTTAATAAAACCTCAAGATTTATGGCCAGAGGAAGAAATGGTGTTAAAGGGCTTAGGAGGTCCTGCTTTTAAGGCACCAGTAGTCAAGTTAGACATTTCATTCAGAGGACACAAACTTCAGTGGAAATTTGCAGTCTGGGATGATATTCCATTTCCTTGTCTAATTGGAAATGACCTGGATAGATATTTTAAGTTTGTTTGTGTTGTCACTAGACAACAAGAGAAGAAGAAATCCTCAGAGCAGGTCAATCCAATGCCTGAGAGACAACAAGGAGAAAAGAAGAGGACTAAAGATGAGGGGAAAGTATTAGATACCTCAGAGGGTAGAGATTCTGAGGAGATTAAAGTCAGAAACAACTGTGACTTTGCTCAGAAACAAAGGAATGATGAAAGTTTAAAATCCTTGTTCACTTTGGTAAACGATGAAACTAACATAGAGCTGAGTAAAGAACACCCTCACAGATTTAGAAGCATAAATGACAACTTATATAGAGAGGTCCTAAAGTGTAAGTATAGTACCCAAAAGGAAACCCAAAAGCAGTTAGCGGTCCCTTGAAAATACAGAAGCCAGATTTTAGAAATTGCCCATTCTAGTTCATTTGGAGGGCATCTGGAAATTAAGAAGACCACCAAAAGAATCTCTTCGAATTTTTAGTGGCCCAGGATGGGACAAGATATTAAATACTATTGTCAATCCTGTGACACTTGTCAGAAAGTGGGCACTGGCAAGGATAAGACCAAAGCCAAGCTTTGTCCATTACCAGTAATATCTCAACCGTTTCAAAAGATAGGCGTAGACATTGTGGGTCCATTATCTCAAGCAACCCAGAGAGGTAATACATTCTGACTCTGATAGACTATGCTACGAGATATCCTGAGGCAGTGGCTTTGAGAAATATGGAGATAACAACAGTGATAAACACTCTAATCAATATTTTTTGTAGATTAGGATTTCCTAGTGAGAATATCTCAGATTTAGGAAGTTTGTTTACTTCCAAGTTGATGCAGAGACTGTGGGAGGTCTGTGGAGTTCAACATACGACCACAACCGCTTATCACCCACAAAGCAATGGTTTGCTGGAGAAGTTTAACGGGACATTAGTCCACATGATTAAATCCTATGCTAAGGAAAACCAAAGAGATTGGGGGCACCAAGCTGCAACACCTGTTGTTTGCATATTGTGAAGTTCCACAAGAAAGCTTAGGATTCAGTCCATTTGAGTTGCTGTTTGGACGCAAAGTAAAAGGACCTTTGGATCTTATTCACCATGAGTGGGAGACTCCAGATGAAAGAGAGCCTGAAGATGTAGTGACATATGTCCAAAACCTGATGACTTCATTGAAATAAGTCCTACGAATTGCTGGAGAAAACGTAAGAAAAACCCAGAGTCAACAAAAGACTTGGTACGATAAAAAGGCCATAGCGCAAAGTTTTGTGCCGGGAGATGAAGTTTTGCTTCTACGACCGACGAGAGGGAACAAGCTTCAATATGCATGGACTGACCCAATTCAAGTGACCAAGAGGATCAATGACGTGAACTATATAGTGGACTTGGGAGATGATGGGGGATGTAAATTGGTACATGTGAATATGTTAAAGCCTTATCACAGGAGAGAAAATCTTGTGTTATATGCTGTCAAAGAGATGGGGGATGAAGGGATTGCCATTCCCAGGTGGACAATGGAAAATGCGGGGAAAGAAAAGGTTCAAGAGGTTACTCTTGACTCTTCTCTTACTCCTCAGCAACGAGAGGAGGTAATGCAGGTGTTAGTTAAGTTTAAAGATATCTTTTCAGAGGTACCAGGAAAGGTAAAAGGGGTAATGCATCATATTAATACAGGAGAAGCAAGTCCGGTTGCTATGTCCCCATACCGAGTAACTGGTCCAGTGACAGACAGCATCAGTAATGAAATTGATACCATGCTCAAGATGGAGATTATTATACCATTGCAGAGTCCGTGGGCATCACCGGTAATATTGGTAGAGAAACCGGACCATACTATTAGGTTTTGTGTGGATTACAGGCGGTTAAATAAAGTCACCCAAACTGACGCCTATCCTATTCCCCGATCAGAGGATCTAATTGAAAAGATGGTAAGGGCACAGTATATCACCACACTAGACTTGACCAAAGGATATTGGCAAGTACTTATGTGTCCTAAGGATCAGATAAAAACTGTCTTTGTTACACATAGGGGATTGTATGAATTTACAGTGTTGCCCTCTGGTTTGAAGAATGCACCCTCTACTTTTCAAAGGTTGGTTGACACCATCTTAACAGGGTTAAAACATTGTGTGGTAGCTTACATCGATGACGTAGGTATCTTTAGTAATTCCTGGAGTGCGCATATTCATCATCTCACAACAGTTCTAGAAAGAATTAAAGAAAGTGGGATGACCATCAAAGGTTCCAAGTGTCATATAGGTAAAAGAGAGAGCCTGTACTTAGGCTATATTGTGGGCAGCGAAACCATCAAGGCAGAAATTCCTAAAGTGGAAGCCATAGATAATTGACCTATTCTGGTTTCCAAGAAAGGTATATGATCATTCCTAGGACTAGCAGGATACTATAGGAAGTTTATCCCTAACTTCAGCAGTATCGCAAGTCCATTGTCTGACCTAACCAAAAAGGACAAGCCTGCCAAAGTCCTATGGTCAGAAAAATGCGATAGTGCACTTAAAGAGTTAAAACACCTAATGACCACAGCACCTGTACTGATGGCACCAGATTACACCAAAACATTTGTAGTCACTACGGATGCCTCTAATGTTGGACTTGGGGCTGTGTTAAGTCAAGAAGGTAAGGATGGCCATATGCATCCGATCCTATATATAAGCAAAAAACTTTTCCCCAGAGAAAAACTCTTAGCCACAATTGAAAAGGAATGCATGGCTATAGTGTGGGCTGTAAAAAAAACGTACACCATACTTATGGGGAAGGAAATTCGTGATCAGAACAGATCATTCCCCCTTGTGCTAGTTAAATCAGACCAAAAGTAATAACAGCAAGTTACTGCGTTGGAGTCTGATTTTACAAGACTTTGATTACTCCATCCAGTATGTGAAGGGGAAAGAAAATGTTGTGGCAGTTGTTCTCTCTAGACAATTTGAAGAGCGATAACAGAGAGATACAAGTCTATAAAATGATTGATGTATGTATAGAAAAGATAATATGTATATGTATAAAGTTTGTATGTATATGATGTTATAGCTTATGGGAATGTATGGTAAGTATATGTTTGGGAATGATGTTGCATTAACTCACATAACCGTTGGGTTGTAAATGGGGGAGGTGTGTAGTGAGCAGGCTGAGGAAACAGCCAATCACAGAGCACCTGGAGTCCAGCCAATGAGAAGCTGGCTGGGCAAGGCTATAAAAGAGCATCGACAGAGAGAGAAAGTGGGTTTATTTTGTTGGAATTTTGAGGGGAGAGACACCTGGGAGGGAGGGTGTGCTCTTAGGGTTCCTGATGGAACATTTGTAGGGTAGATTATAGACCAGGGAAGGCTTTGAGAAGTCCAGTAGAGACTAGAGAGGCTTGAGGGAGTCTGAGAAAGAGAGGCTCAGTATAAGCCTGTAGGTTTTAAGGAGGATTTTGGTCTTAAGACTGGAGCCTGAGTGGCTGTAGTATTAATGTTTTAAGGAACTTCTGTGACTAAGAAACAAGGCAAGCAAAGCTTTAATTATATTCCATAATTTATTTTATATTTTATAAATAAACTTTATTCTTGTTTTGAAATACCACTTGGCCTCTGTTGAACATTTGAAACACGCTACCAAAGATATCTTTGCCTCAGTAGGAGATAGGTGGTGGGTGAATGAGAGAGGGTTATCACGTTCGGTTCGCACCACAATCCACTATACTGCATAATTGTGTATTTAAATTGTGATCCCTTTTTGTTCTGTGCATATATCACTGATCTCTTGTGGGAGGATAAATAAACTGATAACTGTGGTAAGCATGTGACAGTTCAGAAAATAAATTATAAAAATGTGCATGTTAAAAAATGCTCATTGTGTGTATATGTGCATTTAGTGTATGACAACATCTATACTAGCTATTGTCTTTGAATAAAATTCTACCCCTTTCCTTCCTTTCATCCCACTGAATATGTTTTCTCCTGTCATTTCCACAGCAAGACACATAGGGACATGCACATGTCACAGAGAGACACTGGTATCAGGGGAAACATTTCTCCTTGTGCTGGAAACTATTTTCAGCCACAGTTCTAGGCTCTGAGCAGACAGGCCAGGAAGGCATGGGCTGAACCCATGCTATTCTTGCCCAGGTGTTCACCCAGATCAGTCTCTGGGCCACCACATGTTTATATGCCTGTCCCCATGCCAAACTGGGGACCTGCTACCAGTGCATGCTCTTTAGGCACCATTGCTACCACTGAGAACCCCTCCACCCTTGCCATATCTTGATACAGAAACAGGGTCCCTGACTGCACCCACATGGCCAGGCTCCTTGTTTCCATATCAGATGCAGTAAGGTGGGCTTCTCAGTAGGAGCAACATGACAGAAAATTAAGTAGCATGATGGCCATTTGAACATCAGAGTTTGCTGCAGATTTTCCAGGAAACTCTGCAGCAAACTGGTGGTCAAATTGACCCAGGGTACGGATAGTTTACCCCAGGATTGGGCCAGATCCTCCAGATCTGTGTTCAGTCTGCTAGGATCAGGTTCAATACTGGCTCCAGGGTTTTGGCCTGCATTGTCTAAGCAGAACGATGCAAGGCTTGGGGGAACACGGGACTTTTTGTCTGTGCAGACAACTCATCCCCTGCAACATGATTTCTGGCGTTATGGCTGATCCAAAAAAGGATGGCTGAAGACTGAGCATGTAGCCATCAGTACCTTTAAATAATAATCTGTAAAGGGGAGACTGAAAAAACAATAACACAAGAACCACAGAGAAGAATTCTTCTGCAGAGAGATACATTTGAATCTTTGTGTTGGGGAAAATGTGTATGATGAACTATACAAAGCAGAAGGCTAAATTAAGTTAAAGACTATATTGTTTAGGGAAGCGTTCCCAGGATTGTGCCATCTGGCCCAGGATGCCACCTTTTAACTATGTATTAAGAAGCTGTGCCCTCCCTCCAGTCCATCTGCCTTGGTCCTGGCCCCAGAGGGAGAGAAGAACCACTGGACCTCATCCCCTTTCCCACCACCTTTCCCTTCTCCTTTTGTGTTGTTTCTTTTAGACTGTAAGCCTGAGGGCAGGGAACTGTCTAAATATAAGATTATATGTACAGCACTGTACAAATTTACAGCGCTATATAAATAAAGGTTAATAATAATAATAACAACAATAATAAATTAGAACTAACAAACGTTTAGAATTACAACTAGGGGTTTAGTTCCAGGAGCCTCTCATGGAAACACTAATCCATGGATACTGAAATCCCTTTATATACAATGGCATAGTGAAATGGTGTCCCTTATATAAAATGGCAAAATCAAGGTTTGCTTTTAAGGGAGAAAAATGTATGTGTGCGTGTGTGTTATTTTCAAGTTGTGGATGGTTGAATTCATAGATGCATATGGAGCAAGTGGTGCTAAACTGAATATTCAACCCAGTCTTTGGTGAACTATGAGTCCATGGACTCACCCCCAGGTCCCAGTTCATGAAATGCACTGTTTCAAATGACCTAGCAGAAATGGGAAGGTTGGTGGGAAAGGATTAGCATATTAAGTTAGAAAATGAAATTCATTTGCTCAAGTGTTGAATGGGGGATATTTGTAACAACTAAGTAAATTTTAATTTGGTTTTACAGTCAATTTATGTTACAGTGCAGTACTATACCAAAAGTCTTATCAGAATAAAAGTGTAAAAAAGGTCCCTTCATCCATGTTTTTAATGTTGGAGAGAAGAAAATACTTTCATGAATTTTAGAAGATCCCATTTCTCGCCCACCTCATCAAAAACACTTCTCTCATTTTCCCTCTCTCTATCTTATTGCCTTCTGTATTCTTTAGCTTACTGATTCACATTTGATCCCAGCAGAAAGTCCCAGGGTTAGGAGTGCCAGGATTCTGCTGCCAGTGACAGATGAAGAACCTATGTGTCATGTTCAGAGCAGAACACAAAAGGATTATTTGAATGTAACGGAGGCCATATATTGTCCTAGAACAACCCCCCCAGCTTACTCCTTCACTCCATCTCACTCCATCCCAGGCTTCCCTTAATACTTGTACCTTCCACCTTGCAATTTCCAAATGCAGAGGGACTAAAAGAAAACAAGAAATAGCTTTCCATTCAAAAGAATTAGAGTTTACATCAAGAAACAGTTGGGTAATACTTACTTTTGGGGGGGGGGGTGTATGTGTCTCTTTAGCATTTTTATTAATCAATTAATTCCTAAGAAATAATTCAATTAACCAATAACTTAATAAATACCTTAATCTTGGAGAAACATTAACACTGAACTTCAAACTTAACTCAGTCACTTCCATTTAAAATACACTTAATTAACTTGCCTGTTGTTTAAAGCAAATTTGCATCTTAATTGATTTTAATTCATTAGTTCCTATCACTGTGACCTAGAGGTTAGCTGGCTTCTGTTTAAATACTGTAGATTAGAAGCTCTCCCGTGGGTCTGCCGGGAGACCTTGTCCTTCTACCCATGGTGGCTGAGTTCCAATTCAACTGTGCCAGGGAACATTTCTGAACCAGCTCCTTCTGGGACTGCACAGCTTGTGAAAGGCTGTACATATTTCCTAGCATCTTCCTTTTGGATGTAATGTGGGCTGATTTAGTTTAGTAGCTAGGCTTGCACAGACCATATGCATCCCTTCAAAATTAACATAGGATTTTGAGAGAATGTCAAAATCTGTACCTCCTAGAAAGGACTTTTGTTAACCACCAATAAAATTAACACTGGCCCAATGTAGCCCCAGGCAGATGGGTAGAAAGTATTATTGAGAGGAAAAGTATCACGTATGTTGAAGAAGAATCATTGTAAAGAATTAGCATAGCTTCTACAAAGTGAATTCTTAATAAAAATTTAAGATTCTGGCAGAGTGTCGGAATGTGTACGTGGGATCCATTTGGGAGACATCATATACCTTTGATATTCAATACAACTTTGCCAGATATGAGTAGGAAGCTGCAACACTCTTGATGTTGTTTAACTATTGCTTCCATTATCCTTATTATCATGCTGACTGGGACTGATAGGAATTGTATTGCAGTTTGGTCCTTGATTGCTAATATATTTAAAAAGAAGGGAAAAAGTAGGAATAAGGTTTTTTAAAATAACACAAAGAGTTGCAGTGGAGTCCCACTGTGAATCTGTATTGCAGTCAATACTGTGAAATCTATTGTATATGGCTGTCAGGCTGTCCTCTCTCACTTCTGTTGGTAGTTGGAAGGCCAGAAGCTGGAGGTGGGTGTGTAGACCAGATCCGGCCAAAGCTAAAGGGGCCAGAAACCAATGCATTGTCAGGCCAAACAACAGACATCAAGATCCAAATTGTTAAGCAGTTCCACTCTCCAATGGAACTTTCCTGTTTTGCTACTATATAAAGTATTTACAAAGGCAAGAACAAACATTATGAAGAATTTTGCTGTCCTGGAATTGTCATCCTTGTAAGATCTCTCCAGCCGCCTTCGGTATAACTAATCTGTTTTTCTGTTATATTTATTTGTTTTGCAGAAAAAATTCTAGACTACAGTTCAATAAAGTGAAAGTGGAAGATGCAGGAGAATACAGTTGTGAAGCAGAGAATGTGCTGGGCACGGACACTGTCAGAGGCACTCTCAGTGTAAGAACTGGTAAGTTATAGAGTTGAGCCAAAGTGATTGATTTTGTTTCACTTTCATTCTGTGCACACACATCACAATCCTCTTGGGATTCAAGAAAACCATTAAAAAACTTGTGCTTTTGAAATTTTATATTCTTTTCAGCCATTTCTTAGCTCTTAGATATAAAAACATTAGAAGTAGTTCTGCAGAAGCCCCTCAGAATCAAGAGTCTTGGAAATTACACATTCCCTGAAATTCTTGATACTATGGACATTATCAGATGGGGGAAAAAGCCAGAAATAAAAGGCTTTTACTGGTAAAGTAGTGCAATCGTGCTGAAAATTTTCAGAAACATTGTGCTTATCCAGGACTTAACCCATGAAGATTCAGGACTGCTCCAGCAACAAACTGTTCATGAGGAAGTCCTTAGAATGGTTTGTTGCTGGATCATTCCTGGATCTTCATGAGTTAAGTCCTGGATTAGTGCGACATCATCTGAAAATTATCAGCGTGATCACATGACATTGCAGGGGGTATGCTTTTTTCTTCCCCGATTTTCCCCTGTCTGATAATCTCCTTAGAAAAGTGCAGTCTGTGGGCATGTCTCACCAAACTACATGGAGCAACCTGGCCTGAAAAAAATAAAATATGAGGCAGAGGCCTTCCTGTCCATGGGCTCCCAACTATACTTAAACCTCATCTCATACCTGCCTACAGTCTGAATTTTGGCAAAAAACTGTGAAGTCCTTTTTATGTTCATGCAATTTTCTTTCTGTTAGATAAAAGGTTCTTAATAATCAAATATGCAACAGTTTATGTAATTTATGTAATTCTTTTATTTAAAGTACTTCTGTGCAGCATTTATGGCAAAGCCCTCTCAAATACTTTAATATTATAGCAGAATAATTTAGCTTTGTGTACTTCCAAGTGATATGAAGTACAATCCACTGGCAGTACTTCTAGTGCAGGCCTCTTGTGATCTTCATTTTAGACATCCACCTTTGACTCATTCTTCAGTGTCATCCCATTCATCTAACAAAGTAGTTCTGAACTCTCTGGCTTTGTTTCAGTTGCTTCCTTGGGTGGTCCAGGACCTTAGTCTTTTTTAAAAAGTTCTAATGGTGGGAGGAAAACAGAATTTAAGTAACACTCCCTTCCAGGTCTAGTTTAGACTGTTGTTACTTTCTGTTGTTCAAGGCTCTTCACATCTGAAAGACAGGCGGTAATCCAACAGGTCACAGAGCTCAGTCTAAGCACTGTGGAAATGCTTCTGCTTCTTCACCTTCTGTTGTACTTAGCAGTGAAAGCTGGTAGCTGGAAGAAGTATGGCTCTCAGTTCAGGATCTAGGAAAGATGGAAGTATGTGACTACTCATTTTGACATGAAAAGTCAAAACCTACTAAACCCAAGAGTTTAGGTTTCTGTCTTTCTGCAGCTAGTCTAGCATGTGTAGAAATCGACTGACTGGTCTGTAACCAATTTGTAAAACACTGTTTCAATGTGAATGTTTATCCTATATGGCAGAGGAATTAAAACTGAGCTTCAGTCTATTTTAAACAGAGGAAACTGGTGAGAGGACCTTATGTCTTATAGGGACATGCTTTTCACAAGCTTAAGACAGGAGAAGGAGACAGGAACTGTGGTTGACTTTGCCCTAAGAGTGGGAGCACATCTAAATTTTGCTGTGAGCTCTTTGGACTGCTTACAGTGGAGTGATAAGTTGAGTTTATGTTATGCTAGCATCATCAAGCTCTTAGGTCTAAGGCCGAGACAGTGTGACTTGCCAAGGTCATCCAGTGGGTTTCCGTATCTGAGCAGGGCTTCAAACCCTGGTCTTCAGAGTCATAGTCATAGTCCAATTGAAAATCATTATAAATGTCTCTCTGGAATGCTAGAAATTTGGAGACTAAAGGAACTGGGACAGAATTCTTATATGGGGGCAATTGCCTTATTGTACTCCTCATGCAGATAGACTCCTGAATTTAAATATTGAAGTAAGACAATCACTGAAAGACATCATGATGCAGTGGTCTGAGTTTTGGTTTGAGCAAGTGCATTTAAATGCATATATAAATATGACTCAGCTGGGAGTAGGGAATGGGGTGTATTAGGCTTTTGAGAAATGGGATTGGGTTCACTAGTGGAGAATTCAAGGGGATGTTTGTAATGTGAATGTTGCTGCCCATTGTTTTTGGCTTTTAAGTGTTGGGTTTGATTAACCACAATTTCCAGGTACAGTAACATTTTCTGGAATATATTTCACTGATGGACAACACATTTAAAATGGCAAAGTAACAATACTGGTGGCTTGGCACTTTACAGGTTTTGTCAAGAAGGCAAACAGACAGCCACAGCTGAAACTGGGATGTGAATCTTCCAAACTGTCGTGTGAGCAATTGGAGAAGAGCGTTTGAATTCTGGCAAAGCTGACCATTTGTCCTCCTTTTCCAGGACATTTTGTGATTCATGGTCCTTTGAGATTAGCTTTCTCCCGAATTCTGAAATGCATGCAGTGTGCAATACGTCAACTCTTCCTCATACCTTTCTGCATTGTCACAGGGCTAGCATAGACGGGTAATCCCATTTCCATGGTTATAACATTGTGGTTCCACTTTAAGTGTCCCGGCAACATCTCATGGAATCCTGGGGTTTGCTGTTCAGGGAGGGACAGTTGGAAATTTCATCCAGAGAGCTCCACAAGTGCCTCTGACCAAACTATAAACCCCAGGATTCCATAGGACACAACCATGGCATTTAAAATACAATCATAGTGCTATAATTAACTTTCCCCTAATTACCTTTCTCTCTTTCTCCTTATCTCCAATTGCATAAGATTTGAACCCTAATTCTGGTTTGGTCATTGTATTACATTATATTGCATTGTATTGCTGTATTTTAGGAGGAATACCTTATGAGAATTTTAATGTTTGAAAACTGTATGTATGCATTTTATCTGTTGTAATCCTGCCTCGATCCATAGGGAGAGGTAGGAAATAAATAAATAAATAAATAAATAAATAAATAAAAAAAAATAATGTGGTGAGAAAGGGCCAAAGGTTACAAGGCCAAATCTTGTATTTTCTCAAATCACATAGGTTTTTTAAAAATATGAAAAGTAGTTCTTCAGATCCAAGTGAACTAGGTTTTGGGTGGAGAACCAACTGGATAAAGTACATTGGCTCTTTAACATTGTGGCGCATTAACAAACTTAGGGGCTGTACAGACCACCCTGACAGAGTGACTCTATGCCGCCCCTGAGAGCACCGGATTGGGCCTGCAGCAATTGCACATTGTGGGATTGATCCAGTGCTTTAAAGCAGAAAGAAACTGCCTTTGTTGTGGCAGTGGCAGCTTTTCATCAATTCTTTGGCACAGCGCATCTAAACACTACAGAAGCGATGTGACGCCACCTGCTGCGCAGTCAGTTGGGCAGTGAAATGTCAGCATCAGGGTGGAGTTGGAGTGTGTGGTGTGTGATTGCCACGTCCCCCACTCCACACTGATGCCGGCTTTTCTTGCCGGTCTTTACAGCCCCTTAATTAATAATTTAATTCCTGCAAAGGGTTAGTGCTGAAATTCCTATGAAAGACAGTCATCTTAGTTGAGAAATACATTTAATCAAGTTGTCCTTTTTTGTTGGCAAACCTCCAAATCCAATTATAACTTAATTGAATTTAAATTGATCATTCCTATCATTGTCCAAAGTAATGGCCATGGGAAATATCCACTCTGCAGACCTTGGAGGTTGAGTAAACATGCAGAGGATTTGAGTGTAAGTAGAAGTGCATGGGGGACTGTTGTTATTGTTGTATTATTTTGAGGTTATCATAGAATCATAATAGAGTTGCAAGAGACCTCAAGGGCCACCATGTCCAATCCCCTGCCAGGCAGGAATGCACTGTCAATGCACCCCTGACAGATAACCATCCAGCCTCTCCAGGGGAGTGTGTTCCACTGTCAAACAGCTCTTACTGCCAGGAAGTTTCTCCTGAGATTTAGATGGAATCTCTTTTCCTGTAGTTTGAATCCATTGCTCCTTATCCTCACCCATGTAAAATAGGCTTCTTCTCTCTTTGATATGACATCAAGTATTTAAACATGACCATCAGATCCCCCCTTAACCTTCTTTTCAACAGGGTAAACATTCCCAGCTCCCCAAGCTGCTCCTCACAGGGCATGGCTTGCAGACCTTTCACCATTTTGGTTGCCCTCCTCTGGACACATTCCAGCATGGTGTATATAATTTTGTAAAACAGATACCAGTAACAATCAATTATTGGTTACATTGGTGAAGTACTTGGCAATGTGTTCCACTTTATATTGTTGAAAACAGATACCTAGAGGACACAGCTTCACTCATGTTTAGTTCCATGGTTGCCACAGTCCTCTGGGATGCTGCTACTGCTGCTAGATGAAACATGCAGCTCTTCTAATAGCCTAAAGGGATTAATTAATCAGCCCTGGTGGCGCAGTGGTTAAATGCCTGTACTGCAGCCACTCACTCAAAACCATAAGGTGGCGAGTTCAAGACCAGCAAAGGGCTGAAGCTCGACTCAGGCTTGCATCCTTCCAAGGTCGCTAAAATGAGTACCCAGATTGTTGGGGGGCAAATAGCTTACAATTGTAAACCGCTTAGACACTCCTTAAGGGTATGAAGCGGTATATAAATGAAGCTGTTTGTTTGTTTGTTTTAATAATAACAGTTGTCTGTGAGCTGAGCTAGAAAATATGCAGAAAAAGCCAAGGAAAATGACCACAGAACCGGAGTAACTGCCCTAGGAAGGGAAATTGCATTTATGACATCTGAGAATTTTTATTTGAGGTAAAATGGGGATAAGGGAGAGACATGTTAGAAGTTTACAGAATTATGCATAGGTGGAGAAAGTGGACAGAAAGAAACTTGTCTCTGTTTCTCATAGTATCAAACCTTCAGATCATCCAACAAAACAGAATGTTGGAAGATAGAGTACATTCTAATGCTTGTAACTGTAGGTAGCTTGAGATGATTAGCCAAATTTTGAAGCACAAGGTGAGTGACTACAAGTCATAATGGCTACATGCTACTCCTATGTCTCTGGGAAACAACAATAGGAGGAAATTATTGATCTCTCAATCTTGTTACACATTTCCCACTAGCTTTTGTTTGTAGGAAGCATGATGTTGGGTTAAACAGGTCTTTTGACAAATCCACCATGGCAATTTATGACAGTAGATGCCAACTTGGGGACTGCAAGTTTAGTGAAATAGTAGCATGGAAGGACTTTAGAACATGGTACTATTACATCCTTGCAAGACAGGAATCTTTGCCCCCAATGTGAATGTAGCAACATGTCCGCTACGAACACTTGAGTGCAAGTGGCGGTTGGTGTCATGGCCATGGGGTTGGTGTATATGTAGAGAGAGAGAGATTTACAAGATTAAAAGAATAAATTATCCTCTCCCCACTCTCCCTCACCACAGACAACATTCCATGATTCAAAGCATAATCAGACAATACTATCAAGAACAGTGTCCAAAAAGTGCTTATTCTGGTAGTTTCCAGAATACCATGAGATTCAATGGTGGGCCATATCTAAAATTTACATGTATCATATATGTTATTAATGGATGCTATATACTCAAAAGTATCTTTCATCTCTGGCAAGGCGGAATTTGTATCAGTCTAAACTTTGTCTAACCAGAGATTAATGAACAAAGCTCGGAAATTCTTCCAGAACCTTGGTACAGCAAGGTAGAGAGAAGATAGGTAGATATATGATCTTTACACACAACTTCTTCATCTTCTTTATCATAAATCGATAAAATCTGTAGAGTACTTGGAAAGTGTATATTTTATTAGTTATTTTATTAATCCAATCAAGAACTTCCAGTCAGGATGGAATTATTTTAGGGCAGCTAGCCCACATATGTTCCAAAGTACCAAACAAAGTACCTTACAGTCTCTCCACACCTATCTGACAAATTATTATTGATCGCATGTAGCTTTAAGGGGCACAGATCCAAACGATATGTAACTTTAAAAGTCTGCTACTTTACAGTTGCACACGGCAACTTATATGGCACAGATCTCCAAATCGTATCCAATGTATTTTTTGGTGATCTGTACTCGAAGTTCATTTTCCATGCACCTTTAGACCCTTGGTTAGACCCATATGAAGCAGATTGTGAATCCTCTCTCTTTCAGCTGTTCAGGACATGGTTTACTTAAGTTAAAATATTTGCTGCACCTCAGTCTCTTCTATATCCCTTTGTTGTTGTTGTGTGCCTTCAAGTCATTTCGGACTTATGGCGATTCTAAGGCAACCCTATTACAGGGTTTTCTTGGAAGATTTGTTCAGAGGCGGTTTGCCATTGCCTTCCCCGAGGCTGAGAGTGTGTGACTTGACCAAGTTTTGGTCTCCAGATTCATAGTCCTGTGCTGAAACTACTATGCCAGTTTGTTGTTTGGAAAGAAAAGGGAGTATGTAGGACAAGAGATTTGTTTATGAATAGTTAGTAGACTAAAGAGTTTTTTTAGACAATTAAAATATCTGACTGATTTTTTCTGGTTTGAATCCTCTTCCAGGATGCAGCCGGATATTATCACCTGCATTTTGCCACTGATGCTGCCTCCCACCTAAAACCTGTTTAGAACCTAACTAGAAGCCGCACTCAGATGGCTGATTCGCAAAATTGGGACCTCTTCTCAGCTTTGCAAATTGGCCAGCTGAGTTAGGATAATCAAAACAATAATCAAAACAGTTTAAAAGGCCAAGTTGAAAAGACTCGTCTTTACAGCTTTTCTAAAAGCAGCATGTTTGGGAACTCTCAACTCTGAGAGGAGTGTTTTCCACAGCGACCATAACAATACGCCACATGGATGGCTGTTTGGAGGAAGCTGCTTGTTGTGATGCACTTCTGTTTATGGTGTGAATCATAAGTGTGAATCATGAGTCATAGCATGTGTAGGAGTTAGAAGGTGAGCAAAAAACCAACCCTTCTTTGGGGAGTTTTCATTTAGTACAAGTCCTCCATCCTCTGTGTGGAGAGAACTTCCTGGTAATCTTTCTGCAGTGATTCTTCAAGCCAAGTTCTGCAATGGCATATTTTCAGTCATGGCTAATGCCCCATCCATATTGATGAATGAAGTCATTAGTCATTTGCTTCGGTTGATATCGCCTCCTTATTCAGTTGGTTCATTATCATATAAAGGCAGCCACAGTGCAGCAAAAGTAAATCTTTTGCTCATACTTGAGTAAAATATTTCTCCTTTTGGGGCATTATTCAAAGATTGTAAAATGTGTGTGTGTGTGTGTGTTTGTGTATAAAACATTGCTATAGGGGAGGAAGGTGTTTCAATAGTGGATGGGCATAAAACCCACTGGTGCTATCTATTTACAGTGGACAAGGCCGTTTTAATTTCCAGTAATGTCCTGGAATTATGCCATGTAGTGATACAGTATCATTCCTGGGTATTATTAGAGAGTAAAAATAAGAACTGCCCAATGAAGAGAAACCACACGATTCTGAGAATTGTCTCCATTGTTAAAATTTGCCCATCAGAAGCAAAGAGAGGGAAAGCACTTACCTCATCTTTTCCCCCATCATAACTTGCCTCCATGCACCTGAAGCTTTCTTTGGACCACCATCTCAAAAATATGCAATAAATGAATCCAATGCAACCATGAGACAAACCATTCTAACTCTCTACATGACACTGCCAGATTAAGGAACTGTAAATCTAAAATCCTCTTATACAGGTGGTGTCTGCATGGGTCTGAATACTGGGGGTGGCTTTAAAAAAATTAAAAAGTCATGCTTTTTGAGCTTTAGGCTCCAAACCACTTATCGTAACTCTCACAAACATTTTCACTTTTGTCATGTTGGCACCACAGTATGTCCAGGACAGAACTGGGAATACTGGAGGACAAACACATTTTTTTCAACCATTTAAAATATGCTGAAGGTGAAAATTCAAGATAGTCATCTAGAATTAAGGTTGATTGCTCATGTATGTGTATGAGAAATAGGGTATATTTCATGAATTGTGCTTTCATTGGGAGATTTCATTTCTTTCTAAGATGCTTAGTACTTTAATACTAGTCAAGAAAGTTGTGCAGGCCAGTTCATATTCCTCATGGATCCCACTCAGGAGGACATACACAGCTTCACCAATTGGCACTCAGAATACCCCGACCCGGCATCCAGGGCTTTCTTGCCTAAATTTTCCTAGGAGCAACAAATGTCTTACCTGCTTCAGAATCTAAATTACTAAATTAGTTGTAATAGGAGAAATGTATAAGTACTTCATGCCCCATATTCTCTTTGATCAATATTATATCATTTATTTTGTTTTTACCAAACATCCCATGTGAGTGTCATATCCTTAACGGGTTCTGGAATGCTTCCACAAAGATATTTGGGTGTTTTTAAAAAAAATACATTTTATTAATTACATAAAAACATATAAAACATACACATACCATTATGCACAGTTTACAAACATGCTTTATGTACATATATTTCATCAAATCAGACACCTATCCTTCCACTTGATTTTGATTTTAGTCGATTGGCAGTGATGGCCTTCCATATCATATCTCTTTGTGTTTCTAACATCCAAAATGGAGATGTAAAGAATTCAGAACATTTAATTAATGCATATTCTTTCACTTGGAGAACAGCTTTGAGATGCCATGGCCCCCATAGAAATTATATCATGTAAACAGCTTGTATGGGAATGGATATTTATGGCGTCATTTAAAGGACATGGTCTGAGGAGTGCAGTTTTGAGTGTTGTTGCAGCATTTACATTTTATTTATGAAAGTCATATTTAAATGTTATGCCTTGCAGTTTTTTGTCCTCGCTTCCTCCTACTAACAGCAAGGAATGAGCAAGGAGGAGCAAAATAGTAGTGCAAAGAAGAAAAACGCAGGTTGAAATATTATATGAAATTGCCTGATTCCCACTAAGCAGGCAAATTTACACCTAGATAAGAATCCTATTCTGATCTATAGTAGAGGAAAATGAAATTAGTAGAATGATGTTGTCAGTGCATTTTTATCACAAAAGGTCAAGCAGAGAAATAGATTTACTGAAATTTGCTTCTGACTGATGAAAATGTGTTTAATATTTGGCTTTATAATTTTTAATTGCAAATAATTAAAATCATGGAAAAAACATGTTGAACTGATATGTGAATCCATAAAGGCCTTATTGTCAACCATAATTTTAGGTATTAGTCAGCACATAATTTTACGTATCAATTGTACAACTTGCTACCATTGCTTTCACCTTCTTAATCATCAAGAAAATATTCTTGATATATGCATATTACTTGGTTTTAGCTAATATAAAACCAATCTAGACTATATACTAGACTCTATAGGAAGCCAGTGTCAACTCTAAAGACCAAATTAATAATAATGTTTTTTCATTTATGTGGCATTACTGAGTTTCAAAGGTTTCACATACATTATCTTGTTTGTGATCCTAGGCCACATCATCATTTCTATGCAGTATTTTATGTAAGAGTGAAAGTGACTCGTCTGAAGTCACTTAGTGAATTCAAGGCAGAAGCAAGATCTAAGCAGGTGACTTCTACAGTAATAGCACAGTCTTTTAGCCACTGTGGTACACTTTTACATCTTGCAAATTTCTGAAACTAGTGCACCAATGGGATTCCCGTTGCTTCATTTTTCATTTCCACACTTTCTGTGAGTCGTGGGAAGTGGAGAACATTTATCACTATCTGCTATAACGTTCTCCTAGACAAATGTTCCTTAATGACACTATTCTTCTCATCTCTCAGCATCCTCCCCTTGAGCAGATCTGCATTTTATTAGCCAGAAATAATGTTTACATCAACACTATGGTTGCAAAAATTGTCCTGGCTGCTAGTAAGCTACAATCTAAGTATCAAAGTCATTTGTAAGAACTATTTTGAAATATTGCAGACAGCTGGTATTTTAGTCTGGATATTTAAACTTTTATTCATATAAATGTGATTTTTAGCATGGTTAGCATATCTCATTTATTTATTTTTGGTATTTTATTGATTTTAATGTTTCTAATTATTTTGAATTGTGATGGCTTGTAGCTTTTATTGATAAAGATTCTTCTTCTACTGCTACTGCTACTACTACATTTCCACACTTTGTAAAGAGCATTGTGCAGGTGCAGTTTACCATAGTTTGTGGTCACTGGTATCTTCCTCCTCCACTGATTATTAATATCCATGTGTACATTGATAAAAATATTTCAGGAATATGTCTTCATCTGCAATTACCTTGTAGTTTTCAAGCAGAACTTCATTACGTATTTGTAATCATTTCCAAGCTGCTTTTTAACCCTAGGTTTTCAAAGTGATTTACCAAAAATTAAATCAAATTGGCAACATTACAGTTAGAACACACAGCTCTTGTTTGGTCTTCCTTTTGTAGAGAGTATTTATTTTATTTTATTTTTATGCCACTTTTCTCCCAGAAAGGGATCAAAGGTGGCTCACAAGATAAGAATAGAGCTTCTCAACCTGTTGCTTCAAATTTTGTAGTCTGATTTCTACATCAAACCATCAGGTGATGTCCATGTGTACACTCCCCTCTTGGGTTGATTGAACAATGTGTTTTCAGTGAACAGACTGTTGGCCTTGCAAAATTCAGTCTGTCACTCTCCTGCTTCATTTCTTCATTGTAGACCAGATTTTCCTACATTTATTGATTCTGCTCTGTTTCCTACTTTTACATTTGAGTCACCTATGATTAATAACAAGTCCTATTTGGGTGTGTGGTCAGTTTCCTTCTGGACTCCAGCACAGAATCTTTCTTTCAATTTCTCCTTCCTCCTCTGTAGCTGGAGCATAAACTTAGATTGAAAATATTATATTGATGGGTTTTCCCTGAAGTCTTATTTATACAATTTAGTCAGACTTAGCATTATATCTCTCTTCACTATTAGTGCTACCCCATTTCTTCTTAGATTTTCATTTCTTGAGTAAACACTGTGTAATTATTTGACTCAAAAAAGTTTTATCCACTTTCACTAGCTCACCCGAAGTATTGCAATGATTATATGTTCCATTTCTTGTTTTACTATGTCTCGCTTCCCCTGATTCATGCTTCACACAATTCATGTGCCTATAATATGTGTTGTGCAGGTTTGGACTTTGCTTTCACCTCTGAGGAGGTAAAAAACCGAACATCATTTTGACTTGAGTCAAGTTGTGCCATTAGCCACAGTGCTACTTGTTGTTGTCTTTGCTGTACCCACTGAGTGCCATCCAACCATCTTATGTCACTATCTCTTATTAAATTTTGAATTGTCTCACCATAGGGTTTTCATGGTAAAAGACATTCAAAAGGGGTTTACTTAGCTTCTCTCTGTGCAGTACTAACATGTGTTAGTTGTGGTACCACTGCTGTTGTCTTATGGGAGTTCATCACATGGGAGGAATTTCTCTCAATTGCGAATGGAGCCAATTCGCAATTACATGAATTCACTAGTTTAACGAATTTATGTGAAATCTGATTGTGTTCATAATGCGTTCAGAATGACTTCCCATTTCCCAAAAATGACCCCCCCCCCATTGGCCGAAATTGTGTGAGATACTCTAATACGCAATTACACGAAACCCCATGATTGCATTCGGAATGACTTCCCATTGCCTGAAATTGCGTGAGATACACTCATTCACAATTACGTGAAACCCCATGACTGTGTTCGGATTGCCATTGCATTATACCCCCAAATTCCATCGTATGATAAACTCCTGAGAGATCCTGTTGTAGTGTCACCCTCATCTCACCCCATTGCTGCTGCCCAGTAGCTGTTTTATACATTTAGTCTGGGTCCTCAGCAAAAACCTTTCTGACTTTACTAGCATCTTGCCTTACAAGAGCACTGTATAGCCTCTTGCTTCACAGGAGCACATTCCACCACAATGGAAAGATAATGCCTTTAAGTAGGCAATGTCTATGCTATGCTTAGGAATAATTGAAAAGCCTTCATTGATGGTATTTGAAGGTTGGGCAAGAAAAGCTTCAACTTCATGAACATAAGAAGGATTTCAGACTTTCACATACTACCAAAATTCTCTTTTGTACCGATGTACTTGGAAGCCATTCGACAGCTATCATATCTGTACTATGAGGATCTATATCTAAAAAATGGCTTAAAGAAAATCTAATAGCTCTATGTCAGCACCACCTAGCATTGTTTATTCTGATACAAGCAATCCGAAGTGCAACCTGGTTTGCTTGTAAGATTCTGTTACAAGTTTCCTTTTGCTAGCTAGTTTGAATTTACTAGTTTGCTACCTCCAAAACTACTTTGTGGTAGCTTTTTTTCTCATCATTTTCCCTTCTTTCTGAGTTCCACCTTATGCAATTGAGCCAAATTCTCCTTTTTAATCATATTTTGTTCGTATATCAATATTTTATATTGGGGGGCGGGATGTTATTTTTATGTGTTTATTTTTTATGAATTCAATTTTGTGTGCAAAAGAGCCCAATTCTCCTTTGAAGCTATATGTTTCTGAACAAAAATTTAAATTTAAAGAAGTTTAAAGAATTCAAGAACAATTTTTCTAAAAGTTCATCAATTAAAATAACAATGTGGACTCTTGAAAGGCATTATTTTATTACAAAGGTAGAGGGGTATGATTGTTGTTTTTCTAAGTGATAGACCATTTCCCAGGAACAAGCTTATCTGCCCCATCTGACTCCAAGGAGATCTCTTCCTCATAAGCAGCCAGATCATTGCCTGAGGTTTCCTCTCAGAGAGAGGTTCATTTGCTAGCAGAGTTGCTAATAGAGCAGCCAGTAACAAATCCAAAAGAAAGTGTTAACAAACATTGCACACTTTCCAAAATACTGCAGTGGGAGAAGAATCAATACCTCTCAGCACTGGAATGCAATAGTCAAACAAACAAACAAGGTAGAATACAAGGGGAAAGTCATATCACAGTTCATTAGAGTTCTTCATATTATGATGCCACCATTTTCCCCAGCCCAACTAATTGATTATTAGTTCCATTTAAGCAACCCCAGGTTAAATGTTAGATTGTGATAGTAAAAGAAGTGATGCATGAGAGTGATGCATACCAACTTGGCCTACATGCTAAGGGGATTCTTGAAGTGTCCCCTTAAGGATCTTAATTAGTTTAAGTAGTCTCTGTGTTTGAAGCCTGCAGTACCCTCTTTAGTCAGTGAGTGGCAAACTTATCTAACCAATGCATAGGTTTACAGCTTGAACATGGGAAAATAAGTTCAAAAGACAGAATTATAGGATTGGCCATCCTCTAGTTGTGGGGGAGCCTTCACACATTGACAGGGGTTGTGCAGCGAGTATGCATAGAGGTCCAACTGTCTGAGATTTCACTCACATGGGACTTGAGAAGCTGTCAATTTTGCTTAAGTGTTTACATTTTTCCACACTAAAGACCGTTTCAATCTATATACTAAAATTAATGTTTTTACTAGTAAAAAAAAACCAGATAGAACCCAGGGTTAGCTCTTTTAGGGATTTCAGTCTAGTAACTCAAAGAATGGGATGTGCAAAATAAGCATGTAATATGTCTTTCCCTCCCTCACAGTATCCACAACTCTATCCTCTGGGCCTGGACACACTAGACAGTGCAATGAAACAGTTAAGTCCTACTGTGTCAACGGTGGAGTTTGCTACTACGTTGAGGGCATAAATCAGCTGTCCTGCAGGTAAGTGGAAAAGTTCCTTTTCTTCAACACTAAATAACTCTTGGAAACTCAGAGGGTGAGTGGTGTGATGTGCTCTAAAATGGCAAGTTGTCTTGGTGGTCCCTTGACAGTTCCTTTGGCTAAGAAAAGGAACAGGCTTAGCTAGAAGCTTGTTGTGGTTGCCAGGCCTTTGTTTTCTGCAGTGTCTTAAAGCATCAGTACTGCAGGAATGCTTCTTAGGAATTTATCACACAGGTGGGAAACATCCAAATCCAGTGCAAAAATGGGGTTTAAATCCGGGGAAAACCCACAAAAGCGGGTTTGTTTTCAGACAATGTTGGGCACATCAAGTAGTGACGCAACATTAAACCATGCAGAAAATCCCCAAAGTAAAAAGTGGTGTGATTTTGCCCACTTTCTGCACGGGTTAATGCTCAATGAGCCCAATGTGTGTGAAAACAATCCCACTTTTGCAGGATTTTCCCAGGACTTAAACCCCATTTATGCATGGGATTTGGGAACTTGGCCTCCCATGTGATAAACTAGTTAGATAGGGTATACTAGAAAATTAAGGCAGTAACTTTTTTTCTCTTTATTCATCCCCACTTCCTTTCTTCTGTCTTTCTTGTTCCTTTCTAGTATCTTCTACCAAGAAGGATACTTGGGTTCCTAATTTTTCTACAGTCTGTAGATTTGAAATTATTGCCTTTCCCTTCCGGGGGTGGGGGGTGGGGATGTCTAGTGCTAGTCTTCAGCCGATAGAAGAAGAAGATGTGCCATGGTGAGACCTAGTAAACTGAATATAGGAGTTTGCTTTAATGGGCAAGGACAGTGACAATTACAATATTCAGATGTTTATATACCAAAGAAGTTAAGACATTGGCCTATAAATCATTGCCTGAAACACTGCAAAGGCATAAAATAACTCAAAACAGCTTCTTGATAGTTTGGAGCTATCAAAGGGGTGGGGGAATTTCATTGGTAGTTTCTGATTATGCAACAAAAAACCTCTGTATTCTGATCAGATTTGTTTGCAGAGAGATAATCAGCTGAAGGGTCGTAGAAATGGAGGCTGTTCTCCTATGCATACTTTCTTGGGAATAATTGCACAGAACACAGTGGGATTGATTTCCATGAAAGATGCATAGGAATGCACTGTGAACAATCCAGAAAGGCTGACATTCCTTTGAGAGAACGTTCTCCATGAAATTTTCTCTCCAGTTGTTGCTGCGTTTGTTGCACCATGTATAAATCTGGCTCACTCACTCACTCACTCACTAGGATTGTCACCGGTCTCTGCCTCCATTCATGTTTGTGACATGTTCAGTTTCCACAGCAGGCAAAATAATTTCACATGCATTTCAAGAGAGCCTTGTGGTATTCTCCTCCTGCTCCATCTCATCACCATGAAGTGTGCCCATGCAGTTTCAGAAAGTTCCCTGTAGTTGTGCATCCTAAACAGGTGACCATCTGGATTAGGTTGCAAGTACAATACCAGCCAGGGGCTCAAACTCAACTCAGGCTTGCATCCTTCCGAGGTCGCTAAAACGAATACCCAGATTGTTGGGGGCAATTAACTTACACTTTGTAAACTGCTTAGGGAGTGCTTAAGTGCGCTGATAAGCAGTATAGAAATGTACTTGCTATTGCTACTTGCTATATCTATGGTATTCATGCTTGGGATGTAAATATTTGATTTTTTTGTGTTTGCATGTGAGGACGAAATGTTTCTGCAGTAGTCCTGCTGCGGGGAAAATGAATACTTCTGTGCGCTTCTTACCCTACTGTTCACATATCCCCATAGTGTTTGGGAAATCACAGAAATACACGTGTGTGTGTGCACGCGCACACACATGTGTGAAAAACAAGTCCCCCCCCAAATACTTTTCCTTGAAAGCCAAGTTTTTGTCCAAAAATAGCCTTTTTGTACCAAAAATATTTTTGCATGTAAGCCCTCTTCAAGAAATCCATGCGATTTCAGTATCAAAGAAATTATCTGATTTTCACACAAATACCAGTTTTCATACAAAACCTTTTCCTCAATTTTTTTTTTTTGGTGCAAAAATCATGGTTTTTTTTTGCAAAGCCCTCTACTGTAGACCTTTCAAAAAAAAAATTGGGGGGAGGGGGAAGAGAATAAGGAAATCTGTTTTTAAAAAGAGCTTAAAATGTTTTTAAAATGGACTTTTTACACACACACACACACACACACAAAATATTTTACACAAAAGGCAACATATGTGCTTCATATATACTTATGTGCAGAGTAATTTCCTTGGGAGAACAGTGCATATTCTCACTCACTATTCTTTCTCACTAGGAACCCTTTCACAGTTATAGCACTATGATTCTCCTTAAACTATAGCTGCCATGGTTCCATCCAGTGGAGTCCTGGGATTTACATTTTAAGGAGGGTTATTTAGAATTCACATCCAGAGAATTCTAGTACCTAACCAGACTGCAAACCCCAGAATTTTATAGCATATTATAGGCCATAGAGTTAAAGTGGAATCTCAGCATATATGTATTGTGTGAACAGGACCTAGGTAATGAAATCCATTTTTCAGCCAGGAATATTATTTGCATCCCTAATACATAATAATTCAGACAGAGAGCTCCACAGAGTAGGAGAATGAATTAAAGATCTTGTTCTGTGCTTTGTGATATTTGCATGTGTTTAATTTCTGAAAATAGGGTTAGAGCTGTAATCCGATTTCAGGTTTCCTCTACTGCATCATGGAATTTATGAATGTGGTATGTGTGTGTGTGTGTTCATGCTTTCAAGTTGCTTGTTGACTTAGGGTGAACCCAAGAATTTCATAGGGTTTTCTTAGGCAAAATGTACTTGGAGATGGTTTTGCCAGTTCCTTCTTCTGAAATATAGCTTATAGAACCTGGAACTCATTGGCAGCTTTCCTCTAAGTACTAACCAGGACTGATCCTGCTTAGCTTCCGAGATGAAACAGGATCCAGCACCTTTAGGATATTTAGGCCCTCAAGATAGGGTGTACTTTTATGATGCTGAAGCTCAGACTGTTTTTTGCTCCTTATATTATCTGTCCGAGTGGTAGTATAGGAACAGTGCACTGAAGAGTGAACCTGGAGAGTGTTTTGAGGGACTACTGTATGTAAGTGTTGGGTATGTGTTTTTTTTAATGAATATGTGTGAAGTAACAGAAGTCTGTGCGTATTCAAGGTGTAAAGAGTGTTAGGACTTTCTGCCCTTCTGTGCTTCACCTAATAATATCTATATCAATGACTTGGATGAAGGCATAGAGGGCATGCTTATACAATTTGGAGATGACACCAAATTTGGAGGAGTAGCTAATACCCCATAGGGCAGAATCAAAATTCAAAATAACACCAGTAGATTAGAAACCTCAATAGATTAAAAACTAACAAAAGAATTTCAACAGAGAGAAATATAAAATACTACACTTAGGATGAAAAAAATGAAATACACAGGTATAGGATGGGGGACACCTGACTTTTTTGTTTTTTGTGGAAATAATGTAGAGAAGGAAAGAGACATGTATGCTGCCTTGAGTGTTTTTTCCGTTATATGTCTCATTCTGACTTACTGTATATAGCCATGTAAAAGTCTCAAAATTTTAGTAAAAAAATTGATCGAAAAAACCAGAGTCGACTCATCCACAGGTCAATGTAAGTACTGTATTTTAACTCTTATTAAAAAAGGAGTCATCCTCTGGTGAAAGGTAAGAGTATAATCTGTCCTAGAAGCACTGTTCCCCCCTCTACTCTCTCATCCATCCAGCCTTTAGTATGAGCACAGTTTCACCTACTGAAATTTTGCAAGTCCTTTGACGTTATTTTCCTTTCCTTCATCTTTTTGATTCTTTGTTACATGCCCCTAAATTTTACCCTCGACCTATGCATGGGTCATATAAAAATCCAAATTTCTGGTTCCAAAACCTGCCCTTGACTTATACATGAGATCAACTTATAGCTGAATATATATGGTAGCTTCCAGTGTTGTTGGTTGTGGAGTAAAAATCGATGAGTATATATAGAGAATATACAACTGAAAGCATCTGTGCATGACAAAATGTTATTGCTGTTATTATATTCAATATCATCACAACCACCCACCAGCAATGTACATGGCCTCTTGGCATGGTTTACTTCTCACCATTAATCCCCACATCCACCTTGTGAAGTAAGCTTGTTGAGTGAGTGACCCAAAATACAGTGGTCCCTCGGGTTACGAAGGTAATCCGTTCCGGATTACCTTTTGTAACCCAGAAGCATTCTTTTCCCGGGGGACCGCTATTTTGAACGGACCGCGCGGCCGATTTAAAGGGGCCGCGCTGTGTTTTTTTCCGTATCCCGGGGGATCTTTCAGATCCCGGGGGATATGTTAGCGGTCCCGCCGGTTTCGTACCCCGGGGTTTTCGTACCCCGGGGGATTTGTAAACCGGGGGACCACTGTAATTTGCTAAATTCCACGAACTCTGGAGATTATCAGATGGGGGAAAATCAGGGGGGGAGGCATACTCTTGGAAAAGTAGCATGATTGTGCTAAAGATTTTCAGATGACATTGTGCTTATCCAGGACTTAACCCATGAAGAACCAGCAGTGCTCCATCAACAAATCATTCATGGGACTTCAGCGTGAATGGTTTGTTGCTGGTTCTTCATGGGTTAAGGCCTGGATAAGCACAATGTGTCTGAAAATCTTCAGCATGATTGTGCTACTTTGTCAGGAGTTTGCCTTTTACTCTCAGCTTTTCCCCTCATCTGATAATCTCCTCTGTGCTCCCGGTCTGGAATTCTAATCACTATGTTAGATTGTCTGTCTCTGATGAAATGTGCATATGATATATAATGATTTAATACATACCCAGATATGAAATATCCTACCCGCCCTTCTGGGATTTAGCTATCTGGAGACAGGGTTACTTTGACTTATTCTTCTGTAGTGCTCGCTCCTTAGTCATCTTTCTGAAACTGGTCCCCAAGAAACATAGCTCTTTTTGTGTGCAGGAAGATTCTCCACACTGTCTGGATAGAGCCTTGAGGGGGCTTCTGTTATACTGTGACATCTATACTCCGCAATTTTGTAGCTTCTTAAAGTCTTGAGGCAATGAGTGACAAGGATGTGTCAGTGGAAAGGTTTGATTTCCATATCTATGCTTTTCAATCTTGCAAAAGCTTATTTGTTTCCTAACCATTCTACTTTCATTCTACTTATTTCCTAATAACATCTCTGGGTTTTATTATGGAATATACACCCAGAATGTTGACTCAATTCACCCCAAACCAGATTTTCCAAGTCTTGTTTTCCCTTTCTTCTTAGGTGAAGGCCTCAGGATGCAGATATTCTGTCTCAGAGCAGTGTTTTCTTTAGAAAACGATACAAAGAATTTTTGGTTCTTGCCATTGCATGTCATTACCCTATTAACAAAATGGATATCTCTGTGTTGAAAAATTGACCACACATATTCCAGCTGATAAACTCTGGAAAAGACAAATTGAATGATATATCCTCCATACTGGCAGAGTATTGATATGCTCACCCTTCTCTATGTGCAGTTTGCAGGATGAGATGAAGGAAATTGTATTGGTGAGGACTGATCTCTCAGTACAGACCTCCAAGTCCTTTTTCCTGGCAGCTCCATAAAGGTGCCAGACAAGAGGAATCTTTGTTCGCATTACAGACCAGGATTTTGGCACAGAGTTTGCCTACTGCTTGCAAGGAGTTGTTAGGCAAGAACAGAACCTTCCTGGCAACAGCCAGTCCTTTAAGTCAGAGGATGGCTGTTGGATCTAGTGCAGGCTCATTGTTTTTTTCTTTCTTTCTAGAATATAAGGGTATATTAGCCAGAACCAGGTGCAAAAAACATAGACAGACAATTAAAGCAGAAGGTACCTCTGAGCATGTTCTGAGCATGATTATTTTTTATTATATGAACTGTGCCAAAATAATCAGTCGAAATAGTCCATTCATATTGAGCTCACAGTCTATTCATGTAAAAGTCCTCTTCTGGTTTCACCCAGCTTTCTTCCTTGCAATTGTTCAGTGAGGAAAAAACCTAATGCCAGTCTACTGAAAACCAAAGGGAGGACAGGTGCAGTCTCTGAAAAGGTTTCAGACACAGGTATGTGTCAAATATCTTTATACTGCCTTTTTCCTTTCCCTGTCATTCTAAATCCACGTCCAAAGTTGTGGCAAAACAAGCAATATAACAAGGATAAAACACCAGTATTACTAACAAGGTTAGTGTATATTTTTAACACTCCTTTCTTCATGTAACAGAGTGAAATGTTAGGGGGTAACGTTAATGAAGTAAAGTCAGCTAACCTACTTCTCAGCTATTGAGTCAGTATTAAAACACTATCTTTACATTTCCGGCTGTCCTTAAAGACTCATTGAATTAGTTTTGGTTTTTTAAAAAAAGTCGATTGTATGAGGAGGACGAGGAGGGTGACTCCTGGAAATGAACAGCTCTTGCTTTGCTTCTGTTTCAAGCAAGATGGCATAGTATCGTCAAGCAAAATACCACCCACAATGTGGATACTATGCACAGAGGGAGGAAATCCACATCATCCTGCCACCTGATATCATTTTTCCAACTAGAGATCATAGAATCATAGAGCTGGAAGAGACCTCAAGGGCCATCCAATCCAACCCCCTGCAGAATTCACTTGAAGCCCAGTGGAATGAATGATGCAAAGTAACAAGCAAGCTAAAGCCCTCTTTTCATTCTTTCCATTAAGAGAGTTGGAGACCTCAAGACAGTAGTGGAAAATATTCAGCTCATCTTATGATCCAGCTCGGTCTAGCACATACCTCCTTTCTGGGTTCTTCCCTGTCTGTGTTCCTTTCTGTGTTCCTCTCTTGTGCCTTGCCTTTATGCGTGAAAATTCTGGCTTAAAAACTGTCACTTGCAGTCAGCAATATGAGGTGCCTTCCAAGACAGCATTCTGGCAGTTTACAGCCTTTGTGCATTTCCACAACACTCACATTCCTCTCTTCAGCCCTGTGCTTCCCCAGCCTGACCCCACTACACTAAGTGCCTGCCCTGGTTGTGGGAGGTGCTCTTCTCTGCAGAATCATTGCCATGCCCATCTTATCATATTTGCTGTCACTTAGTTTATACTCTTCCCAAGTGCTTTGGCAAGACAATGTGATCTAGAGCCACCAGGCAACCCTGAAAGTGCTGGAGAACATCATGAAATGCTGGAGAAGCTCCAGAAGTGTTTGGTAAGCATTAAAGGCCCTTTGGAATACTCAGATCTCATTGCCCACCTCCTCAGAGTTTAAAATCCCAAGCAAGCATTCGTAAAGTTATAAAACAAAATTGATTTAATTTAAGGAAAATGAACAAAAATTGTAGTAAAGATCTTATGAGCCATGGGCAGAAGGAAGGTAGCTTCTTGAACAGGAAGAAGGGAACTTCTTGGTTTTCACAAAATGAAAATAATCATGAAAACTTAGTGGCTATTATGTCCATGGGGTGGTGAATTTCCTATGGGTTTTACTCTGAACTATATAAAATTGTATTTTTTTTATCACTTTCAAGTTCAGAACTTGGAACAAATTGGCCACCTAATTGACATGGGAGTTAACATTGTGCACTGTGTGTGTATGTGTGTTTAAAATTCTCTCTCTCTCTCTTGTGAATAGTATAAGTACATGTATGTTTTCTGTCTGTTGCTGTGCACATGTATGTATGTGAATATGAGACAGTATGTTTCTGTCCACTTCTAATTCTGGCCCCACTCACTGATAGTAGGCAGGCCCAGATAGTTTACCCATAGGGGAATATAGCACTTGAGCTTTTTTTTCTTAAAACCCAAACAATCCCTTCTGATTAGATTAGAATAATACTCCTGCATCATCCACTTAGCGTCCTCTGGTAGTAATAGTGACTTTTGTGATTTCAGTGCATTCAATGACATTCACTTCACTTCACTTCAGTCAGCCAACCACCATTCAGTTTGTATCCTTCTCCACCTGAAAGGCTCTGAGTCAATTGCAGAGATTTAAAATGTCTAGAGTAGGAAAGAGAAAGGAATGTTTTCAATGACCATCTCTTCTCTTCCTTTGGCTAGTGAATATGACCGTATTGTTCTTCCCCTTGCCTCTGTGGCAGCCTGTGTGGTATTGCTTCATGGAAAGCAGAGGAAACAGGCTCCTTCCAGCAGCTTATTTTTAGACTAGTGGCTGTGGACAGAATAGTCTTCCCATACTGGTGTTAGAAAGGAGAGGAATGACCTAAATTTTGTATGTGCAGCTGAGATTAAAACCCACTTTGAAGTAGAATCTTTTTTCTCTCTCACGCTGAATCTAGTCTCATTATTTCTTTCTTTCCCACAATTACATGTCACAGTAATGCTATCTAGGGTCTGTGGTTTGGTTGTGAAGTTTGGGTATGGAAAGCTTGTGCCTTAGAATTTTGTAAAAAGTCATTTTGTTTTTTGGAGGTTTTCCAGCCATGCCTTGGGGAAATATTTTCCTGTTCTATTATACTGATTTTTCTGTCTCACTCTTGACTGGATCTGTTCTTATAGTAGCATTATTACATCGCGAATTCCAGTTATCCATTCTGTTTTCTGAAGTCATCCCACTCACTTAATGATCTTTGTGAATGATGATGTGGATAATTCAGGAGCACACCTTGGAGAACCTACATTTTGAACTACAATCCCCATGCCAACATGGGTGATGATGGACCCCTGGGATTTGTAATCCAAAACAACTTTTTTCCAGTTCTGCCCAGAAGATATTATTTTCACTCTCAGTTGATCATTTGTTTTTATTGGTGCCACCGTTCACAGTTAATGGCTTATCTGTTGAGTGACTCTGAGCTCCTGTGTATTTAATCCAGGGAAGAGGCAGAAGTTTCAGGAGGAGGAAATGGTATCAGAGCAACAATAGCTAGTGAATCAAGACACGCAGACTGAAAAATAGAGAATGTTGTCACAATCAATATATATCAATCCAAAGGTCTACACACTGCACCTACTCTACTACAATGTCCACACGTCTATTATTGATGGAGTTAACAGTAACTTCTTTTTTTGTTTGCTTTTTGGTATTATTAAACAATAAAGATATTCATGTACACAGTTAAAAGGGAAGAAAAGTCATGAATCTTTTGGGCATCACAAAGCTTCACCTCCTTGTCATCTCAGGTGCCATTAGCTAGCATTAGTCTGGTCAACAAGGAAAAAAATAATAATGTAGAAGTACAAATTATCTTTATATACAAACCAGTGCCTCTTATTGTAACCAGCTTATACTCACATGCCGCACACAATAGAAGTTTTATCTGCTGTGATACAATAGCTATTTCAGCATAGCACAAACCAGTATAAATTAAAAAGAAAGAAATACAAAGGTGCAAAAACCTCCATTCTACAGGTTTTCTGGTGAGACATTCCAGATGCTCTTAAGTGCTCAGAAATCCAAGCAGCGTTAGTACCTACCAGTGTAGTTACAAGAAGCATTGTGGTGCAGAGGGCAGAGGAACCTGAGAAAAATAAAATAATTACAATCAGTACACTTTTAAAGGAAATAGTTACACCCCCTCCCTTCCAGATGAGTGTTGACCTGAAAAATTTAAAAGGAGAATATTTGGCACACCGTCACATTAGTTAATTCCAGGTTTTAACAGAGATGGCCGAAAGAGAGCATTTCTGTCAGGGAATTCTCTTCCCTTTTAGTTGGCCCGACGTCCTGCAGAACTCTGCTTGAGATCTGAAAAATTTTCAGTGATACCATATGGTACCTCAGCTGTTTCATGACACAATCATTTAATGCAACTTTATGCATTTATTACAGACATGCTGTCTTAGTAGCACTTTTTATAGGTCTGGTGTATCTTGGTCATTTATTGGGTGAGGTCAATTCCTATTTAAATTCCTGTCTAAAACAGGATATATGAAGATATATATATATATATATATATATATAAGTTTTATGATGACCTATTGACTTGTAGTCAGCCATTTTGTTACCTTTCTCAGACAACTATGTCCACTTGAAGACTGATTGTTGATCCCTTTCCTATGTCTCCGTATCTTCCTTTCCTCTTACCTATTCTTAATGTTATTGTTGCAATGTCTATTATCAAATATGAAGGATATTATTCTGACTAACAGTACATATAATAATAATGATGATGATGCCAAAAGAGAGGAAAGGGTAGTCATAAAGTTCTGGAGCTGTCTAACAGAAGGACACTTGAAGCTTTAGAGGAGCTGCTGCTGCTTTGAGGCTAAGGCTGCTTTGGGATGGAGCTGCCTGCCTATTCACTTGCCTCTTCAGCTTTCATGTGTATATAAGGAGAACAGATAGTCCCCCCCCCAAAAAAAAATCACAAAAAGGTCCAGGGCCCTGTTAACCAAAGGAAACACAGTGAAGTTCTGAAAGTCCAGCTTTATATCACACGGAGGAAGGGACTTAGATGAAACATAGCAGATACTTTTCTTTTCTTTTCTTTTCTTTTCTTGAAAGGAAGAATATTCCTCCTACTGATTCCTTCCAACTAGGTTTGGGAAAGATGTAGAACATTGCTGGTATTAGAAATACATTCCATCCATCCATCCATCCATCCAGTATTTCTTTTGTTTTGATCTGTCTATCAACTGAGTGCTGCCAGTGGAATTGACTGAGCTGTCATTACATCACACTGAGATGCAGAACTGTGTTGGCTTTACACAGAGCAGTCACACCATTGACTATTGGTAGTGAGGTGTGTATGGAAGTCTCATATCATCAAATGAAATAGTCATTGAATCTCCTTCTAAACTACATTTTTGAAGGGAATATCATTCTTCAGCCAAAACATCTGTGCTAAAACCGTTTTAATAAGACCAATAGAAGGTCTTAACATCTTAACAGGTTTCATACATCTCTGTGATCACTGGGTTTCATCTAAGGGGAAACCAAAATCACATTTGATGGAAAAAAAATATTTCAGGAATTTCAAGAGAAGTAAAAGTTTTGATAAGACCAATAATGTTTCTTTAGAACCCTATATATCTGGACTGCATGAACAGCTGAAGATTTCTTAAAAGTCATTCCAGAATTTCCAACTATTTTCTGTCTTCCAAGAGGCCATAAATAATGTTTGAAATTCTTTCTTTTAGAAATGTAGAATTTAAAACAAAAACTACTGAATATACTCATGTATAAGTCTAGAAATTCTAGTCATAAAATTGATCAGAAAACCTGGGTCTACTTATCCATGGGTCAATGTAAGTACTGTACTTTAACTCAAATATATAAAGAAGTACCATCATCTCCTATGAGTAGAGTGGTGGAAAAACTGGAGCTTAGTCATCCTGGGACCACCTAAAAGAAGCACCAGCCCCTTCTACTCTCTCAGCTGTCTAGACATAATTTTGTAAGTTCTATGGCATCAATTCCTTTCCTTCATCCTTTACATCCTTTGTTACATACCCCTGAGTTTTACCCTTGATTTATCTACAGGTCTTATCAAAATCCATAATTTTGGCTCCCAAGCTTGCCATTGACTTATATATGAGGTTGACTTATAGTCGAGTATATACAATAGATAGCCATAAATTTTAAGGATCTATCCAGGCACTGTACAACCCTGGTATCTGTCCCAACTCATGTTTTGCTTACAGATTAGCATTTTATTTCTTCTTATTGTTGTTTTCATACAACTTTTAACATCTCATTGAGGTGATACTCATTTTCCATTATTGGCACACATCCTTATTTCTGGCCAATCCTGTTCTCTTTCTATCATTGGGGCCTCTTCCTCCCTCCTTTCCTTCCTTCCTTTCTTTTTTTATAATTATATCTGTATTTGCACAGAAACTATTTATCTTTTTAATTAATAAACATAATTAATTATTAAATTGATTAACATTAAATAAATTGGCTATTATAATTAATTAAAATTAATTATTTCTTTGTTCAAATACAAAATACTTTTGGTTGGCTTGGGTTTTTTTAAAAAACCTTGTGATGATGGTGATGACAGCCATAGTGGTGATAGAAGATAACATTCTGACTAACAGTACATTTTATAATAATGGCAATGATGCCAAAGAGCGAAGAGGGAAGTCAACCATCTCAGATATAATATCAAATTAGAACTGTCTGTAGTTTTGTATGTATTTGCAGGCTACAGATAAAGGAACAAGCTCAATATTATTTTTAAATAATAAAAAATATTGAGTTTAAATTTAGTGGATGGCACCAAATTAATAAACATAATCATAATATAATGGAATACATAATTGATTTGATCATACAAAGTACTTTCCCTAAAACTGCCAATCCCCAAATTCCATGCGATGTTGCTATGGCAGTTAGTGTAATACAATGCTATAATTGTGTAGTGTGAATGAGTTCTAGGTGTCTAGGTACATGAAAAATGTCTAGAGAAGAAAATGTTGCCAAATTCTGTGATTTTTACCTTTGAGTATTTTTTTCTCAGCTAATGTAACATGTTAGGAATGGAAATGACCAAAAGTAGGCTTTTTTTAGGCAAACCATGATGCAACAGATTATGACAGATATTTCTTAGTTGTCAATACATTGGTTCCATCAGAATGAAACAGGGCTTTCCTCGGTTCACTGAAAAGAAAATTCCTTTTCCACAAGGGTTAGTGAAGTATCACCAAAGAGAAGCCCATAAATTAAAGTGCAATTGCAATATATAATATTCAGTTGGTTCACTATTTTTCTCTTTCTTATTATGCATTTATTATATGTACATATATGTATAATTTTATGTGCATATAATTAATTAGTGATGATGATATCATTATTAATAAAAATAATTTAAAAAATAAAATAAACCCAATTGTTTCACAATCTACCAGATGTTGATTTCAATTCAACCAAAATTACGAAGGTCAAGCCGACATGCATGCTAACTGAAATGGCAAAAGATGATAAGCTTTATCTTTACAGACACATTAATTGTTATTTGGTGGAATGATTGGTAGATCAGAGAAAAATAGGTATGAGGAAAAATTCAAAAATAAACATAGACTGTAATAAGCAGAAAGCGTTGTGGGCAATATCTCACTTAAAATCAGTCTCAACAAAGATAAGGAAAAATCCATGTAAAGTAATGTAATGTTGGTATTAATGCTTCTCAGAGATGAAGTTATATGAGTCATTGGAATGAACATGATATGTCTAAAGACATATTTCACAGTGTGACAATAAAGAACTTTTGGACTAATTAGTTAGCAAAGCCATAAAGATTATAGATCATCAGACAGATACAATAAAATACCAATTTTGAGACAGCTTTCAGTTTTTGAGGTAAATAACAAAGGCTTAGGCTTAGTTCACAAGAAAGTATTGGCGTTCTTTTGGGTGGCATGAGACTAGAAATCGCTTCCAGTGTGAAGTCACCCAGCCAGTTGGAAGTCAACCAATTGGAAATAGCCCATTAGAACTTAATGCTGACTTTCTTTCAGGGCACTGAAAAATGGAATGGCAATTGGAAGTCAATCAAAAATCTTTATATTACAAAACGGTACTGGGAACTGGCTTTAATTGTCCATTTAACCAAACCAGTACTGGCTGAAATAAACATGATTTAACTGAGGTAGTTTCTGTGCTGTTTCATACAAATTTATAGATTGTGTCAAGCGAAAGTGGAGCAGCATGCAGACTCTTTTGACCCATACACTGGCCTATTGAAATCTATGGTTTCCAATGGCTACATAGATAAACGCTCAAAAAGTTAAAAATGCTTTTTAAAATGGTTCAATTTCAGATGCTTAATAATTCTGTGTGTGTGTGTTTGTGTGTTAACTTTTATGTTATCCTGCTTTAAATATGCAGTGGTTCCATGGTGCTGTTATGTAGACCTAGCAGTATTGCATATTCTTGCATAAGGGGAGGCTAACTACTAGAGTACCAGAAATGAGGAGATTAGATTTATTGATCAGATCAAGAGCCTTATCTCCTGTCAGAAACAAGCTGAGATGCAGCTGTTTCTACTTGCCTCTCTGCACGTCTTCTAAGCACTTTTGTTCTCTTTCTGAGGACATGGTAGTAAAGGCTTACCTTTTGTTGTGCTGGAAAAATCTGTTTGGAAAAAAACATACTTTTACGATTGTCTCTAGATGGAGAATGGAAATTCTACAACATCATATGGAGAGGTAATCAGAAACCCCCTTCTCTCTTGCTGTGTCTTGGCTTGCTTTTGACATGTGATAAGGCTTTGTGGAGCTTATCACACTGGGGCTGATTGTGGCATTCAAGAGAGATTAAAGCACAATTAAAGCATCGCGCAAATGAAGTGGAAATGGCGAGTAATTGCACAAATGATTATCACACGCAATTGTGTAAATAAAGCGATATTTGAAATGCATTGTGGCTGAAGTCCCGAAAGTAAAAAGATGTGCATTAATGCTTCTTTGTGACCATTTTTAATGGCGTCCTGTGAAATTGTTACGTGCAATTACGCATTTTTTTTCCAGGATATTCACGGGATAAACTCCCGATCTCCTTCATGTAATAAACTCCTAAGAGAGAGGAGCCTCTTCCCAAGGTGCCTGTGATCAAGGGAGATGTGGATGGAGGATGGGCAAGAGTTACAAAACAAAAGAGGAGAGGAATAGAAGAACTAAAGTAACAATAAGCATATGTAAACAGTGTAGCATGAGTTTATTATTCCTTGCAGTTTGGAATATAAATTGCGGAGGCGAACAAAATCCTTCAAAGAGGAGTGGGAGAGAATTTGAAGGAAGCATTAAAATGTCTTGTGATGCCTTTAGCCCTCGATAGTGTATAGGGCTTGTCTGGAAAATGTGTGCCTCTTTTCTCAAGTTGGCTGTCACCCCCTGAGTCAGAGGAGTAGATACGGGGGGCCCCGCAAATAGGAATTCTGACTTCAAATGAAATTTTTCCTTATGTTCCTGAATTCCTCATATTGCAATAAATTAAAACTTTTCCATTCACTTAGGAACGCAGTTTGGGCATCCACAGAAAAGGGTAGGCATAATTACCAGGGGAACATGAACACTGAAAATATAAACGTTCCAGATATTAACATTTTTTAATGTCTCATTCTCTGAAATGCTAGACATTTGGAGGCTGAGGAAACATTTCATTTTAGAAGGAAGAATTATTACTCGGAGGGGATGCCCTCATTTTGTCCCCTATAGGGAAACCCCTGCCCTGAGTTTTGACTACTAAATTATCATTCCTCATATGCTATTGCAATTGCTTTTCTCTAGGAATGTAAGATCAACTGTATATCCTGAAAATTAAACTCTTTTATTTCTTTTTAAAATTCCAGGCCACCTTTTAAAATGTTTCTGGAATTGTGTGGCACCTGGATAATTGAGAAACCCTCTTTTCCTTAAAATTGATGTAAAGTTCCTTATTAAACAACAAGAACAATTGGATAGATTTGGCAGATTAGACTTCCCTTGAGATACAGCAGAAGGCTTTCTGTCAGTATCTTTTATGACTGAAACTTACCCATTATATAAATTCTATGTGCAATTAAAGAAAAATAACAAGAACATTTTGTTCCTTCTAGTTTCTTGGTTTATTTATTTATTTTGCCTGTATTTTTTTTTTTTTACAATGCAGTATTGTAAAAAAAAAAAACTTGCAAAATTGTTTTAATGACAAGCAACCAAAACACAGAGTAATATGAGAAAATTAATCATTCATGCAATACTAAAACTCAGTGAGCTTATAGCTGGTGATTCTCTGATAAAAGGAACGAGTGATGAATTTGGACCCAAAGCGTAATGGCTGCAGTTAACACATCTCATCATTTGTTCCAAAGATGGTACAAAAGTCATTCAAAAAATGTGTTTGTCCCACCCCATTGAATTTTGTTGTCCAAATTGTATCAGTGAAGTCAGAGTCATTGTAGGAGCCAGACTTTTGGACTGTCCAGCTATCAAGTAACTTGTGGTTACTACTGATATGTCTCATGGCAAGAGAAATATTTACTCAGAAATAAGACTGATTTCAATGCAATTTACTCCCTAGTAACAGTGCACAGGATTGCAGCTTTAAGATTCGATGATATGCCTACTAAAAACGCCAAACACCCCTCCTGTACGTGCCATTTTGGGTCAAAGTTGCTGGCTTTGTGCCCCATCCATGCTTTTTTTTTAAACTAGTGATTAAAACATTAAGTGCTGTATTGTTGATTGGTATAAAGTATTTACACGTCTCTCCTTTGCAAATTACCGTACAAATCTGCATTTTGTAATCCATCCTCAAACAATCTGGATGGGAAAATGGCAGTCCCAGAGGTCATGAGTGCATCAAACATGATTTTGTTGAGAAATCAAAAGTGAAACCCACCACCATTCTATGTTTCAGCATTACCTACCTATTTAGACCCACCTGCGCCAGACTTGGCAACTTCCAGTTGTGTTTTGGGGGACAACTCTCCTCATTCCTTGCCAATGCATGGTGGGTTCCAGGATTGGGAAAGCTTCCCTAGATACAGGAGAGTGATACCATTTTTTATGCTGTCACAGATGGCCCAAGTTTGTGGGTGTTGAGGATTACAGTCTTAAAATGCATGGAGGAGGGTTGGAACAGAGACGGAGTTAGGGAGTCCTCTTTTTCACACAGCAAAGATTAAACCCAGCTATCTTACATAAGGTGCTTTAATATTTTTTTTAATTCATCGCTGTGCATTTTTTTATTTCTAACCATAGCCTCAAGGATGATGCCAGCCTTGTTCTGTGATTTGTCCCCTTTTCCTCCTCCAGATGTCCAAATGGATTCTTCGGACAGAGATGTTTGGAGAAACTGCCTTTGCGATTGTACATGCCTGATCCTAAGCAAAGTATGTTTGAAGACAAAAATTGCACCATACTACTTAAAATCTCCCGGGTACAGCGCTGGATTTAGAGTGGCATAGTGAGGGTGTTCTTTTGAGTTAATATCTGGGCTAAGGTTTAGGGAATGCAGGTAAGGGACCAGCCAAAAGCACATCAGGAGAAATCTTGAAAAGGAGCTAATAAGTTGGCATCGGAAAGGACCTCTTTTCAGTCTGTTTGGATATCATGCTATCTTGTTTCTCTCTTTCTGGTTTTCTTTTCTTTCGTTAGGTGTCCGAACGAATTCACAGGGGACCAGTGTCAGAACTTCGCAATGGCCAGCTTCTCCAGTATGTCTCTTTCCACTTCTCTCTTTCTCTGATTTGTCGTAGCACACTATGTGACACCTTTAAAGCAACTCTTTTCCAATTTGGAGCTTTCCCTCTTCTGCTATTTGTTTGAATGTTATTGTTGTCAGTGCTAATCTAAACCTAACTCACTGTGGGTCCAGGCAACCTCCAAATGTAAAGGAGGCGGGGGGCTGTGTCTGTTTATGAGTTTCCTCAATGTTCCATCCTCCTATGGGAATTTGCAGCTGTAAACTAAAAAAGGCATATTTTAAAGGGCCACTGATTGATTTTTAAGATTATCATGTCAGTGGATTAAGCAGGTGCATAGGTTTAAATTTTTGCAGCCAAAGAATCATTGATAGAGTATTTATCCTCTACAGTCCCCTGCTGTAGTGTAATAATATGTCCTTGGGCTAGAGCTGCAAATCTAAAGTATGTATGCTAGAATTTTGGGTCAAGGCTATAAGAACTATCAGTAATCTTGACTCCAAAATATGGTTGTAGTAATCTCTTCGTGCTCTCCATTGCTCTTCCTGTGTCTTAGGAGGTGCTGGGCAGAAGGGTTAATGAAACATGTCCACTTGTATCAATATGCAGACTTAGCAACTCAAAAACTCTACCTAGTTCTTAAGAAAATGTTGAAGAAATGGAGGCATTTGTCATATTTTCCCTTCCACCTTCCATGTGTACCTCTGTGAGAATTTGGTGCATTGGTGCCTCCATAGTTCTTTAGTCTAATGTGGTCATCTGTCTGCAGTAAAATGAAGATGAGTAGAGATGCCATGGTGGTTCCTGACGGAAAGCTAAACTAATTCATTGAGGGTGCTGCTAATCACAATGTTGACTGTAGAAACTTGCAGACAAGCATTAAAGTGGGGTTGCATACATAGGATTAGGCATTATTGCACCAACTTCCAGGAGATGGCTTAAGACTGTTCCGAGAACTAATACTAGTTTTATTTGAACTGGTGGACAAAAATCCCTGAATGGAAGTAAATAAAATATTTTGCAAGCTTTGCCTACCTACCAAATTTTACTGCAATGCAACATTAATAGTTTTTAGGGAAAGGATGATAGAACCCCAGTAAACATTGTCCGTGAAGGCCTGCACTCCATGTGCAGTACTCTGTTTCCCAGGTTATGTTTCTTAGTGACTTTAAAAGTATCTTAAAACATATAATAAGTTAGGAAAGGAAAAGAAAGATGGGAAAAGAAAAGAGAAAAGAAGAAAAAAAGATGGCTTCCAATCTACCTGTCAGCAGTTATATATGCTTACATTCATATTCATACCTCACTTTCTAATATTAACACCTCTTCTTTCCATAGTTAATTCTTTCTATTAATCAAAACCAAGGGTTACCAAGTCATTTTCTTTTATTCATCAACAGTCTATAAGGGGTCCCATTCTTTATGTAGGACTCTGTTAAGAGTACTCTGTAGTCCATAAAAGTTCATACTATAATAGATTTGTTAAGACACTGCAGGACTCTGATAAACTATTTAAAAACAACCTCAGTGTTATAAAAATACTTCTGCTGTTCCAATATTTGCTTTGCTTCCTTGCGTGTAGATGGGACAATACTCACATTCAGAAATATGTGCTCTTTATTGCACAGTTGGTAGCTTCTGTAGACAGTTACAGAAACATACTGTGAGAGCTTATGACTAAAATGACTTTTGATATTTTCCGAACTCAGACTTGTATGACCTGACTTTTTGGTGAGCCCACAATGAAATTTAAATTAAAAAAAATCAAGTTTAGAAGATAGTATTGGAATGAAGAAAAATAATTTTTAAAACAAATGGAGGAGGGGGAGACAAAGGCAATATTAAGATTTCCCTGTATAAAGGTATGGTACAATAGTCTCACCTGACCAGTATCTCACTTATGAGTATAACTTTAAAAAAGTTTAAGATGGGGTGGAGAAGATGTGGTGCATTGGCAGCATGTGGCCCCTAAGTCCTATTTGTATTCTAAAACCTCCCACCAACATTTCCCTGAAGCCCTGTGAAACCCATACAATGTAAAGAAAACAACTGATACAGTGATCTGCCCCCAAACTGCCACAAATAATCAAACCTCATCCACAAATGTGTGGGTTACTGAAAATCTTTCTCCTCAAATCTCCACCATCCCTGTCTTCATCTTCAGCCGTGAATTGACCCAAATTTTTGACTAGAAGTAACATGTTGAAACCTCCAGTGCACCCAGATGTGCTGATGCAGTGCATTGGTGGAAGGGTCAGAGGTGCAAAAATGGGTCCCTTGCCCCATGCACAGTTGCCCGCCCTGTTTAAGCCTTTGACCCTTTTTGAACTGTAGTCAGGAGAACTATCGGTGCATTTGTTTCATAATGCAAAAATGCATGTTAAACTATAGATCTAATAAACAACAAATTTTAAGAGCAATGTATTTCATATAATCGTTTATAAAATATTGTTAGAGATGTTTCAAGCACTAAACATGGGAAGGAGTACAGATTAAGAAAAGTAATTTGTGGATTAGCTAAAATGTAACATTTAATTAGTAACAATACTACTTAAAAGAAAGATTTATGACTGGATTTTCATCTTGGGTCCTATTGCCATTTTTTGTGGATAAATTATCTAACACTTGTTACAGAATTGCACGTGCAGCCATTTATTGATGGCTTGTTGCATGAAATTCTAATTTACCTCTGCATTTCTGTGATTTCAACATGAAGCTTACATTTTCTATATTGTAATTTGAGTAACATTTTATACAACAAGCAGTTTTCTCATTATTTTTGCAAAGATGTGTTCAGCATTCATTGCAAAGGTGTGTTTTTATTTGCAATTAAGGGGCATAAAAGCAAATAAAAGAAAAGAGCAAATAAGTAAATAGAAATAAAAACCACAATTTTCATTTATATACAATATACAATTATATAAATTGTATTGTATTTCCATTCCTGTTTCAGAATACAGTAAGAAATACAGTAAGAAATATAAAATAAATGACACTTGTTTCTAAATTTCCACAGTCAAAATATGATATTGGGCCAGTAGATATCTCAGAAACGAGTTATATTTGGCAAGTGAAAACATTAAACCTCACAAACAGAAATAAAATAAAAATAAATAAATTTATCACCTTTTTTTTTTTTTAAGAAAAAGAATCAGTAGTCTTCTACTGTTTCTCTAGCTAGTTCTCGTATTTTAAGCTTTCATTGTCTATGCAAGACTGGCATTTTGATTTCCATAAAATACTTCATTTAGACATCAAATGTCTTAGAGAACTGTAAAGTTGAAAGATGTCGCAAGGGTAATCTATCAGCAAGTAAGCAAAATTAATAACAATCTGACTGTTGAGCCCCTTTCCTTTATAAACAGAGATAGGGGCCATACCTGGATTAGAGTTACAAGTTTCTCAAACTAAGATTCTGTTTCTAACCCTAAGGGCCTAAGAACAGGATGGCTCCATCACCCTTGAGAACAACTTATCAGGGAACAAAGAAAGAGCAGTAGAGAAAAGACCCACTCAGCAGCCATATCTTCAAAGAAGCTACAAAAGGATATGAAAAAGGTTTCTCCTTGAGTAGTCGGACCAATTCTCTCCAGAGTGTTTATAATTTCCTTTTGGGTGCTTGGGCAATTATCAGCAAAGCAGGCCCAAGTGGGAGAACTAGATTTTGCTGTCTAAGCTGCAGTGTGAAACACACTGCACTCTTTGAAGGTTAATTATATATTAATCTGTAAATGGAAGCTAGCATTTTTGTCTTCGTAAGCAAATTTGCTGTGCAGTTAAAGATAGGTTATTGGATAATTGCACCATGAGAACTGAGGTCTTACCCATGACTGTCTGCTATCAACCATAAAGGAAGAGAATTGGGATGAAAGTGCAGGTGCATGGAGAATAAGTTGTAAGTGAGCAGCATGTCAATGGGAGCTGGTAAAACAGCAATGGCAATTGTCCAGGTCTCCTGACATTGTTGAACTGCAACCCCCAGCATCCCTCCACTGTCTATTCTAGCTAAGACAGCTGGAAATTGCAATCCAACAACATCTGGGGTTCCACACAGTTCCGACCCTTGTTGTATAATATGTAGCACAGAAATTAAGACTAGCGCCTTAACAGTTTCCATACATCCTGGGCATGAATGTGTTTTGAAACTGCTTTAATCTTTAACCTTCTTTTAAAGAGTATATGTTTGTGCACGCACATGCTGCCATGGTGGAAAGGCATTGATTCTAGGGGGGGGGGGGGAAAGGCATTCACTGATTTCATTCAAGCAGGAATGCCAAAGGTGGGTTAGATGGACACAAGTACAGTGGGCCCTTCCCTTACATGGTTCCAGATCCCCCGCATAAGGGGAATTTCGCGTATGCTCATGCCCCATTGGAAACAATGGTGTGTGTGCTTAGGGTGCCATACGGGCACACATCATGGGTGCACACACCATACTTTATTGTTGAATGACTTCAGCATAAGCTTGAAGCCAGATATAGTGTGCCCGATATGGCATGGGTGCACTGTGTGTGTGTGTATATATGTGTGTGTGTCTGTGTATAAAACAGAACTTCCAATAAACTTCAAGTGAGGGCTACAAGTTTGGTGCCCTCATGAACCTGTAATAGGAGATTGAAACCAGACTCCAAAGATGAATCATGATGTTTTCCTGTCACGTGGGACAATGACTGGAAAGCCCATAGATGGAATTCTGCTTCCATATCCCAAAGATATCTGACATTCTTACTCCCCTTATGATCACTGGCTATCAGGGCACAGCTGGATCAGGGATCATTGAAGTAGCATGTGCCAATCAGCTCTTATAGCTGGGTCAGTATATAGTGTTGTCAAATAGAGTAGGAGAGTGGGTTGCCACTCTGGAGAAGTGTTGTGGCAGTGGGCTGTATGGCTGTGGAGGCAACATTCAACTTTGCTGTGGCAGCTTGAGTCTCCTGGGTGACTGCACCTCACCAGGAAATGGACAGGGAGAGCATATTCCTGTGTCTTCTGCTCAACCTCTGAACAGCTTTCAGTATCATCAACCATGGTTCTCTTCAGGGCCACAACACTGAGTTGGAACTTGGAGGCACCTGTTACAGTGACTCCATGCCATCCTAGAGAGACAACCCAGATGGTGGTGCTGGAGGAGTCCAGTTCAACTCTGACCAGTGAAATATCTCTGAGCTCTGTTTTTTTTTTTCTCTCCCACTTTATTCAACATCTACATGGGGTGTGGTGCCACTTGTATGCTGATAAAACACAACTGTAGTTCTTTTTTCCTCCATCCTAAGACAGTGGCTGGCATCAGTAATAGAAATAATAAGAGTGAGTGGTTAAAGATTTATCCAGTCAATACAGACTGCTCGGTCAAAAGGCAAATTAGGGAACAGAGATTCAACCTGTCCTGAAAACACAACTTGACAGATCGGAGGTATTCTTGGATTAGGCCTTGAGCCTGGAGCCCCAGGTTTCTGTGGTGGCCAGGGGTGTCTTTGCACAGTTGACAGTAGTGCAGCAACTGCCCTTTCATGGAGAAGTCTGAGCAGGCTGTGGTGGCACATGCCCAAGTTAACATCCTGTTTCGATTATGTGGGGCTGCCTAAACAGAGTGTTTGAAAACTTCATTTAGTACAAATAGCTACAACTATATTGTTAGCTGGGGCTATTTACAGTGACAGTACAACTCCCTTGCTACAACATTTCCATTGGCCACTGGTCTCTTTCCAGGCACAACTCAATGTGCTGGCATAGGTCCAGTCTATCTGACAGATCATCTCCTCCCATATGCAGGGAGCCTGACCGGTCTCTTCTCTCAGTTGCACCTCCTTTAGAAGGCACATCTGGTGGGTATGTGAGACAGGACTTTTTTGGCAGCTACCCAGGCTCTGGAACTCACTTTCAAGAGAGGCTAGAATGGCTCTTTCCTTGCTGCCTTTCATCTGATGGGCAAGGCCTTTCTTTTTTAATTGTGACAGGCTTTGAGGAACTAAAGAAAAAGTTTTCAGTGGCATACCGTGCCACTTATAATTGTACTGTTTTTCAATTGCTTTTTCTTATCTTTATTTGCTTATATTCCCCCCTATTATTTAGAGATTAATTACATTTTAATGTTAAGTTTTTCCTTTGTTACAGCTATATTCTATTTGAATCACAGTTTTATAGCTATAACAATATGTTTATAACTATATTGTATTTGAACCACCTTGAGTCTCAGTTTTTTTTTTTTTTAAGAAAGTCGGGTTATAAATAAAGATAACAACAACAACAACATGGCTCTCTGACAATTAGTTTTATAATGAACTTTAAGGACCCAATCTTTACATAAATGCTGTATCACCTTTTTAAAATGATTAGTTGCAGGGGCATTCTGAAGAAACAAACCAGAATGCACACTGTAAGGGAAATTACAATATGGATTATATAATGAGAGAATTGGGTATATTTTTAAAACGATAAATTGCACTGATAGAAGAGAGAGAAACAATTTGAAAAATGTGGGTACTTGTTCTCAAGAGAGGGGATGAGGAAAACAGAAACAATTTTGATTCGTGGGCTAGGGTTGTTTCTGTCATCCAGTTTCCCTGTTATCTGGCTTGATAGGCATTTTATTATTAATCTTAAATCATTAACATACATGGAACCTAATGGAGTTCCATAGGCAAGAGGAGACATATCTTTGACCCTGAGGACTATATTACTTCCATAAGTAATAATGTACCTCCTGAAGTTTTCAGTATGCCCTTTCATAATGAAAAAGTTCCAGAGCACTTTGCTATTGTGATACTTTCTATGCAAGGATGATGTTGCTTCTCTCTACCAATGTTATGGTGTTTGATATTTTGTCCTAACTCACCCCTTTCACTGTAATATTTCTGTAATATGAATGTATTCTCACACCACATTTTCCAGACTTTGAGTGTATACTCCCAGTTGCTTCTTCTAATAAATACCTGCTTGCAAAGGCAGAAACAGGTTAGTTGGAAAACAGCATTAGAAATTAAGGGCAATCTATTTCTCATACATGGCAGTTCCAATCTGGTTTCCAAGGAATTGGATTTACAGTTGTTAGTCCCAAATAGAGTAGCGTATGCAAGGGCATATTGAATCAACCCTTGGAAAATCCCAATGATGCAACTGAGTTACTCTGGCTGGGACTCGAAGAATTGTTTCTTACATTTTATTGAAAATTAAGAATGTTGCTTTTGTTTTAAGGCAAACAGCCCTTCACTCAGGAGGTGCCTTGAGCAGTTATCAGAGGCAGAACATACTCTTCCCTAATCATTCCTGGTTTGAGAATGGAATAGTTAAGAAACCTTGATCTGTTAAGAAAAGAAAAAGAATGAGAGTATTGTTGGGACAAAATAGGCTCAAGAGGAGCTGTTGTTTGACCTTGTTAGGCCTTTATCACAATCCAAAAAGGTGTGGAGATCCATCTTTACACAGTGTTTCTACATTTGTTAGATTAGGACAGTTTCTGGTTGTGGCCTCATCTTGGTTATTATTGCAATACCTTGTTTTGCTTAGCATTCACTAACTTCCTTATTTCTTTGTGATACACTAGTTTACTACTCTACTATATTTTTAAAGATATGCTAGCTGGTTAGCAATGCTACCTGTAACTGTTTATGGTTTCTCAGTATATGTGTAATTGGAGCCTATGCATTCTTAATGTCTGAATTTCAGATTTTAAAAAAGCCACAAAACAAAATCCAATCTCCAGTCAGGAGCATTTATACTGAAATATCTTGTCCTCCAGTTCATTTTCTATTTTCCATTTGCTATATAGTTTGAACCATGATGCATAAATGTTACTAGACAACAGCACTTTATGAATCTTAATGAAGGTTTCTTCTTCCCACAAATGATCACTTCACTCAATAAAATCCTAATAGCCTGATCCCAGGTATGCTCTTTCAAAAATGAGTCTTTTTAAACATTTCTGAACAAGTCACTTTTAAGGAGATTATCTCATTGTATTTAAAGCGACTTATTCCCAATGGGATACAGTCACATTTAATTTTAAAAGTGGGTGTTATTGCACGCAACTGCAGCTAGGCGAGTGCAACTTGTATGCAGCCTGGCTCCCAGCCGTGCTTATCCAGCAGCTTTTCAAAAACGGCAAGCTCCCATTTGTGAAAAGTGCAGCTGGGATCTCGGCTGCATATGGGTTGCACTCACCCAGCCATGACTGTGTGCGATAACACCTGCTTTTAAAATTAAAAGTGACTGTATCCTGTTGGAGATAAGTCATTTTTAATACAATGCGATAATCTCCCAAGTGTTCAAGATTCAGCTGCAAATGGGTCTCGCATGAGTTTCATGTTGCTATAAATATTACTGTATGTCCAGTTATCCTCAGGTCATTCAGAAGTTGTTTGTTTAATATTTCTACTTGCCATTGAGAGCCATACAGTACTAACAGGCATGCCTCTTCTTGACGAAGTCCCAATTGCCTTACAGTTTTCCTAGACATCTCTTTACATGGTGGTACAGCCTTTTTAGTATTTGTGATGACAATACTGTTTTCTTTCTTATTGCTTCTGTGACGGTGACCTGAAAAAAGAAAGCTGTTCTAACTGCAAAGTATGTTTATGTTATCTTAATGTTTTGACTTTTCTCTTTTATAAAACTGTTTCTTTTTTGTCTTTCTCTTCTTTGTTCTTTTTCTGCACTGGCAGAGCATCTTGGATTAGAATTAAAGGGTATGGATTAAACCATTCATTTGTTAATCAGACATCATTAAGACCTGCCCACAGTCCTTCACATTATATATTTACAGCTTTAATGGGATGACCAAAAATCAGCTTTTCTCTTCTGCTTCTTGCACAATGAGGACAAAAAATGTCCTACATTTACATTTTTGTAATATTTGTCTTAGTTGTAAAATACGTATATTCCTTATAAAACATCTGCATGAGCAGCACTTGCCTAATAGATAACCATACCAACCTAGCTCAAGTGATATTAGACTCACCACATTTTAACTTCAATCATGCATTCTGCTTGTAAATTCAAAAGCTGGAGAGGTCAGTTTGGAATGTCACCACCTTGTGCCATATCCATTGTGGACAAGCACTCCAGTAAAGAATAGGCTGGTATTAAAGAAACTAGAAGTTGCAGCAAATCAACAACACCTCTGAAGGCTCTTGAAAAGAATAGAAGGACAACTAAGATGGTGAAGGGTCTGGAAACCATGCCCTATGAGGAACACCTTAGGGAGCTGGGTATGTTTAGCCTGGAGAAGAGGTGGTTAAGATGTGATATGATAGCCCTGTTCAAGTATTTGAAGGGATGTCATGTTGAGGAGGGAGCAAGCTTGTTTTCTGCTGCTCCAGAGACTAGAACACAGAACAATGGATGCAAACTGCAGGAAAAGAGATTCCACCTCAACATGAGGAGGAACTTCCTAACAGTAAGGTCTGTTTGACAGCGGAACACACTCCCTTGGAGGGTGGTGGAGTATCCTTCCTTGGAGGTCTTTAAGCAGAGGCTGGATAGCCATCTGTCGGGGATGCTTTGGTTGGGAGTTCCTGCATGGCAGGGGGTTGGACTGGATGGCCCTTGTGGTCTCTTCTGACTCTATGATTCTATGACAATAAACATGGGAATTACATTTCTCTTCCTTTCTGATGTCTTTCACGTTCCAGAATTGCAGCACTGATACCACTTGAAATACTATAGTTACATCCTATACAAATTTAGGATGTATAGCTTCATGAGGTACTCTTTGCCGCAGAGCTCTAAGGCCTATGACCAAACTATGACCCTGGGACTCCATAGGATGCAAGCTGTAATTATGGACTGTGAAAGAGACCACTGCCTTACTACATTTCATTTCATTTAAGGCTTGTTTAGAATAAATGTGTTTATAAATATAGCTCCATTTGGGTGGCTATATTGAAATGTATAACATAACAGTACTGCAGTAGCATGTACCACACACTAGTTCAGATAAGTTTACATTGAGTTGTATTCGATTAGCCCTTCCAAGCAGTGGAATAGTGCTTACGAGTAGAAGGCGGAGTGAGCAATTCCCTTTTCTCTGTAGCCCCCATGAGAAACCCTCCGGAACTGTAGTGGAGAGCTTCAGGAGGGAGGAAAGTTAGGGAAAGTCTTTCCTCATTACAATTGCCTAATTTAATCTAGTCATCAGCCTTTCCCCCACCCTTCATACAGCATAATAGCAGAAACTGGCTATTGTACCACGTTGTTACCTCACTTAGGATAGGAGTTTATCAGACGGGAGGATTTTCTCTTTATTTCGAATGGAGCCAATTGGAGCCAATTCGAATTCACGTGTATTCGCTAGTTTAGCAAACTTACGTGAATTCCAATTGCATCTGGAATGCGTTCAGAATGACTTCCCATTACCTGAAAATGACTGCCCATTGCCCGAAATTGCGTGAGATGCTTTAATATGCAATAACATAAAACCCACAATTGCGTTCGGAACGACTTCCCTTTTGCCTGAAATTGCGTGAGATGCTTTAATACGTAATAATGTGAAACCCCATGATTGCATTCGGATTGCCATTAGATTATACTTCCAATTTCCGTCGTCTGATAAACTCCTTACACAAATTTCAAGAAGAGACAAATTTCAGCTCTTCAGTTTAACAAACAATAAAATCTTTGCGCACACACATATCCAAAACCTGATGATGTCTCATGGGTGTCTCCAGGAGAAAACCCCATATTATCCCTCTTCCCTCCTGTGGTCTTCTGCTCTTCCTACTTCGAGGTGAAACTTTAAAAACAACAACATAATGGATTATATGACCACGTTCCTGTACACTTTTACTGTAGTATAAATATACATCAACATAGTTATGCTGGACCCCACAATTGCACGACTAATTACATATCAGGTAAAGGACTTGAATTCTCACCTATTGCCTGATGGTTGGTTAGTGCCCCATCTACCATGCCACAAATGAGAGAGAGGGCTTGTGGAGCTGTTGGCGGAACTTATGACTGCATTTGTAAAATTTCAGAGAAAGTGTAACCATTTGAGCAATCATTTTTATGCTAGGATAGGGCTGCAACAGGATTCTGCCCTATACTAGAAGTATCATGATCCTGCTGCTATCTGTTCCCCGTCTCTTTGGATAGCAAGGCCATGAAACATTTATACGTGCCTAAATAGCCAGAGAAATCATCCCTATATCTCAAAAAAGAGTGCTGATGAGAAGGATGAAAGCCAAACTATGTCTGTCCATCAATGTCCTGTCTTAACACCTCTGGATAACCAAGTCCATGTGTTGAATGTGTTTTCGCAGAAAGGCGAAAGTTATTTAAGCATATCTGGTGCATTTTCAAAACATTTTTCCTGTGTAGAGCAGAACACACTAGGAACCCCCTAGAAACAATGCTTTGAAAAAGTCCTACTATACCATTCAAACATTGGTTCCTGCTTCCTATATCTCACCATCCCAAATCATTTACCTTGTACATGTCAGCGTAAGTGCATCAGTTTAAGTTTCAACTGCTGTCTTCCATGAATTTTCTGTATATTTTGCTTTATGCATTAGCAAAAGACTATAGTGCATGTATGCTGATCCCTCCATATTCACTGGAGTTAGGGGCACAGAACCCCTGGGAATGTTGAAAAAACAAAAATAACAAAAACACTGTTTTTCCCTGCGAGAACACCTCTCTAGGAATCTCTAGGTCCTCCAGTGCAACTCTGAGGTCAACATCTGCCAGACATTGATACAGAATTGCACTGAAGGAGCTACAAATGCCTAGTGGAGTGTTCTCTCTAGGAATCTCTAGGTCCTCCAGTGCGACTTTTGGTTGAAGTTGACCATAGAGTTGCGCTGGGGGACCTAGATATTCCTAGAGAGAACATAATAATGAGATCCATAAATAGTTCATTTCAGGACAGTTATTCTACATATGGAATCATACAGGTCTATTTGACCTTGGTCCTAATGGAATTGTTTCTTGCAAAATGACATTACAAGGGAGGAGGTGTACATATCACACCTGTACATTGCTCATTACTAAACTATTCTCGCATCTGCAGGCTTAAAGGTTCACTTGTCATTGATTGTATAGGATTCAGTCCCAAGAATCTTGTTTTCTGCATTCAGATTTATGGCACATGAAACATTCAGAATATAAAATGCCTTTAAAGAGGCTGCAGTTCCCCCCATATTTCTCCTTCCTAAGAGGTCTTTAAACAGAGGCTGGATGGCCATCTGTCAGGGATGCTTTGATTGGGATTTCCTGCATGGCAGGGATTGGACTGGATGGCCCTTGTGGTCTCTTCCAACTCTATGATGCTATGATTCTATAATGGGATTAACAAAAGGAGCTTTAAAGACATTCTTGGTGTTTTCTTGGTATCACTTTTAAGACATCAGCAGAGTTGCAGGGGCATTGGGTAGATGGTCATTCCAAGAATGTGTTTATCATCCCATGTTGCTAGTTTTAAGGGAAGCAACATGGCGGAAAGTATTTAGACTTGATTGATCCCAAAGGTCCCTTCCTTCCCATGCTGCATCTAGTCTAAATCCTGGTCAGGGGACTTTACATGCTCCCTCTTTCTCTTGGCTGGGTAATGCTGGTTTGTAAATTAAACTAGGAAGACATTGGTAGGACCGAAGTGTTGAGGAGATCCATTTTCTAAGGAAAACCCATGTTATTCATCTGTAGAAGCATGATAGAAAAAACATCAAATATATGTGTTCAGGTCATGCTTATAATGATACTATTATTAATCTTTTACTTTCATTTATAAATGTTTTTAGAACAACATATCATTTATAAATATTTTTGAGGACAGAACTACTGGGCCTGAGTGGAACCAGCCTAATCCTTATGGAGTGTTTGTCACTGTTTACAAATTTCCACAAAATTATGCAATCCTTAGTCATGATGACTCCAAACTAGCCTATGTGAGCTTATTGTCCCCAGTCCCCCCCCCCCCATTTGTCATGGGAACTAAGGACTCCTTACCAAAGGAATGGCTATCCCACCCCATATCTTGTGCTGACAAAAATACTGGAACTGGAGGAGAGTGGGGTATTAGATTTAGGTTGCAGTCCACTCATCTAGGAGTAAATACTGTGTAGTCACTGGGACTCTTTCCTGAGTATACATGTGTAGAACAGGACTAGACGATAAATTATCAGTCCTTCAGAGGTGGTGTTTTTCAATGAATGAAAAGTATAATGTAGAAGGTGGCCTTCAATTGACAGTAGAATCAAACCAGTGCTGCTGATTGAAATATGATTTCAATTATTGGAATTGAAGATTTTTTTCATCCCTTAGCTTTCACATTTGTTGCTTTCTAAAAAGAAAAACCTTTCTTTCTAGGTTGACTGTTCTACAATGAACATCCCTTGCCATCTTGTCTTTTCACCACTACCCACTGACTGTGTTTCCTCTAGTACCCATGGATAACATTAATTCACATGTACTGGATTGCTCTTTACATGTTATTAGAGAATGATAATTTGTTTGTTGGATGTAAATTATATGCGTGTACATGGATGTGTGTGTGTTTATCAAATGAAAGTGTTACCCAACTGTTGTGCAAATTTCTTACAACCTAACTGAATTTAGAATTTTTAAAAAAATAGTCCTTTATGTTCTTTCCGTCATTGCCCAAATCCATATAAATGCACACTTTATAAATTTTCTCAGAGCCAACTGACACATTTCTTTTAATTAAAAATGTTGGTCTCCAGTTCCTAATAGTTCTTTATTGTTCTAAAATATCATCATTACATAGTAATTAATAAATAACTCTTCAGTCATGAATCTTTTCTTTTTGAACATGGCTTAAGATCGAAATTCATAAATTCACAAGAATCTCCAAGAGTTCCTGATGTGGACTTAGTTGTTTTCAATATACATAAAAGTTTAGTGACCAATCTGAAAGTTATTATTTGGTGCATTCTTAAAGAATTCTATTAAATCTGTCATCTTTTGCATAAAACTAAACCATGTATATAGCAATCCATGACAGCAATCCATCATAACAAGATTTATTTGCTGTTTATAAGACTTTAGTATTCTCAGCTGTGAAAAAGAGATTGTCAGACATTTAGAAATTATGGCATTTACCTTGATGTTATCGAATTTACTCTTTGGTGCTTTAGATCAAGATTATGTTTATGGAGACTGACAATCTGAATGCAGTAGTGGGATGGAGGATGTTATGCATGGCATAATAAATGGTCAATATCACCCTGAACCCATTAATTCATTTTTTTCCATTTATTTATTTCTGATGAAAGCAATGGGACTTTTTTAAACACTTGATTTAACTTTAAGTGTAGGACATTCTTCAGAAAGCGATTTTATTTTGAGGGATGCAAAATGGGAGTCTGCATATATTTCTCATCTCTGATTGCACAGAACACCTTTGTATAGTTTTAAGCATGGAAATTATCCTGCCACTCAAAATCAGAGTAATATACATGGGTTCATATATATGTCTTTTATATGTTGAGAATTAATGGTAATATATGTGCAGGCATTGGCCATGTGGTTTGCACATTTGGTGAAAGGGAAGCAGTTAGTCAGCTGCTAGTTAGCTTAAGCTGCAAAACAGAAGATTCTATAAAATAAGTTGAGAGGTACTCATATTTTTAACTAGAGGATGGGTGCTTGGACCGTCCACCTCTTTCCAAGACATGGAGTTTTCCTACATATCTCACTAAGAGGTAGGTTTATAATAACCCTCACTTTCAAAGGGAAGTATGCATTTGTGATCTTAATGTTTTTGCCAGGAGAGGCAGTGAAATTACAATTACTCTGAGAGCTTAGTTGTTTGAAGGAAAGCACCGTATTTGTGCTACAGCCCCCTAGGCATTTTCCCATCTGAGACTAAAACTAAACCTGGAAAACCAAGATTGTCCAGTTAAGTTCATTTTATAAATGCCTCTTCACCACTTTCTCTTCTGTACCACCTAGATTTGGGGGGAGGGAATCTTTTGTGGACAACATTACCCACCACTCACCCAGTCTGGAAGGGTAACATAAGCTTTGGCCCAAGGAGTAATCCGATATTAATATGGATGGCAGGAGAGAGGCCCGAGGAAGAATTAACTCTAATGTCTGATAAATACTTAAAGTGAAGGTTGGTACATTTTGGAATAAAATTTGAGCTGTAAATTATTTAGGATATTTTGGGAACCATGATGGCCATATATCACTGTTGCTACAAGGCCTATGGGTAGAGAAGTAGTATTCTTTCACAATCTGCAAGGCACCAGAGGCTGATAGCAACCACTGGTGAAAGCTCCTGAGGCTTGAGCCCCTCTTTCTGAAAGCCAGGGCCTGACCCATACATCACAAGCCCTTAGTTATGATTCATAAACCGTCATATCAGCTGAAAGAGTACTGAATTTTTCACTAAACTCTTGCATTTGTTTCACATACCCCGATAGAAAGCATTTAGAAGGACGACATTCAGGATATTTGTGATTGTTAGTCTCTAAAGAATGTTGAAAGATGAGCTTTTATACTGTCATTTCTAATTAATATGAGCGAGGAAAAATCAGAGTAGGAAAGACATTTTCCAAATACAATGTATGTCTACTTAGCTGTAAACTCTACAGCATTCAGTGACCAAGGAGTTTATCACATGGCTTAAAAACCCGACTGACTCCTGCTGTGTGGAAGTCTCTTTCGGGATAAAGTTGGGTATTATCACACACAAAATGCTGGCCATGCTGCCGCCCGGCTGAATCTTGGCTAACTTCCGGCTAGAAGCTGCACTCAGCCAGCCTCTTTTCAAAACTGGGAAGCTTCCGGATTTGCAAATCAGCTACCTGAGTGTGACTTTTAGCTGGAAGTTAGCTGGGATTCAGCCAGGTGGTGGCATCAGCAGTATTTTGATGTAATAATACTCGACTTTATCCCAAAAGAGACTTTAATGCAGCAGGGGTAAGTCAGATTTTTAAGGCATGCAATAAACTTCCAAGTGGATGCAGGGCTGCACAGTAAATTTGGCATGTCTTCCTTTTATGAGATCTTTTTTTAGCCCCCGGTCTTGAAATATTAGTAGCACATCCCCAGCCTTGATCCATACATAGACACTGTGACAGTTCTACATACAGAATACTGTAGGTGGTAGGACACTGGGGAAATCATGGCTCATTTTTCAGCTTTTCACTGTACATAACCTGTGCAAACCAGAATGTTTTAGCACATCCAAAGTGAAAATATGAAGTCAGATTATTGATAGTTCCTGATTTCTCAGTCATGTGTAACACATAATGGTAATGAAGCTGTGGTAGCACATTTTCTTTTTTTTAATTATTTATTTCTTATGATTTTGTACTTAATATTAAACTTCATAGCAGACTATACACTCATATTTTAAACCCTTCACAACATTGTGTGTGGGGTTGTTTGTTTTTCTATAGTTGTGGCCAAATCAAAGTGCTTAGACTCTTATTGTCTAATAAAAATAATTCACAACCCCATGGGTAGTAATCCCAGGTTTCACACTGGCCTGCCCACACAGCTTTTCTGCCCAAGAGCTTTCAAAGAAATGTTAGGTTTCTACTGGCTGAAAAAGTACTAGCTGATTCTCAAAGAGAACCAAAGGCTTCTGTAAATCTTCTGGCCATTCAGTTCTCCCATGTGATTTCAGTTGCACGAGGGAGGAAAGCTTGCAACAAGTATATTGTGTATTTCGGTTGGCCAATAAAGATATAACAATATGAGGGAGAGGTGTACAGTATGTTGGTCCATCACCCTCACTTATTGCATCCCTATGCCAAGGCCCACTGCCACCCATGCACTGGAGGGCAACCCTCTGAAACAGGCTCTTTGTGGGAATTGTGTAAGCTCCTTGCTTGATTTTCAGATTTTCAAAGGAGAGAGACTTCTTGGTGGCTGCTCCCAGGTTGTGGGATTCCCTTCCATAGGAAGCTACGTTAAATGGTTTCAGCGAGTCTTTTTATGATGGGTGCGCACTGGAAAGTTGTGGTCATCTTTAATGCGGTGCTTTCATGCCTTCTAAAACCAATGGCATTTTATATGATATCTTGTTTAATTGTGTTTTACCTTTGTTATCATTAGGTTTTTAGCTTTAAGTTGTTTCAGCCTTGGTGTAAGGTGCCTTGGCTCCCATGTCAGGTGAAGGGCACTATATTAATTAATTAATTACTTAATTAGAACATCGTAGAGCTAGGGTTCTAAATCAGATAAGGGGACTACATATTTACAGCTGGCTCCCCACCAGGAGATGTTTGCCCTCCAAATGTGGTGGGTGATGGGGCTCTGCTCAGGAATGCGATAGAGAGAGCAGGTGTGGCTAGTATGCTCTTCTGCATGTGCCCATGTAGTTCTAATCGCAGAGAGGAACTGAATGCCAAAACTGGGATGGTTATTCCTGGAATAAGCCATCTTTAATCACGATGCATATGAAAATTGCACAAATGCCTCTGGATAATGCCCATTTAACTCCTGATTTTCTCCATGTGTGATAAAGTCCTGGGACTAAACTAAAGGCCCAGGTAAATATTACCCAGCAATATGTGTGACACAACTCCAGTGGCTGTTTTCTTGCAGAAAAGCCACTATACAGTAAACAGTTTTCAATGGGAGCCAGTGGGTGGTAGGAGGGCTAAGCATCCCTCTTTCCTCCTGTTTCTCTCCACTAAATTGTCCCCTTTCAAAGTGGCTGTTCCTTAATCAAAGCAGTGCAGCTGTGCTTCTGTTCTGTCACAAAAGCGCATCACACATATTTGTAGAAAACATTTATTTGGGACATGTGGCCTACTTTCCCTTCCAATGCTATATGATCAGGAGGCATGCAAGCAATTTCATGATTAAAGAAAGCATGAGGAAAAAAGAGTGAAAACCAGTACAGATACACGCTCATCTTTTGATGTCAGAAGAATCACTGTGCTTAAATGTATTTTACACAGCACTAATTCTCTGGAATCCCCAACACTGTAGTCGCTTAAAATGTGCTAGTAATACATAATATGATGGACATAGAGAGGGTAATGTAATTTGTACAAAGCTTCTGTTTCAGAGTCGTTCTTCCCACCATATCTGTATTCAGTGGCATGATTCTTCTGTCATGTGAACAACTGTAACCTATTAAAACGAATTAAACATAATTGGAGAATCATTTGGAATAGACAAATACAATATTTCATTAATTTTAAAATTAATAATATGTTCTCAGTAGCCATTTATTCTTTATATACCTTGCTTAGGTACTCCGCTAATAAAAGCAATCCCCCTCTCTACCCTATTGCACTGTCCATACAACTATCATTCTCACATTGTGTATGTTTTCTTAGGAAAAGAATACTAAAAGGTGGTTGGGCCCATTCCTTCCTCTGAAATATAGCCTACAGCTTCTGGTATTCGTTGGGTTTCCCACCCATAGACTAGCCAGGGCTGATCTTCCTTAGCTTCCAAGATGGACAGTATCTGGTGTCTTCAGGGTATTTAGGCTCCTTCAGGGTAGATGGCCAAGAAAATTAGTAAATTAGCTGTGATTTTTTGACTTAGCTTCATTGAACCTATCATGATGTTTTCTTGATAAGATTTGTTCAGAGAAGGTTTGCCATTGCCTTCCCTTTTATGGCTGAGCCGGGAATTGAACCCTGGTCTCCAGATCCGTAATCCAGCGCTCAAACCACCATGCCACACTTGGTCTCTACAGATACTGTTATTTATCCAAAAACAGATTCCTGAATTTCAGAATCAGTTAAAGCAGATTTGGAAAAAAAAATTAAGTTACTTGCTATTCTGCAAAGCTTTTTCTGGGCTCATGTTTTTTTAAAAACTGAATGCAGCAGTAAAGCCAAAGTAATAACATTATATGACAAAACAAAAGTAATTACTTAAAAAGCAACAGATAGCGGGGCAGCATATAAAACAATAACTAAAGTTAAGTTGATGGCCAAATGATAGCAAGGATATGGTCACATATCAAGCTTGTGAAAAGGGAATATTAATTTCTACTCATTCCCCATTTCTAATGGACACCACACATCTTCATCTTCACTCGTAGCCATCCATGGTCCAAACACAAATAGTAACGCTTACTGCTTATTATTATTATTATTATTATTAATATTATCATTATTATTTTCTTATATCCCACCTTTCTCCCAATATAGGGACTCAAGGTGGCAAACGACAAGTATAAAACAATACAATTTTAAAACAGTACAACAATGTTAAAATATATAAATATAAAATTTAAACACCAATTAAACAATTTTAAGAGTTAAACAGTTATAAATTAAAACATATAACATGTTAAAAATACAAACCATTAAAATTTATATAGCACAACATTAAAAACCCAGCCCGTATCAGCTTAAAAGGCTTGACTGAACAACAATGTCTTAATATGGCATCGGAAGGATAGTAGGGATGGCGCTATCCTGGCCTCCCTAGGGAGGGAGTTCCAAAGTTTGGGAGCAGCCACTGAGAAGGCCCTCTCTCTTGTTCCCACTAAACTCACCTGAGAGGGTGGTGGGATAGAGAGAAGGGCCTCTCCAGATGATCTCAATATTCGGGGGGGGGGCTTGTACAGGGAGATATGGTCCTTCAAATAGCTTGAACCCAAGTCAAGGCCATACATAGGTTGATCAATAACTGTTACAATCAACCATTTTGCACCTGGAAATGCAAGTAACCCAGGTGACTTCCTATGCTGCTCACCAGGGTAGTCTCTAGTATATTCTCTATTCTGTTCCTTCAGATTAAAATATTTTATCAATTTGCACTGTCGTGAACAATGCAATAATGATACAGTCTCTCTGTGTTCTTCTGTTCCCTTGGCTGATGCATGGTCTCTCTCGTGACCCCCTCCCTCTCTCTGTGTCCAAAATAGATATTTGAGGTGACATCAATAATGGTCAGTCTCTTTCTAGGCGTTTTGAGTGTCTCAGTTCTGCCACTTCCAGTAGCATTAGCATGTGTGTGCATGTCTTTATTATAATAATTAATATCCTCCCTGTGGCTTTTTTGTCAACAGAAGCTGCGTCTCATCAAGTGCTTCTGCATACCAACATTAATTTTCTATAATATTTGGGAGAGCTTATTTAAGCACGAAAAGACATGCTGCAAGTCAATAGTATGGAAAGTAGCCCATGATGGCAGTAGTAGTATGCTTACATTATACAAAGCTGTTCAATACAAAAGGAAGAGAACCATCAGAAAACATGAAGGGATGTTTCTGAAAGGAATAAGATCCCGTGTTTTCTTTGCTTTTGTTTTAAATTCACAGGCTCAGGAAGTGCTAAAAGGGAATATTTGTAAAAAAATAAAAAATAAAAATGGAGAAGAATAGCTATAGCTAATGTAGAGTGAATCTTAAGAAAATAGCCTATTAAATCCCAGTTTCTTATTCACAGTTCTTATCTGAGATGGATTTTTAACTGCTCATTCTTTTTATGTCCTTTGCAGAAGCTGAGGAGCTGTATCAGAAGAGAGTTCTAACCATTACTGGGATTTGTGTTGCGTTGCTTGTGGTGGGAATAGTGTGTGTGGTAGCTTATTGTAAAACCAAGTGAGTGGCTTTTATTAATACTAAACAGTCCTTTATATACACTGAAAATCTGTGTCATTCTTACAGTTCTAGTGCTTCCTAGTGTTAGTATACAACTATTTCCTTGATCTGTGGGGGGAAATCACCCTGAAAGGTAGCAGTTGAAAATCAGTCCGCTAGCAAAGCCATTATGTAACATGAGAGCTACAAGGGGAATAAAAATAATAACAGGGTATATATTGTAATGTAAATGAAAAAGCCATGCAATACCTAGGCATATTAAAACAAATTATTCAAATCTTACTATGACTGCAAAATGATAGACATATTAATAAAAAACTAAAATACAATAACATTCAATACAAGAATTATACAGGAAAACCAATCGTGATGAAATAAAGTCAAATAATTAGAGCAACTAATTGGCAAAAAAATTAATGGCAAGAAGTTAACCGAAACATTAGAACAACAAGGTGGCAAAAACACAGGATTTCTAGATAACCTAACCTAACATAATCTATTTTTAAAAAATGTGGTAAAGTTCTGGTAAAATTATGGAAATGTACAAACATTTCAATATGTTGTTTTTTTTAAAAAAATGTTATAGGTTAAAAACTGTGTCAGCAAGAATTTAAGAATGGTGTCATCAACCCAAATATTTTTTTAAAATAACTTCCCTATTTAATATTAGTGCTATTAAACAAATATAGTTCCTTTAAAAAAAAGATGAAAGGGAGCCCTTTAATGTTAATTTATGTGGTTACTTAAATGAACATGTTTGTTAAAAAGGAATAACTAGAATGGTAATAGTGTAGGTGTCCAAGCCACGGTATAGTACATATTCTTTGAAGGCCATATGATTCTCTAAAGGGCTAAAAACCCTTCAAAAGAAGCTGGAAATGTTTGCTTTAAAGTGTTTTTTCCCCTTGGCTTTGTTTGTTTGTTTTTGTTTTTCACTTTTTTTGTAACTTGCCTTTGTAAGTCAGTGGCAAACTGGGAAATCTTTAAAACAAACCTTTCCAACTTGTTTTCAAGGCTTTATCTGATGGCTGGTCCCGGGATGAAGGAGCAAAACTGTCCCTTTGACCTGCCAAAATGTAAGGCAATAGGCTCCCCAGCGAATCTCTGCTCACATCAAAGGCATGTCTCTCAGAACAAGGAAAAGAGCAGCCCTAAGAGCCCTCACATGTTTGTGCAGTCCTACCATTCCATCTGTGTGTTTCAGATGGCATATGTAGCTTGGCCAAGCAAAAGATCCACTTGAAGACAAAAGAACAAATGGCAGAGATGACGCCCAAATGCAACAAAGACCAGGCAGTTTCCTAGCCACAGATGCCCAGTATAGTGGGATTCACATCTTTCCTGAGAGGATAGTACAGCGAAAGGCCCCACAGTAGTAAAATTAATTTCCTTATTCCTGTCTGAATGACTTTACTGAAAGAATGCAAGTAATATTTACTAATCTGCTTATTATTTAGAAAACAGAGAAATCAAATGCATAATCATATGCGACAAAATATGTGTGCAGCCCATCAGAACAGGAACCTTGCCAATGGTCCTAGCCATCCCCGGCTGGACCCTGAGGAGATTCAGATGGCGGATGTAAGTAGTTTTTCTTAATTCGTCAAGTAGTGACCTCTGTAAAATTGTAGTGGGTGGAGAGGGCAAGACAATGAGTTGGAGAAGGGAAATGAGCTTCCTTCATTTTCATCTTTCTTCTTCTTCTCCCCTCCTCCAGTCTTCTTCCTCTTTCTCTTCCAGTTTCCCTTCTTCATTCACTCATTTCCTTCTGCTGCTTTTGTCCCTTCCTTGGTTTTGACAGTAGAAGGTCATGCAGTGGTCTATGAGTAGACCCCATACCAATGGGCTGGAAAAGGAGAATAGATGTATTCATTGCAAGCCAGTGTTTACAAGGCTGTGATGCAGCTCCTGCCATGTAGTATCCTACAAGTGGATGGCTGCTGTCAGTGGCATCACTAGGTGTGTGCTAGAGATACAGACTGCAACCCAGCTGGGCATTCCTCCCACTGCAGCAGAGGGTCAGGCGCCCCTCGTGGCTTCACTGCTGCCCCGGTTCTCCCCCCGGGTGGTACAGGGTGGCAGGTGAGCAAAGTAGTGGGAGGGGAGGGAGAGGTAGGCTGCTGCCACCTCTCGGCTGCCCTCCGTAAACCCTACACAAGCCTGGCTGTTGTGTGAGTAAGTAAGCAGTACTTGCAGCAAGCAGGCTTTGAGCATCACCACCTGTGCTCAGCCTCCTATAATGAAAACCACATTATATCCTGTGCTAAAGTAACAGACCCTGAAGCTAATAGCTCTCCAGAAATGCCGATATACCAATCTGACCTTAGGCCTTCCTATCCTATTTAATTTTCCATTCTGGCTTATCTTTCCTTCGGTTCTTCCTTATACCATTCTCTGGTAGGAACAAAATGGAATTCTGCCCCAGTCAGAATCAAGGCTGATACTACACTTGTCCTGCAAGCATTCCTAGAGCCATCACAAGACTAATACATTTCGCGGGCGCTGGCCATGTTCATGTTGTGAAAATAACAAGGTTTCCTGGGCAATGGGGCTTGCTTTTCCATATCTGGAGGCTTTCAGTTGATGAAGTATTCAGTGATAACTGCCATGCCATGCTCTCCAACTGTCCCAGTTTGACAGGAGTGGTCCCAATCAATCACTGTCATCCCACTTTTCCAGCGGCTTTTTTCTCCTCCTTTCCCCCTTTTCCCCCAGAAGAGGAGGTGGAATCGTGCCCTTTCCAGCAAGCTTAGGCAAGAACAAACTGCTTTAGCCTTCCCTAGCTTGCCTGTTCTTCCTCATTAATAACATTTGCCATCTTGATCACGCTCTGCTGATGCTTGGACACATCTGTCCTGGTTTTCATCTCTGAAACATTGGCATGTATGAGCTAGAAAAGAAAGTCATTGAAGAGCCCCTCAGAGGAACATGGTAGGCCTTACATGCGTTTGCCTCCTTGACTCACAAAAGACTCCAGAACATAGCTGGAAGCCTAACTACACTTTACTACTGGAATGAATGCTTTTAATAATGCCAGTGGGTAGACTTCCTAGAATGGTTCAAGGGGTCAGTGCCATTTTCAGGGACAGTGTTACTATAATGCAGCTTTGCTGGAGAAGAAAATAGCAGGTACAGGGAAGGGAAGTCTTTTGATTCATATGGGAGGGTCAGAACTGATGGCTTTACCTTTCCCTTTATCTGAATGCAACTGCATTCTTTCCTCAGATGATACTTTCCTGAGAACACATTTAAGAGTTCTGCCATACTCCCTCTCTGCTGATCTTCAGGTTAAGAGATTTTTTAAGAAGTCTGTTTCTTTTTCCTTAGAGGATTTAAATTTGATTTGACAGCTGTTTATACATTTAATTTTATGGTATTTTTTGCTTTTTGTTGCAAGCTGTTCTAAGATCCCTGTCTTCAGACAAAAAGATGGATAGAAATTAAATATGTTAGTAAGTTAGGGGCTATACAGACCTACCCAAAGGGGTGGTCTACAGCAGCCCCTTTAATGGCCGGATTGGGGCTGTGGCAACCTCACGCCGTGGCCCTGATCTGACCTCTGGAGAACACAAAAAAGAGCTGCAAAAATAATCTCCAAGGGGCACCATAGCTGCAGCAGTGCAGCTTTATGACGTCCCTTTGGAGCTACATCATGTAGATGCAGTGCGCACAGTGTAGACCGGCATGTGCTAAAATGACACCCTAGGGGTGGAGTTAGGGCATCCAGCATGAGGACAGTGCCCTAACCCTGCCCACAGACAGGCCCAAAGTGCCAGTCTGTTTGGGCCTGCAGTTCCAGCAACCTGGTGGCCTTTGACTGTTGTTGAATTCCAAATCACATCACCTCTGACCATTGTCCATGCTGCTTGGGCTTCATGACCTCTCCAATCACACTCTTTGAAGAGCAACAGCTGCATATAGATTTCATTTTTGTGATTTTTGGTTCTTTGAAGAGAGTTTAGATCTTATCTTTTGAAAAGCCTTAAATGTTTCTGAAGAGCTCCTTTGCTTGCCCTACGTCTAACTATGCAGAATGACCTCTGATCACATATATGGGCCTAAGTGTTTCTTTTGGTTTTTGTTTGTTTGTTTGTTTTCTGCATTTTGCTACTGGGCCTGTGAAGCCCAAATGAGAGAGTGATTGTCTACAGGTCAGCTGTATGATACAGCTGTATGCATTTTAAAACAATCATAAGTAGCACTACTGGGCAGTTCTGAAACGAAAGAATAAAAGTCAAGCATATTTAGGGCAATCTGTGTTGTTCAACCTATTTCCTCTCCTCTGAAAATGGAAACATAGTGTGTTGTGATTTATAACAAACCAGTCCTATCAATAAGACAATCTTCAAATGAATTTCAGATTGCTTGTTATTCCTTCCTCAGTATATGTCTAAAAATGTTCCTGCTACTGAGCATGTCATACGAAGAGAAACTGAGACCACCTTTTCAGGGAGCCATTCCTGCTCACCATCACATCCCTGCTCAACAGGGACTCCAACCTCAAGCCAAAGGTACGGGTTCACTGTTCCATTCTGTCTCTTTGTCTCTGCAGAGTTGTAGTCGGTGCTCCGCCTGGCTGGGAATGGCATTCTGTAAATTCATATATGGGTTGGCGGTTAATACTGTATAGCCCAGTTGTCATTGTCAGACCACTTTCTGGTGAAGGTGGGTCTCGTGGTGTTAGCGCCCACTGGAAGATGAGGAGTGCCCACCCCTGAGAACCTGTGGATTCTGGGAGAATGCTTTGGGGTTTCCTGTAGTCACAGCTAGTAACCCTGAGTGTCCTTTTTCAGTTCTTTGGAGCCTAAATGTTTCTGTTTCTCTGCAGGATTTAAAGTGCTAACACTAATCTTCATCCTTGACTTATTAGGGATAGACATGTAGTAATGTCCAGATGGCTGCCACCAGATACTTTTATAAATAGTAGTTGTACAACCACTCCTGGTAAAGCTCTCTCTTGACCCAGGCTGAGTTACTGAAAAGGTAGTGGTGCCACAACTGCAGGGACCTTTGGAGGGTACAGATTATCCAAGCATATTTCAGTTTGGGTCCAGGCCTGGTTTCAGGACAGAAACCCTGATGAACCCTGACACTTTATCAGATGAGGGTCAGAGGTTTCTCCTTGGCATCTCGATGGGCTATGAAATAACTTAAAACATCTTTTAGAAGCCAGTAGGGAATTTGGAGCAAGATGTCATCAATATTAAGAGGTATTATCCAGCAAAGTCCAAAGTGTTGGTTTTGACCTTTAAAGTCCTACATAGTTTGGGTCCAGGTTATCTACAGGATCTCCTTCTCCCATACAATCTACCCCAAACAGTGAGGTCCTCGGGGGGGGGGGGGAGTTGCTACAGCTTGCAAGAACCTGACTGGTAGTTGTTACCCAGAGGACCTTCTCATTGGCCACCCCAAGACTGTGGAAACACCAGCTGGAAGACATCTAACAGCTAAACCAGCTGTCGGAATATAAAACATATTTGAAGACCTATCTCTTCCAGCTGGCCTATCCAGGCAGTTTTTAATCATGAATTTTAAACATGAATTTTATATTTAATTGCAATTATCCCTTGCCTTACATGGGGGATCTGTTCCAGACCCCGCTGCATAAGGCAAGTTCCGCCTATGCTTGAGCCCCATTGAAAATAATGGGACTTGTGCAGGTGGCACACCGGGGCATGTGCACTGTGTGCGTGCATGCCATTACATTGAAAGCTGCGTAAAAGGTATTGTCCTATGTATTGTAATATAATGCAGCTTAATATGTGTATTTTATGCAATAATTGTGTTTTAACTATGTTATAACCTGCTTCAAGCTGTGAGGAGAAGCGAGTAAGAAATAAAATAATGAATAATAATAATAATAATAATACTTATTCAGTTGTATTATTCTCTCACCTATGAATTAGTAGTGTTCGTGCATAATTTAAATTAGTAGCTACTGAAGGTGGTTCCATAAAAATAGGTACTCTGTATTAGGCAGTTTTCACATTTAGGAGTTGGGTCGTGTACTTGTCCCAGATGGGTTTGCATTCCCCCTACAGGAACAGGTACAGAGCCTAGGGTTGCTCCTGGAAATCCTCTCTGTTGCTGGAGACAGAAGTAGCCAAAGTTGCAAAGAGGGCCTACTCTCAACTTTAGCTGGTACATCCCTGTTCCTGGACATGGATAACCAGGCCATGACGATCCATGTGTTGGACTATCACAATGCACTTTATTTGGGGCTACCCTTGTGGTGGTCCAGAGACTGCAGCGTATGTAGTGGGTTTTCCTAGCACCACATATAACATCTGTGCTGAAAGCTTTGTCCTTATCATCAAAATGTCTTATACAAGTAAAAGGTCACAGCTTAACTCTCAGATACATTGGTACCACTAGCTGCTTTTGACTAGCTGCTTTTTATGTTCTATGTTGTATGTATGTAATTGTTCTTGGATTTTAATCTGATATTGGTTTAATTTAATTTTAAGGGGTGGGAGGTGGGTTTTGGGTTATTGGAATTATTTTATCTTGATGTCTTTTAATTATTGTAACCCCCTCCGATTGATGACAGAGGAGCGGACTATAAATAAAATTATTATTATTATTATTATTATTATTATTATTATTACCAGTGGGGGCTTTCCCCCTACACCAAATAATATCCATGGAGATTCTGCTATCTGGATAAGAAATATAGTAGGACAAAGGATTAAAGTCCCCCGTTCCTTAATATAGTTTTGGTCCTGAGCAAATGCTTGTGCTGTTGCTGTGTTCCATATTTAAACGTATCAGTATGATCAGCACTTGGCACAAGCAAACTAATATATGTTTTAGTTTTACCTTTGTTTGAGAAAGAGAGCTGGGAAGTAGCAAAGGTCTCACTACGTTTCATAAAAGCCTAGATCAGAGAGTCCCAATGCAGAGGGATATCTGAAAACACACGAAACATCAGGGATAGCAGTATTGGCCATATAGCAGACTATAGTAATATCGAAAATCCACAAAACCATGGTACATTTATTCAGCCAACCAATATGCATAAAATACACAATACAAGCTTTTGAAGCTCCACTGGCTTCTTCATCAGGCAAAGGTATTAAAAAGATCATTGTTTGTTTTCGTTGCATGCCTTTAAGTCATTCCCAGGTTATGGCAACCTTAAGGTGAACCTATCATGGGGTTTTCTTGTCAAGATTGTTCAGATGAGGTGTGCCATTTCCTTGTCCTGATGCTGAAAGATTTTATTTTGTTTTCTTTTCTTTTGTTTATATCCCACCTTCCTACAGGGACCAAAGGTGGCCAACAAAAAACAGCCCAAGTTAAAATGATACTAAGCATTAAAATGCAAAGTTTAGAAAAAACAATTTCAAAAAGTTAAAGACATTACATGTTCATATTTAAAATGTAAAAACTCTTTATAAAACTCTTACACTGTGAGAAAGCTTGGTGGCATAAAAATGTTATCTGCCGCCAAATTGAAAGCCGGGATGGAGCCAGCTTGGCCTCTCTAGGGAGGGAGTTCCAGAGCCTAGGAGCAACCACTGAGAAGATCTCTCTCTTGTTCCCACCAAATGCTCCTGAGAGGGAGGGAGCCTCTCTGGATGATCTCAGTGTTCTAGTGGGTTCATAAGTGGAGATACGGTCCTTCAGATAGCCTGGGCCCAAGCCGTTACTTGCTCAAGGTCACCCAGTGGGTTTCGTGGCCTTGCTGAGAATCCAGTACTGGTCTCCAGAGCTGTAGTCCAACCATCAAACCGCTATGCCATCCTGGCTCTCTAATAAAGGAGTTTTTTTTTTAAAAAAAAGACAATTTTAGTCACAAGCCTGCATTTTATCAAGTTGTCATCGCATTGTTCTGTGTTGAGATGTTGTGGAAGGATATCAGTGCAGGCAGGACCTTGTTCCTTCTGGCACTGGGAACAAAACACTCCAGAGCTGGGAGATAAAATGTGAATTCCATTAGCAATACAAAATTCCTGGACTCTGGAATGCTTTGTTCCCAGTGGGCAACTGTGGAAGGCTAGGCAGTTGCGTTAGCCACTTAGAAGATCTTGGGAGCTACCCCAGCTCCTTGAAAATTAATTAAATAAATAAGTTTTGCCCCAAAGGGAGGCATTATCACAATGTATTGGGTTTTTTGTTTTTGTGTTTAAAGGCCTCCGGGCTTAAATTGGTCCAAGGTGCTCACGGAATATCATGGGAATGCCCCTTGTGGACATTTTGGAGCATTTCAGGGCAAAATAATGATTGCTTGTCTTGATCCACAGACATGAAAGCCACACTTGGAGCTTGGAACGAACAGAGAGCCTGACTTCAGATTGTCAGTCTGGGATTATGTTATCTTCAGTAGGAACCAGCAAGTGCAACAGTCCTGCCTGTGTGGAAGCTCGCGCTCGGCGGGAAGCAGCTTATTCCCTTGAAGATCAGAGGAGGCCAATGATGCAATACCGAGATTCCGTGGATTCTCTTCGAGACTCACCGCATAGTGAGAGGTCTCGTTTTCTGTCATTATTATTGTGTCATATCTTCACTGAGGTTTCAGCATGAAAAGTACTCTGCACATCTAAAAGCATGAGGAAATACCCCCCCCCCCCCATCCCCAGCCTCAAAGTCCAGTATCCAAAGTGACTGAACAAGAGATAAGGAGAGGGAAGAAAGAAAAAGGATGGCAAAGTAGTTTGTCAGGCAGGCTTGGTAAATGAAGTACAGTCAGCTCTCCTTCTTTGTGGTTTTGATTTTTGCGGATTGGATTATTTGCAGGTTTGATTAATATGTTTTCTTTAACAATCTCTAGGTCCTCCATTGACACTCTGCTGGAAATTGACCACAGAGTTGTGCTGGAGGACTTGAAGATTACTAGACAAAACACTTCTCTAGCATTTGTAGGTCCTCCAGCATCATTCTGTGGTCAACTTCTGGTAGACGGTGACCACAGAGTTGCGCTGGAAGATCTAGAGTTTCCTTGAGAGGTGTTCTTTCAGATGTAAAACATAGTGTTTTTTTATTTGTGGTTTTTCCACGTTCATGGGGGTTCTTTGCCCCTAACCCCAGCGTATGTGGAGGGACCACTTTAGCAGGTTTTTGCCATGACTGTACAAACATTACATACTCACATAGCACAGTGGCTAAGTGTCTGAGAAAGTCCATTGCTCAGATCTAGTTTAGCTAATCTGCTTGAGACTCACCAGTTGCAACTTGGGGAGAGCAGTGGTCACATACTTTGTGGTCTTACCATTGCAGAATCATAGTTTGATAATTTATGGGAAATACTTGGAGCACTCCTTACAACTTACAGAGGTTTTGATTTGATGGTTAGTGGATCTGGCCTTCTCTAAGAGCCTGCAGTTTGCTTTTGTTGTGTGCCTCCAAGTCATTTTTCACTTATGGTGACCCTGAGGCACAGAGAGGGGTTGTCATTGCCATCCCCTGAGGCTGAAAGAGTGTGACTTGACTAAGGGCACTCAGTGTGGGTTTTTATGCTTGAGTGGGGATTTGAACCCTGGTCTCCAGGGCCGTAGTCCAACATTCAAACGACTACAAGACATTGGCTCTCTGCAATTTGCCTGCTTCTGTCTTTCTTCACCACAGATCTCCCCTACAAAGAGTAGAGAAGGTTACCGGCTTTCTGGCTTTGAACATACATTCACAATTACTCTGAAACATTTCTAAAGAGCTGGGTATAAATACAATAAATAAATAAAATAATAATCTTGCTTGGGAACAGTAACCTCAAGGATCTAATCTTTATCAGCAGTCAGCAGCAAATAGCTTGGATGGGTTGGAAGGGTTGACAAGGTGATGAGTGATTACCTTAGTGTTCTCATCTGGCAAAGGTGGTACCATCATTTTTTTATTGTTGATGGGCAGATGCTTCACCAGCTTTAGCCCCAGGAAAGTCCACAAAAGGCAAATAAATAAATAAATAAATAAAAATGAGGGGGAGATCAGAAGGGGGAGGGTTCTGTCTGGTCTCCTTTCAGCACTCTTCCACCTCTAAGCACTGCAAAACCCCAGACTAGAGTCAGCAATTGTATCATATCATCATCATTACTAATTTTTAGTTCAGTGCATTTGAATGTCTGAAGACATGCCTCCATTTCAGAAGCCCTATGAGCCTTGGGACATTTGAATATGTGGACATTTGAATGTGGGGGTGGGCTGGAGGTTGTGAAGGATGGAACGTCGAAGACACCTTCCCTTCTTAGGCACTGATTATTCTCATCAGTGAAACCATTTTCTTGTCAGCAGGATGTGGGGAATTGGTGGGAATTTCCATCTCGTACTCTAGAATAAGGTTTAACTTTTTTCCAAGATGGACAAGGGTCCAGGCCACCAGCAACTCTACCTGTCCAGTATGCTTTCTTAACAATTTGTGCATACTGTGGCAACAGACAGCATTCCTAGTTTATGCATCAAAGTCTAATATTCATATCATTAAGTATAACATGTAACAACATTAGTCTTGGAGGGTTGCACCCACAGTCTAGCCTCCCACAGAGTGGGGAGGGGGATCAATTTTTTTTTTTTTAAAACCAACATGCACTCAAACTACTCTCTGGAAACATGGGGCCATTTCCATCACATTTTTAGGCCCCTGGATCTTTTCTACAGCAGGGATGGTGATTTTATGTTTTTTTTTAATTGCTCAGAGAGAGCTAACAGTATAATAGATATACCCCCGTACTCCCTAGAGAGCGTGTGGGGATTTACGCCCCCTCTCCCAAAAAACCTTTGCTCCTTTGCGGGGATCACAAAACGTGGCCTCCAGACTGCATTTTGACCAGCTATGATTTAAAGGCATGCACTGACAGGCCAAAGCATTTAGCTTAAAATTTAAACTTGACACCAGTGCCTTTGTTTCTTCTTCTAGGTATGTGTCTGCTTTGACCACCCCAGCACGCCTGTCGCCGGTTGACCTTCATTACTCAGCCTCCACCCACATGCCCACCTTTGAGATCACCTCCCCCAACTCTGCTCATGCAGTCTCACTGCCTCCGGCAGCATCCATTAGCTTCCAGGTGGAAGAGCAGCAGCCATTGCTCAGAAGATACCAGGTCCCTTTCCAGGATATACAGAGATACGATAGTTACTACCAAAGAAGGAGCTACCTGAATGAGAGCACGGGGAGCTTGCCCTCCAGTCCCTTCCGCATCACAGAAGATGATGAATATGAGACCACGCATGAGTACATCACTGCACTAGAACATCCAAAGAGAACAGGCCACAACAACAGGCGATGGAGGAAGTCTAAATTGAATGGGCACCTGTCACACAGGGGCAAAATGCTTAGAGATTCCTTTTCAGTGAGCAGTGCCTCATACAGTGAATCTGATGAGGAGCTAGTGGCTGAGAGTACCCCCTTCTTAAGTATGAGGAACGCTGAGGCAATGGACCCAGATTCTCCCCCTCTGTATCGACTAGCTGACAGCAGGACTTACTATTCCTTCGATAGATGCAGCACACAGGGAGACAGCCGGCTCACACGGACCAGGCCCAACCAAGATTCAGCACCACCTTAGATGCCACACAGACTCTTCCTCATGCCCACTCCCATGAACACCCCAGGACTGAAGAGGCAGGGGGGACAATAACAGAAAAGACAAATTTTTATTTTATATAAAAAAAGGAAAAAAAATATAACAAAAGAAATGTTTTATTTTCATTTTAGCAATGATGTCTTATAATAGCTAATGGCAAAGACCTTTTTATAAGGAATCTATTTATATGTAACATCTTGATTTACAGCTTCTGAGAAAAGAAGAAATCAACAAAAAATAAAAATAAAAAATATTGAAAAGAGATGGGCCAATTTTTGACTACTTACAAATCATCGAGAAATATCGTGGTGCCTTTTGCTGTATGCTAATGCCAGAATCCACACAGAAGATTATGTTGAAGCATTTTTGAGATCATAGGCTTTAAGTTCAGGACAACCTGTTATGAAATATTTTAATGGGCACTTTTCCATTTGAGCAACTCCCTTTTAAATTGCTTGATATCTGGATGTTGGTAATCTAGTGCTTTTAAAGTATCGATGCTCACTACCCACACTTTAATCTCTCTCTTCCCTCTCCATTCCACCCCCAACACATATACAAGACACATATCTTAATATTTGCATAAGTACTTTTCCTTTTGAGGAAAAAATGTACAAGCAAGCAAAATTTAAGTCATTTAAAAAAATTAAATAGAAAGTTTATTTTTTTTTAAAAAAAAGCACATAGTAGTAACAGCCCTTACAAGATATCTCTTGTCCTGAACAATTTGTGAACAAGGGGGAAACAGATGAAAGAAATCAAACATTTCAGAGGAATGAGTTGCTTAATACTGTATTAGTTCCAGTAAATGCTGTTGCTTCTTCACTGCTTCAGTGCTGTGATTGGAGTCAAGTACTAGCTGTTCATTAGTGACTCTGAGCAACCATGGTGCATTTTGTGGAACAACAACAACAACAAATTGCAATCCAGCAGCTGACGCTGGCATGATCATAAAGCAACAGTGAATCCCACAATGGAAGGTTCAGGACATAAAAGGTGCCGTTGATGAGGTGCGGACACTGCATGTGTTTTAAAAGCCCCGGGTGAGGTAAAGGTCTCCATAGTGCATCACCAGTGATCTCCCTTTCCCTTCCGCCTCTGACACAGATAGAATTGCCACTGGCATGCTAGCTCCAGCCTCAACCTTCCTCCCAACATCGAAGGAAAATGCCTTTGTGTGCAGCATTGTGTAAAGATGGTTGTTATTGTAACGTTCTAGCGTTTCATAATGACTTTCTGTTTATTAAAATGAAAACACCAATAAGCCACAAGGTCACTAGCTCTCTGAGGAAGCCTTCTGTGGACAGGTGGCAAGAAAATCCCCATGAAAGAGGGAGAGCGCTTCTTTCTGTTACTTGCGGAGCCCTCCTGTTTACATCTTGGCCTGCCTCATTCTTTTCCTCTTTTGACTTCTGCATGTCCTTTGCATTTCAGATACTGTAGATTGGATGCATGGAGAAGCTGTGACTGAGAAGATAAAAATACAATTGCCAGTGTGTTTCATTTAACTTTTAGCAATAAAGTACTTTAAACCCTTTGTTCCTCACCCACAACAGGGTCCAATAGAAACGCTGCTAATTTGTCATAAAGATGATTGTAAAAAATTTGCTCTGGATTGTCTGAATGTCAGAACTCTTGACTGTTTAACACTTGAACTTTTTTTAATATTATAAATAAAAATAATAAATGACTACCTTAATTTCTAAAATCAATTTCAGAAGTAGTAGGGTTGGGGAGAGAGCCAATGGAAAATAGAAGCACAAATGGCACACAATATGGCAACCCACCCTTGGATAACAAGATTATGGTGTAATTTTCAAAAATGTGACAGCACCTTTAAGGCAAACTGGTTTTTATTTTAGCATGAGCTTTCATGGAACTAAGCCCACATCTTCAGATGCAATACAGAGTGATATCAACTCTGGGATATTATGTTAGAGATCCAACACCAATGCTAGCAGAACATAACTATCCACTAGTATATCTCTGCTTATCTTGTGGAGAGGGTGCAGCTTCTTATCCCTGGGTGGGGGGTTAAGGACAGTTGGAGTTCCTAGGCAAAATCACATACCCAGCCAGTGAATGTTGTCTTTATCTACTATAGGAGGGAAAGAAGCAGTTATTGCTGAAGGTGCTTCTTTGGTCTTGGATGCCTAAAGATGTGCCAGCAGCCAATCACTGCCTGTGAAGCAGAAGCTGTGCCTGGGAATCCCTGGCTGCCCTTCTTTATCTGAAGACCTTGTGCAAGGAGGTACAGAATCTCTCCTTTTGCAGTGTCTTTAAAAGTACTTAGGCCTGGTACAGACTGGTGGAAAGTGCCGTCCTTGGGCCAAAATTAGGGTTCGGGAGAGTGGAGCAACCGCACACTTCTGAACCCTAGTCCGTACGGGGGCTGCCATGATGATGCAAGCATGGTGCAGCATCTGCACATTGCGGCACCGCACCCATGTCATCGACATGTGGCAGCACGCCAATGGCCCACTCGTCGCATCAGCCGTGCACACGTTTTTGGTGCGGAGGGAAGCTGCGCTGTTTGGCTGCTGCAGCCTCTCTCCAGAGCAAAAATGGGCAGCTCCAGCCTGCCCTTTTGGGGCGGTCTATGAAGCCCCTCTGGAGTCAGACTTTTGTCAACAACATGAGTGAGAAGAGCTTAAGTCTGCATCTGTCACTTGGTAGGGGGAGTTGTTTTTGCTTTTTTGCCGTGGATATTTCATTTTCCCAGGATAATCCTAGGGGATAGGAGAAGGAAATATATTTTGGAACAATATTTTGGAACAAAACAATAGCGAGGGGGATTGCAGACAAATGTGAGTAGGAAAAATACAGTGCACCCGCACCATACACGGGTGCACCATATGCTGCTTCAAGCTTATTCTGAAGCTGTGTGGCAATAACCTATATGGCATGCTGCTGCCACAAGAATACACCCCATTGCTTTCAATGGGGCACTAGCATATGCAGAATTTTCCTTACGTGTGGGGATCCAGAATGGATCCCCTGCGTTAGGAAAGGGCCCATTGTATATACATATCATATCAGTAATTGGGTGCCAGAATGAACAGATTTAGCAAGGCGAAATACTGAAAAATAGAATCAAGCAGCAAACATAACTAACATTGCAGAATATCTTTGTGATATTCTTTAACTTCACCCAAACATCTCCCAATATTTCTAAAGAAGGAAGGGAGGGAGGGAGGGAGGGAGGGAGGGAGGGAGGGACATTTCTTTCCTAGTAAAGGTGGCTTTAACCAACTGCTATGAAGATGCCTCAGGTTATTGTGAAATAATTTTGAGTAGAACTATAATAACAGAAATTCGAACCCATGATGAAGAAAACAGAGGAGAAGAAAACAAGATACTTCTTCATATAGCTGATGTGATTATTGACAGGAGAAAAGTAGGTTTTGTAAAGATTGAGATGCGCCTAGTAACATGCAGAATGCGAACAATAATAAATTGACAGAAGGGCAACCCTTTAAGAATAGGCTATCTGAATACATTTAATGTATAGAAAATGTAATTGTGGCAGTAAAGTGATGGTGAGGTAATATGCAAAGCAAGCAAGAAAGCTGAATATATCAAAACACACAAAGGGACAACTGATGAGGCAAATAGAAAAGGACCACAGAAACACTGAAGGAAGTCATTTCAAACATAATGATGCCTATCCAGGGCCTTCAATATATAATGAGGAAATGATATGAATAGCATCTAACATTTTCCCCTGTTCCAATAAGAGATTCATCTTCCGTCCTGTTTCAAGCTGGAGTCTCCCTCACACAGATTAGACTTCATACACAGGAGAATGGCAGTGCAATCCTTTACTTGTTTACTCACAAGTCTATCCCCTAGAGCTCACTGGGGCTTACTTTCAGATATATGGGTAATAGGCTCCAGCCCTAGGATGCTGGCAGAATATAACTCTCTGCCAACTCTTCTACCTGGCTTCTGGTGTTAAAAGATAACATTCTCTTTGGTCAAATTTATTTGAATTACAATAAACAGGGGAATTTACAAATGTGTCCACAAGGTTCTTGGGGTAGTGCCAACATAGTACTAGTTCTAGTAGATTCAATTTAAAGTTTAAAATGAAAGCGCACAGATGTTTTAGTGGTCAGATTGTTTAATAACTTTTTTTTTTAAAAACCCCAGTGGAGAGTCCATTCTTGGAAGATCAGGATCTGTAGCTCCAGGTAATCCTGCCTCACCGAAGCTTTCAGTTGGACTTTTACTGGCTGATTTCCTAGTCTGCACCCGCACTGTCAAAATAATCCATTTTGATGACACTTTAATGGCCATGGCTCAATGCTATGGAATTCTGGGAATTGTAGTTTGTGGCACCAGAGCAAAGTTAATATGCTTCTTTCCCTCTCACGCACATACAACAGGGGTATAAGAGGCAGCTGCAGTTGTCTAGTTGTTCTTTAGTTGGCATTAGCTGGTTTATCAGAACTCTGTATTCCGCAGGCCGCTGGAATACAACTGTATGTGAATGACAGAGATACATTTGCATAGCTATTACAATTTCTTCGCGTGACTGGGAATGGCCTACAGGGTTTGGGAAGTATGGTCTAACTCTTTCCCTCATGCTGTTTGCATGACCTGAAGGTTTTAGATGATTCTGTCCTTACTTTTTGTGAGCTGTCTTGGATGCCACGGCAGGAGAAAGGCAACATATAAATAGAGTAAGGAAATAAATAAGTAGAGCAGTGTCTCCAAGCGGGTTGGATGCTACTTCAATGATGGAGTGATTAAACAGATATCTACAGATATCTTACAATGTACTCTCCCCAGTATTTTGCAGATGTTACTAGATTATCATACAATTACTATAATACCGATGAAAATATTAAATGATGAACGTACTAAAGTGGGCTTAACGCTGAACATTCTGAAAACAAAAATCATGACCACAGACGATCTACACGAACAGGGTCAGAACTGCAAAAGAGGACCAGGGACTGCAAAATGTAGGACATGCAAGAAAAATATGGAATATTACCAAATAAAAACTAAACATTTAATATGGTTCATTGACAGCTGTATTATATATATATACTGTATTTTATTATGTACTCAACCATATTCTTCTGATGAACCTATCTTTGTTAAAATGCCTTGTTGGCTTGCAATAGACTTATAGAACTCTAAGCAACAATTTTTGAAAATTGTACTTTATTAGCAACAAACCCTGAACTGAATCTACATTTAAATTATTCCTTTCATTTGTAGTTTTTTCATTAGTGGCGGCAGCAGCAATAAATCTATTGAGCTATCTCCTGCTTTCCTGCTGAGGCACCCAATGACACAAGGACAAGCCTAATGGCTCAAAAAAGAGGACATATGGGAATTCCACTCAGATCCCTAGACAGAAAGTTGAAATGTAGAACATGTCCGGGAAAAGGAGGGCCTTTGGTCATCCTGGACATGAATTCATCCTAGATGACAAGGAAATAGAAATATTCAAAGATTTCCCATACCTTGGATCAAACATTGATCAGAATGGAGACTGCAGCCAAGTAATCAGAAGAAGAGTAGGAATGGGAAGAGAGCTATAAAAGAACTAGACACGTTCCTAAAGAGGAAAGATATAACACTAATCACCATGTAAAGATGTGAGAGCTGGCCAGTGAAGTAAGTTTGTAGAAAGAAAATCAACGTGGTGCTGGTGACAGGTGTTGAGGATACCGTGGATGGCCAAAAGATGAACAAATGGGTCTCAGAACTCTACCTGGAGGCAAAGATGACTAAACTCAGGCTGTAATAGAAACAAAAAACAAAAAACAAAACAAACAGCTTCATTTATATACCGCTTCATACCGCCTAAGGAGTGTCTGAGTGGTTTACAACTGTAAGCTACTTGCCCCCAACAATCTGGGTACTACTCATTTTAGCGACCTCGGAAGGATGCAAGCCTGAGTCGAGCTTGATCCCTTTTGCTGGTCTTGAACTAGCAACCTTATGGTTTTGAGTGAGTGGCTGCAGTACAGGCATTTAACCACTGCACCGCCACTTTGAAATACCATGAGAAAGCATGACTCATTAGAAAAGGCAATAATGCTAGGAAAGGTAGAAGACAGTAGAAAGAGAGGAAAACCACATGCCAGATGGTTAGACTCAAAGAGGGAGGTCACGGGCCTGAACCTGCAGGACCTGAGCAGAGTGGTTGAGGATATGGGGACCTGGAGATGCCACATCCAGAGGATTGCCATGGGTCAAGGCCAACAACAACTAGACTATCACAGATATCTCTGTTTTGTTGCAAACAACAACTGGGGGCATTTGCAAACGGCTTGGGTAAGACAGCCTTTGCAGACGGCTCGGGTAAGACAGGTATTGCCTGTATGTGGAAGTATCATTCTTTGTCTGTTTATTTATTTAGATAGCACCATCCACATGCACTATACAGAATGCAAGAGGACACTTCCCTAATCTTGTACTTTGTCCTTGAATAGCATAAGAGCATAAAGAGTTTAAGGAGAATCTAGTAGAATCAGATTATGGCCTAAATCCAATTGTTTGTTCCTACCCATTGAATAAAGGTATAATTATATTATATTATATTATACTACTAATAAAATAAAAATGTAAGTCAACCATAGTATTACTCCCATGGATTCAGTGGGTTTACTTTTAACCAAACAAAAAACAAACAGCTTCATTTATATACCGCTTCATGCCCTTAAGGAGTGTCTAAGCGGTTTACAATTGTAAGCTATTTGCCCCCCAACAATCTGGGTACTCATTTTAGCGACCTCGGAAGGATGCAAGCCTGAGTCGAGCTTCAGCCCTTTGCTGGTCTTGAACTCGCCACCTTATGGTTTTGAGTGAGTGGCTGCAGTACAGGCATTTAACCACTGCACCACCAGGGCTTTGGTTAGGCTGAACATGTCCATCTACCTCAGCATCCTGTTTCCAGCTACGGCCTACCAAATACAGGTACCCTAAGTTTACATTTCTATTATGTGTTATCTTAAGAATCTACAGTTGGCCCTCAACATTTGTAGCTTTGGCCTTTGTGGATTTGATTATTCATGAATTTGATTAATATGTTCTCTCTAGGAATCTCTAGGCCCTACAGCATGACTCAATTGTCAGCTTCTGTCAAAATTCACATTGGCGGACCTAGATATTCCTAGAGAGAACACTTCTCTAGGCATTCGTAGATTGTCCAGCACAATTTCATGGTTAGCATCTGGCAGATCTTGACCATAGAATTGTGCTGGAGACCTAGCAATTCCTGGAGAGATGTTTTCTCAGGTTAAAAAAAAAATCCAGCGTTTTTTATTTACAGTTTTCCCAGTTTTATGGGGGTCCTGTGCCCCTAACCCCAGCAAATGTGGACAGTCCACTTTACTTCCTATTGAGTGGGTTACCTCAATTTCTGGAGTTATAAAATAAACTTGTAGATGGTACTATCATATCTCAGACACTTCAGTCTTGTTGGGGAGGGATCATATGGGTTGCTGCCCCACTTATTCTCCTTGTATCTTTTCAGCTGTGCATTGTAAGACTTCTGGCTACAGCAGATGCCAGGGCAGAAACTGGAATATTTCTGCGCCATGTCTTTCAAACACCTCTCCCTTGTGGAAAGAAAGCTGTGGCAACTCTCATGATAGCCATCCAATCAAGTATGAGCCAAGCACCATTTAACAGTGAAATAAATTGCAGTGACAATTTTCAAACTGTTGTGTTTTAGAGGAGGAATGTGTCTCTCAGTTAAAAGAACAATGAATAGAATTTAATTTTGCAGTTGAGCTCCATTCCTGAAACAAGGAGTGTGCAACTGTGGTTTTCCCCACCCACCAATGTTTTTGAAGCCCAATGGTGAGGAATTATGGTAATATAAAACAAACATCTAGATAGTCAGATTCACACCTCATGCCCCAAGTTTTATGACACATGGACTGAATCAACACCCTAGGATCTTTGATGAAAAGGAAGGCTGGATCCTGACAGGAATGTGAAAATCTCTGGCTTAAATCTAATATATTTCTCCAGATTCCACTTGCATTTTCTTCCTATCCCTTCCTATGTTTTTCACATAGAGATCAGTGCAAATTTAAAGGCATTGGATAGAATCCTGTTGGGAAGTTCCATCTTTGTAAGTAGATTTATGTTTGTGGGAATCAGTACTGAGCAGTTTCGTAACATCCATATCCTATAGAGAGCTGCTATTATGTTACTATGTAGGAAAGATGGCAAAGTAACCATTGAAACTATGGGGCTGATGCATAACACTGATGCATCAGGCACTCTTGCTGGAGTCCTGTTACACATTTTTGCAGTTCACTAAAAGGATTTCTTAGAACCTCTCGTAAATAGGTTTTTTTTCCTGTCCCCACCTGGAATACTGTGTCCAGTTCTGGGCACCACAATTCAAAAAGGATGTGGAGAAACTGGAGCGGGTCCAAAGGAGGGCAACTAAGATGGTGAAGGGTCTGGAAACCATGCCCTATGAGGAACGACTTAGAGAGCTGGGGATGTTTAGCCTGGAGAAGAGAAGGTTAAGAGGTGATATGATCGCCCTGTTCAAATATTTGAAGGGATGTCATATTGAGGAGGGAGCAGGCTTGTTTTCTGCTGCTCCAGAGACCAGAACGCGGAGCAATGGATGCAAGCTGCAGGAAAAGAGATTCCACCTCAATATTAGGAGGAACTTCCTGACAGTAAGGGCTGTTCGACGGTGGAACACACTCCCTCGGAGTGTGGTAGAGTCTCCATCCTTGGAG